>WOVY01010401.1:467500-1067500 GCA_013436015.1 Rhipicephalus annulatus | reverse complement strand
ACTATAGGCACCTAGAGTCCAGGCATGGCACATAAATTTGCCACCTCACGAGACATATCTGAGTTGCCGGGCCGCAGAGAAGTCATTTTTATAAAATGAATTTTATGAGTTGGCAGGGAGTTAATAAATCATGCCTTTGAATGTGGGCTCCCATTTGTTGGTGATGGCATGGCCTGCCTGCATTGCAAACTCTTTGAGCAGGCAGTCAAAAGCCACTGACAATCATCTATGATTATTTATTTATATGAACGAGTTGTTCGATGCCGTTGACAATGAAGTGTGAATGCAATTGCTCAATTTTGGTTTTGTTATTAAAAAAATGGCCTGTGAATTTAGAAATGCTTTGTAAGAAATTTTCCGTGGGTAAATTGTGGGAGGCTATGAAGCTGAAGTTCTATACTGAGAAACTGTATAACGAAAAAACTGCTCGAATATTTATTTGATGGGTTAGCCTGATTTATAGCTTTGCAAACTTGTGGAGTTCTCCGAGTCTCGCTCATGAAATATATTTTGCTCTTAGGACTCACTCAAACTCAGATTCGCTGAAATTTTCTTGAGCCAGACTCACTTGGACTATCGCTCCTGAAAATTTTCTTCAATCAGACACACTCCGACTCAGACTCACCAAAATACTACTCACCCAAACACACTCAGACTCACGGCTCGATCTGAGTCTGAGTGAGACAGAGTGAGACAAATCACGACTCACTGTGTCTAGAATTAGCTTTTTAGTAAGTTTAGAACTAGTAAGTCTAGAATTTAAGCCTAGAATTAGCTTTTTCCATCATGGTGTCAGTGATCTTTAAAGGGACACTAAAGTCAAATAAGTTACATCAGAGTGAAAGCTTAATGTATGACAACATCTAAAACGACAATACTATTATCAACAAAAGTGCCCTACTTACCGAGAAATTAAAGTAAATGCACAAGAACAAAAGCGCCGCAGTAGGACATTTTCAAAATGATCCCGATGACATCAGACGGACCGCCTAGAATTATTCACTAGTAATTGATCTAGCTGCACTAAATAAAAAATGTTCCGTGCATTAAGAGAGACAATAAAATGCTGCTTGTTCGTTTCTTTTTAATTATTGAAAAAAAGAATTGCCGGACGTTACTATGGAGATTGGCGCGAGTGGTTCAAAAATTCAATTTTCGTGTGGTCACCCGAGCAGGTGGTGCCGTCTAGCGGGGCGCAGTTGAAACAAGAGCGTCTGCAATCTCGAAGCCAATGGCAGGAAATTTATCAATGGCCATTGCTGCTGCTGTTGCTCCCACTGCTTTTGGTCTGCTGCTTCTAGTGCAGTGAAGCCGAGCAACGTTGTGCACGGCAACAGTGACGCGAGATGGTCCGGTCAATCCGCTTCTTGAGGCGGGTAATTTGAAGTGCGCTAAAACATGATTTTATTTCAAAATAGGCCCTTTCTTGGCACAAAAGTAACACTATGAGGTTTCTGGACCGCCATTTCAACAATCAACTTCGACTTGATAGTTGACTTTAGTGTCCCTTTAACACCAATATTTCATGTAATCGGTGCTCTTCTTAGTGCCTTTTGGTATAATACCTTTGAATACGAGCTATGAGTGGTTGCAAACCATGCAAGCACATTTTTATTGCAACATTTACAACATAACATTACAACATAAAATATAACAACATAATATTATAACATAAAATATATTTAACAAGAACTTCCCTGGAAGAGTTGGTGGAGGGGGAGCCTCTAATTATTAAATATTGAAATAGCATATGAATCATACTGTTTCGAAGTACTTGTGAGTAGACGCGAGTATAAGTGTGAATTCAGGTAAGGCTCATAGTAATGCTGAAGATAAGTAGATAGGACCATAAGTCGGCAAAGATGAGTGGAACTCACTCAGACTTTCTCAAGAAATATATCTTGTGCTTTGGACTCACTCAGACTCGCCAAAAGTTTTTTAAGTCGGACTCACTCGGACTTAAACTTACTAAAATTTTTTTCAACCAGGGTCGCTCAGACTCAAACTTGCCGAAATATTACTCACCCGGACTCACTCAGACTCGCAGCTTGATCTGAGTGAGTTAGTCCGAGTGAGTCGACTCATGAGTGAGTTTGCTGACCTATGAGCCTGAATGACTGGTAGCTAGAAAAATAACAGTGCCTACCTATGAATGTTACTTGGAAACCAACTATGCTATGCTACGTAGGCTTGTACAGAATAACAAATAAGTGGGCATGTTGGTTTGGGTTCATAATGATATGGTACTAGAACAAATACAGAAGAACAAAAAGAAGACTGGACATGCAGTATAGTGACAACTGAAGCTTTTTTTGAAAAAAAAAATAATTCTTAAATGCAGGCAGTGTCGTCACACAAAAATAATCACAGAAGTGCGAAGCGAACCACATCAAGTTGATATGAACAGGAAAGACTTAGCCTAAAGGAACACGCACAGCCCTGAACAACACAATATTGATTGACGTGTTTTGATGAGGTATTCAAATTATTTTTCTGAGAAGGTTACAGATATTTAGTTAATGCATTTGTCTTTATAATAGTAATGATTGTTGGGTTTAAGGTCCCGAAACCACCATATGATTATGAGAGACGCCGTAGTGGAGGGCTCTGGAAATTTCAAGCACTTGTGGTACTTTATCGTGCACCTAAATCTAAGCACATGGGCCTCAAGCATTTTCACCTCCATCATATTTATCTTTCTATGTCGTGGTGTAAAAGGCTTCAATTATTTGTCTTGTTATATTATTATGATGGCATGAATGGCTAAATATCAATAAAATAGGTACTACATTCCCATGAAAAAGAAAGGTTTTTCAGATGATTAAGAGGTGGCAGTGGAGGAGGAGAGCGAGCGTCAGTGTTCTTGCAGCGTTGTGTCGATGCACTTCCCTCGCTGTTCCCTCGCTGTATAAAATGTATTTTATACCACACAATAAAGGAATCATATAGTGTTCTACCGCTGCCTTGGCGGCTACTACCGGCAGTTGTCGTTCTACGCAAAGCAACATTCCTAAGCTCGGTGTAACGACAGTGAAGCAACATTTCAGTGTGGTGTGATCAATAAAGCCCTGCGCACGTGCGGTTCTGCCTGTCCAATGTCATGCTGATCTCGTCAGACCGAACTTGCCCTGTTCAGGTGTGACAGGATCCAACAGCAAGCCATCGATCGCCCAACAGGATCGCCCGACCGGTCAATGACTTACCTTGTGGTCCTACGTCATTGACCGGGTATGGACCCTTGGAGGCCCAGGCATGGCCATCATTATGTACCAGAAAGTGGGTAGGATTGATGAACATTTGCCACCACAGGAATGAAAAATGGGGGGGTAGACTTCACCATTCTCATTTAATTGTTGCTGCTCAGTGCTTCCTACAGGGCTGTGGAAATTAGGCACCTTCTTCTTCTTCTATACACAACCACCACCACCATTTATTCCGGTGCACTGAAGAGTGCTCTGCTTGTTCTTTGGGAGTTGATACCATCAACATGTAAATACTCTGTATAAAGTATTTTCTGTCTTCAACTCGTTCTCACGACTTCTCTGAGCAGGACGCCCACACGTGTTCGCACCGGCCATGCAATCCTAGTCCTAACAGTTGTGGAATGCTGCGACACGAGATTCCTAACTATACAAACATTATAGCTTGCAAGGTACAAACGTATTCATGGGATCAGTTGACTTACTCCCGTATTCAGAAACGCTGCTTCACTTGAACTTGACTTGCCACAAACTTTAATGCCGCACAAAGGTGTTTAAACGCGCTGTCTTTAGGTGGTTCCAAGGCTGTACAAACGCACATATGCATTTCAAACGCGCTGCATTGAAAGCGGTTACAAGTCAAGGAGTGTCTATGAATATGAGGGTTATTGGTACAACACCCAGATTTTACATATGAGAATTTTTCATGATGAAAAGATAAATAAGATTATCAGGAATGGTTTAGTGTTTCCTTCTTTACGTTCACTTATGAAGTCGTTCCACCATCAGGTCAATGATATAGCTTCAGCATTCAACTTCTCAGGTTGAAGAAGGCAGGTTACAACAATCCTGCGATAACCAAAGCATGCAAGATGCTCGTCAAATGGGTTAACAAAAACAGCATAGGATAGCATGTGATGCATATAAAAATCGTACCAGCGAATTCTCTATTCTTCAATATCTGCAACACTTCTCTCGTGCCTTTAAGGGACACTAAAGGAAACTATTAGGTCGACGTTGATTGTTGAAATAGTGGTTCAGAAACCTCGTAGTGTTGTTCTTGTGCCAAGAGAAAGCTTATTTTGTAATTGAATAATGTTTTAGACACTGCGGAATCAGGGCGTCGATGAAGTATATATAAACATCCTGGAAGAAATCTACAGGGGATCAACTGCTACCATAGTGCTTCATAAAGAAAGCAACAGAATACCAATCAAGAAGGGTGTAAGGCAGGGGGACACAATCTCCCCAATGCTATTTACCGCGTGCGTACAGGAGGTTTTCAGAAGCCTGGAATAGGAACAGTTAGGAATAAGAGTTAATGGAGAGTACCTTAGTAATCTGCGCTTTGCCCATGACATTGCATTGCTGAGTAACTCAAAAGACGAATTGCAACTCATGATTACGGAGTTAGACAAGGAGAGCAGGAAGGTGGGTCTTAAAATTAATCTGCAGAAAACGAAAGTAATGTACAACAACCTCGGAAAAGAGCAGCGCTTCGAGATAGGTAATAGTGCACTTCAAGTTGTAAATGGCTATGTCTACTTAGGACAGGTAATAAGCGCGGAGCCAAACCACGAGGTAACTAGAAGAATAAGAATGGGGTGGAGCACATTTGGCAAGCACTCACAAATTATGACAGGTAGATTGCCACTATCCCTCAAGAGGAAGGTATATAACAGCTGTATCTTGCCGGTTCTTAGCTAACGAGCAGAAACCTGGAGACTTACAAAGAAGGTTCAGGTTAAGTTGAGAACGACGCAGCGAGCAATGGAAGGAAAAATGGTAGGTGTAACCTTAAGAGACAAGAAGAGAGCAGAGTGGATTAGGGAACAAACGGGAGTTAAGTATATAGCTGAAATCAAGAAGAGGAAATGGACTTGGGGCGGGCATGTAGCGCGTAGACAGGATAACCGCTGGTCATTAAGGCTAACTGACTGGATTCCCAGAGAAGGCAAGCGGGTTAGGGGGAGACAGAAGGTTAGGTGGGCGGATGAGATTAAGAAGTTTGCGGGTATAAATTGGCAGCAGCAAGCACAGGACCGGGTTAACTGGCGGAACATGGGAGAAGCCTTTGTCCTGCAGTGGACGTAGTCAGGCTGATGATGATGAATGTTTTAGTGGTCCGCATCGGGTTTGCGCACTTCAAATTACCCGCCTAAAGAAGCGGACCGACCGGACCGAAACACGTCACTGTTGCCGTGCACAACGTTGCCGGGTTTTACTGCGCTAGCAGCAGCAGACCGGAAGCAGTGAGAGCCACAGCAGCGACAACGGCCATCACGGAGGAAGGAAAGGTAGGAGAGGCCCTGGCGCACGGAGGAAGGAAAAAGGTTCCTTCCTCCGTGCCCTGGCGTCACTCGTTGTGAAGCCGCGATGAAGCCGGAAGTTGGCCATATTGACTGGGCACATTCTCCTCTCTGGTTTACATCCGCTTGTAAAGCAGAAGGCACGAATACAGTGTCTAGCCCGCGCTCAGCACACTAGGCAGTAGCCTAGTGTGCTGAGCGCGGGCTAGGAGATGGCCCCGCAGCTGGAGACTGCCGGCAGCGCCTACATGGTGCGCTGCTGTGCGAGTAGGTGGATTTGCGTTCAATCCTTGCACTCCGCAAGCGCTGCGAAGCCTGCAGGAGGCCGAGCCGTGCTAGGCCAGTTATTATATTCCTGCATTTTCGGAGGGTTTTTTTTTTCACATAATGCTTTATTGTATAAGAACTACTGGATTGCTTTCACAGCACTGGCGCTTTGCAATACCAAATGAAGACCATTTCGTTGCATACATTTCGCCATCCGCTACTGCCCGCAAAAAAAAAAAAAGACGCAGATCCCACGTAACTTGGGAACCAATGCTGTGCAAGGTGACTCTGTTGTAATTTTTTATCAAGTGAAACATTATGAAGTGGCGCTAAATATGTGCAAGAAATTGGATAGTCAACACTAGAACCAGCATTGGCGTTTCACGAACATTTGGCTCTTCTTGCAAAGTATTTCGAAGAACCTAAATTAAGGAGGTGATCGTGAGGGCACCTAGATGTAGGCGATTCGATAGATAGATAGATAGATAGATAGATAGATAGATAGATAGATAGATAGATAGATAGATAGATAGATAGATAGATAGATAGATAGATAGATAGATAGATAGATGCTCAAAGTGGTTGCAGTACGCAAAGAAATAATTTTAAAAACCATTGGCAGTATAACCACCAGAGTTATTTTTTAAAATGTGTTTTGTTCTTGAGAGCAAGAATTATCACAGAAGACCCTAAAACCTTTACCTCTTAGTCTGCATTCCTTTAGGATTCCAGTGAAAACAAAGAATCATGACATGCCAATGAATAATCTGACACTCGCCGCATATGATACTCAAAACGTTGTTGGAAAGGGAGTCCGACGTTGACATGGGGGAAAAACTGTGTGAACAAAATTTGAAAGGGTATTTTCGATTTTTTAGATAAATACTAATATTTGAAATTTTGCCTGAACGGCGATTTCGTTCCCGAATTCGTTCAATCTAATCCGAAAAGATAGTTCGGTGGAGTCATTCTCAGAATGCTTTTCTCACACGGCAGCCTTCTGATTCAGCCTTCTGTCTGCCCTCTTGATTCTACTTTTTCATTCAGGAAACCGTGCTGGATCCGTTAGTGCGGGGAACAAGACACTTTTTCCTTGTTCCACCGATAACTTCTTTGACACAGCAGCACAATACACGTCCTTTCTTTGCATTGCCGCTTAGCTTTTAACATCTCAGGGTGTTGCAGTGTAGATATGGCGCCACCGAACTTCACAGTAAATCAGATTGCAGCTGTCACGCACTGATTTTAAACATGGCGAGGCCCGGCAGCAACAGGACGATAGGAATTTCGCGCGTTCGTGCACCCTCTCGACACGCAGCGCCGCTTGTGGCATCTGAGTGCAGTCATCACATGCGCGGCCACCCTCTCTCGTACAAAATGCGCGCGCTCAGCATACTCGCCACCATAGAGTTTCTCAAAATTAACTAGAGGGCACTCTGGCACTCTGGCGCTGTATAGCTAATCTATAGATTAGCTATACAAGCCATCAAAGCCGAGTTGTTGAAGTGGGTTGAAAGTAACGGTATTTTAGGGGAACTGCAAAATGGATTTAGGCCGGGTCGACGCTTGGAAGACAATCTTTTCGTCATAACCCAGACCATCGAAATTTCGGCAGCACAGGGTAGACCAACATGGCTACTGTTTCTGGACATAAAGGGTGCCTATGACAACGTGGACAGGGGATTGCTGTGGCATATACTGGAAGAGGAGGGGATTGGGTCGGAATTTGTAGGGCTGCTAAGGGCAATATATGAGGATAACAAGGCACACATTACATGGGAAGGGCGTACATACACAGAGCCCGTGTACATTCGAAGAGGTTTAAAACAGGGGTGCCCTCTTTCGCCATTGCTGTTCACACTGTACATTAGAGGAATGGAAAGACGACTAGAGGAGAGTGGATTGGGCTTTGATTTGTCACACCGAAGCAATGGAGTGTTAGTGGAGCAACGGATTCCGGGATTGATGTACGCAGACGATATAGTGCTGCTGGCGGATAATGCGGAAGAACTTCAAAAACTGGCTGACATTTGTGGTGATGAGGCAATGTACCTAGGCCTACATTTTAACCCACAGAAATCTGGAGTCATGGTGTTCCACGAGGAAGCTCATGTAGCACGAATAAGGATACAACAGGAAGCCATACCGTTAGTAAATAAGTACAAATACTTGGGGATCTGGCTTAATGAAGGAAAAGGCTACCTGAATGCTCATGAAGAACACCTCAAACTGAAAGGGAGACGAAATGCAGCAGTAATGAAACATAGAGCACTTTGGGGACACAATAAGTACGAGGTAGTACGAGGCATCTGGAAAGGGGTAATGGTGCCGGCGCTCACGTTCTCTAACGCCGTATTATGCTTAAAGTCAGATATCCTGTCGGGGCTGGAGGTTAACCAAAAGGCAGTCGGCAGGTTAGCTCTGGGAGCCCACAGTAAGACTACAAACGAGGCTGTACAAGGCTATATGGGTTGGGCTTCATTTGAGGCGAGGGAAGCACAAAGTAAAATACGGTTTGAGGAGCGGCTTAGACATTTAGATGAGAAGAACTGGGCAGCCAGAGTGCACAGATACCTGTACCTGAAGAGTGTGGACACCCAATGGCGGAAGAGGACGCGAAAGCTGGCGACTAAATATAACTTGACCGCGGCAAATAAGCAAAGGGGGCCAGTTAAAAAGCAAGTGAGGGAAACAGAGACGCTCATGTGGAAAGAGAGGATGGAAAAGAAGGGATCGCTGGGAATCTACAAGGCAAGCAAACAAGAGATCCGGAAAGAGAGCTTTTATGACAACAATAAAGGTAGTGCGTTGCTCTTTGAGGCGCGGGCTGGCTGCTTGCGAACTCTAACTTACAGAAGCAGATATTCGTCACAGGATGAGACATGTGTTGGATGTGGCATAAATAAAGAAACAATCGACCACATAGTCATGGAATGCCAAAAGATTCAGCCGGATAGAAATGGGGGGAAGGTCACACTTCCTGAGGCGCTGGGCTTCGCGGTTGATGGAAGCATTAACTGGTCAGCAGTAGGTATTACTAAGCAGCGGCTGGAATATTGGTGGAGGAAAAGCAGAGAAGTCGATAAAATAACATCCCAGCCAAGAGTAGCGGCTGGGCAAAATTAAAACGACATCCGAGTTGAGGGACAGAATTTAAACTCGAACTATTAAGGTAGGCTAGATGGCGCATGCCGTCACCCCGATTCAAAGGGGAGGCCTGTAATCATCATCGTTCAGCGACAATGGGAATGACGGGTAGTACAAACATTTGCCTAGTCTTCGTACTTGCGGGCGGCAAATCGTACTTGCGGCTCCGTTTATTGCTGTGTTTCGGTTTTGTTTTGAAAGAAAGATTGAACCCTTTTGAACTTCGTGAGCCAATTTGGAAAGTAAGTCTTAAAAAATAAAACGGTGAAGCGCAACCGCTCAACATTTGCTAATACTTGTTTCGTAAGAGAACAGCTACAAGCCACACGAACACACGGAGCCAAAGGCAGGCCAGAAGTACGAAGATTAGACAAATGTGTGTACTACCCATCATCCCCATGCTCGTTGAAGCGCCGTGCGTTGCAGCTCCCGTAGACACTAGCGCCAGAGTTCCCTCTAGTAAGTATTGTGGGAAACTCTATGCTCGCCACGGCTCAGCACGACACCTGAATGGATGGATGGATGGATGGATGGATGGATGGATGGATGGATGGATGGATGGATAGATAAGGCTGTATGTACCCTTTAGATCGGGCGGTGGCTAGCGCAACCAAGCCGTAATACTTAATGAACTCAAAACTATATTTATTTATTTTTTCCTTAAAAGTGAGTTTGAGGATTCGTACTTTGCAGTGAAGAGTTTAATTTTCACTCGTGCCTTGACTTTAGCCACCAAACAGATAACCTCCTTCTAGTTAAGTCTACCCGCTTAAAGTTTATTTTGCCCTCCCGGTCCCTAAACCCCAGTGCTTTGAAAAACTCTGCGCCATCATCCTGAACTATAGGGTGAAACCTTTTACAGAACATTATCAAGTGTTCGGCAGTTTCTTCTTCGTCTCCACACGCACTGCATACTGTGTCTACCACTTCGTATTTGGCCCGATATGTCTTGGTTCGCAGTACTCCCGTCCTTGCCTCAAACAGTAGAGAACTACCTCGAGTATTATCATAGATCCTTTCCTTGGCAATTTCCTGCTTAAAAGTTCGATAGATCTCTAGTGCGGACTTCTTAATCATGCCCATTTTCCACATGTCAGTCTCCGTTTCCTTCACTTTCTTCTTAACCGATAGTTCTTTTTGGTTTGGCCACCTGCTCTTTTCTAAGTATTTACCAGTCAACTTCCTGGTTCGCTTCCTTTATTTTGTATCGACATTCTTCATGTACAAGTAGCTGAAAACCTTCCTAGCCCAACGCTCCTCCTTCATTTCTCTCAATCGCTTCTCAAATTTTATCTTGCTGCTAGCTTCCCTGCCCTCAAATGATGTCCATCCCATATCACCTTGTACTCCCTGATTTAGTGTATTCCCGTGAGCTCCTAAAGCAAGCCTACCTATTCCACGTTGCTTAATTTCTAATCTTGCTTGAACTTCTGATCTCATGCACAAGACCGCATTGCCGAACGTCAGCCCAGGAACCATGACCCCTTTCCATATTCCTCTCACAACATCATACCTATTGTAATTCCACAGTGCCCTATTTTTCATCACTGCTGCATTCCTGTTACCTTTAGTCGTCACGTATATTTCGTGTTCCCTCAGGTACTCGGTCCCATTGCTTATCCATACGCCCAGATATTTGTATTTATCTGTTATCTCTAGCGTGACCTCCTGTATTCTAAGCTCACTACCTTCGTTGTCATTGAAAATCATGACTGCTGATTTTTCCTTACTGAATCTAAAATCTAACCTATCTCCGTCATTACCGCAGATGTCCATCAATCTCTGCAAATCTTCCTTGTTGTTGGCCATTAGCACTATATCATCTGCGTACATTAATGCTCGTAGTGCCTGATCAATAAGTTTTTCTTGTTTGACTAAAGAGAGGCTGAAGCCCAGCCCAATTCCCTCTAATTTTGCCTCTAATCCTTGTAGGTACATCATGAATAATAAGGGTGACAGGGGGCACCCCTGCCTAAGCTCCCGTTTTACCTTTACAGGCTTGGATACCTGTTTTTCCCACTTTATAACTACCTTGTTACCTTTATAGATACCCTTTAAAAGATTAGTGACTACATGTTCCACGCCTAGTGTGTCCAGTATTCCCCACAATTCTTCTTGAACCACGCTATCGTACGCTCCCTTGATATTCAAAAAAAAAATTCCGCCATATCCACGAAGTGAACGATGATGAGTGGGCGAAGCTCCGGAGGTAAACCTGGTAAACCATGAATCCTCTGTACATTTTGCCCACTCGATTTTATTACATCGCTCCCCCTAGCGTACGTCGCCGCACTAAATCGAACGATTGCCTTCAACCAATGACACGCGCCATATGTGACATCATTCCTATTTTATAAGATCTCGCGTCTTTCATCAACTACAAGTACCGCTTTCTAGTTTATAACATCTTGCATCTTTTCATCATCAGCTACAAGTACCACCATCTAGTAAACACTACAAGAACTAAACGAGAGGTGGCTACATACAGGAGACGGTACCGCCATCTAGTGAACACTGCAAGAACTAAACTAGAGGTGGCTACATACAGGGGACGGTACCGCCATCTAGTGAACACTGCAAGAACTAAACTAGAGGTGGCTACATACAGGCTACAGGGGACGCACAGCCCACGCCCTAAGGAGCTTCGCCCCTAAAATGCTAGCCACAGGGGCCTGTGTTCCTTTTCTGCTATTTCGATGCACTGCGTCAGTGAGAACAGATTGTCTTCCAACCTCCTCTGTTTCCGAAACTCATTCTGCAGTTCCCCCAGCACCCCCTCATTTTCTATCCATGCCTGCAGTCTTTCCTTTATAATCTGCATCGCCAGCCTGTAGACCACTGATGTCACTGTTATAGGACGGTAGTTGTTTATGTCAGCTTTGCTCCCCTTTCCTTTATAGATCATGCTCATCCTGCTAAGTTTCCATCCATCGGGAACTTCACCATCGATTATTGTTTTGCTCACTGCCTCTCTCAATGCCTGCTTAGCCTTCGGACCTAATGTCTTTATCAGCCTAATTGGAATGCCATCTGGGCCTGTTGATGTACTACTGGAACCCTTTTCTCAGCCCTTTCCCACTCTCGTTGTGAAAATGGAGCCATTGCACCACTTGATTCGTCCTTGTCTATTGTGGTGCAGGTACCTTCCTGGGAGGCACACCAACGCCTCCTCTAGGAAGGTGCCTGCCGCATGAGGAGAAAAACAGCTGCCACACCCTTTTTCTCCTTCATTCTGAAAATGTTCTTGGTCGCTAGCGTCACTTGTGGCGGACGTTGCAACAACGCAACACTTTGCATAGCCTCGGAAACAGTGGTGCACAGTTGCAGGTCTCGAACAATTCTCGACTGACGCGCCCCTATGGGCCACAGATTAAAAACACTTAGCTGGTACCAACGTTTCTAGACTAGGTAAGTTGCAAAACTCACCGCGTCAGACTTCTCGTCAGTCGTCACACGGCGTCGGGATAGCTTCCGGTTTGGTGGCACTGGCGGCGCAACAAGCTTCTGCTAGCAGACAAAAACGCCTAGTCGTCGTAGCAAGACGCCGTGGCGGCCGTTCTGAACTTTGCCAACAGTATATTATCGGGATTTGTTGTGCTGCCGCAGAAACTTAATACTGCGCAATATTTAGCGGTGTATAATTATAACTAACGGTGTACAATATAAATATGGTTCTCTGAACTGCCCACAATAAACAATGCTTGATATATATAGCATAACATGCGAGTCTGTTGGTTAATTGCTAGTTGGTGTACGTTCGCAATAGATTTTTAGACGCGAAAACCCAATTACAATGTCTTGCATCCTCTTTTGGGGCTGTGTTTTTCGTGCTTGAAAATAAATTACAACTATGTGGCGCAATCTCGTGGCTTTTGTCTGGTTAGGTAGTCAGCCTTTTTTTATGCCAGTCACATTCTTTAGCAACTTAGACCGTCGAAAAGCTACGCTTGCGGCCATTTCCTTGAGCATGTCTTCCCTCTGCTTCTTCTGGAGTTCCTCTAATGAAACCTGTTAACACAGCTGCAGCCAAAACTTCGAGCAGAGACCGCACTTTGGGGTATCGGTGAGCACTTCGTAGTCATTACTCACGAGTCTGCCTGCTGACGCACTGGGACAACATGAACACACTTTCAGCTTTTCTATGTCCTCCAGAAGTTTGGCCAATCGGAAGATGGTATTTGCCTTGCCGGGTGACTTGGCCAAGCGATGGTGACGGCTGCTAATGGTGACTGTCATGTCTTCTGCGACTACAACGCACTTGTTCACAAATGGTGCTCTTTTTTTTTGAGCCCTAGAAACTCCACAAGACGTCTTGTCTCGTCATTCTCAACAACTTTCCGTCAGCATGCGAACAAACGTTTTCTATGTTTTGAAGCGAAATGACGCCACTAGTTGACGGCATGTCGAGACTTATTTCACTGTCTTCGAGCTCAGTGCTCAGAGATAGTCTATTCTTTTTCGCCGATGATATTCTGGAAAATACCCCACTCCTATAGGGAAGCTTTCGCTTATTTATCGAGGGCCCCGCGACAAAGGTAAGCGGGAAAATTCGGGAATATTCGTGAAACGCATCCTTCGACGAGGTCCCACTTTCCTCTTGCGATTTGTACCTTCTTACCACATGACGTGCGTGAAAGTCTTCAGGATGTTTTTCTCATGAAAGTGCATATCACACACACGTGATTTTCTGGGCAGTTTTTTATCCGCACGAGGAATAGCGTGGTCCCATACCTCTCGCTGCTCAGGTACACGTGGGCACAAAAGAAATGTCGTGGTGTCTCTCATTTCCTGTAGCTACTCTACAGCCGAGAACGCCACATATGGGCATGATGGAAACACGCAACACATACAAAGCAGAACAGGGCGCGCTGAAGCACAAAACTGTTCACGCAGAAAGAAGCCTCCACAGATATCGTCGTATTGCAACATGCAAGGGCGATGGAGGTTACGGGAGTCACACGAGCGAGAATGCAGTGAGTGAATCCGGATGCGACAGCAGCGCCACATTTGTGCTGGCAGCGGCAGCGCCGCGCAACATCGCTCAGTTTTGCAACTTACCTAGTTCTAGAAACGTTGGCTGGTACCGCCCCCTGCCGTGATAATAGATGGATGGATGAATGAATATGGCTGTACCCTTTAGATCGGGCTGTGGCTAGCGCCACCGCGCGGCGCTTGCTCAAAACTGAAGGCAGGCCAACTCCGCTGGGAGCGCGAGCCATTCCCCAGGCATTGTTTAGAGGAGGCGTTGGGCACACATGCCGTCCCCAGCAGCGGCCGCTCACTCCAATGCGCAACACGTAACTATAACAACGCCGCCATTGTGCCCAGTGAGTATGGCCGCCATGATGTAATTTCCTTCACACTTTTCACGTAGCGCACCGGCTGGGCATGCCCTCTCTTACCTTTCCTTTCTCCGTGACGATCACTGATCAATTTCCCGCCATGGGCTTCGAGATTGCATATGTTTTTGTTTCAACTGCGCTCCGTTAGATAGCACTACCTGTCCGGTGTAACCTAAGAAATGAGACGAGCCTAGAGCAGAGTTTTATAACTACAGCCCAAGGTGCTAGGCTAGAAGGGGACGAAGCTATTGAATATATAAGAACAAGGGTGACAGAAAAATTTCAACCAAGAAGTATTTTGTACACCACAATAGACAAGGACGAATCAAGTGGTGCAATGACTCCATTTTCACAACAAGAGTGGGAAAGGGCTGAGAAAAGGGTTCCTAGTAGTACATCAACAGGCCCAGATGGCATTCCAATTAGGCTGATAAAGACATTAGGTCCGAAGTCTAAGCAGGCTTTGAGAGAGGCAGTGAGCACAATAATAATCAATGGGGAAGTTCCCGATGGATGGAAACTTAGCAGGATGAGCATGATCTATAAAGGAAAGGGGGACAAAGCTGACATAAACAACTACCGGCCTATAACAGTGACATCAGTAGTCTACAGGCTGGCGATGCAGATTATAAAGGAAAGACTGCATGCGTGGATAGAGGGTGAGGGGGTGCTGGGGGAACTGCATAATGGGTTTAGGAAACACAGGAGGTTGGAAGACAATCTGTTCTCACTGACGCAGTGCATCGAAATAGCAGAAAAGGAACACAGGCCCCCGTGGCTAGCATTTTTGGATATCAAGGGAGCGTACGATAGCGTGGTTCAAGAGGAATTGTGGGGAATACTGGACACACTAGGCGTGGAACATGTAGTCACTAATCTTTTAAAGGTATCTGTAAAGGTAACAAGGTAGTTATAAAGTGGGAAAAACAGGTATCCAAGCCTGCAGAGGTAAAACGGGGGCTTAGGCAGGGGTGCCCCCTGTCACCCTTATTATTCACGATGTACCTACAAGGATTAGAGGCAAAATTAGAGGGAAGTGGACTGGGCTTCAACCTCTCTTTAGTCAAACAAGGAAAACTTATTGATCAGGCACTACCAGCATTAATACGTAGTCGAGAGTTCAACGGAATGCCGTCTGGTCAGGTAAAGGCATTGTTGAAAAAACAGGTCACTGACCAATGTCAAATAAAAACAAAGACGTTTCGGGATCCGTACGGATCCCGGAACGTCTTTGTTTTTATTTGACATTGGTCAGTGACCTGTTTTTTCAACAATACCAGCATTAATGCACGCAGATGATATAGTGCTAATGGGCAACAACAAGGAAGATTTGCAGAGATTGATGGACATTTGCGGTAATGAGGGAGATAGGTTAGATTTTAGATTCAGTAAGGAAAAATCAGCAGTCATGATTTTCAATGACAACGAAGGTTGTGAGCTTAGAATACAGGAGGTCACGCTAGAGATAACAGATAAATACAAATATCTGGGCGTATGGATAAGCAATGGGACCGAGTACCTGAGGGAACACGAAATATACGTGACGACTAAAGGTAACAGGAATGCAGCAGTGATGAAAAATAGGGCACTGTGGAATTACAATAGGTATGATGTTGTGAGAGGAATATGGAAAGGGGTCATGGTTCCTGGGCTGACGTTCGGCAATGCGGTCTTGTGGATGAGATCAGAAGTTCAAGCAAGATTAGAAATTAAGCAACCTGGAATACGTAGGCTTGCTTTAGGAGCTCACGGGAATACACCAAATCAGGGAGTACAAGGTGATATGGGATGGACATCATTTGAGGGCAGGGAATCTAGCACCAAGATAAACTTTGAGAGGCGATTGAGAGAAATGGAGGAAGAGCGTTGGGCTAGGAAGGTTTTCAGCTACTTGTACATGAAGAATGTCGATACAAAATGGAGGAAGCGAACCAGGAAGTTGACTGGTAAATACTTAGAAAATAGCAGGTGGCCAAGCTAAAAAGAACTATTGGTTAAGAAGAAAGTGAAGGAAACGGAGACTGACATGTGGAAAATGGGCATGATTAAGAAGTCCGCACTAGAGATCTATCGAACTTTTAAGCAGGAAATTGCCAAGGAAAGGATCTATGATAATACTCGAGGTAGTTCTCTACTGTTTGAGGCAAGGACGGGAGTACTGCGAACCAAGACATATCGGGCCAAATACGAAGTGGTAGACACAGTATGCAGTGCGTGTGGAGACGAAGAAGAAACTGCCGAACACTTGATAATGTTCTGTAAAAGGCTTCACCCTATAGTTCAGGATGATGGCGCAGAGTTTTTCAAAGCACTGGGGTTTAGGGGCCGGGAGGGCAAAATAAACTTTAAGCGGGTAGACTTAACTAGAAGGAGGTTATCTGATTGGTGGCTAAAGTCAAGGCACGAGTGAAAATTAAACTCTTCACTGCAAAGTACGAATCCTCAAACTCACTTTTTAAGGAAAAAAATAAATATAGTTTTTGGTTCATTAGGTATTACGGCTTGGTGGCGCAAGCCACCGCCTGATCTAAAGGGTACAGCCATAGCCATCCATCCATCCATCCAACCGCGCGAAAATCGAATTTTTGAACCACTCACGCCATCACCCGTAGTAACGTCCGGCGGTTCTTTTTTCCATGAATCGAACAGAAATGAACAATCAGCACTTTATTGCGTCTCTTGATGCACGGAAGGGAAGGGTTTTTATTTAGTGCAGTTAGATCGATTACTAGTGATTTAATTGTAGGCGGTCCGTCTGATGACATCGGTATCGTTTTTAAAAATGTCTTACTGCGGCGCTTGTGTTCTTGTGCGTTTACCTTAATTTCTCGGTAAGTAGGGCAGTGCTGTAGATAATATTGTCATTTTAGATGCTGTCATATATTACGCTTTCACTCTGACGTATATTGTTATTTCACTTTAGTGTCCCTTTAAAGAATGTTCCCAGCTGATACCATACTTTTTATGTCCATCAGAAGTTTGGAAAGATTAATATAGAGTGGGCTGAATTACCTTGCTTTGATCTCGGTTGGTATTTCCAATAGACATGGTGCGAAGTGAACTGAAGGCGTAGGTCAAGATATTGCAGTTGTCGCTGTCCCGTTTATTCAGTGGTGAACCATGGACCAAGGCCACTTGCACGAAATAATTATAAAGTCTGCACAGTAATCTGGCTGTAATTGTGTTCATGATTATAATGAATTCATCTATATACTTATCTACTGTGCTTATGGATTGACTATGAGGTTATTTTTTGCGTGCAGCGAGTTCCTGCGGTCGCTGCGGCTTTTTTGTCGGCACATGGGCGCGTGGTCACCTATGAACGCGTTTGCCGTGGGAGCGTTCGCAGCGCACCGCGCCTCCGTCCACGGGTGTGGCAAGGACATACATTATGTCAACGTGGTGATAGCTTCCTGCATGCGGCGCGCCTCCGCGATGCTGTAGCTATTTCGCACGTGAAGGTGGCGGTGGATTGATGTGAAGTTTGTTTCGTTCCCTCGTGAAACCGCGCAGTACGCTTAGAATGGCGCTGCACTTTCATTATCACACACGCGCATTTCACGAGACAGACTTAATAATATTTAATGGAGTGTAACGTCCCAAAACCACCATATGATTATGAGAGACGCCGTAGTGGAGGGCTTTGGAAATTTTGATCACCCAAATATAAGCACGGGAGCCTACAGCATTTTCGCCTCCATCGAAAATGCAGCCGCTGCAGCCAGGATTCGATTCCGCGACCTGCGGGTCAGCGGCCCATTACTTCAGCAACTAGACCACCATGGCGGGGCCACGAAACAAGTCTTCATAGACTTTTAAACAGTTATGGTAATGCGGCATGCAGATATGGTGGGTATTACCAGTACTTCCTTCTTCCATGGTATTACCGTATAGCGCTCCTCCTTTCTCGCTTGAGCGGCAGTTTCCCCTTCGACATTGCTTATATGCAGAGAGTGAGTGAGTGAGAAACCTTATTGAAAAAAAGGAGGAGAGGTGCAGCCCTTTAAAGGCTTCATAGTGGGTGGAGTCCTTATTTTGGGACCCCATTGGTGACACTTGCTAACCTAGCCCTCTGGACCAGGGTACTTTGGGCTTGAAGATCCGAGCAACCCAGCAGGGTCGCCTCCAACTCCTCTCTGGTTGGGTTAGGGTTGGGGGGGGGGGGGCTGATTTGAGCTGGCAAGCCCAAACGATGTGGTAGGTGTCATCCACCTGCCCACAGTATTGGCACTTGGCAGTGAAAGATGAATCGAAATGTTGCATGATTGCCGGGCACAATAAAGTATTGTTGAAAAGTCTCTGCAAGATGCGTTCATTAACCTTACCCAGCCCCTTTGCAAGAGGTGGATATTGACGATGCTGATTCCTGTAATAGGTCGTAATATCTTTGCATGTCAGCAGATATCCGCCTTTGGGTTGCAGGCACCCAGGATCTAAGCGGGATGCCCGGTGAACGAGTGCTTGGGCCGCCGTGTTCGCGGCTTCATTCCCAATTAGGCCCTGGTGGCCTAGAGTCCAGACTAGGCAACGAGGGGTAGGGTCGATTTCCCGGTTGCTATAGTTCTGCAAAATTCTTTCCGCTAGTGGTGTGATCCAACCAGCTTCATAATTTTGACTTGCCCCACACGAATCTGATATGATACATTGAGATCGATGGTCGGAGGCAGCTAAGGCAATATCTACCTCTTCCGCTTGTATTGTGCCAGGAGCTTTGAAAATGAGTCCATCTACTTGCTAGGCAACAATGAGACGCGACACCTCGAAGTAATTTTCGAAAAAGCATTTGTGGGGGTGGGGTACGTTCACGGAATTAGGAGCGCCAAAATAAGCCCGACGAGCGAAATAGGAGGAGCGGTACTATGGTTCCTAGAATATTCTGTAAGAACCAACCCTATTTCGTCACTAAAGCCACATGCTGAGATTTCTCCGCGCCGCACTGTTCATGACAGTCCGCCCCGCCGCACTGGTCTAGTGGTTATGGCACTCGATTGCTAATCCGAAGGTCGCGGGACCGAATCCCGGATGCGGCGGCTATATTTTCGATGTAGGCGAAAATGTTTGAGACCCGTGTACTTGTATTTAGGTGCTCGCTGAAGAAACCCTAAATTTCCGAGACTTCCTCTCATATCGTGGTTTTGGGACGTAACCCCAGATGTAATTATGATTTGGTAGTGGTCCCGCGCGAGGTGGCAGCGTGGTCATGTTGTCTTCTGTTAAAAGCATGCAGTACTCTTGAGACGCTACGCGATCCGCTTGGCCGAGCAGATAACAGAAGGCGTCACTGTAAAACAGCGCAAAGAGAGAGAGAGAGGCAATGGATCGGGGATTGCGCAAGACAGGCGCTGGACTAACAACTGTTGGGTTTGGCTTTATCGTCCCGAAAGGAACAAATTCATCTCCGAATTCGTGCACATATCATCAGATTGCAGATAATTGTCACTTCTTCCGAGCAAGATAACTTCGCAATCATGAAAACAGATGGATGGGGCGGATAGGCAAACATCATGGTTGTTCTATAGTGTACTAGAATATGTTCTAATACACTACAGTTGTTCTTAAATTGGTCCTCTAACTCTTCAAAACATTGAGACGACCGCATCAACACGTATTGGCATCTCGCCAGAATTATTGCGAGCTGAAATGAAATGCGACGAAAGGCGCAGACCTGTGATGTATAAGTGTATCTAGCTCAATGGGGAAGTAACGTCAACTTTAGTCCTCAAATCGTGTCGTTAGTCCACCAAAAGATCAAGTGTCGTGGATAGCGTGTCCTGTGCAAATTTAGAGGACTAACAAGAGGACGATCGGGCTCTCATACTCCCTCGGGTATGGGCTGAAGGGATGAAAAGACGCTTTTTCTACAGCGCTTGTTGTGTGGACGGGTAAGCAGCCTTTCAAAGGTCTGGCTCTCGGTCGGATGCGCCCCGTTTTTCCGAAACTCACTCTTCTACTTTGTCGGGCTGGTGGTAGCGCGAGGCGGAGAACTGAGAGGTGAAGAACGTGGCAAATGCATGTTCAGGGGTTCAGTGAACTAATGACAAGGCTCATCAGCCCACTTAGAGTTACGATGAAGAAAATAACGCGAGAAAAGAATAATTTGCCGGGGAAGAATACTGTGCCGACCATTATAAATATTTGAAACGTAGTACAATAAACTTCACAATATTTACTAGCGGTGACAATCATGCAAGTCTCACAGACATTTGAGCGCGTGTATACTGTGTATCCATCCGCGTCGGACTTCTCAGGAATCGCTCACAGTCACTGTAGTGAAGAGTGTGGCTCGTGTTCGTCAGTCGTGGTAATATTTTTTGCTCTGGTTGTGTTCTGTGGAAGGCGAGTGCCGCTTCACAATGGGCTATCAACGTAGCTGCGAAAAACAGGCTTCGTCGCATGTGCTGGAATTCTGGACGCGCGTGTATTTGTGTTTCTGTGGAATGGCTGTTCAATATACTGAACACCGCAACTTTCCTGCTAAGAAATGGACACCTCAGCTTACATGCAGGGCTCTTTCGCGGCTTCTTTTCTGCGAAGCTTCAAGAATGGATGTCATCATATGTGTGATCATCGTTTTCTGGATGAACTGGCTCTGGAAATCACGTGCGTCTGTCACTAGTCTCGTTAATTAGGGAGGCAATCGCCGGGCTCATTCCAAGGGCTGAAGTATCGGCCCCCCGAACTGCACAACTAAAGCACGAACAATTTAGATGTGATCCTATTTGGCGCACCAGCGGACGCCGGCTGTGGTCCATAGAACGAGTCAGAGCCGAGAGTTGATAACAAAAATACATTCTCTAATACGGCAGATCAAACAATACACAAATATGTACACTCGGCACTAATCCAATACAATACGTCACCAATTAACCAACAGGCTACAAAATACAATAAGACACACTCAAAACAAGTTGGATACAAACAACAACACGCGCTACAATGCACACTCATGGATCAAACAACCAAGACACTTAAAGACTAAGAAGATCGTCAACTTAATCAGTGCAAAGTTCTTGGTACAAAGTTTCAATGATACTATTCCAGTAATCACTCACTCAAAGTCCAGCGCTGTTGATACGTTTTGTCCTCAGTGCTGTCACTGAGGACAAAAGGCTTCGCCCGGCGTCGGAAAGACTCCACGCATGCTGGCGCGAACTTTCTTCTCCTGATCACCTCTCCACTGCTCGCTTAAATACCTTCGCGCTAGGTTCTATACGTTTTTAATCGCTTCGTCGGCGCGCTGCACAGCCAAGGCTGGGGAAAGGGAGAGATGTTTCGAGAACCGCCCGCGACACGTGATGCAACTATAAGGAGCGACTCACGCTTTCCTTCTCGGTGGTTCTGGAGGTCACTCGGCGACGGATGTTGTTAGTGGTTCATGAGTAAAAGGAAGAAGGCGCCTAATTTCTGTCTGCCTACAGGCGACACGGCGCAGTGCCAGGATGTTGGTCAGCTGGTGGGTGGCGGCGATGCTTTTCGAGGGGAGGGGCGGCGCGCCCGAGGATTCCCCTGATGCTTGTTTTCTTCTTTTATGCTGGCTTTGGCGCGACTGTCGGCCCATGGCCTCCGAGATTGCGGGCGCGTGGCGGGGTTCTCTCCGGCTGCCCCAATCGCCGCGCTCCCCAGCAAAACCAGGGTACAGTGTACTAGAAGGGGGCAGTGGAGTGAACGAGGCGGCCGCGCCGCGTCTCGGCTGATTCTCCGGCGGGTGACAGTAGCGACGGCGCTGTAGTTTCATGGTACTGAAGATCGCGGGAGCGTCTGCATTGGGAGCGCGCGTGCCTGAGCCTGCGAAAGCGTGTCATTGCTCGTTTACAGCGCGTTTAATGCATTTCTGAGCCTTTATCAGTGGAAGCACCTGCTACGCGCCATGGTGCACGAGTAAATATGCAGGCACGCCGAAATTGCGTTGATACATTCACTGTTTCAAGAGCCTGCCGACCCAGAAAAAAAATTCAATCGAAATTTGCACGGATCCGCCTAGCTAGTTACTCAGTCAGCGCTTTGAGCTGCGTTACATCATAGGTGGCTACTGGCGAACTACAAAGTGAGGAGAAGTATCAAAACTATGATCAAATCAGAGTCATGCGCTTGTTTTGTCAGTAGTCTCAATGAAATCCAGAGCACAGTGTTCCTCATATGAGCCTATATGCGCTCGATTGTTTCACGAGAAACCTGAGTGTAAGTAACGTTGTCACATTAATTGGTGACGACTATTTTTTATCATGCCAGTTTTGTGGAAGATAATAATTATTGCTTTCCGAAAGGCTTATTACATATTAAACTTATTTAAAACAACACTCAAGCATATTAAAAAGTGCCGATTGTATATGTAGCCCATCTGTTAATCTGCGTGAATTCATCGTGACCAGTTCTCATTTTGTATCGACAGCTTAAATTGTGCTGCTTTCCAAATATTCTATTGGCGTAACGCCATTGCAAGCGAGCAAGTTTATGACGATATAGGGAGGCAGTGGTGCATCTTGTTTTGAGAAATTTACCTTACACACACATATATATATATATATATATATATTCTTTTCAGCAGCCTTCTTACCGAAAACAGCCGTCGATTGGAACCACCTTCCCTCTTCCGTTGTAACAATAACAGACCCTTTGTTACTCAAGACTGCAATTTCTCAGCAATGTTTGTAACTATACGCAGTTTCCATTATCCATCTTTGTCTTGTATGTGCTTGAATTCTTACTTATACATTTTTAGTTGACTTATGTTGCCTTCCTGATTTGCGCATCTGACACTTGTTTCTTTATTTTGTCTTTTTTTTCTTGTGTGTTATAAAATGTTGTACCCACCCCCTCTGTAATGCCCTACGGGCCCTGAGGGTATTCTAATAAATAAATAAATAAATAAATATATTCAATGCCCCTAAGCACAGCTACTATATTTAGGCGGTGCATTTCTCGTCCGGCTACGTTAGACTTGAACTAGTTTTCAGACCTCATACTCGAAAAGGTAAAATCCACAGTGCGCATTTGTAGAGACACGCTATGTTCCGCTTAGCCAACTGTACACTATTGGCGCAGGGCTACCCAGGATTTTTTTTTTGGGGGGGGGAGGTGCAGCAGAACGCCTAACTTTGGCGATTGGTGGTCGCTGTGAATGCCTGTAACTATTTTAGTATACCCTGAAAATTTAAATTACCAAAACATTTCATGGGGTAGGGGGTTCGAATTCCCTTCCTCTCCCCTCTTTACTTGTGGCTTTCTGGTTCTGCGTGCGTGTGACGAAGTATTTGTTTTTTAATCTCACAGCTTTCTGAGCACAGCTAACTTCCAATAAATCAGCTCAGTTATTCTGAATATTGTAGACGCCTAACCAAAGAAGTAAGAGTTACGAGAGACACACACTTTCTGAATTATTTTCGGTCTCTCACAAGGGCTTTTATGGAGCTCAAATTCAGTAGATGAGCGTGTCATACTTCAAAGGCTATGGTATCATGTGCTATACATGAATGATGGGCAGGTGCGAAGAAATCTGCACCAAGAAATCGAGACGGAGGAGCCGAAGCGCATAGCAGTTCCTGCGCGCGGCTCTTTCAGTACTATTCGACTGCAGTGCCGCCGCTGCGTGCAACGCGGAAGGGATCAGGCGGCGAGGCGCGGTCACGCCACTCAACACTTCTAGTACACTCTGACCAGGGAGTATCGCCTCATGCGCCCGGCTACCGCAAGGGGGCGCGTTTAATGTGGGTTTCTCGAGCGACGGCGTGCGGCGGAGACCACGGGAGAAAGCAAAGCGCACGGGATTACAGCGTGCGCATGTTTTTTTTTCCTCGCGTGTGAGCGAAATCACCGACAAATCTTCTGGCTGCACTGAAGGCAAATCTTCTTTTCTGGTACTGCTTTTATTTTGGTCACATTGGCGAATAAAAGCATGACAACTGCTGAATTTTTCTTATATAGATCATTGCAAGGAGGTATTATTTCGTCTGTGACAAAGACATTCTAGCATTCCTTCTTTCTGGAGACGCATATGTTGGTGAAAACTGGGCTAGTTGTTGTCGTTGAATCGTATTGCCCTCCTATCGTTAGAGATCGTTTTACTATTTTATCGCGCAGAGATATATATCAAGTGGTCAACCGATTGCCACTTACGCTCTAGATAATTAAGTGCGCTGATCATGCCACTTACTAATGTGATAAGTAATTTTACCGGAATATTGTGAAAGACTACGATTAGCTGACCTGCATTTACTCCCTACGTCCTTTACAGAGAAAGTGCTTGAGCTATTTCGTCTCCTTTTATGGTCATCTGTATTTTGATTTTGATTTGGTAGCACAATGGCAATATCAGTATCATGTTCATTTACAGTTATCTCTGCTGCATCCAAATCAAAGGATCGCACATGCGGCCAAACGGCGTCTTTCAGAAAACCAAGTACTTGTCGATGTAGACTACTGGAGAATAAAAAGAATTGGGCTGTCATTTTCTTTCTTTTTCACCAGTGCCCCCCCTCCCCCCCTAGTATACAGCCTGTGAACTTAGAAGTATATTTTCGAGCACATGCGGATCTCTTGCAGAGACATCGCAATTTTAACTGCTCCAATATGGGCGGCGCCAATGTATACAGCAAAATGAAAACCCCATTTGGAAATAAAGTGTCCCAGCTTTGACTTTGCCTCTCGTACATCTTGACCTGACATTTCCTAACGAACACAAAGTTATATAAAAGCGCAAAACCATTTTTTTTTCTCGCCACATAGAAGTTTAGCCAACAGCACGGCAGCCTTTTCGACCGAAAGAAAGAGCGCCGCGGCGCGGAGATAAGAGCGGGCCATGGTCTGGCACTCGGTATCGTCGCCGTGGCCAAAATTCCGAGGCGCGTGCTTTCTTGAGCGCTGGTTTGTAACAGTGTCTGTGAATTTTCAAGGTAAGCGCTTCATTTTCGTCACCTTGGCACATTACATAATAAGTAGTGTGAGAGCTGAAAAAGCACTGTGCGTGGCATATTTGAGTATTTAGGACCAGTTGGGCGTGTTGGTAAAGGTTCATGATGAAACAAGCGCTAAATATACACACACTCAGAGAGGACACAGACAAGCGCTTGTCAGTGTCCTCTCTGAGTGTGTGTATTTTTAGCGCTTGTTTCATCATGAATATTTGAGTATGTTTTATCAGTTTGCGACTCTGTAATTATTGGGGCTTAGGCACTTAAGTCGTGGTCTTCTAGCTAGTTCATTTTCATAAAAATTTTTTGTTCTATTTCTCGCAGGTAAGAAGAGACAGCAACCGGCAGCGAACACCGCTGGTGCGCATGACGCACTGTTTGCGGAAAATAAATGTTTCTAGCTTGGAATTGGTCTCTGCAATTTGTCATTCCAATACACATTCACGACTGTAGTTCTGAGTAAGGTGCAGCTGACGTGAGCTTTCATGTCATTCTATGGAAGGTGTCCAGGTGAATAAATAGTAGATTAATCTAGTCCCTCAAAACTGTTCAAATAGATTAACAGTTTATCCCGAAGGAGTAACATTCACTCTCCCAAGGATGATTTCTCGGGAGTTAGTCCTTACGAGAGTAACATTTACTGTGTTAGGGACCATTTCCGAAAATCAGCTGTTAGTCCTTACAGGAGTAACCATTAGTCCTCTCAGGAGCAGCCCTTAGTCCTCTTGCAGTCGATCCTTCAAGGACTAACAGAGCTAACACGGGAGCTATCCCCTTGTAGTTAGTCCCCAAAGGACAAATAATTGTAGCAAATCATCCCCAAAAGGACTAACCTCACTGCAAATTTTAGGCATTTTTTTAGAGTGTAACGTTACATGTAATTGTGGCATGGTATCATGATAAGGATTGCTATTGGGGTTTCTTTTTTTTCAGCATAGTTTTTCACTGAACGTGGAAGAGACTAAAAATAGAGAGTTTTCGAATAGGGGCCCCGAAGAATTAGCGCCAAGCTAACTCCGCATGCGCAAAACCCAAACTGAGTTTGGGTTTTGGGTTGGTGACGCTATTTCTTGAATTTAGCGGGAGCCGCAAAGCCTGCCCCAAAGGTTTTGGGTCAGACAAACGTGACAAATCTCACTGAAGTGACGGCTCTCGGCAAAGACCAGAGTGCCCAAAGTGCCGCAGACACTATTCGAAAACTCATCGCTCCTACTCGACCCAAAGCGTCCATACGCAAAGGACTTTGAGGCCCCAAGATCTTGGGGCTCCTACTCGAAAACTCCCTAACATCCAACTTTTTCAGCTTGAAAACTATAAAGCCAGACAAAGAAGGCGCCGAACGCCATATGGAATTAGAGGGAACGCGCCGGGGATGCTCCAGGCGCTGTTATATGAGAAAGGGAAAGAGAAAGAAAGAGCCCTAATTTATAGATGCCATCACAATAAAAAAATCAGTTAAGCTACAAAACATTATAGACACGTTCGCAAGCTGCCTCATTTTGCACGTGCGGTGCATTCTTCAAGAACCACATTATTTGTTACCATCGCAACGGCGTCTCAATACGTTGTAAATAGCGGCAGTATGACATAAAAGCTTCGTATACGTTAGAGCTTTCAGTTCATTTCACTGGGGAGCCCTCCGATGTCACAGGGCGAGCAAAATGGGGTCAGGTGACCGCGCTAAAATTGAGTTGAGGCTAGCCGTCGATTTTATTGTATTTTGGATTTTCTTGCCGGAATAACCTGGAACTGCGTGTCCCTACATCGAATAAAGCCGCGTGAACGTAGCAGCACTTCGCGTACACCCGTGCAGCGGCAAGGTGAAGATGTGGGCAGCATGATTGCGGAGGACGCAGAGGTCGAGGAGGCGTCGACCGGTACGCATAGAGACATACCACAGTGCACCTACCACTGGCATGCTGTATAGTTAATCAGAGGCTGGGTCCGAGATAGTTGGTACAGCGGTAATATGAAAACGGTAAGCGCATGAAGACTGCATGCAACAAGAAGGCGACACATAAAGCGCTTGCGCTGTCTTCTTGTTCACGCGTCTTTGTACGCTTACCGTTTTCATAATACTCTAACTGCTAACCTTTCTAGCCGCGATGAACATATACAATGGAGTGCTGGGAGGTCGCGGGTGAGGGAGACACACATCCGCTCAATGTGGCACCACCACCGCCCGGTGCCACATTACGGAGTATTTCATATCTTCTGGTGCCGTCAACATGCAGTCGAAACGCTTAAGTTTCCTCCCACATATTCGCCGTAAACTTCAAAGGTGGACAAGCCGCCGGCGGATGGCACCGCCCCGAGAACGAACGCTGGGGTCGCTGCAGTCGTGGCGAAGTGACGTCATTGCAAGGACTCGCCTGCTCCGTCAACGACGCATGCCGCCCATCGCTTCTTTCCGAGCCCGCCGTGTGCCCGCTCTTCAGCGATACAGTGGTCATTTCTTCCCAATTTCAAGTAGTAGATCACTAAAGGTACAAAGTAAAGGTATTTATTGCTGTTAAAAGTTAACTACGCTGCAGAAAGTATGATCCACTTTTAAAATGAAGGTTCAGGACAGCGTGACATAAGTTGTTTTCACCAAGCACGTACTCGACGAAATTAATGCTACAAAAATATTCGTGCTAAATGGGTCTGAATTCATTAAAACTTGGTATAGACTACGCCAATAAACATTTGTGTCGAAGTTTACAAATGAAATTAGGAAGTTTTCTGCTTACTCATAATATTGCGATTTACCATGCAAGTTATGCCGGCCTCTGCAAATAATGTAGCTCATTAGACAGAATTTCGCTTTGGGATGCAGGAGAGTTTAGATGAATCTGTATTTCATACACAATCACTTATTGTAGTGAGAAAAAAAAGTAACGCTGCAAACCACAGAATGGTTTCCAGACCTCTGAGACGTCGGTATAATCGTATCTCATGTACAGATTTCTTCTCATCAATCATCTGGATTACGTAGACGCGTACCCTGATTAACGCGAACAGCTGACTCTCTCTCTCTCTCTCTTTATATATATATATATATATATATATATATATATATATATATATATATATATATATATATATATATATATATATATATATATATATATACGTGGTTTATTTCGACGTTTCGGCCTTCATCAGGATTAAAGATACAGTTTGTTGGTGCTCAGCTTTATACAATCTCAAATCAGAGGGCAAGGAAAGACAAAAAAAAGACAGAAAAGAAAAAAGGAAAAAAAAAAGAAAAAAAGAAAAAGGAAAAAAAGAAAAAAAAGAGAAGAAGAAGAGAAAAATAATATACGGTGGACGCCCCTCAGGCGCCCCCCTTCCACTCTTCCTTCCACTTCCCCCCTCCACTCTTCCCTCCACTTCCCCCTTCATCTGTCTCCCCGTCCTCCTTTTCACCTTTCTAATGTCAGCGGTCTGTGTATGTTTCCTTTCACTAACGCATTCCTCCCGATCAGACGGCGCCTCCTGGCACTGGCGGTTCGGTGTGGGGCAAAAAAGAGCTTTTTAGGAAGCTAAGCCTTTAACTACTCGGAGTCCCGTAAACAATTCGTCGTAGAAGGAGGGGTGCTGCGTATTGTGGCAGAGGCTGGTAAGCGGGCATTTTAGGAAGTTCTAAGCCTTTAACTACTCCGCACCCTGTCAACATTTCGTCGTAAAAATAGGGGTGCCCCGTATTGCGGTAGGCTGTGCAAGCGGGTGCAATGCGAATTTCTTGCCCGCTTCTGGATTACGCGTGTAGTGGGGGCCTCCCGGCTGTGCACAGGGTTGCTGTTGGGCATGTCATACATGGCACAATTGATTGGGTAGTAAAATGAAACAGAAAACATATGACAGCTGCACTTAGGAAGAGTAGTTACACTTGGAATTGTTTTGGGTTGTCCAGTGCCCTTCGCAGCTGCAGTGCCGTGAACTCAGTTACTATTTTCATTGTTTCCGTTATTGTTTTCTAATGCTTTAATTGCTGCAAGTGTACCAGGATTCTCATTTATTTCTCTATCGAGGGTGTTAAATCGGTGGATAATGTATGACTCTCGTTGTTCACGTTCTCGATTTGATTTAAATCCCGTCTCTAAGAGCGTTACTGATAGTTTGTCGAATGCATGGTCGGGAAGATTGAGATGTTTTGATTGAGGTAGACTTGGGGCTGATTTCGCATGGGCTCTGTGATTATTGAAGCGAATCCTAAATGGTGTTTCTGTTTGTCCCATGTACTGCATACCACACACGTTGCATTCGAGTAGGTATACCACATTAGAGGAATCGCATGTTAGGTTTCCTCGTATGTTAATTGAAAACTTGGATTGCGTGCTGGTTGCTTTGTCTGTTTTTCGCATCGCCTTACATACAAGACATCGTGGCTTTAAACAAGGGCGGCATGAATGATTGTGGGGTGATGTGTTAATTTGGGAGTGGACAAGGGTGTCTTTGAGATTACGTGGTCGTCGGTAAACGACGCTTGGAGCGCATGAAAATGCGCGTTTCAGACTTTCACTTTGTTCCAGAATGTTGTAATGTCGTTTAAGGATTTTGTTTACATTGGGGAAGTTTGTGCTGTAAGTCAAGCAGAGGTTTGTTCGTTGTGGGTCTTCTCGTGGTGGTCGCTTCATAAATAAGTCTTCACGCTTCAGTTTTCTCGCTTTTTGAACAGAGTCATTAATTACATGTGGGGAGTATTTTTGTTTCTCGAGCATAAGTTTTAGCCTCTGTGAGCTCGTGTCAAAGTCAGCGTCTCTAGAGCAGATTCGCTTAAACCGGTGAGCCTGGCTGTATGGAATAGTGTTTTTACAGTGGCGTGGGTGATCGCTTTGGTAATGGAGGTATTGTTGTCGATCCGTTGGTTTGCGATATAGGGTTGTAGAGAGCTTCTCTTCTTCTATCGTTATGGTAACATCAAGAAAATTTACGGTAACTTGCGAGTATGTGTGTGTGAAGTGTATGTTCGGATGTACAGCATTGTAAGCGTCGATAAAGCTGAGAAGTTCGTCCTCGCTGTGGGTCCAAATAAGAAAGATGTCGTCTATGTATCTTCTGTATAACATTGGTTTAAAGGAACTTTGTGCAAGAAATTCAGATTCTAGCTTTCCCATAAATATGTTGGCATAATTAGGTGCCATTTTGGTGCCCATAGTGGTCCCGCTGATTTGTCGAAAATACTTTTGGTTAAACTCAAATGAATTTAATTCGAGGACCATCCTCGTCAAAGTTGCAATGGCAGAGAAATCTGGGGTGTTAGATTGTCTATGGTTTGTGTAGATGTTTTGTAATGCAGCTATGCCGTCATCGTGAGGAATATTTGTATATAATGAAGAGACATCAAGAGTAACCAAGGACGAGTTTTTTGGCACACAGAGACCTGCAATGTCTCGAAGAAAATGTGTGGTGTCTTGTATGTACGACGCGATATATATATATATATATATATATATATATATATATATATATATATATATATATATATATATATATATATATAAAGAGGCTGACGAGTGCGGTAGGTTAGCCCCCTCCTCCCCCACTCGCGAAAGAGTTGGTGCCCCACTGAACGCGGTACTTGTGGCTCTCAACCATATTGCGCTTTGCTGCTTTCTTGCCGCCTGTCAAACAAGATTAGCTCGGAGCCTCGGACGAAGGAGACTAAAATTCGCGTCCTAATGATTCACCGGTAGACCAAGAGCAGAGCTAGCAGCTCAAGTGACCAAAAGGATATATATGTGAAAAAAAATGGCCCGAATCTACATGTTTTACTGTAAATGTCGTCGATCTTGCGTCTGGAGAGAGTGAGCAAAACGTTTATTTGATGTTCTGCGCAAGAAAATCGGTGAATGGTATTCTGAAGGCGCTGCGTTAGAGTGCCTCGAGCGTGTAGCGGAGGCGAGCAAGCACATCTAGGCACGTTAGACACGAGCGCCATCTGGCAGTTATCTTCGAAAACGAAGAGAGAGAAACAACATTTATTCACGCATCCGGCGTGCGGGAAGTCACCGGCCACGCAGGGCGCGGGTATTCCCTATCTGAAGACTATGGCTAATAGTCCTATAGTCCCAGGGCCTAGATATTGAAGACGTTATGCTCCAGCTAGGCGTTGGATACTCGGGCTCCTCCGCTCCCGTTGTCCGGGGCGTCGGCTCCCTTTCTCCTCTGCTTTGCCAGGGCCTCCTCAAGCCGCTGGATGGCCCAAGGCGTGCAGCCCGCGGAGAAAGACGCGCGCTAGTCTCGGAGGTGATAAGGTGTAGAATTCAAAGCGACGGGCAGATGCCACCACCGTGTCGTCGCAGCAAAGCGTTGGAATCGCCTTCTTGAGCATCGCATTGCACTGTCAGCACAGCGCGATAAACGCTACAATCCTTAGAGTTACTTGTGTGTGCCTCTTCTGTAGTATAAAGGCAGGCATACAAAACATAGACGTTTTGTTATGGCGCCTCAGATATGTGCAATATTTGCTTTTTTAATTGACAATCACACAACTATGAACGATAAACCTTGAGCAATATTGGTGGGCGCTGCGGATGGGGTTGGCTGTTTGGTGCCGTTTGAGGTATCGTTAGGGCGGACAAACAGACAAATGTACAGAGAGACAGACACACCAAATTTTTTCCGTCAAAGGTCCCCAAGAAAGACTATCGTCTTTAAAAAAAAAACGAACGTGAACTTAGTTTTAGCGACCTCCACTCCCGAGCTACGAGGGGAGCGGTGTTGTGGAAAGGTGAAAGGAGGAGAGAAAATAGGAAAGTAACTGTAACGCTATTTCCCGTTACAATTACTACGTGAAAAAGTAACAGTTACAGCTACAAGTTCCTCTAACTTGGAAGTACCTAGTTACAAGTTACTGAAAAAAGGTATCTAGTTACCAGTAACGTGTTATATACTATAGTAACTAGCTACTACCCGAGATTGAATGGAGTTGCCCCGCCGCGGTGGTCTAGTGGCTAAGGTACTCGGCTGCTGACCCGCAGGTCGCGGGTTCAAATCTTGGCTGCGGCGGCTGCATTTCCGACGGAGGCGGAAATGTTGTAGGCCCGTGTGCTCAGATTTGGGTGCACGTTAAAGAACCCCAGGTGGTCTAAATTTTTCCGGAGCCCTCCACTACGGCGTCTCTCATAATCATATGGTGGCGTTGGGACGTTAAACCCCACATATCAATCAGTCAATCAGAGAGTGGATGCAGTCACGCAGTGGTAATAAATAGTTTATTGTGCGCATGTGTAGTGGTCAGCGTCCGCCGTAGCCGGGCGCTGCTACGAAGCCCGCCTGCTGCTGTCCGTGCTGCTGGAACTGGCCGGCCGCGTGCTGGTTGAAGCCCCCTTGGAAGCCTCCCGTGCCCGAGCCGTATCGGTTAAAGCTGGTCTCTTCAAATCCCATTTCTGTTCGGTAGCCCTTGGTCTCGCGGAATCCCTGCACGTTCTTGTGCTTGTCGTGTCCCTCGAAGGCCTGGCTTCCCTGGTTGAAGCCCTGCGCGCCCTGCTGGTAGCCATGCTGCTGACCGCCCTCTACGTGGCCATAGTGGGCACCACCCAGCGGTACCTGGGGCCCGCCGTGGCTATGCTTGTGACCGCGCAGAAGGGAGCCAATTCGGCTGGGTCGCTTGTTGTGCAGGTGCCTGAGCAGTTTGCCCACACCCAGGATTCGCCCATCGACGCCTTCCTCCTGACCGGCCTCTGCGGTAGCCGGAGAGGGTGGCTCTGGTTTGGCTGTGTCGGCGGCTTCCGACCAACAGACGACTACAGCCAAGAGAGCAGCCAGAAGAATCTGTAATATAGAAAGCGCCTTCAGTAATTTACAAGTGATCCATCAGGGTGCCAAATTGGGCCAAATGGACGCATACTGATGCGCCTGAGTCCGTAGGCCGTCCTTCCCCACTTAACATATGTAAATATCAATGCTGCGGGCAAGAAGTGCTTTTCTGTGTGCAAGCTTGCCGAAGTAGGTTGCAAATCATACGTGGTGAAATAATATTTAAATAAGGCAATTGGCCAAACCAGGAAGCCATGCAGTTATTAATCCTTAGATTTCATCTTTGTGCTTGCAAAAAACAAAACAACCTTCAAAACAGACAGTGGCTACATGTGCTGTGATGTGCTTATAATAAACCATGCCGTCCTTTCTTCACATTGTTGCTGCCCAAGTCTATCAGGCACTCGTCCTTGTCTTTCGTCGGCTCACAAGGCATTCAAAGCCCTCTTGCGCTTTCTGAAGACTACCGGCCTATGTGAACGCCTTTGACTTTTGCATAGTACCACCGCCGAATTCGCGTCAGCCCATGTACAGACGACTTTATCTTTTTTCTCTCCCCTTTCCTCTCTCCTTCTCTCACATTTATACCCCTTTTACATTACTCCAGCGTTGGATGGCAAACCGGGCATGTGCCTGCTTAACCTCCCTGCCTTCTCTCTTGTTCTTTTCCCCCGTTGTTGTCCCGACGACTACACGAGAGATATATCCGGTATTAACTGAATCTGCAACGGCACAGGCGAGCACAGCCCCCCCCCCCCTCGTGTCGCAGTGCTTTCCCTCCCTACTATGTCAATGTAAGTCTGACTTAGTGCTCCCCTCTTAGGTGACTAGGGGGCTTGGCCGCTCTCCCCCTGCCTCTCTCGAGCGCGCGCCTATGTGCAACAATTCAAAAGCTTGGCCAACGTGTTCACTTCTGAGCATAAAAGCTGCTATCCTTTCTCAATTACTCTCCGCGCATGCCATGGTTTTTCCATTGCATATATAAATTGTGATCCGGCTTCAAAAATTGACATTTCACTTATAACTTAACGCTAAGAGAGCACAGGCAAAAGCATGCTCTCAGGAGACACTTATTATTTGAGCTGCTTCGGCGTTATCTGTCGATTTCATTGTTCTCTTTCCCCCTTCTCCTGGAGCTTTCTTCACGTCGCCCGATTTCGTACAATCTTCGGGATGGGCCAATCTTTGACCAAGCGACGATATCATGCGAAGACGTCAGATGACGTAATAGCATGATGCTCTCACATGTCATCATCTTACAGCGTAAGAACATCATCACAGACCCACCATGGTCGTTGCGCTGCTTAGCTCGAAGACGCGGGTTAGATTCCCAGCCAGGGCGGCCGCACTTCTATGAGGGCGAAATGCGAAGAACACTCGTGTATTTAGCTGGATAACCCCATGACATGGCAAGAACTTTACTTAGGTCCTGGGGGACAGATATTAAGAATATTTTCTAAAGGCGTAAGGTTATGGACCCCTTGTTTAAACGGTCGGTATAACAGTAGCTCTGATTTATCAGGGAACTTCATGGTCTGTGTTTGAAAGAAAGTCTTTCGTAGCTTTCAACGCGCTTTGGAAGGAGTATACGATCTCAGTAGTAGAGCCATCTGGTCGTTATGCTGTCTGCATAAATAGCGTGACCTACGTTCGCAGCGAGGTGTGTGGAGAGCCTGTATATGGCAATATTAAATAAGAGGGGGGAGAGTACGGAACCCTGAAGGGTGCCGTAGTTGCAAAGGGCCCTCCCGAGACTGTGCCTAGCCGAAGATGTACCTCGTAATCCGCGAGAAATTACTTGGTGTAATCATGAAAAACGCTGGCCCAGGTTAAGCAAGGAAATCTCAGTGAGGATGTGTTTATGCGCCACCCTGTCGGAGGCCTTGGAGAGGTCCAGTGCGAGGATTCCCCTCACGTGGCGAGTCGTGTTATTAAAGATGGCTCTCTAAAGCAGTAGCATATAGCGTCCTGTGTGGACAACGCCTGTCGAAAGCCAGTTAGGTTGTGTCTAAAAAGCTCCTTGTTTTTTTTATATGTTCTGTGTGTTAAGTGTCGTATGCTCCGCAACTTTGCCAACGCATGATGTAAGGGATATGGGCCGCAGGTTGATGATATGTGGGGTCTTGCCCGATTTAGGTATAAGGACGGCCTTTGTGGTACGCTATTCTACCGGTACATGCCCCATTTTCCATACCTCATTAATTTTGGTCGTAATTATCTCGATCGCCCGGTCGTCTAAGTTTCTGAGAAGTTTGTTCGTGACTTCGTCGGGTGCTGGGGCTGATCTGCCATTTAAATGGAAGAGAACATGTTTGATCTCTGACACGGTGAATGGTTCATTAGGTGCCGCAATTCCCATGTAGTATACAGTATACCTGTTCCGTGCAATCCCCATCTTTGGCGAGGGGGGGATAGGTAGTTCCTAACTTGATGATAGCGATGTGTGGTGTTTTATGGCGCAAGGGCCATTTGATGGCCAAAGAGCGCCAGAGGTATTTGCTAAGTTGCTAGCTAATTCCTTCTCGGTCACACCGACGGCGATTTCCTTCTTTGTGAGCCTATCCGTCGCAAGGCTAAGGGTGCTCTTCGACTGTTGTTCATTAAGAACACCTTTCAATAAGCTTGATCTGCTACCTCTGCGCATACGGCCATCCGTGTCGGTTCACGTCTCATCTCATTGCTGTTGGGTGAGCTGGTACGCATACATGACTTAGCCTCCTTGTTAAGAAGAACGAGTTTTGCTCTCAGTCTGCGGTTATGTTTTTTGGTTGTTCCACCTGGCCGAGAGGGCGTGTTTTGCATCCAGGAGGTGAGCGAGCCTCAAGTCCATTTTGGGAACCTCCAGGTCCGTATTTATTTACTTTGTTGCTACTTTAACGGCGTCGTTCAGATTATGTGACAGATCTGGATGCATCTAATTTTGCGGAGCTAGCTGTTTCCTGATTTTCCGAAAAAGGTCCCAGCCGACATACTCATATCTCACGAGTGGTCTGGGTTTGACACGCAACCTAACTTCAATTATGCAATGGTCACTGCCTAGTCCCTCCTGAACGTTGTCCCATGCGCCTTTGACTTCTCGGAAGAAGGTAAGATCGGGTGTCGTATCTCTACTGACCGAGCTACCGACCCCCATTCCGGATTGGGGCCATTAAAATCACCTGCGACAACGAAATGCGTGTTTCTCACCGTTCTAACTGCGGTGATTAGTAATGTTTTGAAGTCTTTTTGTTATCCGACGGTGAGCTGTAGATGTTGAGAATGAAAACAATAAACATTAGTATGGCGTGTTCTGATGGGTATGATCTCGATTAGCTTGGTCTCGAGGCTCGCCTTGTGCGTGGAGACCACGTGCTCAACAAAAGAGATGTTCGAATTTTTCTGAGCATTCCACTACGACGTCTCTAATAATTATATTGTGGTTTAGGGACGGGAAACGCTAACATTATTATTATTATTATTATTATTATTATTATTATTATTATTATTATTATCACGTGAACTTTAGTGCACTCAGGTATTCTTATACACAACCCCACCGGACGCCGGATTTTTCACGCATGAGACTTGCAATAACGGGCCCTTAAACATCTTCCTAAAATACCAAAAACAAGAGCATTATTCTCTCCCGACGTCACCCGTCTTTGCGATGGAGCACTCTCTTGGTCGGTATATACGTGAGACATTTGCTGGGAATTGTCGCCCACCATGCTTTGTCACGCCCTTTCTTCCTTGTTATACTATCGTGCGCAATACATATTTCGCTACGTTTTCTACATTTGTGACGGCGCATGCTGAGATAGCAGGGTGTAGTCAAAAAGCGTCAAATATTGACTGTTTATTGCTTACATTGCTCGAGTTTCATGAAAAAAATAAGTGGCGAGGAGGAAGGGTAGTGAAGGCGAGAACAAAATTACGCACTTGGTGTGGTTTAGGGGGTCCTTTTTTGTAATGATAAGACCTAGTTAAAATTTATTGCTAGTATATGCAGCCTTTATCAATGAAAAGTCTATTTTTTACGCTGAACACAAAGAAAGTGTACTCCCGCGGTTGGACCGGAATCGCTGCGCATTTTTGTGAGCACGGTGATACTGAACAGAATCCCGACATCAAGTACAGTACGAGCTACGTACGATGAAGCTCGCCAGCAGCGCACAGCGACTTCATTGAGGAGAGTGAAGATTCTAACCACGAGGCACAAACGTTGCAGTGGATAGTGTCCACGAGCCAGACACGAAGAGCATGGCGCAGGCCCATGAAGCGAAGTCATCATTATCCTTCTAACTAGCACACTGCAGAGTAAGGCCTCTCCCATGCACGTTGCGTTAATCAACTCGATCCTACATGTGCTTGCTGCTGCCACGTTATACCTGCAGACTGCTTAATCCCATCTGCCTACCTGATTTTCTGTTTCTCTGTCAAGCGTTTGTCTTCTCTTGGAATGCAGTCAGTTACCCTTAATGACCAACGGATATTTTACCTAAGCGCTATGTGCCCGGCCCATGTCCATTTCTTCTTTTTCATTTCAACTATGATATACTTAACCCCTCTTTGTTCCCTGACCCACTTTGCTCACCTAACACTGTCCTTTCCATCGCTCAGCGAAGTACTACGTAAACGCATCTGAGGTGCGTCAGTGGAGCAATATAGAGCAACGGGTTACACCACGACCGCATATATTAATGTGTACGACAGGAATTGCTCAACGTACAGCCGGCGTTGGGACTTTTGGCGGTCCGGAGTTAAATTGAGTATTCTATGGTGGGCTTGGGTAAGCGCTTGGCAACGCAACGAGAAAAACATTCTGTCTCCAAGCATGAACTATAGAAGCAGTGAAGCGACTCTTAATGATCGCAATAGCGTTAAAACGAACGAGAAAAAAAAGTGCAAGTGCGTCAGCTTCCTTTTACTTCTAGAAATTGAATGTATTTGTCAAGACGTCAATTGCCAACACCGCATCACTGGCGCAGTGTTTATTATATTTTAATCGAAGACATGTACTATCTTGTATTTTCAAATTAGAAGTCTATGGCCCCGCATGCAAAATTGACAAGCCACATTTTCTAATAGTATAATGATGTGAAGTATTGCTGGGTTGACTTCTTTGCATGCTTTTGGGCCGACTCATATCATTGGAATAAAGTGCGACTTTTCTGTCACGTGATAAAGCGGTTTACCTTTCTCTCTCTCTCTCTCGTCGTTGTTTTTTACCGGTGTGATTCATTTTATTTGCGAAATTTCTACTTTTTGTAACGCTTAAATTGACAGTGAAGTGCTGACGTATCTGAAAAAGAAACAGAAACTGAATCCTTGTCGAGGACCTTTCGACACATATCGCAACGGCGGCTCAGTGCATTAGAAGATGAGAAAATCAGTGACGATCTTTTCCACCACTTTTTTTTCTCCATATGAAACCGTGAGACAAAACTCGGTCCCTTTTCGGAGTCCGTGAGCTGACATTGTTCGCGGCTCTCTTTAGAGGCGTGCACGTGCACGTTAAAGAACCCCAGGTGGTCTAAATTTCCGGAGCCCTCCACTACGGGGTCTCTCATAATCATATAGTGGTTTTGGGACGTTAAACCCCACATATCAATCAATGAGGCGTGCACGTTATACAAGACGTGCTGAAATCAACTAATGCGACGACACATTTGGCTGTGTTTGCACAAGCAAAATACGCATACTCTTTTTTTTTGAAGTGCGGTCCGTCTAATCTATATATAAAAGATAAGGAAATCGTAGTCTCTTGTGATGGTATCTGTTTTTGGCGCTTTTTCAGTAAACAGAGTTCATTGTCGGCAGCATTGACGATATGAATCATTACATTACACCTGCCTTCCCAGCCTGCTAGGTTCTTGGTGTTGTTTAGTGTGACTAAAGGCTTGAACGTTTCTAGACTTGTAAGGTAGCAAGAAGGTGCGTATGGGATCGTGCCCCACGATCTTTTCGTCAAGCGTATATACGGCCACGTCGCGGACGTGTACGCAAGCAACGACCGTAAGGAATCGAGGAAAGCAGAGAACGTCACGGAAGGAGAGGTTCCTCGGCCTGTTCTCCTTCCGTGATGCTCGCCTACTATCGGGACAAACGAAAAGTATACACGCCCCCAGCCCCATCCGGGACCATAGCGCAGACCACACATTGGCAACGCCCTGCAAACTCCAACTGTTCCATACCCCATTTTACTAAACGCGCGATGCGTCGCCTCCTCATGTAAGCTTTGCCGCAACCCAGGAGATTTCCAACACACCCTTCTCACGTGCCCCACCTTTCTTTATCCTTCATTACCGGCTGTGGCTGTGTCTTACTGGGAGAGCATCATGACGAGCACTTCTGCTTTCGACCAACGCAATATCATATATACCGCGCGATGAAGATTGCACTTCAGCGTCTTTCCGTCTGCGAAAGAGCGTCCTCCTCGACGAGACAGTATACGACACACTCGAAATGTGGATAACTATTAATTCAGCGCTGAAATATGTTTTCCGCAGTACGATGCTTTAAACTGTTGTTATGAGTACGTTTGCAGATATTTTTACAGAAGCGACTATCCAAGTATCAAGAATAGTGCAGTTCCAGTGGGCACTATATCACGCGCTATTTTCTACGGCTCTTGCAGGGTCAATGTTTACCCCCATATTCTAGAACGTCCCTTCACTCAACGCTTCACCTTCACTTGAGAAAGCCGATGGAAGTGCCATCTCTAGGCACGGTGAGTCACTGCATATCAGCGATAATCAGCCACGATTCTTGAGTAGCGCAGCGTCATTTCTAGCCGAGCGGTGACGCAGTGCTCAACTCTGTCAAGTGAAGGATGGAAGTCGAGTCGAGGAGCGTTTGTGAATACTGGGGTTAGTCTTGACATACCTAAAGAGACACTGCGCCAATTCAAGGACGTCTGACTGTTTTATGCCATCACATACAGCGCTTACTCCCGGACAAACGTGTAGTGAACAGCTCACTGCGCAGCTCGATGCCTTCGCGGCAGGCGCATCGATGCGACCTTGCGCACGCGCGCAAGGTCGCGTTGTGCGAAGTTGCTCTTCAGGGGCAGGTTTTTTTTTTATTCGTTATCGTTTCGCGATAGCCGATGATGTTCATTTGACGAAATGGTGGAACTCTGTGCTGTGGGCGAAACAACGTCCCATTGTGTTGAATAGCTGTTCGTGTATAACAAGGGTGTGGCCATAATTTTTTTTCAAAGATGGTATATATATATATATATATATATATATATATATATATATATATATATATATATATATATATATATATATATATATATATATATATATATATGTATGTGTGTGTGTGTGCGTGTGTGTGTGTGTGTGTGTGCGTTGAGCAGTCGCATATGTTTTTTTATAACCAGTCTTTTTTTAACTTGCGTAGCCAACAGCAGCATGGATATTTGCTACACCAAATGGTATAAGCTGAGCGCTCGTGCTCGCGAAGATGGTAGCCATGACAGGGGCTACATAAATCAACTTAAGCGGATGGCGCCTAACTAAAATTGACGTTAACCCGACGTGATGGCTGTATTATAGGAGTACATGTGTAATATTTACAAAATCAGATAGCCAGCACTGCAACAATAATTGACGTTTCGCGAACATTGTGGTCATTTTCAAAAGAAGTTCTGAGAAGTGGCACGACTCGGTGCTAGAGTACTTGATTGCCATTCAGAATTCTTGAGCTACTTGCATTCATCGGGTCAACGCTTAGGTGACAGCTTTTTTTCTTAACGCTCTCACGGTGAAATCACTGATGTCTGTTCTCGCCGTTCTTGGGTAGACCAACTGACTATCACCTGTGGCGCATACTCGCATATCGTGGTCCGTGGTATATGTGTATGTGCCACACGCGTCTGGAGGAAAGCATTTGACGACGTACGCGACGGGATCGTAACAATTTTCATGTCTTGATCAGCGTGTCACATTCATCACTGTCTTACCTCCCATATTAAAGATAGATAGATAGATAGATAAATAGATCAAAATGATAATAATAATAGTCATCATCTTAACTATACACACTGCATGCAGGGCAAAGGCATCTCCCATGTAGCGCCAGTCTTGTGATTTCTGCTGTCACGTTATACCTTTTTAATCTGGTCGCCCACCGTACTTTCTTTCTCCCATTCGGGCGTTTGCCTGCTCTTGGAGTTACCTTTATTGACCAGCGGTTATCCTGCCTACGCGCTACGTGCCCGGTCGATGTCCATTTCTTCTTCTTGATTTCAACCATGATATCATTAACCCCTGTTTGTTCCCTGACCCGTTCTGCTCTCTTCCTGTATCAAGTCACACCTATCATTTTCCCTTCCATCGCTCGCTGCGTCGTCCTCAATTTAAGCTGAACCCTGTTTGTAAGCCTCCATGTTTCTGCTCCATAGGTATGTACCGGCAAGATGCAGCCGTTATATACCTTACTCTTGAGGGTTAGTGGAATATTACCATTCACGATTTGAGACTTCTTGCCGAATGTATTCCATCCTTATTCTTCTAGCACTGTGTAAGAATAAGTTATTACACCGTGTCTTCTAGTCATTTTACTCTTATGGTGCGGCTCCGTGGTTGCTACCTGTCCTAAGTAGACATATATACTTCCAGCATCTTTCCACCTATCGCAAAATGCTGTTTTCTACCGGGGCGTTGCTCACTACTTTAGTATTATGCATATTAATTTTCAGACTTACTCTTATGTTTTACGTGTAGTTCAGTAATCATGAGCTGTAACTCGTCCTTCAAGTTACTCATCAATGCAATGTCATCAGCGGGTCGCAGGTTACTAAGGTACTCTCCACAAACTCTTATCCCCAACTCTTTCCAATCTTGGGCCCTGGAAACCTCCTGTAAACACGCGGCGAATAGCATTGGAGAGATCGTGTCTCCCTGTTTTACATCCTTCTCTATTGTGATATTGTTTTGTTTATGAAGGACTATGATTGCTGTGGATCCGCTGTAGATTTCTTCCAGCATGTGTAAGTAGGTTTCGTCGATACCTTGATTCTGCAGTGCCTGCACGACTGCTGGTGTATGGACCAAATAAAATGCCTTCTCGTATTTTATGTATCGGGGTTGGTTGTATTCCGCGCATTTCTCTATCACCTGATTAATAGTGGGAATAAGGTCTATTGTTGAGTAGCCTGTACGTAATTCTGATTGGTCCCTTCGCTGATTGAACACTAATGTCGCCTAGCAATTATTTTTGTAAATAGCTTGTAGACAACGGACAGTACGCTGACTGGCTGCAATTCGTCAATTTCTTGGCGGCCCCTTTCTCATAGATTAAAATGATGTTTGCATTATTCCAATATTCTGACGGTAAAATAGACAGAAACGCTCAAAGTACCTGCAGTACGCAAAGAAATGCTTCAAATTAAAAAAAATTCGGTAGGATTACTCCCCACCCCTCCTTCCGTGATCAGTACAGCTGTGTTCAAACACTAAATCAATGTCCTGCTGACTCCCGTAACCGCCGTTGAGCTTGAAGTCACCAGTTCGACCCCGGCCGCGATGTTTTCATTTCGACAGGGTCCGAATGGCAAAAGATAGTCGCGTATAAATTTAAATGCAAGATAAAGAACCTCGTGTGGTCCATGTCCCCCACTACAGCGCGTCTTATATCGATGTCGGGGCTTTGAAACTTTAAAAAAGTCAACCAGATTTGCGACTAGAACGCGTGAAAACGTCAGCCGCTGCCATGTTGGACGTTTAGTGTGGAGCTCATCGGGCCTACCACTCCAGTTTATACCTGGAACGTATTTAACTTGGCGCTCAAAAACGTCCGAGCCAGATAACCAGCGTGGTGACAGTCCTTATTCCCTCTCCATTCCGCCTCTCAATGGGCTGCATGCAGCGCTTGAAGCGCAGTGATGAGAGCCTACTCACCGTTCTGCCGTTCATCGTGACGGGTGTTGCTTTGTTGGCAGAGTGATTCCGAAAGTGCGCTTCTTGGCGCTATCTCCGCGAGTGAGACGGTGGGCTGGACACGCGCCGCATCTTTCATTATAAGCCGTCCATGTTCGAACCGGTTCGGAAGCGCCGCTGGAAGGCCTCCCGGCGCCTAGTCAAGGTCGAATGGTGTAAACGGCGTGTTCTCCTCCCGTATTTTCGTCTCTCCATTCCCACATACGAAGAAGCATGCCATTTCGCACGTGCCGCCACCATCAGCAGCGCGATCCCGAGGCGCTTTCTCACTAGGTGCTACTTGCGCAACGGTTACAAAAGCTCACCGGGAGGCCTTTCTTCTTTTCGCACGAACGTCGAAACCAAACACGCGCTTTCTTCGACGTCAGCACGAGCGGCGACAGCGCGCTTCTTCCGCGGAAGGACGCTCGGAGGATATTCACGACGTAACGTCTTCTGGGAAAACCTCGACGGCTAGCAAATAAACATAAGCATGCATGGATACGCTGTCGCGCTTGCAAATCGCCGCGCAAGTGAGCGAAGCGCTTGCAGAGCACAAGGTATTGGGTGCACAATGAAGAAAATGCGTACGCGTTCAAGGGGCTGGGGTGTTTTACTTATTTATTTATTTATTCATGCGTGTAGGGCTCAGCTTTGAAGCAGAGAAAAATTAAGCCAGTCTTCATTGTCTGCAGGACGATATTAGGTGGAAATAGTTTGCTTGGAGCGGACGTCAGCTCTTCTTGTACTTTTCCTCTCACCACCGAGCACTTGCGATGCTTCTGCCTAAACATGCGCACTATCACAAGAAACGTTCGTCTTTTAGATGATTTCGCCTAGATTTTCGGTGCTTCCCATATATCCCGGAAATATATATACTCTTCAAGTATATTCTCTGTTTAACCAAGCTGCGCTCCTGCGAAGTGATTTTTGTCGGAGGAACGAATCAGCTCAATTTGAAAAATATGGAAACCCGAGGACGTTTACGTGAAAGGATTACTACCGAGGGTATAAATAGACCTAATACAGAGTGTAACTAGAAATTCACTTCGTTAGAAAAGTAGGGCTACGACCAGATGAGTGATTTCGAATGCGCGTGCTTCACTATTCGGTAGAACCTACTTATTCTGCCTCATTTTGTTTTGTTTCTTCGGTCATCTACGACAGTTTCCATTAGCTTTTTCACAATCATATATATATATATATATATATATATATATATATATATATATATATATATATATATATATATATATATATATATATATATATATATGCATATGCCACGGCACGGCGCGCGTTGAGTTGTATCTGTATTATGGTCCCTTTTATAAGCCCATATGTACCCATTATTAATGAAGTAATAATCCGTGGCTTCAAGAGCTAAAACCACGATATGATTATGATAGACGCCGTAGTGTAGGGTTATGAAAATTTGGACCACCTGGTGTTCTTTAACGTGCACTCACATCGTACAGTATACATGGACCTCTATGTAGCCCATTGCGCCTCCATCGAAGTGCGACCGACTGATGTGATCTAAGTATAACTGATGTGATCTAAGTATAGAGCCCTTGCGATACGGCAGCAAGCGTGCTGCCTGCGATCCGGCTGTAGTAAATTGAGTGCTTACGTAAATATCAATATTTTTTTCGAGGAATTTTTCTAATGTATTGAGGACACTCTGAACATGGCGAACTCATTTTTTAGGGGCGAAGCTCCTTATGGCGTGGCTTGTGCGTGCCCCGTTCTAGTGCGTAACCACCGGTGGCAAATACCCGAAAGAGCGGTCCTTAGAATGTCCGCTGGATGGCGGTACTTGTATATTATGAATGCATGATTAAAAGTTGTGAGATGGCTGTACTTGGAGTGTTCACTAGATAGACGGACGGACTGACATGCAGATGAACGGACGGACTGACGGACGCATGGACGGACATACAGACAGAGGAGGGGACGCACGTTCAGACGGACCGACAGACAGCGGGACGGCCAGATGAACAGACGCACGGACGGATGGACAGGCAGACAGATGAACGAACGGATGGACAGAAGAACGGACGTACGGACGGACGCATGGACTGACGCACCGATGGTCACACGGATGGACTGACACACGAATGGACGCATGGACGGACGCATGGGTGAACGGAAGCACGGACGGACTGACGAACGCTTCGCCCCACCAATCATCCTCACTCAGTCGATCTGTTGTGATATTTTTATTGTTTTTGTTTCAATACCTTGAGGACGACGATAGTTCCTGATTATTACAGTTTATTGCTTTATAATTCAATTTACTTTACTTTAAGCAATATTAAAAAATTGCAAAACGCAGCCTTCTTTATTTGTGTGCATGTGTTCCTTAGGTTTATTTGCGGTCCCGGATAGCCCATTACCGTGTGGCTAAACTTGTTCAGTTTCTCGCGTATCCCACATGCATGTGCGATTGTTGAAGGGCAGATTGTGGTCCCTATCCCGTCGCTTAAGTATGAATTAGTTTGGTAACGTCGAAATGCATTACCGTCTCCCTCCATCCTCGATCGCATATTTTGGGCCGCCGTCGGGAGCAATGCCTCCTAATAGGTAATGTTGCAAGAGTTAGTTTATATACGCGTGCACACACAAACACACACACACACACACACACACACACACACACAAACGCGCGCGCGCGCGTGTGTGTGTATGTGTGTATATATATGTGTGTGTATGTGTGTGTATGTGTGTACGTGTGTGTGTGTGAGTGTGTGTGTGTGTGGAATTATTTAGTTGCAACAGAGTTGCTGACTCCTGGTGGTGTTAATGCAGGGCTTATGAATCATAGTAAAACCTCTTTAATACAAGTGCTGTAAGCTAACCTATAGACGTTTACGCGTGACATTTATCAGATCGTTCGAGAGGCGACCACCAAAACGCCAAATCGATGGTTGAGTATTTCAGACAGCTCATATACTAGTTCTGTACTAATGCAGCCAGCGTGGCTCCCTAAGGCACTTGCGACACCTTGGGTGACGCAGAGTTCAACAAAGAAGAGGACTGGGAGGAAGCCCTTAACAGCGGCGACCTCTTGGTTCAACTTCGGGCTGTCCAGAGGGCCTGCGAGAGGGCGGAGGGCCACGGTCTTCCGGTTCCTACGTGGGAGCGGCCCGCGACTGCTACGGATTCCCCCTAAACGGGGCCGTTACAACGCAGTTCCTCAGGACCTGAATAAAGTTCTTTGTCTGTCTGGGTGGCACTAAAGCTCGGATCCTCTTTCAGATGCACTTTTGCTTTTCTGGAAGCGCAGCGCTCGTGCGCCTGTTTGATCGCCGCCTTATGCATGCGTCGTTAGTTGAGGCGCCAGCGACCTTGAGCGTATGCGACAGCTTGCAATTAACACGCTTTGGAAATAGCACTAACGTCTACTTCAATATACTAAAGACCTACTGTGTAACTGCGCAATGTTTTAAGCTTAAATGTTAAGCCGTTTTCTATGTAAAGCAAGCTAAATAGAATTAAAGCACTGCTAGATGGATTTTAAGCTTCAACAGTATTTAGAAAATACTCTTTTTATGACAATCAAGGCATAAAAAAGAAAGCTGAGGATTGGCGGAGCTCTCTCCGTGAAAAACTGATGGCCGACATGTGAGTGAAGGAGGACCGTATCTATCTGTTGCCTGTGGCCAGAAAGTGGATTATGGACAACTGGGTATACGCCTACGAAGCAGGGACGCACGCAAAAAGCGCACTGCATATTTAATGCAGTATGTGCGCTGCACGTCGCTACCGTAGACCTTCCCATGTTGGAATTCGTCGGGAATCGTAAATTGTGCGAATTATTTCACCCTATTATTGACGGCATTGCGTTTGGCGAGCCACCCTTTTGCCGCAGCCGCCAGAACGGAAGAAAGGCTGCCACCTAATTTTGTGGAGATGAAGAGCAGCGCGAAGACGCCCTGCTGTTTTCATGTACTGGGAGGTGCGTGGCTGAAATTACTCGAAGGAGCACTGGCGTCTTCGTGCCCCAGGAAAAGTCACAATGCCGAGTTTCCGCCGAAGATGGGCATCGGACCACCACGCTGTGCGTTTCCGACTTATGGGCCACCGACGCTCAAATCAGTGCCAGATGTCCAGGCATTTGCCCTCGGAGGCATATATATAGCCACGACCGCCGTTCGACAAACCATGGGGGGTCGGCACGAGCGGCGATATGACGAACTCGTTTCATACCGCTCACTAAAAGCAAGATTCGCCGGAGGAGGCTGCATCGCCAAGACCATACACGTGTTTGATTTATGTATGTGTGTATGTTGGGGGCGCTGCCCGCATAATGACCCTCGTGTGTGCTGTGGGACTTTTTATTGGACAGTGCAGTATATGGACCTAATCCCCGATCTAGGGATGTGGGAAATGAGACTGTTTAAAAACAGCCCTCGCGGGCTGCTGTTTGCTTGTTCAAGTGCTTGTTCAATGTAGAGCTTCGGGCCAGAGAGGTCTTGCCAGGTAAATAATGTAAATAAACCCTCTTTACCAAGTTCAACCTCCTCCTGCCTCGACATTTTCATCCCGGATCTCCGGTGCCTGCAAACCCCGGTCGCAACAACGGATACAACTTCAGAAGTCCACGGCATCCCCCCCCCCCCTCAAAGGTGGATGCACACATTGACTGCACCAATGGGAGTGAACTGCAGACTATATAACGTCATGAGCTGAAGGGCCGGTGACCGTGACTTCGCGAAGAGAAATGCCGATCCAGTGCATGAGCGGGACTGTTTCTTTGGTTGCGGAGGCAGGCGTCGTTTGGGCGCGGCCTCTATACAGACTTCTGAAGTTGTATCCGACTAGGCTGTTTTAGTTCATGCATATAGTTAAAGAGATGGACAATAGTTGTATATACCGTGCCGAGTGATTTCTGGTGCCTACGTCGAACACGATGAATCATCCCATTGATTTGATTGATATGTGGAGTTTAACGTCCCAAAACCACCATATGACTATGAGAGACGCTGTAGTGGAGGGCTCCGGAAATTTCGACCACGTGAGGTTCTTTAACGTGCACCCAAATCTGAGCACACGGGCCTACAACATTTCCGCCTCCATCGGAAATGCAGCCGCCGCAGCCGGGATTTGAACCCGTGACCTGCGGGGCAGCAGCCGAGTACCTTAGCCACTAGACCACCGCGGCGGGGCGATGAATCATCCTAATGTTCACTATGTATAAGTCATTACTTTGGCTGTATCCACTGAGCAGAGTGGCATGTAGTAAGAGGGCCGTAAAATTAGTTTGCCAACGTTATTGGACCCAGTGTAACGGTAAGAGCAGGAGAAATAAGAGGCAACTGAAATGTTGAAGAGACTAATTCTACGACGGAATCCGTGACAGAGAATGGCGTCGTTAGTGTTGCGAGATTCACACCGCTCACGAACGACGGCACATCAGTTTGCGGTCACAGCGTATAGCGACGTGAGCGAGCGGCGCAGATAGCGCACGTCACGCTATATAGTCTGCAGATTGAATCATCAGAGATCCGGCTCGTCGCGTAAATCTAGCTGAATACACACGCACTTTCCCGTATGACGCGCAGCATGGCAACACAGGCGTCGGCTGCCACAGCTGCCAGTTTTCCGACTGGCTTGTTGCCAACAGCAACTCGTTTTGACTGACAGGACCCACGCGCGGTGCATGTAAACGCTGTCATCGAGCAAGGCACTTCTCAATTTTGACTGAAAGATGACTGAAGTAAAATGTGGGATTTGGCTAGTTGGTAATGCATTATTAAACTTCTCAGCGCAAAAACTTCCGACTGGCGCTCGTCCTCGTCTCTTATGCCAGTTGTCGGAAGTTTTTGCGCTGAGAAGTTTAATAATGAAAGATGACTGCTGTCGATCCGAGGCGTCCAAGCATAATTCTCGTCACTGATTGCGACTCCAGTTTCTCTTAAATTCAACAAGATCAGACGCAGAACGCAGCAGGATGACTTCGCTGCGGCGAAACACGAGAAACACTTAATTACTGCACGCGTCGAATATCGATAACCTCATAACTTGTTTTGGGAAATTTACAGCGCAGACACAACAGACAAGGATGTGAAGAAAAAAGACAAACACATCCTTCCTCCCGTCCTTAAATTGCCTGTTGTGTGCACGCTGGAAATTTCCCAAAATTAATACATGCCAACTCGCCCACTCATTTTTAAACCACCGAACATATTTTAGGAGAATCGGGTTAAACCCGATTTCCTCCCGATTGAATTCTAAAACCACATACAAACTTCGTCACTCTTGCGATGCACAAGCGCTAGCTGCCCTGCCTCGAGACGACGAAGTTAGATCTTGTTTTGGGATTGGTGAACTCCTATGAATGCAAGCTGCGTGTAGAGCTATGAACGCAGAATGCAACACGGCATCCTCCTAATCAATCACTCAACGAGCGCATCTGAAGTGAGCATATATATATATATATATATATATATATATATATATATATATATATATATATATATATATATATATATATATATATATATATATATATATATATATATATATATGCAATGGTCGCCCCTCAGTTTAGACTGTGAGAGCGGTTAACGATTTAGAGTACCCTGTACTCTTTTATGGGATTATGGGATAGCAGAAAGCCATCCCGCAAGCGTCACACTTAATGCGACTGGGCAGAAAATACAACATCAAAATGTCTGTGTTAATCATAAGGCAACGCTTACGACAAATGTTACATTCAAACATAACCTGCCTTATGGCCCAAGGAAGAACGCAAATATTTTTCGAGCTAACTTTGCCCAAACTGGAAGAATATCGCGTTTTTTGCATATTTCTCATTTCTTTTTTCAGTCTTTGACTATCTTTAAATGGAAAGTTAAGCAATAATGTTTGTTCTGAGAAAATTATGCTTTAGTAGTGCCATAATTTTCTAGCGACAAACTATGAGCGAGGGACAGGCAGGTGATTGTCGGTGGTTCTGTCACCTGTTTTTGTATCTCTTCTTTCCACTGTTTATTTCCATTGCTTTATGTATTAAGTTTACGTTCTTTATGTGTTTCCCTTTCTCTCTTTCTTTTGCGCGCTTCTTCCTCGTTTCTCTTATTCTTTTGTTTCTCTGTCATTCTCTCTCTCTCTCTCTCTCTCTCTCTATATATATATATATATATATATATATAGAGAGAGAGAGAGAGAGAGAGAGTTAAATATGTTAAAGAACGTCGAAAGTCAATATGTAAATATGAAGTCAAAGAAAGTAAATATGTGCTCAAACGAGAGCAGGGGGGAGAGGAGGCAGAACAAAATGTTACCTATCACTGACGCCGCATGTATTCTGTGCTTCGACCGGTAATAATGTTACTCCTTCTCCCCATCGCATTTTCTTGCTATACGCGACTGGTCGTGATATGCATGAAATGCGCAGTATACCTAATTTTTGAAAGACAACTCATGTTCCCGCGCACGATCGTTGATAAACCTCACTGTTTGACACAGCGGTCTTCCCACACGATACATGGTATGGCATACAGAAAGCTGATTGCATCCTTCACGTGCGACTAGCTCTCTGGATTTCGTGCCGACTGGTTGTGCCCCCGCGATCTCCGACGACAGCGCAGCTCTGGCCGACTGGGCTCGCCCTACGCCATTTCCTGACGCCAACAAGAGCTCTCACCAAGTGGTGCTCCGTCCTCGGACTCCTGCGACCGCGTCCACCTTTTCTATTTTCTCCTTACTTCCGTATCTTGCTGCCCCTGCGCCACGCTCTCTCTTTCCATTTTTTCTATCTCTATACCGTATAACCCTATCATTTTAATCTCTCCTTACACCCACCCCCCAGGAGCTACTGTTGAGGTGTCCTCCCCCTGTGAGACAGTTACGGGGCTCACTTTTCTCTTCTTTTCATTCAATAACCACTCGTTCCCCCTTCTCGTATTCGCGGGCATGTTCCTTTTTCACGCCTTTCTTTTTTCATTGCATATGTGTGCGCCAGCTGCGTGCGCACAGGTCGTCCAGCTTTCGATGGGAGTTTGCTGGCAGCCTTCTTCAGGTTGTGGGATAACCTGTGAATTTACGGTAAACCTTCAGGTGCCGCCTCCCTCGTTGTGCGTCACTGGGAGTACCATGCGACTTCACGCCTCTGATCTTCTTCAACGTGTTTCGGGAGATTGCACCAAGGCTGCTCCGACCGCTTACCGGCCGCTCGTGGTCTCTCTAATTGTGCTTAAAAGCTGGCCTGCAGCACGACATAACCAAAGCTGACTCCAGGTGTAGCTTCGCAACGCCTCTTAACTAGTTTGTTTGGTGTACGCGGAATCTCAATGTAATAAAGGGCAATTCCATGTGAGACAGAGCTTGGCTGGTCGACGTCTTAAGTTTTTTTCAAGATTTTATATATTGTCGCCTGATGGCCGCAGAGAAGAGACCCGCAATAGGTTTGATGAAATTTTTTTCAAAGCACAGTAAATCAATAAAAACGAAGAGGTGGAGTGCCACGCTCACCTGCTCTGCTGTTTTTTCCGACTTTGGCGATGAGTGACACAAAATCAATTACATCTACATAATTCAATTTTTTATTTTATTGTATGCGTATTTGTGCTTACGTTCACTTATATTTTGCTTCTCTGGGTAGTTTAGATATCTTTATAAAAATCTCAAAATTGACCCCCCCCCCAAAAAAAAAATAAACGCCTTTTTGCCTAGTTTGCAGGCCTTTATTTGAGAAATAGCTTACGACAGAGCGGCTTTAATTCTGCACTACTTTCTCAGCTTGCTTATTCATAAAACTGCCAAAGCTTATAATAATAACCCTCTTCAATAAAAAAAAGATATCATCGCACTAACTTCAAGAAAAGAACATGCTAGGAAAAACTTCTGACGACGACTTAGAAAAAGAACATTTTTGGTATTTTTGAATTTTCCCCCTTTATTCTTCTGCACATTGGCTTTCACAATTAATAAAAATGCTGCATAATATGGTTTCACTTGCAGTTATGACCTGTCGAAAATTGACATTTTGGATAGGCAATTGCAGATCGGACTCCCTGCCTGTTAAGTAGGGAGTACAGGCCTATACTTTGGTTTCTTAAAAAGCAACCGAAATAGCTGTCGATTGCACTGTGAGCGCCAATTTTGAATGGTTAGGTGGTGGGAGTGGCCATGAGGGCGGGATTACCGAGCAAGCAAGCGCGCACAGTCTGGCGTGTTCCGGGGCAAGGAAATTTCGTTTTCGTGTCCTCAGACGGATAAATTGCGATACAGTAGGGGATAACTTCCACGCACGGGAATCGGTGCATAGCTATTTTATCCGCTTTTTGCTCGCATAGCAGCCACGTGCTATTAACATTGAAGACGTAGCAGACTTCGTTTGCGCTTTTTGTGTGTCCAAAGTAGACGCGAACAAAGACACGTCTACAATACGTACTTGTTTATTTAAACAAAAGCGTCCCGAGGTGACTTATTTAACTTGGGCACGGCAGATTTCCAACGCGCATGCTTAGCGCGTAAACAAAGGCAATCGGCCAAGGTCACACATTTGCTGTCTGTAGCTCAAGTTTCCCGACCGCTTTGAGCGCCCGCACAAGAAACACGTGTGGAAGTGGAAGTTTGACTGCGTTCTCTCGGTGGGAAGCACAATGGAAATTCTTGTCGGAAACCTGCGAGCACTCGCTTTCTGAAACTGCGCTGCACAAATTGATCTCACCTCAGTGAAAGCCACAGAGGTGGTGCTCCAGGAGCCAAATTATCTGCTCCCGCCCATCTCGGATGGCGGCAGCAGACGACTTGTACTGGCCGCGCACACAGTCCGCTGCTCACACTTCATCTGACTCCGATAGTGCTCGCGCTTTGCTCGGCTGGTGTGCGCTTCCAGGGGGCAAAGTATAGCTACTAGCAAAACTATTGTGCAGACTACCGTTCGATGCAAGAGAAGCTAATTTCAAATTCACGAAATTTTCGCAGTTACACGCTTGTATACATCACACCTTCATGCCACAGTGCCTAAATGAACCCCACGCGTACAACACCAATTTCTAATGATTAACTGTGTTTATCACTCTTAATTTGCAGTGGCAAGACATAATAACTCAACACGATATTATACCCCAATTGAAAATCCGTACGCAATCAAAAATTTCATACTATCTTCAGACCCACATGTTGTGCTCGGTCTTGTGCCCTCTTCACACTGGAACATGGACTGTGCGCGCTTGCTTGCTCGGTTATCCTGCACTCAAGGCCGCTGCCGTGACCAAATCATTTCAAAATTGGCGCCCTCAGTGCAGTATTGTCTTGTATGTGACGCAATCGTCCGTGAACAAACGTATCTTTACATCCGGGTGAACACACTCCTGTATATCATTTATATAAATTAGAAATAACATGTGTGCTAATACCAACCCTTGTGTTACTCTAGAAAACACACTCAGTTTATCTGACGAACAGAAATTCGCAGTGACACCTTGTTTTTTTTATTCGTAACATAACATGAAATCCAAGACATAGTGGCTCTGTCAATACCATATGCACAAAGTTTAGTAATGAGGTCAACACGACCAACGACATCATACGCTTCTGATAAATCCAAAAAATAGCATCGATTTGACCTACTACATTAAGTTCGTGAGCAATGTCATGAGTTATTCAGCTAATTGCGTCACGGTTGACAATCCAAACCTCAAACCATGTTGGTTATGGCACAAATCGTCGTTTTCATCAAGGTGGGTAACAATGGCTTTATAAGTAATGTGTTCCAAAACCTTGCAACAAGTGCTTGTGAATGATACTGGTCTGTAATTATTCAGATCTGATTTGGAACCGGAGTTGTGAATTGGCACAACATTTGCACCGGCAGTCATCAGGAATAGATGACGTCTTCAAAGATACAGTGTAAGTTTTGCTCAGATACTTTGATACCCAACCCGCGTATCTCTGCAAAAAAAAGCGTTTGTGATATGGTCAGGACGAGGACACTTTTTGTTGACTTAAGATGCCATCTTCACTTATCATAATTTCCTGCATCGGCACCTTGACGTCTGGTGAAGGAAATGGGAAAAAAGAGGTGCTTCTAGAAAACACTGATTGAAAGAACACATTCAATTCATTTGCTGTAGATATAAGCTCATTGATGGTGTGATCACGTAATTTTATCTGTGAAACCATATGTTGATCTTTATAAACATAACGCCAGAATTTTCTTTGGGTCACTCGGCATGAACAAGGGTAGAGATGTATTGCAAAAACGATTTTTGGCGTGTTTCACCTTCGCTCTTACGTGGAATTACCCTAAATCTTCTTGTGGTCATGGATTGCATTTTCAACAAATATGGTATCGTGTGTGATGAAACCTTAAGTCTAAAAACTGAATTAATCCATTCGATGGAAGCTCATAGGTGCAGGTCAAACCTTTCCCATGTCTGGTGGAAACTGTTCAAATATACAGGTTGTTTCTTTAAGCAATACGTATGTTTCCTTGAAAAACTATGATTGGTAGGTACTTGTCTTCGCAGCCAATTTCGAGCCCGAGGCGGAAAGATTTCACCACTTATTAGATCACTTAGGAAAGATTATTTGATAAATAAAATTGAATTAGGTTTTTATTATTATTTTAGTGTGGTTGTTTTTATGGCAAAGTTCCTCCCCATAAAAAATTATGGCGAGCCCGGTTTTGAGAAATTGAACATCAAATGTCAATAGCACAGCGTGGGTTTTGGTGTGAACTTGGAAAAGAAAGATCCGCAATAAAATTAACCTGTATTCGTAAACATTTACTCTATTAATCAATTTCGGCTTGCAGCTTCAAGAGAGAATTGCTTCAACGTTTACTAAGGTTCTTGCAGACTTGTTGGCTGAAATGTTCCAATGTTATTCTCTCTTTCTGGCAGGAACTAAACTATATGCATACGCACTGAATTTATATTAATCAGACCTACGTAATTACAGTGTTCAGGTATGTTCAGGTGGTGCAATATGTGGCTTTTGGAAATAAATGCCATAAAAATCCCGCCACCTCCAAGAAGTGAATGAATATTCGCTCACGCATCATATAAAGACTGGACACGCTGTTGTAGGGATAATTATATATATATATATATATATATATATATATATATATATATATATATATATATATATATATATATATATATATATATATATATATATATATATATATATATATATATAAAATCTTTTACATACCTATGCATTTATGTACACACAAGACATAGTCAACATAATCACTTACATATCGATGAGAATATATAAAAGGATTACATCACTCATTTCAAAGCTGTGGGTTCGCGTTTTCCTTAGAAGAGTACAATCTTTTGGCCGGTGAAGTACGTGGTGAGAGGATGTTGGATTAGAGGTTGTAGTTGAAACTGGAGAAAGCAATGTCGATACAGGTCCCTCTGATGGACGCTTGTTGTTGTACGAGCTGCACCAGAGATCGTAACGAGGCATCGTGTGCGAGACTGGCCAGCAGTGGTCAACTGCCATGATGCACAAGTTGGAGTCTCCGACAAACACGAATGGCCCGACCATGTTTGATATCGGTTCTATACCGATACATTGCCTTCACGATGCAAGTCATGACGTCTCCCTTGGATAGGTTGCTAATTAATTTAAACTTGTTAATGATTTTCTCAATAGACAACCTGATAACAGTTGTTTATATGGGAAAGAAGCAGGGCGTCCCACTGCACTGAAACCTACAGAGAAATCACTGCATCTTTCTCGATTTTCCGCTTACAACCAACGACACCGACGCCGATCTTTCTGCGCGCAACCAACTATTCAACGCGAGTTATGTTCAAGAGGAGTTAATTTGGTTCTCCATAATGGTAGCACAGAGCATTCTCCGAAAGAGGCCTTACGTTTCTTCTGAAACTTGCGGGTTCTTCTTTTTTTAGTGTTATGTAAATGCACCGAAATGGCTGTACAGATCTTACGTGGAACCCTCAACATTGTTCACCCATCAGCACAGTCTCTTCTCTATTTCGGTCACTTCGGGAGAGCTTTACTACACTGGTAAAAAACCGACACTTAGTGCACTATAATGCACCAGGGTGTGATGTAGCGCTCGCGGTCTTCAGAGAATTACCTGCCTGTGACCCAGCTTTATATGCAGAAGAATTAGTTCCGATTTATCTACTGATATGAGTGCAATGACTGTGAGCACAGAGTAGCCGTACTTATCCTTTGAAGGGTTTTTTTTTTGCTAGTAAAAAAAAAGTCATGATCCGGTGTTACTTCAGGCCATCGCCCCCCCCCCCCCTTAAATGAACGGTTAGATCCACCCCTGGGCACATCTCGTTGTGGCAACATTCCTCGGGCCCCGCCGCGGTGGTCTAGTGGCTGAGGTACTCGGCTGCTGACACGCAGGTTGCGGGATCGAATCCCGGCTGCGGCGGCTGCATTTCTGATGGAGGCGTACATGTTGTAGGCCTGTGTACTCAGATTTGCGTGCACGTTAAAGAACCCCAGGTGGTCGAAATTTCCGGAGCCCTCCACTACGGCTTCTCTCGTAATGATATGGTGGTTTTGGGACGTTAAACTCCACATATCAATCATCAACATTCCTTGGGAAGAGATGATGACTCATCTATCAATGAATTGTGCAGTCGATGTGCAATGATACACGACTGTCGATGCTTTCAAAGGACAGCTACTTCGACCGAGTATGGATGATAATGCACAGCCACCTAAAATGTGATCAGACTGTAATAGCCCTTCATGCACTATCCGTAATAATCGACGTTTGCGTCTGACTTTCAGTTCTTTTTATTCTATCCTTTCTTTAGCAGGCGAGTTGTTTCCGCTCGAGGTTTGCTATGCCATTATGAGCGGCCTCCACCTTACATGGCATAGCACCTGGTACAGCTGCATCCAGCGCGTGCAACGCCTTGTCTCGGTCGGCGCGCGCTCTCCCTTTGCGTCAATTTGCCCGGCGTGGGATGAGTAATACCCTGCCGCATATGACGTGTAATGCCAATCGCTTCGAATGACATTAGGTGTTAATGTAATGACGAGAGTATATATATATATATATATATATATATATATATATATATATATATATATATATATATATATATATATAGAGAGAGAGAGAGAGAGAGAGATCGATAGAGAATGACAGAGAAACAAAATAATTAGAGAAACGAGGAAGAAGCGCGCAAAAGAAAGAGAGAAAGGGAAACAAAGAAAGAACGTGAAATTAATACGTAAAGCAGTGGAAATAAACAGTGGAAAGAAGAGATACAAAAACAGGTGACAGAACCACCGACAATCACCTGCCTGTCCCTCGCTCATAGTTTGTCGCTAGAAAATTATGGCACTACTAAAGCATAATTTTCTCAGAAGAAACATTATTGCTTAACTTTCTATTTAAAGATAGTCAATGACTGAAAAAAGAGATGAGAAATATGCAAAAAACGTGATATCCTTCCAGTTTGTGCAAAGTTAGCTCGAAAAATATTTGTGTTCTTCCTTGGACCATAAGGCAGGTTATGTTTGAATGTAACATTTGTCGTAATCGTTGCTTTATGATTAACACAGACATTTTGATGTTGTATTTTCTGCCCGGTCTTAATAACAGGGTACTCTAAATCGTTAACCGCTCTCACAGTCTAAACTGAGGGGCGACCATTGCTTGTTGAAAAGTTTTCCCAGTACCCCACCGGGACGACTTGAAATACCGCCGTCGGCTATGGCAATTTTGGCAGGCCATACAGGGCTCCGTGAGAATTCTACAATTAGAAGTAAATATTTGATTCACCACGTGTAGCGTATAGCTTGTTGCGTTCGTTACATAATTGTCACGTTTTCGTTTATCGGGGCTGTATTCCGCGAAGAAGTGGAATTGCTACAGCATTTCGTTATGCCTTAGTTTGTTGCCTCCAAAACTTGTGTGCAGGTCTCGGAGGCCATGCGAGGTATATGTAAATAGGAACCGTAATTTTCATAAAAGCCCTTGTATCTAGTAGTTGACGGCTCGTTGGTACCATCGCCATCTACGTATGGAGGGGACAGCTAACAAAAAAATAAAAAAGTAAAGTATGAAGTCACAACCAAAAGTGATAGCGATGTCGTGTATTTGCCCTACATGGCGCCAAATAGAATTAATTGCTAACCTTTTAGTGCCGTTAGAAATAGGCAATTTTATTGTGCTTTTATAGTTCCTATAGCTCCCCGATTGCGTGCGCGAAAAAAAACTGAAAGACCGACAAGAAAGACTAAGAAAGCAATGTTTTTTTTTTATTAGCCAAATGGTCTACTTGCAGTACACACCAAAAACTTCACAGATGGAATTCTAGCACAAATGTTCATGAGCACAATACATAACAGTTCGAAAACTTACGTTGCCTGATTGTGGGAAACCACTACAGTGGGACACCATGCAGCCTTCAGAATATCCCTTCGGCAACCATAGAGTACTGCGTCTCGTTGCTAAGCGTGTCACATTCGTCGTCACCAAAGACGAGGGCACGCCTGCCGTGCGCCAGCGAAGGCAGACATAAAAGCGGCTATCTACACATTTTGTGAGCTAGTTCTCTGAAATATCACGCCAGTAAACAGCACATGAGCAAATAAATAAACTACGGAAGGTACACATTAAACCACCACGCAAAAGTGAGCGATCCCTCATTGAGCCGGCAATGCGCCGAACTAAGCACAAGGGCTGATAGAAGTTTGCGTGGATACGCCCCCACCACCACCCCCAAACACTTACAGCACTCGACCAAAAAATGAGGCAATCATCCAGTTGTAAGATACACTGAAAAGTAAATTTATAGTTAGCTCTGACGTATGTAAAATTACGACTATTTCAAGAAGAAATTATTTCTAGTTTTCAGTTTTCGTATTCCGCCCTCGCACTTCAATAGCCAACGGACGTTGATGCCTGTGGCAATGGCTTTTCGACATTTTTCGTTCCAAGTTTCACATCGGCACATTCTCGCCCACGGGTATGTGCCACTGTCTAGCGGGAAGTGTTTGACTACATGCGCAGCGGGATTGTGATTCTATTCATGTGTTGATCAGCGTGTCAAATATTCGTCATGCCATCTTTACCCTCCCATACTAATTTTGCTTCGCGCCAAGCTAAGGGGGGATCATCACGAGAGTTTTCAAATGTAAGCGGCTACATAGATAGATAGATAGATAGATAGATAGATAGATAGATAGATAGATAGATAGATAGATAGATAGATAGATAGATAGATAGATAGATAGATAGATAGATGGATGGATGGATGGATGGATGGATGGATGGATGGATGGATGGATGGATGGATGGATGGATGGACGGACGGATGGATGCATGGATGGATGAATAGATGGATGGACGGACGGATGCTTATCTTATAATTAACACTTACTTAATATTATAGGCCAGCGAACACAAGCAAAGAGGAAGACTGTCGCGGTTTCATAAGCATAGATCAACTGTTTTGAGCAAATTGTATATCCGCAGCTAGACGTCGTTTTATTTTTATTTTTAAGGCGGGAACATTAAATGCCTCATCAAACACAAAAATTTATAGTCGGTGGCGTCGGTGTCAGCACAAGTGATGTGAAAAATCAACATAAGATGACGATGTCACCATGTCACTTCATTACGGTGTGACACGTACATCGACAAAATTTGTGACTGCAGAACTTGGCAGCATGGTATTGTCGCAGCACAGACTTATCATTGGTGCATGTCAGCCAGCACTAGCATTAGCCTAAAACCCAGCACCACGTAACCAGAAAATGAGGACGAGGGAGCTGCTATTTTGGCAGAGCACTGTATACTCGGGGGGGGGGGGGGGGGTGTTATGTTGTAAGAAGGAAAAGTAAAGTGAGCCCCGTAACTGTCTGCTTCAGGGAGTGACACCTCAAAAGTAGCTCACAAGGGATGGAGGTGAGGAGGGATTAAAAGGATATGAATAAAGGTGTAGAGAGAGAGAAAGAGAGATGAGGTAAGCGTGAGAGCGACGACATATCGAGGGGATAGGAGAGATAGGAAAGATGGAAACATGGTCACAGGAGTCCGAGGACGGGGCACCACTTGCGAGAGCAGTTGTCGGCGTCAGGATATGGCGTAGAGCAAGTCCAGTCGGTCAGAGCTACACTGTCGTCGGAGGTCGGCGTCAGGAGATCACGTAGGGCGAGCCCAGTCGGCCAGATCGCTACTCTGACGTCGGAGATCGCGAGGGCACAACCGGTCGGCACGGAATCCAGCGAGCGAGTCATGTATACTCTATATGCATAGACGCAGTGTGCTTTGCAGGGCTTCTCGCCGTTTTTTAGTGCTTTTTATGTGAGAGTAGCCTTCGGACAAAGTTAAATTTTAAACCACAGTGCAGTAATACTGGCGCAACGGCTTTTGGAGCTGTTCGTTCCAAAATGAAGCATGGCAGCGGAGCACGCGCCTGTTCTCACTGCGCTACACTGCTGCCGGTCGTCTTGGCGCGTGCAGCTGAGTTGTGTTGCGACTCTCCATCAGCTGCTCTTTATCGGCGTGCCACCTATCCAGTGCTGGTCTCCCATTCCCCCGAAATCAAGGAGGTACCCCCGTCCCCCGAAAAAAAAAATTGTGCCTACGCCCCTGGCGCATGGTGTTCGCGGAATCTTTGTACGTTGTACTGCTTGTAGAATGACCTCGCCGCGCAGGTAGTGGCTAAGGTACTCGGCCGCCGACCCGCAGGTCACGGGATATAGAATTCCGGCTGCGGTGGCTGCATTTTCGATGGAGATGAAAATGCTGTTGGCCCGTGTGCTCAGATGTGGGTGCACGTTTAAGTACACCATGCAAGTGATCGAAATTTCCCGAGCCCTCCACTACGGCATCTCTCATAATCATATGGTGGTTATGAGACGTTAAACCCCATGAACATATCAATCAATGCTTGTAGAATGGTTGTAGCATTGCCGCTGGATCGCGCGCTTTTCCGTCGAGCGGCTATGGTTGTAAAAACCATGGGCTTGTGATCGGTCTTATTCAACATACCCGGTACATCGCAGGAACATTTTTTTTACATTCCTGCACCTTGGAAACCCTTTGAGAATCAAAATGTCGAACTAAATCCAGAAATCGTCATGGAGCGTTCTTTTTTCCGTAAAAAAAGAGAACAGCTTCCGGCTGATGCAGTTAAGGGGTGCTCGTGACCTGACGCTGTGATTGTGTTCCTTCCGCACCTCATCGTGTGTTTCTGCGCATAAGTTCAAATTACTGACGTGTCAGGCACACAAAGAACCTTATTGTGGTCCCGAGGAACTGCGTTGTGACTCCCATTTTAGGGGAATATGTAGCAGTCGTGGGCCGCTCCCACGTAGGGACCGGTAGACCATGGCCCTCCACCCTCTCGCAGGCCCTCTGGACAACCCGAAGTTAAACCGAGAGGTCACCGCTGTTTAGGGCTTCCTTCCAGTCCTCTTTGTTGTTAAACTCGGCGTCACGTAACGCAGGACATTGCCAGAGCAAGTGAGCTCATGAGCTATACGCCTCTCCGCAGTCCGGACAATGCGGTTCGATGGTGGGCGAGAAATCGATCACTGAACCTGACGATCGCTGCGCCAGAGTTTCCTCTAGTTAATTTAGGTAACTCTATGCCACATACCACAACCTCCTCTATTTCTGACGACCTCTTCTATTTATTTAGAGGCGGTCCTGCTACATACATCATGGACGCACGCCCAACGGCTTAAGGAGCTTCACCCCTAAAACTACAGCGTGTAGCAGAGGCCCCACGTATGCTTTCCGCACGCTTCCGAGCGCAAAAACAAAGAACATCTACATACTACGATATATGGATAGACTAATATGGCTGTACCTTTTAGATTGGGCGGCGGCTAACACCACCTAGTCACAATACTTAGTGAACCAACAATTGCATTTATCTCCCCTCGCCCCCTTTAAATAGTGAAGTTGAGGACTGGTACTTTGTAGTGAAAGATTTAATTTTCACTCGTGCCTTGATTTCAGCCACCAATCAGATAACCTCCTTCTACTCATTTCTATCTTTGCCCTCGCTGTCCTTAAACCCCAGTGCTTTGAGAAACTCTGCGCCATCATCCTGAACTATTTACCTTTTCATAAACGCCTCCCTGGGCGCCGCCATAGCCCTCCTTGGGCTGTGCAAATTGGCACGTCCCCTTGAGAAAATGGACTGACAACGCTGCGCCCTTAGCCTTTGTACTCCCGCGCACAGCCCATCATGGCGGTGTTTTTTTCCTTCCTGTGAAAAGTTGTGTAGAGTGAAGCCCTTTACAGAACATTATCAGGTGTTCGGCAACTTCCTCCTCCTCTCCACTCGCACTGCATATCGTGTCTACTCCTTCGTATTTGGCCCGATAAGTCTTGGCTCGCAATATTCCCGTCCTGGCCTCAAACAATAGAGAACTAACTATCCCGAGCATCATGATAGATCCTTTCCTTGGCAATTTCCTGCTTAAAAGTTCGGTAAACCTCTAGTGCGGAGAAGGAGGAGGAATAAATGAGGAAGGACATGGAGGTTAGCCAGTTCTCAGACCGGTCTAGTGCGGACTTTTTAATCATGCCAATCTCCACATGTCGGTCTCCGTTTCCTTCACTTTCTTCTTAACCGATAGTTCTTTTTGGTTTGGCCCCCTGCTCTTTTCTAAGTATTTACCCGTCAATTTTCTGGTTCGTTTCCTCCATTTTGCATCGACATTCCTCATGTACAAGTAGCTGAAAACCTTCCTAGCCCAACGCTACTCCCCCGTTTCTCTCAATCGCTTCTCAAATTTTATCTTGCTGCTAGCTTCCCTGCCCTCAAATGATGTCCATCCCATATCACCTTGTACTCCCTGATTTGGTGTATACCCGTGAGGTCCTAAAGCAAGCCTGCCTATTCCACGTTGCTTCTTGCTTAAACCTCTGATCTTATGCACAAGACCGCATTGCCGAAAGTCAGACCAGGAACCATGACCCCTTTCCATATATTAATCTCAGAACATCATGTACTTATTGTAATTTCATAGTGCCCAATTTTTTATTACCACTGTGTTCCTGTTACCTTTAGTCGTTACGTATATTTCGTGTTGTCTTAGGTACTCGGTCCCATTGCTTATTTATACACCCAGATATTCATATTTATGTTATCTCTAGCGTGAACTTCTGTATCCTAAGCTCACTATCTTCATTATCATTAAAATCGTGACTGTTGATTTTTCCTTACTGAATCTCAAATTTAACCTATCTCCCTCATTACCGCAGATGTCCATCAATCTCTGCAAATCTTCCTTGTTGTCGGCCATTAGTTCTATATTATCTGCGTACATCAATGCTGCTAGTGCCTGTTCAATGAGTTTTCCTTGTTTGACGAACGAGAGGTTGAAGCTAATTCCACTTCCCTCTAATTTAGCCTCTAATCCTTGTATGTACATCATGAATAACAAAGGTGACAGAGGATACCCCTGCCTAAGCCCCCGTTTTACCTTTGTGGGCTCGGATACCCGTTTTTCTCATTTTATAACTACCTTGTTACCTTTATAGATATTCTTTAAAAGATTAGTGACTCCATCTTCCACACCTAGTGTGTCCAGTATTCCCAAGTCCACCAAACCAAGGACTGTCATTTGCCCAGCTATTTTTCCTGAATGAATGAGTTAATATGGCTGTACCCTTTAGATTAGACGGTGGCTACCGCCACCTAGCCGTAATACTTAATAAGCTCTCTCGATGGATGAATGAACAAAGATGGCTATACCCTTTAGATCGGGCGGCGGCTAACGCTACCTAGCCGTAATATTTAGTGAACTAATCACTAGATTTATCTCTTTTTTTCCCTTTGAATAGTAAAGGTGGACGTGTACTTTGCAGTGAGCGGTTTAATTTTCACTCGTGCCTTGACTTTATCAACCAATCAGATAACCTCCTTCTAGTTAAGTCTACCCGCTTCAAGTCTATTTTGCCCGCCCTGTCCCAAAACCCCAGTGCTTTGAAAAACTCAGCGCCATCATTCTGAACTATAGGGTGAAGCCCTTTACAGAACATTATCAAGTGTTCGGCAGTTTCTTCTTTCTCTCCACACGACTGCATACCAACGTTTCTAGACACCGTGGTTTCCTTCCTCCGTGGTTTCTAGACTAGGTAAGTTGCAAAACTCCCCGCGTCAGACTACTCGTCACACGGCGCCGGGACAGCTTCCGGTTTGGTGGCACTGGCGGTGCAATAAGCTTCCGCTAGCAGACGAAAACGCGTGGTCGTCGTGGCAAGACGCCGTGGCGGCCGTTCTGAAAGAGCTTTGCCAACAGTATATTATCGAGATTTGTTGTGCTGCCGCAGAAACTTAATGCTGCGTAACAATCAGTGGTGTAAGGCAAATACAGTATAATTATGGTTTTCTAAACTGCCCACAATAAACAATGCTTGATATATATAGCATAACATACGAGTCTGTCGGTTAGTTGCTAGTTGGTGTACGTTCGCAATAGATTTTTAGACGCGAAAAACCCAATTAAAATGTCTGGCATCCTCTTCTGTGGCTGTGTTTTTCGGGCTTGAAAATAATTACAACTATGTGGCGCAATCTTGTGGCTTTTGTCTGGTTAAGTAGTCAGCTTTTTTTTTCATGTCAGTCACATTCTTTAGCAACTTAGACCGTCGAAAAGCTACGCGTGCGGCCATTTTCTTGAGCATGTCTTCCCTCTGCTTCTTCTGGAGTTCCTCTAATGAAACCTGTTAACACAGCTGCAGCCAAAGCTTCGAGCAGAGACCGCAATTTGGGGTATCGGTGAGCACTTCGTAGTCATTACTCACGAGTCTGCGTGCTGACGCATTGGGACAACATGAACACACTTGCATCTTTTCTATGTCCTCCAGAAGTTCTGCCCATTGGATGATGGTATCTGTTTTGCCAGGCGACTTGGCTAAGCGATAGTGACGGCTGCTAATCGTGACTGTCATGTCTTCTGCGACGACAACGCATTTCTCCACAAATAGCGCTCTTTTTTTTCTTTGAGCCCTAGAAACACCACAAGACATTTTGTCTCGCCATTCTCAACAACGTTCCGCCAGCATGCAAAAAAAGAAAAACGTTCTCTATGTCTTGAAGCGAAATGACGCCACTAGTTGACGGCACGTCGAGACTTATTTCACTGTCTTCGAGCTCAGTACTTGGAGATAGTCTATTCGTTTTCGCCGATGATATTCTGGAAAATACCCCACTCCTATCGGGCAGCTTTCGCTTCTTTGTCGCGGGCCCTACGACAAAGGTAAGCGGGCAAATCCGGGAATATTCGTGGAACGCATCCTTCGACGAGGTCCCACTTTCCTCTTGCGATTTGTACCTTCTTACCATATGACGTGAGTGAGAGTCTTCAGGATGTCCTTCTCATGAAAGTGCATATCACACACACGTGAGGTGCTGGGCAGTTTCTAATCCGCACGAGGAATAGCATAGTCCCATACCTCTCGCTGCTCAGGTACACGTGGGTACAAAAGAAATGTCGTGGTGTCTCTCATTTCCCGTAGCTACTCTACAGCCGAGAACGCAACATCCGGGCATGATGAAAACACGCAACACATTCAAAGCAGAACAGGGCGCTCTGAAGCACAAAAATGTTCACGCAGAAAGAAGCCTCCACAGATATCGACGCACTGCAACATGCACAGCGATGGACGTTACGGGAGTGACACGAGCGAGCTAGGTGTTCTGTGAGCGAGCATGCAGTGAGTGAATCTGGATGCGACAGCAGCGCCACATTTGTCGCTGGCAGCGGCCGCGCCGCGCAACGTCGCTCAGTTTTGCAACTTACCTAGTCTAGACTCTAGAAACGACTGAAACGTTGCTGCATACTGGGTCCAACCCTTCGTATTTGGCCCGATATGTCTTGGTTCGCAATACTCCCGTCCTGGCCTCAAACAGTAGAGAACTACCCCGAGTATTATCATAGATCATTTCCTTGGCAATTTCCTGCTTAAAAGTTCGATAGATCTCTAGTGCGGACTTCTTAATCATGCAAACTCTCCACATGTCAGTCTCTATTTCCTTCACTTTCTTCTTAACTGATAGTGCTATTTAGTTTGGCCACCTGCTGTTTTCTAAGTATTTACCAGTTAATTTTCTGGTTCGCTTCCTCCGTTTTGTATCGACATCCTTCATGTACAAGTAGCTGAAAACCTTCCTAGCCCAACGCTCCTTCCCCATTTCTCTCAATCGCTTCTCAAATTTTATCTTGCTGCTAGCTTCCCTGCCCTCAAATGATGTCCATCCCATATCACCTTGTACTCCCTGATTTGGTATATTCCCGTGAGCTCCTGAAGCAAGCCTACCTATTCCACGTTGCTTAATTTCTAATCTTGCTTGAACCTCTCTTTTCTGGCACAGCAGCGGCGCGGCGCGGAAGTTCATCGCAAAACGCCCACGCGAGAGCCAGCGCTATTCCTCCATCACTCTAGCCATATGTGTGTTCCTCCATTTCTCCATCACTCAAGCCTCCGTGTGTTTCCTGAACAGAATAGAATATTCCTAGTATATGAAACATTCGTTGCCACCTGAGACATGGACACAGAGGAGAACAAGGCCCTCCATGAATCACTAAAGCAATACGAGCTGCAAGTATGTGTCTAATTTTATTTATTTGTTTCTCCTGAAATTGTTTAAGCGTCGCCGTTCATTGCAGCTTGAAGCGGTCAAATTTTCTTTGGCGTCTAGCGCTAGTGACTCCCAGGCTGCTGAATTGTTGGAATTAAAACATAACTTGGAAGAAGTCATTCGCCTTACCCAAGGTAAGTGAGACAGACTGCTAATTGTCAAGAGATGCGGATCGTGAATTTTTCGTCCGCGTCCTCTAGCAACGCTGCGTGGTGCGGTGGACGAAGACTCGACGACAAACCAGATACAGGTTAACGATGACGGTGACGAAGAGTTTGCGAGGTTTCAGGTGAGCGCTTCCATTTAATCCTGAACGACGCGAGTGATTATAATCTTGACCGCTGCTTTGGCGCGGCGTGTTAAACGGAACGCGGTTGCGTTGCTTCAAGAAGCCGCAAAACTGCGCGTTTTGAGTTTTGCTTAGTACAGTGAAGGAAGTGCTGCTCCAATTGCTCCAAACTGCTTCATAAGAGAAATGTTACTCCATGCTGCTCCAAAGTGCAATATTTGCTAGTGACTGCCCCAAATCTGCTCCGAAAGGGTGTTGGCAAAAAAGAAAGAAGTTACCATGGGACCATCTCGTGAGCCTAAACGAAACCAAAATAAAGCTGTATACGCTATCATTCCTTTGCCCACTCTTGAAAATGCTGGCTTAAAAACGCTGGTCCTGTAGTGTTTTTAAACGTTTGAAACAAAAGAGAAAAAACACTATTTGAGTATTCTCGTCCTGGCTATCCAGCCACTGCTCTTGTGCACTGGTCTGTTGCAACTAGGAAAAAATATTTTCCTACCCCAGGAGCCTTTTTCTTGAGTTATGTGAAATACACATGAACGACTTCAAACAGTATGCCAGAGTGTTAAACAAGACTGTCTCATTCATTGTCATAAGGTGTTTATCTTTGTGAATTTGACATTGATGACAGGAATGAACATACCGTTGAATGTCATCTTTCATCTGTTTTCTCTGGAAACGCATAGCAATTCCAGGTAAAGTGTCAATATCTTCTCCTGATGATGGGTTTCGTAGAGTCTTTTCAGGTCAAGTCGAAGCGTTTAGGCTGTTGCACTTTTATTCTGTGGTAACTTCCCCAGTGCAGTATATGTTGAAGTTAAGGGTGCTGATGGGCTGGCGTGAAAGGAGTAATTCATAGGGCCCTCTGGTCGAGTACCAGTGCTTGCACAGTGACAGTGTTGCCAACACAGAATATGGTAACACAAGTCCATTCATCGTGAATATCCTGTGTTCTATTGTATCTGTTTTTCCTCCATGGGCCGTCCCTGTTGTACTCTCTCACTGTCAACAATGCTAGCATTTATGACTTTGACGCTGGCTCCGATGTACAATAGAGCACTCTCCTTTGCTTTCTATCAACAAAAACAGATATGTGCAATAGGCTTGTGTGAGACAAATAAACAGCTTTTCTTAATGTCATCAGACGGAAGCCGGGACCCTTCTTACTTATTTTTTGTTACGTCATCTAGTTCTTCATTATGGCCCGAGTCTCCCCGGTCGTCGAAAAAGACACACACGTTGCGGTATGCTTCCAGCTTGCAAGTGGGCGTCTGTCATCAGCTTGCGTAATATCTGTACACCTTGCAGCAGCTATCATGGGTTGACGCTGGGTTCTTAGGGGCTGGAGGTAGAAGTTTTGCATTCCATTTGGGAGTTCTTCAACCATGTTGGGTCATCTCACTTGTATTCGCTTCTTGAGGTTCAGACTCAAGCAATGGATGATAAGCAGAACCACAGACCTCTCGGGCAAGCATGTAAGCCAGGTGGAGCTTCCATATTTTCTTGTAAAAATAGCTCAATGCAGATTCAGACGTGTACTTTAATACAATTGCTTTCTCCCATAGCAAGACCTTGTTCTTGCTGAAGAGCTGGGAAAACTTTCCGCTCTGTCTTTGGCTTTTTGCTGTGAGTGTTGACATGCAACTTGTTCTAATTTTTTACTATTCTGGATAGGAATACAGTAATTGTATGTTTTTCACTCTATTCTCGTCACTGTGCTAGTAATTTTCATTGCATGCATATTCATCTACCAGTACTCGGGACTCCTACATTCTGCATCCAACATGTCTGACTTCACATGCTTGATACTACACTTGCTTATTCATTCAGTCTCGTTTACAAGCAACTGCACCAAATCATTTTGCTGCCTGTTCTGTTCCTGTTGCATTTCGAGAAACTTCTTGGCCAAGTTGATGGAACTGTCAGGCGAAGAAACGGTATTAGGTTTCGCGTAGCTTCCACTTGGAGTCAGAACAAAATTCTCCTAGTATTGAAGCTGAAGTTGATCCCCACTTTTCCTTTTGCCAATAAATCATCTGGAGTGAGCTTTGCTTTAGTGGTTATATAGGAGACAAATGGGTCAGACTCATTGCTTCCAGAAGACGTTTTTATTTTTCATATTGAGGCATTGCAGCCAAGATTCGGATGCCATCGCGTTGGCTTGCTTCAACTGTGAAGTCCACACACATCTCAACTTGAATGTCCTTACAGAAACAATATGTGGCTGCGCCAATTTGTAATAATACTCAGTTGGGCTAGGTTATAGTTGCAGTCATGTTTGATATACCGCACACCCTCATCTTGCTTGTCTTCCCTCAGGCATTCTCTAATGCCTTCACAATGACCACGTACAACATGTACTGTGAAAACACTTGTTTTCAGCTCGGTTTCCTTCTGATCATAACACAGCTTGCGATTCTCATGCCTTTTTACCTTTCCAGCTTGGGAAGCTTGTGCCTTGTGAAGGGGGGTGGAGGAGGTGGAGCTGTGCAGCTCGCCTGGCATTGTCAAGATTAAGAAGCTGATGGATGAGGTCTTCTCTCAAAGCTTGTTGAGACCTTATGAAATGGAAATGAAACAATGAACAAACAGCAAACCACTTTGGTCACTTTTGAGAGAAGCGAATATGAAACTACACTTACCTACGAGTACTGGCTTAAGTCCCAGGTCGACCCTCAACTGAATCACTCTAATAAATTAAATCTGAGCTGTCAAAGTCACCTTCAGAGACTCTGATGCTTGACTAATCAGGAAAATGAGCTGTTGAAGCAGCAAAATGGTGCAATTTATGGCTGTTTCTTAGCACAGCCTGACGGGAGCCTCATGCCACGGTCTGCTGCATTTGCCGCCACCGCTACCTACAAATCTCTCACTCATGTACCACCGTTTTCCAGAAGAATGGAAGCTTTGCCAAAATTGGAAGTCCAGTGATTAAACTACACGTTAGACAGCAATACATACAAAAACACATGAAAATTTTGATTAAGCTGCATGTGGAAATTCGTCGATCATTTATGATTTGCGCCTAGGGGGCGATGACAAAAGAGTTAAAAACACAGTTTGTTGTTCTCAGAGATTAAAAAAAAGAAGCTTCTCTTTTGCTAAGCATTAAGTTTGTGGACTGTGCTATTCAAATAATTGATGGTGGCACTTCCTATTTTTTTATTTATAGATTTCTTGTGGCAGTGAACCTTGTACATGTTCATTATAGTGTTGTAAAGTTCAATATCAGCAATACACACTAAATTGATTTTGTTCATAGAGTTGCGGTGGCATAATGTGAGGCATAATATAGTCAAGTCGAAGCTTCACTGTGAATAAAAATGATAGTTTGCTGTATTTGGCAATGTCGTGTCCTACATGACAGGAAGAGGAAAGGGATGCTAGACAAGGGGATATCAATGAATGCACTTCTGTATTTTCTACAGGCAGAGATGAAGAGTCTTGGTGCTTTAGCAGAAGTGCAAGATCAAGCTGTCACTGCTGCCGAGGACCATTGTAAAGAGCTTGCAGAACTTGTGGATCATCTAGAAGGCGCTCATGTGAAGGCACCATTTTCCAAAGACTGGGGACAGCTCTCATACCACAGTGCTGTTGTTCTCTCCGTAGATGCTTCTGACATCACTCACATTGATGACATCAAAGTAAATGTGAGTGAATCATTGTAGCGTAGTTTGCATTTATCTTAAAGAGGACCTGCAACACTTTTCCAGGTAATGATCAGATGGCTTCATTGAAGCAATTTATTGCCCAACGAATCAACTGCTGCTAAAGTTTTTAGAATCCATCAACTGGGAGCAGAATTGCGAGAGTTTGATGCACGTTTCAGGTGTTTTCTCGCTCCTTTCGTACCAGCGAGCATGCTGAAAGCTATGCAGGGGGGTGGACGACACGAGGGCAGTGAAAACCAGAATATAGGTTGAACCCCCAAACTTTAAATCTCTGAAAAAGGAAATTTAAAAAATAGCGAAGTATTGCAGCGCACCCTTACCTTGGTAAATATGCCACACAACCAGCTGCAGTGTAGTGACATTTCTTTTTATTTGCGATAGATCATCTGTACACAGTAGTTAAATGCCAGAAAGCCACAAAGTGTTGTCACTCAGACTCGTGTGAACTCTAGTTCAACGATATCTGTTTTTCACTAGTAACCTCCCTGAGTGCATCATCCTTCGTTTGATCCAATGCGTTACTGATGCAGCATTTGTGAAAATACGCAAGTACGCCGTCTCAGCACAAAGCCCTTATGTTTCATAAATCGGCGCACCCACGATGGTGATCTCTTGAATTTCACCCTTGTGAGCCCAGAGTCGCGCACTATCTCAAAAGCTTTCACACGGATGCACTCCGCTGTTACGGGTAGCGACATTGCATGCAGCTCCCAGACAAATTCGGCGAGTAGCGTTTCCAGTTCCAGGTACACTGCAGTCTGTCCACGAAACGATGTTTTTTTGTTGTTGCTGCAAGATGTGATGCGCTGCTTTTGGCTCCTCTAGTATCGGGACGCTTTTCTTCGATGCACCGAATTCCCGTTGTGCTGCCAGGTTGCCGTGGGCTTTGGCATACAGAATAACTTTTTTTAAAGCCTATTGTAAACTTCCGTCGACTACCACTCATTTCAGAAGGAAATATAAAATGAAAATAGCAGACTGACAGCAGATAACCAAAGCAAAATGGCGTTGTTAGAACACTGTAGGCCTTCCCTAGCCTCACCTGATGGCGCTGCTGTAGATGCTCTTAATGGTAATGGAGGCTTTCGACTTCAGCTGCCCACTATTGTGAGACTTCCACATTTTTTTGCAAATGACCAGTATATAAGAGAAGGGCTGATACATTGCATTAAAAAAAAATCGACCTGTATATCAATTTTCAGGGTCTGTTTGTCTTTGAGCACACATCATAATCTTGGGAACTTTCTGTCTGTGGCTTACTTTCAGTCTGATTGCAGGCGAATGTTTGGGTATGTCGTGTCATCCCGCGACAGCTGAGGTAACTATGCAGCTCACAATGCTCAAATCAGACAATGGTTATTAAGTTTGGTCATTTAGGCTTGTGGAATCAGTTTTAGGAAAAAGAGCAAGTGATTTCTAGCTGACTGATAAGTAACTGTAAATTTCACGCCGCGTTCTATGCTATAATGTTTAGCTCAAGTGTTCTCTGGAGCTCGACTGCCGATTGGCAACATTTTCTTATGTTAAACAGTGTTGCTAGGGTCCTTTAAGAACAGACTTTGCAGGTTGGCTTAAAGGGGTCCCGACAGCAACTTTCGAAACTGTTTTTACTGTCATACAAACCTTCTGTATACAAAAACTGCTCTGAGGAAGTGTGAGGCTCAGTGAATGTTTAACGATATTTTATTTTGATATTAAAGTGAGTTTTCTCTTGGCGCATCCACTGCCATCGACCCCAGCATGACGTTAGGCTACAGTGTCAATTCTGGTGACTTCCTGCACCACTATGGCTAGTTATGTTGATGTTGGTACACTTGAATCTCATTAGTTCGAACACGCCTAATTCGAACTTCCAGTTAATTCGAACTCACGATGAAGTTCTGTCAAAGCTACGTGTATTCCAATGGGCGAAAACGCCCGGTAATTCGAACGCGCAAGCACTTGCGACGGTTAATTCCAACATACCACGCTCCGAAAATGCTCTCAGCACCCCACCCAATTCCGCGGCGGTACCTCCGACACCTCAACGCTGCGCGGGAAGGAAAGGAAAAAGAAAGAAAAGGCTGTGGTGAAATGTTTGCTTTTTCTCAAATGCCGATCTGCGACACGCCTGTGCTGCGCTTCTCCCTTTTCCACCCCTGTAAAGCTGTCGCGGAGAGTGGCTCACGCGCCGGTGCCATGCTTCCCCTTTCCCGTCCTTGCCACGTAACTCTTCTCCTTTCAACGACGCGCGCAAACGCAAAGAGAGCAAAAAAAAAAAAAAAGCTGCCTTGGAGTGTTGGCTTATTCTCAAATGCCGATTTGCTTCTCTCCATGTGGAGACACTCCTCCTTTCTCTTCACGATGCTTTGGCACAGAGGGTAGTAGCGAAGATGCAGTCGTTGTTGTCGTCATTAGAGAGTGTTGGCACTGGAGAGTGTTGGCACTGGACAGTGCCGCGCAGAACTTCCCTTGCCAGGAGAATGCTAAAGCTGAAGTCTTTAGCATTCTCGGGGCAAGCTGTGTGCTTTGCAAGCTGCGTGCGAAATTGATTGTCTCGCTGCAAGGTAAATGTGTGCAGACATGCATCACCGATTACTTCAAATAATGACGGATGTCCTGCAATTTGTGAATAAATGCAAGTCTTCTGAAACTTCCCCCTCGTGTGTTAGCTCAATGTACATGCGCCACTACATGGGGAGCCCTCTGTTTACTTAGCTTTCATTAATTCAAACTTCTTTTAATTTGAACAAATTTTTGGGCCCCTTCTAGTTCGAATTATTGAGATTCGACTGTACTAAAAAATACAGTATAGTAATTTGCATGCCACCAAAAACATTCACACTGGCTGCTTGCACTTCTCCAATGGAGCCACACAGCATTACGGCAGTGGAAGCATTGTGATATGTTGTGTGAGCACGGAACAAGGAACTAGTAATGCGTTGTAGTGTCAGGGTACAGTAGGAACAGAAATTAACTTTAAGAACATGCTTAATACGTTTTTGAGCGAAATGCACTTGTCAGTACCTCTTCAGAACTTGTTGAGAACTTGGTTTGTCATTTCGCAGAAATAGAACTACAATTGAAAATTATCTTGTCAGTGTAGCTTTAAGATTGTCGTGTTAATACCGATAGAATGCCATGTTGAACTGTGACCACACTTCACTTTATGCCATTTTATGAATCGTTAAGTACCCTTTGGTGCTCCTCCATGAAACCGCAAGTGGACATGGAGGAGCACTAATGGCAAAATAAGAACAAAATAGACTTTATAACGAGTGCACGCCCAGGCATCAGTCAGGATGTGGAAGTGGTTGGCAAGGTACGATGCAGTGACCATAGAATGGTACGGTCTCGAATTAGTCTAGACTTGAAGAAGGAACGACAGAAACTGATACGTAAGAAGCCAATCAATGAGCTAGCACTGAGAGGTAAAGTACAGGAATTCAGTCTCGCTTCAGAACAGGTACTCGGCTTTTAGTGAGGAAACCATCCTTAGCGTAGATAAAATGAATGATAATCTGACGAGTATCATTACGGAGTGTGCAGTGGAAGTTGGAGGCAGGGTAGTTAGACAGGACACTAGCAAGCTTTCCCAGAAAACGAAGAATCTCATTAAGAAGCGTCAAATCATGAAAGTCTCAAACACAACAGACAAAATAGAACTGGCAGAGCTTTCAAAGTTGATTAATAGGTGTAAGGTATGCGTTGTAAGAAGGTATAACATGGAGAGAATTGAACACACTCCGAAAAACGGAGAGAGCGTCAAGGCAGTGAAGATGAAACTTGGGATAGGCAAAAATCGAATGTATGCACTAAGGGACAAAGAAGGCAAAATAACTACCAATATGGATAGGATAGTTAAAATAGCGGAGGAGTTTTACAGAGATCTCTACAGTAGCCAGCACAACCACGACTTTAATACTATGAGAACTAGTAGTAACCCAGATGACACCCCACCAGTAATGATAGAAGTTAGAAAAGCTTTGCTGGTGAGGATCAGGTAACATCAGATCTGCTGAAAGATGGAGGACAGATTGTGTTAGAAAAACTAGCCACCCTGTTTACGAGGTGTCTCTTAACAGGAAGAGTACCCGAGTCTTGGAAGAACGCTAACATTGTCTTAATACATAAGAAAGGAGATGACAAGGACTTGAAGAGTTACAGGCCGATCAGCTCGGTATCTGTAGTATACAAGCTATTTACAAAGGTAATTGCTAACAGAGTAAAGAAAACAGAATTCAATCAACCAAAGGAACAAGCAGGATTTCGAACAGGCTACTCAACAATCGACCACATTCATATTCTCAATCAGGTAGTAGAGAAGTGCTCAGAATATAACCAACCACTATACATAGCCTTCATAGATTACGAGAAGGCATTGGATTCAGTAGAAATATCTGCCGTCATGCATACACTGTGGAATCAGGGCGTTGATGAAGTATATATAAACATCCTGGAAGAAATCTACAGGGGATCAACTGCTACCATAGTGCTTCATAAAGAAAGCAACAGAATACCAATCAAGAAGGGTGTAAGGCAGGGGGACACAATCTCCCCATTGCTATTTACCGCATGCGTACAGGAGGTTTTCAGAAGCCTGGAATGGGAACAGTTAGGAATAAGAGTTAATGGAGAGTACCTTAGTAGCCTGCGCTTTGCCGATGACATTGCATTGCTGAGTAACTCAGGGGACAGATTGCAGCTCATGATTATGGAGTTAGACAAGGAGAGCAGAAAGGTGGGTCTTAAAATTAATCTGCAGAAAATGAAAATAACGTACAACAATCTCGGAAAAGAGCAGCGCTTCGAGATAGGTAATAGTGCACTTCAAGTTGTAAAAGACTATGTCTACTTAGGGCAGGTAGTAACCGTGGAGCTGAACCACGAGATTGAAGTAACTAGAAGAATAAGAATGGGATGGAGCACGTTTGGCAAGCACTCTCAAATTATGACAGGTAGATTGCCACTATCCCTCGAGAGGAAGGTATATAACAGCTGTATCTTGCCGGTACTTAGCTACGGAGCAGAAACCTGGAGACTTACAAAGAGGGTTCAGCTTAAATTGAGGACGACGCAGCGAGCAATGGAAAGAAAAATGGTAGGTGTAACCTTAAGAGACAAGAAGAGAGCAGAGTGGATTAGGAAACAAACGGGGGTTAAGGACATCATAGCTGAAATCAAGAAGAAGAAATGGAGATGGGCCGGGCATGTAGCGGGTAGACAGGGTAACCGCTGGTCGTTAAAGGTAACTAACTGGATTCCCAGAGAAGGCAAGCGGGTTAGGGGGAGACAGAAGGTTAGGTGGGCAGATGAGATTAAGAAGTTTGCGGGTATAAATTAGCAGCAGCAAGCACAGGACCGGGTTAACTGGCGGAACATGGGAGAGGCCTTTGTCCTGCAGTGGACGAAGTCAGGCTGATGACGATGATGATGATGATGAAGTATACTTTGAAGTTTGAATTGTGGGGCTAGTTTGCTTAAAACAGGAAATGAAATTGTGCCTGCATTTTTAGTCTTTTAGATTTTTGAGTCTCCACTTCGGCTGAAAGTTTCAAGCAGTCAATCATTAACCATAACCATGTGTTGAAGATTGTGGGTGTGAAAATTTTAGCATTTGCTGAGTATCTTTTCAGTGCCCTTTGTGATAAAGAATTGGATATTTTTATGCTGTTGGTAATTTTTTGGTTTTGAACAGTGATTTTCAAATGATTGAGCACTGATAAGACCACTTGAATGATGGTCACATTTAGTTTCAACCTAAAAGGTGTGCTTGTAATGTCTTTGCTACTTTGCATAGATGCTCATTTAGGCATTTAATAGTAGAAGAATGTTCCGCTAGTGCGTGGCGCCTATGTTGCTGTTTCGTGTGGTCATGTGGCCAGCTGTGTTTGCCTAGCCACTGCAACTGCCTTGCTTGGTGCTCTTCGAAATTGAAACTGCCACTGTGTGTTCTGTAAACATCTTTAAATAAATAATAGTAGTACACTCGCACAAGCTACCCAGGCATGATAAGTGAGTTATAAGCTCTTTATTGCAGAAAAAAAAATACCAGGTGAAAAATTTCTGTGTCCGTGCTCCTTTAAATTTAGCTCTAAAATTGACCTTTTATGCAATATTTTGTCGCCGAAAAATGGGTATTTTTGCAAAAACGGCCGCAAAACATGTATGAATAATAGGGTAGTATACTTTCAATTGCATTTGACATTTTTTTTTTTTTTAGATTTGAGGTGCGGGGTTCACCACAAAAAATGCATGAGTGATAGGGCAGTATGACAAAGCTGTGTTTAGTTTCATTTAAAAACTCAATTTTAGTCAGACATGAGAGCCACTAATTCGGTTTGATGTCATGTTGCCAAATAATCTTCTCTGAGGCTGTTTGGCATGTGAAAAGCCAACAGAAATGTAACTGTAACACACTGTTATATTTGGTCTAAGTGAGCAATTGTTCCAATTCTCCAGCTTCAGCTTGCCATCAATTATGTGTTTCCCAGAGTTGCACGAGCACGGTATCTTTGTTATTGAATACTATGTTCATCGTTCTTAACAGCTGCTGTCCGCTCAGTCCCGTGAATGCTTAACTTTAAAATCTGTTGTGTTTACAAGCCACAAAAATAAAAATATTTTGCCTAAAAATTTCATGATGATGAGACAATTGCCTGAATTACAGTACCTGTGTTCTTAATGGCCACATTTTTTTTTACAATGTGACATGTGCACAGTAAGTCTGAGAATTTAGTATAATTTGTTATGGCATCGCATATATTGATCAGTGGTTTTGCAGAAACCTTCAAGTTTTAAAGTTAGTATAGCAGCATGGTGGGTAACTGTGAGCAGCTCTGAAAAGGGGTCGATACTCAGTGCCAAAACATGTATTTAGGGGAAAAGCACCTGACAATTTTTTCAGATAGTCTATGACAGCTTCTGATTTTGATAGCATGGTTAGCGAGCTAGCTGGCACCCTAAAACTAGTAGGTGGCATCGAGTGGGTCGACCAATACTTCAATCCATTACAAAAGCTTGTTTTTGTTCAGCTATTAACTGTGGTGCTTGAACTATTGGCACAAAATTCAGCTATTAATCTACTGCATGAGTAATTGGCACAAAATTCCTCGCAATAGTGTAGCGGATACCACGCTTCTCAGAAGAATGATGAAAAATAGCGTAGCGAATACCGTCCTACTACCCCCAAATTTTATTAATAATGCTGTAGTGGCCATCAAGCAAGTGTGCTTGCAGGAGTTACCCAATGAGTGTCTAGAAAAGGCTCTGAAAGGCCACTCTTCTAGCTTTCGCTGTGACTGCGCTGCGCCTTCCGAGCAGGCCTGGCGTTTTTTTTGTGTGTGTGTGATGCCTCGGTGCTCCTGTATGGCAGCTACCCGCAGTGGTAGCTTAGGATGTAAGGGCTTGCGTTGTTAAGCTCAAGGGTGTGGTTTCAATTTCTTGTCTTGGTGGCCACATTTCGATGGGGTAAAATTGCAGAGAACACCCATGTTTATAGATTTAGGTTTGCATTAGAAAACCCAAGGTGGTCAAAACTACACTGTGCCTCGCAATCATATCATGGTTTTGGCATGCAAGGCCCCAGAAATTATTATTGGCTGCAGCAGTGAAACTTTGATATATTGAAATTGTGGATAAGTAGTTTTTGTTTTATTGAGGTTAAAAAGTGTGTGATAATTTGTATGTATGAAATTGTAAGTTGGTAAATATATTTAGAGTTTCATTGTGTTGAAGCGCGTTTTGTGAAGGTTTAGATATTTTCTGTAATGATGGCCCTAGGCAAGCATCGTAGTCATAAGTTTGTGAGAAATTAGTAATATGCAGGTCCAAGATTATTTTTTACATCATAACATGTCATCATTATGTTTCAATCATTAGGCTGTTTTATGCGATGTTGGCATTTTCTATTACTTTATTTTTGTTCATGTTTGATGCCAACTTCTGTTCTTCACCTTGGTGCAGTGTCTTTATTCTACCATTGCAGGTTATGTTCACGCACCCGACTGTGTCAGCCATGAAGCCATGTCCGTTCTTCCTTGAAGGTCGCTGTAAATTTAGCCAGGAACAATGTCGCTTCTCTCATGGTCATGCTGTTGCACTGTCCGACCTGCGTGAATATTCCAAGCCCAGTTTTAGCGTATTTAAACCTGGCTTACCTTGTCTCGTGAAGAGTGACAAAGATGGCCTGTGGCAGCTGGCTGCCTTGGAGTCCATTGGAGAACGGCAAGATGAGGTTGTGGTTCGTCTTTCTCACTCCGGGAAAACAGTGTCCACTGGAGTTGAGGATGTTTTTTATTTGGAAGACGATGGAACAGTGGAAAGCTCAGACTCTGAAAGTGACTCCCAGCGAACCGCTGATGGTGTACCAATTGCAGGAAGTTGTGAAGATGATCAGGAGGGGGCACCTGTTGTTGCCTGGTCTCCAAGTACTGCATCAGGTTTGCCTCTTGGAGCTTGGGAGAAGCACACAAAGGTATTAGCATTCACTTCTGCCAGAATGTTTTTAATTCACAAAGGAAATGGGACATACCTGATGACTTTGTGATATCTACAAATCAGGATAATCTAAATATAAAACATGAAATAATAATTTATTTCATAACAGAAAAATTATTATTTTGTGCATACAGTATGAGAAATATTGGCGTCGCATGTTTTGGTTTACTCAGCTTCCGAATTCGAGAATGCTTTTATTGCGATAGCAATTATATGGACACTCTCAGCTGGATTTTCCTGTTGGCACCAGCATCTGCGTTGATGTCATGCACCGTATATGTATAAGTGTCTATATATATGAAAATGCAAGAAAGAAAAAAAAAATCCTGAAAAAGACTCCGGCGCGTGGAATCGAACGGAGAACTACTGAGTCGTGATTGCGAGGCGTTAACCACTGAGCTACGGAGAAGCGCGTCCTTCAGCGCTCGAACGTCAAGCTATATATATCTACCACTTACCGCTAGTGATGGGCATCTCGGAGGGGAACTATCGTTTTTCCAGCATTAACAGCAAGATGGCGCAGAGAGCTTGCGGTAATGCGCGCCCTTGTCTCCCACGCCCACTTTGCCTCGCGGAGGTGAGTGGATGGTCGTAATGCCCCTGAACGCACACTCGCGCGCCCTTATCTCGCGGTAGGGAGCATCTTATGTCTTGGCTGTCCTTAAACCTTCACTGGAACGATTCTGTTGTAGTTACCAGGTGCTAAAGGCCACTGCAATTATGCAAAAGCACCGTTTGCAAAAAGAGCACGCTTTTCAGACCCAGCGAAGTAACAATTTAGACGCTTATTCGCGTTCATCTGTACCTGTGAGTACAAGTCGTGCGTTATATGTGCGTGAGAAATGCGGGGCACGTTTCGATCTGCTTGCCATTCTGCGAGGGACCTTCCAATTTCTTGCTATCACGTTCATTGCTTCATCTTTGCGGCAAAGCTGTAACTTTTTAATCTGCATGAAAAATATTTTTCTTTTCTTTTTACCTATTTTCGGATTCAAACTTTTTGTTTTCATATATAGTTGACTTTTCATTACTGTCCGTCAAAGCGATAGGGAAAGGAGGCCACACAACTCAATTTGTAAAGCAGGCTGTTAGATATTCAGAAGGTTGTCAATTCAGATAATACTGATGTGTTGTTTTACTTGGGTTGAATTTGCTAACAGTACACAAATATGACTTCACCACTTAAGTTTCTTTAACGGTAGGCAGCAAAAAGGGGCCATATCATGCTGGGAAAATTATGGCAGTCTGTCTGAATGCAGATGTCTGAACTATTTTCCAGCCGGAGGGTGGGAAGGGACAGGGGTTAATCCCCATTTCCCCCCGGCTCGCCTGAAGGGCACTTATATAAGTGTTTATTCATTTATTCCAGCCAGAGAAGCCATTAATCAGTGTTCAATCACTGTTTTTTTTATTTCGCTTTCTCCCAAGAAAATACCAAATCCAGTGCTACTCAGCTTTAGCACTACTACAAAAATGAGGAATACTTAAGAAAACGTATTTATTTTGATATGTCTGGTGCTTTCTGGATTAGCTGACTTTGTTTAGTCAAAATGCATAATACCTAAGCCTAAGGCCACCAGTTACTTATCTTAAAAGCAGCTTCCTGGCATTATCATTTGATTTTTTCCACTTTGCTTTATCATGACTGAAAAACAAAAGTATAATCAGTACTCTTGCATTGTTACAATACTTCATTCATTCTTACCTTGTCATTACCTGTTTTTTAGCTACTTAAATTGAATAAAGGAACCCCCTCTTTCACACTGCTTCTTCCTATTATTCCTGCACATTTATCATATACAAAGCATACTAGATTCTGATGGATCCTTAAATTTGTTTTGCTTTCTTCTCAGGGTATCGGTTCCAAACTGATGCAGAAAATGGGCTATGTCTGGGGGTAAGTTGAAGTGAGTGTTTGCTTTGGCTGCAGAAAATGGGCTATGTCTGGGGGTAAGTTGAAGTGAGTGTTTGCTTTGGCTGTTGTACTTCTTCTCACGTAAAGTGTAGGTTGGGTACATGTGAAAGCATTCCTGGGAATGGAACTGTTTGGAGAGTGGGTTCGGATAGGTTTTTATGTTTCTAACGAAAGATAGGCGGTGTCTGAAAAGGGGTTGTGGAAAGAGTGTCCGACAGTAGTAGTTAGTGTAATATTGTGTGCTATACAGCTCATGTTTGCTGTGCATCACTTTAAGTAAACCGTTGTGGTGGTGTATGAACATTGTGCCCGCTGCTTGTGCATCATGATAATACTCCCATGTTATACTGGAAATTGAGAGCATTGTGTTAAAAGCATGCTGCTATAAATCTTTTTTTTCTTGCGTTCTGTCTCCTGCAGCTGTTTAGTATTATAATTATAGTGTTTGTAATGACAGTATTGTGCTGTTTGCTTTCTTTATTTTGAAATGTAACCAAGAAGTGCGCATTTTTTTTTCTCTGTATATTAGTAGTGGAATAAAATGTTACAAAACTTTCTGGGAATGAAAGTTAGTTCATCGGTACAACAGTACAGACATAACAAGGGAGAAAGACAGAATAAAATCCAAAAGGCATACGACATAGTCTTCTTGGTTTCTTGTTGTGAAGTAGAATTGCCAATCTGCATACTATTTGCAGTACAAAAGCAGTAGCTTCTGGAAATTCAAAAAATAAAGACACACTGACTATGAAGAAGAAGAGACAAGGCTGAGTTGGTCACATTTGATTCATAGTAACTTGTTTAACTAAATATGTTGAAAAATTTTTTTTATGTCGAACAGTAGACAACATTCTTGAATTTAACTATTTTCATAAAAATTAAAAATGGCATTTTTTAAGAATGATTTTGAAGCTTCAGCGCTTTTGGTATATATACCTCACGCATTTCAGCACGATTTAGAAACATAACGATATGTGAGAATGCCACTAAAATATCGCAGAGGGAAGTGCAAATGCTTGTCAGTATTTACCGAATTTTATCGTTTAACTTCTTATACATAGCAATGAATTCCGGAATTACAGATGTTTTGGGTCATTTCCCATGTTCTTAAGCATTTCTCTCAAATTACTTCCACAGCAATGGGAAATCAAGTTCTGATATAATTGGATTTCACTCATTTTTTGGGGGGGAACAAATAATGTGGCCAAGGAGTATACTGTTTTTTCACTAGGTGCATTAAAAACACAGAAAAGGTGAAATTGGCAGAATGGTGTACTTTTTTTAGATGAACAAAATTAATTTTCACAAAACTAACTTCACAATTACTGTTATAGGTCCAAGACCTTTGTGTTAGTAGACTTAATCAAAATTGGGAATGATGACCAAGATCTTGTGCCGGTTCTCGTCAAAGTTTCCAGGTGGTGATTTTATATAAGCCCAGCAATTGAATGAAGAAGTGGTCTAGGCTTGCAACATTAAAGTGGCCCCTCATGGTATATATATCAGTGCACAGTCTTTAACTAAAAAAAAAAGATTAGCTTAATCAAAGGCAATCAGTGGTGTTGCTGACTGGGGAAGGAAGCTCTACACGTTGTAATGGCTTTGCATTTCTCATGTTTTCTTAAATACAAACAGCTGATAGCTTGTGCTCAGCTTCTTGTGTGCATGCATGTATTGTCATTCTAGTGAATTCCTTTGATTAGTTTGCACAATGAATATGGTGTGTTAAACCAACTAAACCATGGTAGAATGTTATTGAAAAAAAGCAGCACAATTACTTATATTTAATATAATTATTATAATTTCATCAGATCACATAATTGGGTTCTCTCTACATTCTTTGTTTGAGCAGACATTGTTGTTCATTTTTTATTCAGAAATTAGTTTTTTTCTGCTTACTTAGTATCTTATTTCATTGAACAGTCCTTATATAATATATAGGAGGAGAAATGTGCAAAAGTTTTATCTATACTGCAGGGTGAAAAAAAAAGGCTGTCAACTATATATCACGGTTTTAATCTAAATGTAATGAATCCCATTACTTTAAAAATTTGCTTAGTCTTCTTGAGAGCATCGCCTCAAATAGGAATATTGTTCATGTCTTTGTTCAGAATTCAAAGAAAATTGGTGTATCTGTTTTGGTTTCTAGAAAATTGACTTGTATGTACAGAACAAACAGTAATAATGGTGGTCTTTGTGAAACAGATGCCCCGCCGCGATGGTCTAGTGGCTAAGGTACTCGGCTGCTGACCCGCAGGGCGCGGGTTCAAATCCCGGCTGTGGCGGCTGCATTTCCGATGGAGGCGGAAATGTTGTAGGCCCGTGTGCTCAGATTTGGGTGCACGTTAAAGAACCCCAGGTGGTCTAAATTTCCGGAGCCCTCCACTTCGGCGTCTCTCATAATCGTATAGTGGTTTTGGGACGTTCAACCCCACATATCAATCAATCAACAAACAGTTTATCTGTGTATCAGGACATCCAACAGAGTTCTGGCAAACTGGTTTGGAAGACTACATTTTTTGTAGTGCAAGGAAAGGCAAAGCATTTAGGCCCCTACTTCTCACTGAGCATGCTCTGTCTTCTTCTTATGGGACGTTTTATCTTGTAGCACTCAAAGTGTAACACGAAGGTTTACTTATTTTCGAGGGGCCACATAGGCACGTGCAACATCCATTTGTCTCTGCTATTATTTCAATCATTTTTCCCCTTTCTTCCCAGCAAACAAAATGATTCAGTTTTGGTGAAGCTTCTTTTGTTTTCCTCATTTGTATTCCTCTCTCAGGGCTTCATAAATACACATAGAAAAATAAGTATGTGAGATTATTAAGCGAATAGTGCAAGCTATATTCTTCACAACGGTTTGCCATGTTTCAAAATGCAATAACCTGGGAAGGATATATTAAAAATTGCATACTTTATTACGAAATGCCTAAATATCTGTATCTTGCTAGAACTGTGAAAAATCTAGCAAGTAATGTTAAGTTTTTGTGCTCTTTTTTTTCCTATTTAATAGTTGCATCCTTTTCTTGCTTTGTCAGGGAAGGACTTGGCATTAGGGGCAATGGTAGAACTGAGCCAGTTGAGGCTGTTGTGCTACCTGCTGGTAAGGAACAACTCATTTTCTTCTTTTTTTAAAAACTTGGAAAGCATATCAATACTAGCTAAAGTATCAAGATAAAATTACTGCTTTGTAAGAATTCCATTGCGCTGGGGTTTCAGGTATTGCACGTCTTGGCAGAATCAGCTGGGTTGAGTCTTAGTGGGCACTATGTATTCTTATTGGAAAGGTGTCATGTCTGTTTCATTATATACAGTAATACCTTGTTAACTCGATGTTGTAAAAATCAAGTAAAATTTTGAGAGAAGCAAAGATGTGCTGATCGCGAGGAAAAATGATTATTTTTCAGAAAAGTCACTACTACTTACTGGCTCTTCAGCGGCAGTTTATAATCTTTCTTCTCGTGCAGGTTTAAAAGCAAGAAAAATAACATACAAGAGATTTTAACCGGCTGGGCTTTGTCACGCTGCCACTTTACTTAGCAGAAAAAACTGCCTAATGCTCGTCTACTTTGCGGTATAGGAGAGCGTCCTCTAGCTTCTTCAGGCATCGCATTAGAGTATCTTTCCTGCTGCTGCACTGGGCCCTATTTAGAACCCATACCATCAACGCCACTTTGTCTATGAACTTCGACCCTCGGACCCGCTTCCGCTGGCTGGAGAAGCTGTGCTGAAATTCATCCAGCACCTTCGAAACCGTCGAAAGCGTAGAGAAAGGGATGCAGAATTCCTGCGCGATGCTCGATTTCGTTCGGCCTCCTTTCTCGACTTCCTTAATTAGGGCAACCTTTTTCATAGTGTTAGGGACTTGCACTGCTTTGATGCCATGCTTTCTGCACTCACACTAAGTTGCCGCTCCTCACAGTCAGTGACAACTCTGTACGGATCGATTTGCGCAGATGAACGGAAATCGCAGCTCAGGGAAAATCATGCGCACTGCACAAAGCAAACGAGACAAAATACGCCAAGCATGTGTAGAGGGCCTCTCTGCTCAGCGCATGCGTCACGTGACGTGCCACAGGGTTGCGTGACAGTAGAGTAATGTCACTGGCCGCTCCCAGATAGAAAAGGAGAGGCCTAGCCTCACCGCCGCATCGTGGGCTCTCTGGACAGCCCATAGTTGTGGTAGTAACTCTGGACTTTATAATGTAAGGCAGATTGGGCTATAGGTGGCAGCACCTTCACCGCGCTAGTGTTGACAGGCGGCCGGTGGCGCGCATACAAATGTACGCAGCGGCGTTTTTCTGTCAGTGGTGCGAGCTGATTGTCGATGAATAATATGGTCTGACTGCAGCCTACTCGTAATATATACTGTAAAAATTGGAATATAAGTTGATCCCCCCCCCCCAATATTGAATCTCTGAAAAAGAAATTCTTAAAAATTGCAAAGTATGGCGACGCACTCTTACCTTGATAAATACGCGACACAACCAGCTGCACTGTGGTGACGTTTCTTTTTATTTCGACACGTAGTGAAATGCCAAAAGGCCACAAAGTGCTGTAACTCAGACTTGCCCGAACTTGAGTCCGATGGCTTCTGTTTCTCACTAGTTACGTCCCAGAGTGCATTGTCCTTCATCGTATCTAATGCGTTGCTGATGCAGCATTTGCGAAAAGGCTTGCACACCATATCTTTCGAGAAAGATTTCCATGCTGACCCAGCCACAAAAGGTCACAAGCAGTGGATGTTGTAGGCAGTCAGCAGGGGTCTCGGTATTATCGCCCAGCATCCACTCAATGTAGAGCTTGCACACGCAATCTTTGAAGGGTTTATTGAGCACTATGTCCAGTAGTTGAAGGAATGATATTAGTCTTCCAGCGATCACGCCAAGGTCCGTCTTGCCATTGGACAGAGCTCCCTTTTTTATCCCGGCTGCGGCGGCTGCATTTTCGATGGAGGCAGAAATGTTGTAGGCCCGTGTGCTCAGATTTGGGTGCACGTTAAAGAACCCCAGGTGGTCGAAATTTCCGGAGCCCTCCACTACGGCGTCTCTCATAATCATATGGTTGTTTTGGGATGTTAAACCCCACAAATCAAATCAATCAGAGCTCCCTTTACATCGGCCGTGTTGAAATGAGTCGAGCACCAACATGCTCGGTCGCTGAAAAAGCGCATCGGATCGCCGATTCCACACAAGCCGCATCCACTCAAGCAAAAGGGACTCATTCACAAACCCTTTTTCGTTCGCTCTCATGATAACATCCCGAGGAAAGTCTTTTTTAGTAGCCCCTTTTTTCTTGAAAATGACAAAAGGGGGCAGCTTCTTTTCATCGGCTGTGCACACAAGCATCACTGTAAATCGTGAATGCTCGCTGCCTGTCGTCAAGAGCTTCGCTTGCTTGGATCCTTCAGTGGTCACAGTCTGGTTCGAAGGCATATCAAACCAGATCGGAGTTTCATAGGCTGTCGATGAAGCCCAATGACAAAGCGCTGATATTCGACCAGCTTGTTATTGAAATCTGCAGGCAGTTTTTGGCACATGGTAGTACGCTGCCTCGGTACAAAGCCCTTTCACTTCCTAAATTGGTGTACCCACAACGGAAAGCCCTTGAATTGCGCCCTCATAAGCCCAGAGTCGCGCACTATCTCTATAGCTTTCACACGGATGCTCTCCACTGTCATGGGTAGCGACGTTGCACGCAGCTCCCAGACGACTTTGGTGAGTGGCGTTTCCAGTTTGGGGTGCACTGCAGTCCGTTCACGAAACGAAGCTTTTTTTTTTTGATTGCTGCAAGATGTGAAGCGCTGCTTTTGGCTCCTCCAGTATTGAACGCTTCTCTCCGAAGCACCGAATTCTCGTACCATCAGATTGCTGTGCATTTTGGCATACTCGATAACTTTTTTCTTAATCTCTTATCGTAAACTGCTGTTGACTACCGCTCATTTCTGAAGGAAGTGGAAAAAAGAAAACAGCAGACCGACAAAGATAACCGAAGTAAAATGACATTGCTAGAATACTGTAGGCCTTGCCTATCATTGCCCATTGGCACTGTTGCTGATGCTCACGATGGCAATTGAGGCTTTCCACTTCAGCTGCCCGTTGTTGCAAGACTTCTTTTTTTTTTTCTGCCAGGGACCGGTATACCGTATTTTTGGGCGTATAACCCGCATCAAAAACCCAAAAATTTCAGTAGCAAAGTGGAGGTGCAGATAATACGCGGGGTTTTTCCTATAGTGCTGCTTCACAGCAATGTTTGTTGCGCTGTGAAGCCCCTTAACAGTGTAGCGAAGGCTACGGAGGCGGTTTCTGCAAATTCGTGTTGCTCCGCAAGTAGCACGGCAGCTTGCGGCTGATTTTGGTTGCGCATGCTTGCATCGTTGAAGCGTTTAGAAAAACATTTGGGGAGAGACAATTCGATTGTTCAGTGTAAAATCTCACTGTCACACCACAAGTATTTTTTTGGACGTTCGCGGCCGCTCGGTGACCCTCCACATGTCCCTACGTCACGGACGCCATGTTTACATTTGGAAAGGGCTTGCCGAAAAGATAGTGCTGTCTAAGAAAGTTCCATAATAAATAAAACAAGTTCCATAATAAATAAAGCAGTATTTATTTCAGCAAGGCAAATGAGATATTATAGTGCCTATAGAAATATCAGTAAATTAATGTACTACTTTTTGACGCGGTAGAAGGCATGCATTTCGGTTCTGTTGTTTCCAGGGTGCTGTTATAGTGTACTAGAAGGGGTAGTGCTGTGAAGTTGTCGCCGAGTGTGAGCGCTCTTTACCTCGCTGATACCGCTAGTTCTCCACATCTCGACCCGTTCGCCAAGCCTAAGTTGATCTGTTCTGTCACCATGAGTAGCGTACAGCGGCAGGCCTTCACGGCTCAGCAAAAGCTTAAGATCATCGCCGTCGCTGAGGGATTTGGAAATCGCGAAGCGGGAAGACGGCACGATGTGGACAAGTCCTGCGTGCGACTGTGGAGAAAGAAGAAAAAGAGCCTACGAGCCGCGCACCGCGACCGTAGGTCATTTCGTGGCCCTAAGACCGATGCCTACCCTGAGCTGGAGGTGGAGCTAGTAAAGTTCATCGAAGATGGGAGAAGCAGGGGTCATGCCGTATCGACCGAGATGGCCCAAGTGGAAGCGCAGCGACTTTTGAGGGAGCTAGGCCTACCTCACGAGTTCCGTGCGAGCCGCGGATGGCTACACCGCTTTATGAAGCGGCAAGGGCTCTCATTCAGACGGCGGACTACAATATGTCAACGCTTGCCGGCTTCTTATGAGGAGAAGCTGCTCAAGTACCAGAGATATGTAATTGGCTTCGAAAGCAGCACAATTACATTTTCTCGCAAATCGGCAATGTGGATGAAACTCCTGTTTATTTTGAAATGCCATTGGACACAACAATTGAGAAGACAGGCAGCAGTTCGGTTGAGCGTGCTGACCGGCGGGAACACGAAACTGCGCATCACAGTCTTGCTTTGTGCCCTCGCCGACGGCACGCAACTGCGACCGTACGTCATCTTGAAAAGGAAAACTCTACCAAAGGTTCATTTGCCTGCCGGTGTGGTGGTGCGCGCACACGAGAACGCGTGGATGAACAGTGACTTGTTCGTAGATTGGATCAAGACGGAATGGGAGAAGAGGCCCGGTGCGATGCTCGCAAAGAGGTCTATACTCGTTCTTGACTCGTTCCGCGGCCACACAACTGAGGAAGTGAAGGACCGACTTTCATGCAACGGCACCAACTTAGTTGTTATACCCGGTGAAATGACGTCAATGTTGCAGCCTCTAGGTGTGTCGCTTAACAAGCCCTTCAAAGTGCATGTGGATGGCCGAGTGGATGGCTGAAGGCTGCTATGACTTGACGCCGACAGGACGAGTCCGAAGGCCTGATATTGCCCTATTCTGCATGTGAATTGTCGAGGCATGGAAGGCCATTCCAGGTGAGATGGTGCGAAAAAGTTTCAAGAAATGCTGCATCACAAACAATATGGATGGAACCGAAGATGACCTTGTGCATAATAGTGAGGACTGCGGCTCAAGTGATAGCTCTAGCGAGAGCAGCGACAGTGAGTGAATTGTGACTGGCCTTGCTGACAGCGTATTCTGCTTGCTAAATGAACCTTTTTCTGTCTACCTATGTGCTATTTTGCTTAAGCAGTAGCTTTTGTACAGCTTTTTCTGTATATCAAATGTGCGGGCAATACGCGAAAATTTTTTTTTTCTTTCTCGGTGAGCTGAAAGTGGGGGTGCGGATTATATGCAGGGGCGGGTTATACGCGCAAAAATACGGTATAAGATTAGGGTTGCCTTTCCATCGCGTTTTTTTTAATCGACCCATATTCAGGTTTTTACGGTGCAATGCGGCAACTACACCGAAATGATTCTGGTGAATGGAAGGTACGACGACCATACAATCCATACTAGGTGCACTTTAATCAGTGGCCACCAGGTGGTGACTCTGCTCTCTCAGGATGAATAAGATAAAGGTTTCTTCTGGATTCGAAAGATGGGGCTTTGCCGTAAAAGGCACGACTTTAAAATTTGGTTTGGCCTCGTCCGCTCTCGGGCTATGGTTGTTAAAATACATATTAACTTTATATCGTCATTACTTTGGAATATAGTGGCCTGACTTACCGTTGTTTGGTTTGTCAACGGCAGTGGCTATCACACTGAAATAAAGGGTACAGACTCGTTAAAAAAATTTTTTTTTTCACGAATTTCAAGAACCAAAGTAGGAGGTAGATTCATTATGCGAGTGGATTCATTACGTGAGTGGGTTCATTACGTGAGTAAGTATGGTAATGCTTTCTTTTTGTCCGAGATTGTTATCTTGATCGTAAAGACCTCCCTTGTTTCGAAAGTATTTATCGAAATGACCTGGAATGCTTCCGTGGGCTGTTTTTTGTAGAGCGTTAACAGCCAAACCTATGGGGAGTGTGCTGGCATTATTCTATCTTGCACGCACGCGAGGCGAACCTGATGGAGGGTGACTTGGTAACTCTTCACCCCCAATACCGCAGCTTTTGTCATTAGCGGCATTTTTTGTGACTAGTTGGTTGTAGCTAAAAAGTTAATATCAAACTGACTTAAGTTTCAAGAAAGTATCTAAGAGCCATCCCAATGTCATGCATGTATCATTTATTACATTATACAGTTGAACCCCCTTTATGAGAGACATTGATCTAAGAAACACTTGGGGTATGAGAGACCAGTGTGCCTATCCTGAAATAGGTGTTGAACAGAAGAACTGCTCCCTGTGCATGTCTTTTATGAAGGGGTTCAGCTGAATGTATCACATGTTTCTCCCAACATCAGAAAATTTTGCTGTATATGACTTATACCACTAATGACACTAGGCTTTTATTTCCTCAATATGTTTGATTTACCAATCCCTAATATAAGGAATGTTGATACAACAAATTCTCAAACACAGTGCAGAAAAAAAGAAAAAAGAGATGCTTTGTTTGCCCTTAATCATTTTACTGTAATGTGTTATGTAAGAAAGGCATTACAGTATTTTTGTGAGATAAGTAATAATTGCTATATCATACATCATACAGCTAGGAATTGTGCATTGTTTTTTAACGGGAAGTAGATTGGTTCTTTTTTCTTTGGTTTTTTTTCTGGAAGTAAGATTGGGTCCATAAAATTTTTTTTTTTCGTTATACGGCTTAACTCAGCATTTGTGTGGTGGATGAACCAGGAAACTAAATTTCAGCGGTTTTTATGGTAGACATAGTGGGTCCATAAGATATTTTTTATGGCCCTGCTAGTATGGATGCAGTGGTGCGAATCCAGCTATATTTCAAAGGCTTACTACAGAAGCAGAAACAAATGATGCTTGGAGGAAAAGAAGGAACAGGGGTGAGACAACTGCACATATTGTGTATTTTATATACATTTTCGTTTTCTTGCACCAAAAGCATAAAAAATGCGAAAATTGCGCCGAACTGCGCCAGAACAGCCTTGAAAGCTAGAATGTTGATGCCAACCTTAGCTTCAGTAGAAAAAAAGGCCGAGTTGACTAATAAGACGTACCCAACCGCGTTTTTGTTTTTTTACTTCGCAGATTTCTGGTGACGAAGGCGCCCGTGGTGCCGCCATAATCTCCTCTAAACTGTTGTAAATATACTTGACCGCACAAAAATGTGCTGCCGTGCATTGAGCGTGCTGCTGCTTCTAGCTAGGCTGCGTGTTCTTGTGCCACTGTCAACTTGTGAAATATTCGAGTGACGAATGTAGCGGCATTGACTCCCAGGTTCTTTGTTGTGCGTAGCATGTTCCTCCGGTCGCTACGGTTTTTTATGTCGATGCTACTGCGTGTGGTCACCTATGTGTCTGCGTTTTCCATGAGCGAGTAATGTGGAGTCATTTTCTTGCATGCAACGCGTCCCCTTGATGCTTTGGCGCGTGCACATGGGCTCTCAAAATGAGTTCCATGAGTGACAGAACGTGTGCAGCCCATTTTTGGTTCACGCCCATTAGCTACTAACTTATTTAGACGAGTGAGTTCTCATTGCATTTTGCATTTAAAAAGCCATCGCCTGCAAAATCTGCACATCAGTGTCAGCAGGAAGAGAAAAACACTTGGTTATTCGCAAAGCTATGGTGACAGAACGCGTGTTCAAACCAGTTTAAACCGTCAAAAACTATATGAACGGGCACCTCGGTGCGTTATTTGTGACTCATGACACGTCGGCGATCACATGGCACAGTTTTCATGAATGATGATTTGCCACTGCTCCGTTTTGTAATCCAAACTCTCAACGTGTGCTGCTTCTAGGCTTAGCTTGATTGGTGTTTTGGTCGGTGGCAGTGTGACGTTTTCTTTCTTTTCTTCTTATGCAATAAAACCAGCCTCTGTTCAATCGGCGATTCGTTTGCGTGCACACGAATTTCTTACCTGCGCTGCACAAGCGCTTTACGCGAGTCTCGTAGTGGCGATCCCAAGTTCGTGTATTATCAGGATTTCTACATTGATTGTGATGACCTATGATTAAAAAAAACAAAACAAAATAGAACTGGTCAACGCGTGCCGTATTAATAACTCGTGGTTGCTCGCACGGAGAGGCGTTATCAGTATCATTTGCTTATCACTTAGTGCCATATGCACGCGCTTTACGATATAGTCGGTGCAGCGAGGTTTCTTGGCTCCTGCGCTGCAATCTTGAAGGTGGTCCTGCACGAAGTGGCTGTGTACGGCACTGAAGCGCGCTTTTGTTGTCGGTTAAAAGCTCTTGATGCTATAATGTCAGGCTTTCCTTTAAGCGAAGGACCACTGTTAGATAACTAAGATTCTTGTGCAATCACAATTTCTGACTTCCTTTTTTGAGTGTGATGCGTTTTTCTTTTTAAATGTGCCCGGGGAACCTAGTTTTCAACAAACCCTTTTTTTAATTAAATATTATTTCACATGTTTGTTACGACGGTCAGGTAGGTCACGTGGTATGTAAAAAATATAGTACAGTTCATACCCGGCAATAATCTGTTTAAAAACTTCCTTCAAAATCTGTTTCAGTGTTATGTGTATTATAAACCGATTAAAATATGCACTGGTACCCCCACTTTGCTAAAAGTTTGTATTTTCAAGCTCACAGAATGACATATTAAATGCTGCCAACCGCTCCCAAGCAAGATTCTTCTGCTCCAAAATTGAAATTTTGCTGCTCCAAAAACTACTCCCAATTCGGTCTCAGTCATCTCGCCCCTGAAAAAAGATAGTCATTGTGCTTGTTAAAGGTATTTTTCTTGAAGCCTTTACAGTACGAACATTTTCGTAAAATCAAAAGCAATCAGGCATTCATATCGCATAATGATTTTTGATTTTTTTTTTCATTTGGGCATGACATTATCAGCCCTACAAAAAACCACTTGTGAGATATTGAGCTGTAAAAAATGCACTGCATTAAATCATCAAGGTTTTATGTTTTAATTATTGTGACATATTTTTTCTTATTTTTATTCAATTCATCATGTAGTTCTGTATGGCTGATGGCTACGAAGTATATCTGCAAGTGCGTGATGTATCATATATAATAAGTTAAGACTTTCCACTCGTAAAATCGCAAGACTGTATTTTTTTTATTAAATTGAAATTTGGGTATTTATGGTGGCAACAAAACTTCATACAGCTTTTTCACTAGGAAAAAAAAGATATTCATGATTTATGGGGTTACCTGGTTTTATTAAGGAGACACACCTCTTTGTCTTGTGAAAATTTTCATGACTGTAATACAAAGTGCTCAGTTTATTGTCCATACTTTGAGACATGTGACCATGGTGGTTATTCTGAAATCCTAGTAATTGAGAATTGATATCTGTAGTGTGGGTTGTTGTTTAAGGCTGTGAATCACAAGTTTAACTAATCATAATTTATCGTACGTAGGCTCTATACCCATAGCTTTTTTTTTTGATTTGGTAAAATAATGCATAAACATAGCTGGCATAGCTGCTGTAACATTTTAGGGCACGCTATAAGACTTGTAGTCTTGACACTGTTAAGTTGAGAACTGCGGACATTACTATTTTGATGTTTCATTAAGTGCACAGTATGTGTGGGAAGAGATGAATTCTGAATTAGTTTTGCAGTCGTCAATTGCATATTAAGGAAAAAGATGTCATAGCTGCTCTGAAGTAATTGTTATGTTGTGCTCCAGGGAAATCACTTGACAAATGCATGGAACTAAAGGAACTGGGCATGATACAGGATCCTGCCAAAGCACAAAGAAAGGTGCTGCTTAAAATGAAGAGAGAGGAAGAGAAGATTGAAAGGCGGTACCACAAGGCAGCAGAATCTGGATCAGTATTTGACTTTTTAAATCGTCAGATATTTTCAAAAAAGCGTAAGTACTTTTACTTGGGCTAATCCACTAAGTGTTTCATTATGGGTAGCATATTTTTGATAGAGACCCCTGAAAGGCTTTATTATATTATTTGTGCAAGCTCACCGCAAAGTATTTTACCTTATGTCTAGTCTAAAGGCTCACTCACTTTTCATTCATGATAATAGCTGTGGTGCGACAACTTTTTTGTCCTGTACAGTAGGCTTTGCTGCAAAACTCTTAAAGGAAGCCCGGTGCTAAATCTCGAACAATAAGTGGATGATTGAGTTATACCTCCAGTTGTGTTCCTCTTGCATTGCTATATCTAAGTGGTCTAGCAAAGAGCATTCTTAGTGGTCAAACAAGATCAATTAAAATGAGGCTCCTTTAGTATTTGGTTATGTTCCTCTCAGCAATGTGAATGTAAAAGACAAAATGTGCACCGGTATAGCTGGGCTGTATGCAGAACTTTTTTTGGGGGGAGGGGAGGGGGCTTTTTGGAGCCTGCATATGGGTACCTATTGGAGTTTTTTTTTCTTACTTCTTATACGTGTATCGCCAGAGTCTCGGCATTATTTATATGCTGTTGTTAATAAGGCTACATAGATATTGATTAAACGGGAAGTTCTTGTAGTAGTAGCACAGCTCCTGCAAGGTTGACATTTTCATGTTGATTTGTGGTAGACCTTCACTGTGGAGATAAATTTGCAACCCGAAATTGCATGCAGCCACTTTTTTCGCTCTTTTGATTTGCACATAGGAGGTGCCTCGCACTCGGCATGCTCTGTACATCGTCCGAATTAACTGGGTTGTGGCCCAATGTGTCTGTACTAACAGAAGTGGTGCTTGTGCTGCTGGGATTAGAAGACGCTTCTAAATTATCTGATTTTCTTAGTTAACAAGGGTTGAATTAACAAGCTTTACTGTACTGTTTATGAAAAAATAGGGCTGGATTAAAAGGGACATGAGAAAAGGACAGACAACACTAATGATCACTTCCAACAAAATGTTCGTTTGCACTACTGCTTGCTTATATCACTGGAGGGAAAGTATCGCATGACATAGCAGCTGCACAAATATTAATTTCTAAGAAGGGAGAGTTTTTAATCACTTAGGGTACATGATGGGATACACAGAACCTAGGGATGAAATAGCCTCAGCCTCAACAATCTCTTATGTAAGCCTGTCATTATGCTCTTAATAACTCTACTATTGCCATCAAATGAAACCCAAACAGCGGCAAGCCTTTGCGATGGTATAATGCGCGCTGTCCACTTATTGCCATTGGCAGGCACGCATATATGCGCAGAGCTGCTGAACAGGATGTGCGCGCTTGTCAATGGTGATTAATTGACGGTGCACACTATACTACTACGAAAGCTTGCCGCTGTTCGGGTTTCATTTGACGCAGATAGTACATGCGTTAACGAGGCTGCGCAACCAAAGGATTTATACTGAATGGCCAATTATCCACCCTGCCTATTTTTCACATGGTAAATTCTGTGGCTGCACACTGCTGGCTTTATACACAACCTTATTATTACAGCACCAGACTGCAAAAATGAAAAGTCTTATGGGCTGAGACATGTTGCCGCGGTCATTTCACTGTTAGGATAAGATAAGATTTCTTTCAAAATGCTCTCGTGCATGGTTTGTTGTACTCATGTTGAATATAATGTTCATATTGGTCGCGCTAATACATATAACTTTATGCATGTTCAGTCAAACGTGAATATATCAACCTTGAAAGCGATTGTGAAATAGTTTGATATACTGATAATTTGAAATGTAAAATGCACCTATCTAACCCCATGTCAATCGTAAGAAAATGCCATGTGTCTTTGCCAGTCTCTTGAGGTCATGAAAGCTGAGAATTTTCCTATCTGTTTATCCAAAGCTGCATGGGAAACACAAAAGTTTGCAGGATACTTATTCAACCTCATGGTGTTGAAGGGGCCCTGGGACGCTTTTCCAAGTAGCCATGGAAAGGTTTTACTGAAGGAGCTTTTTGGCTCACAAATCAATTTTTTTTTTGCCTCACAAATCTAAATTTTAGAATCTGCCCTGTACAAGCGAAGTTACAAAGATTTGCCACACGCTGTAATTGCTTTATTTCTTCTTTCATGCCGATGAAAGCGCTGGAAGCTAAGTAGGGAGGGTTGGCACAGGAGAAGAAGGTACGTCACACGTGCCTCATAATCTTGAGCACTCTTTTTTTTTTTTTTTTCCTTCGAACGCGCACCTTTTCAGAGGAATCGCACACATGAACACAGATGTTTTGCAGTCTCCCGCTGTGGCCCTCCGAAGCGCGCCATTCAAATAAACCAATGGCGTGACACTTTGGCTTGTGATGCAATGATTTTTTAGTATGTAGCATCATTTTTCAAGAGAAAAGAAAGCCATTTTTAGCTCACATTGAGAATTCATTTCTAGGCTGTCTACAGCGCTATAATATTTGGCTCACGTGTTCTTGGGAGCCTCGACTACTGATCGGCCACCTTTTCTGACCATGGTCAAAAAGTGTTGCAGTGTCCTTTGAGGGAGCATGTGTATCAGACTGTGTGGCTTTTTTTGTTCTTGAAGCTACACAGCAGCCCTCACCATAATGACCACAGGGGGTATTGTTCCAAGGTAATAGTGAAAAAGTTCTTAGTCCTCTCCACGATTACCTAATGTGTGTCGCTGAATTACATGGCTGTGTTGTGGTGCACCTCATTGTAGAGCATGAATGAAATTGAAGATACGCATCTCGCTTATTTGTTCCTTAAAGCACTGCCCTTAAAAAAAATGCTATCATATTGTCAGCAGAAGTAATTATTCGGGCACAAGAAGCAATCACATCGGTTAGGAGAAGTGCCGAGGCAGGGGTGCCATGTGGCATAGCAAAGTATATGGGTGTTTAATACACTCATTATACAGTGCAATGCTTTTTCATGAAATTTTTAAGTGGATGTTGCAACTGTTTGATGCAGGAATAATTCTATATAACTGGGTATGACTGTAAGATCAGACAATTCCTTGGAAAAATAGTCGTTTACTTATACTCTACAAAATACATTACTAATTGCTTCTGCAATTCATTGTTGTCTTTTCCTACATGTAGATTCTAACAATGCTCATGAGCGGCATAGCACCCAGAAGGAAAAACATAGCAGTCTGGATCTGAAATCAGTTTCAATGAGGGGCCTAGGTATTGAGGTAAGCTCCCTTGGCTTTTGTTTACAGTACGTGGGTATCATAGAAGCTGGATTGGCTTGTAACTTCTAGTGGCAAGAAAAAAAGTAGAGAGGGTACTTTCTGTAGATGGCCAAGTCTATATCAGTGTATTTTTCCCTGCTTGGACACATTGGGTAGTGCTGTGTTGAGCAGGATTTTTCAATTTTCTACATTGGACTTTGCAGCAGCTTTAAACACAGACTGTTTCAAGTCTGATTTCAGCACTCTCATACAGCTTTTGAAGTATCAGCTTGGCAAATACGCAAAGCAATATTTTATTTTCCACACCTTGAATTCCAGTTAAGTGTGTGTGGCTAAAGCCACAGATAGTATGGTTTTGCTGCATGCAAAAAAAAAAAACAATCCCATTACTTACAGCAAGAATGTGTTCAGCTTTTGTGTCCCTGTGGCTCCTGCTGGTCACCAATCATCAGAGACAGCATGGCTGTACTAATTGGCATTTACTTCTCTATATAACTAATCAGTGCTGAAACTTCATGCAGTTTGTCCTAATCGGGCTTGACGTTTTCTTTTTTAGTCTTCATTTTTCTCCCATTGTGTGAACTTGTGTTTTGTGTGAATATTTTTTCAATTGCTTTCAGGCACTGCAAGTGACAGAAGCTATAAAAAGAGCAGAACGTGAAATTGCGAGGCTAGGACATTCTTCTGCCCGGAACAAAGACAGGTGGGCAAATGTGTCAAACGTAAAAAAAAATGCTTTAATCGTGGGAGCACAATGCTGCAGTAAGCAAGCACTTTTGAAAGTGAAGCTGCACTTTTGGTGTATTTTTAAAGCTGTAACATTTGTCAGTATGTGACATGAATTTCAAAACTAGTCTCATTTGTATTTATATTGTTGTGCAACAGTTTAGAGCTAAAAAGGTATTATCTAGCTTAGTAGCTATGACCTTCTGCTGCTGAGAGCAGAAGTTAATGATTTGATTACAGCTGTGGCATTCTAATTTCTAGTAGAATGGGGTATGGGTTGTGAATGTAAATATGTGTGTGTAGTTGTACTCTTATAATTGCAAAATGAATCCACATCTTTCCACTAAGACAGCCGTCATAGCCTACCAACTGATTTGGTCAAACAAAGCATACCTGTAGGCTCCCCAAATAATAAGTAAACAAATCTTTATTTTGCATAAATGATTCAGAAAAGTTGCCAGCACCACTAGGAAAAACTGTTTCTATTAAGCAAGATTGAGCCGTCGTGAAAATTTAGTTGACTGATCTGCTAGCTTACAAGCCTTCGCTCAACCTCTACACTACAGCTGTGCCCCATAAAGCTTTTTCTTTTGCAGAAAGGAATACTGGAACTGTTCCTTTCTAAGGCAGAGCATGAGAAGGCACTTTAAAAGGCTTTGCAACAGGCTTGAACCTTGTAGGCTGTTATGTTGCTTATGCAGCTGGTAATGAATGCTTGATAATTTTCATTATAGTACAATTCATGAATTTAGCACAAATTAATGTTGAATTCCAATGGTGCAGTCATAGAAAGCTTTTCTACTTCTTTTTGGAGCAAGGGTATTCTAATGGCAGAGTGAGGGTAGGATTCAAGCAATTCTGTGAGGGATGCAGTGCAGGAGTCCCTCCGTGGAGCAGGAAAAGCTGCGCCACCAAAATCGAGGAACTTCGCGTGATATAGTTTCTGTAACACATTTGTCTGCTTGGGGGCACCATCGGTAGTCACTTGTTTTGGTAGTAACGGCAGACGACTTGGAAGAGTTGGCAAATTGTGCAGCATTGCTTTTGCTGCCTGATAACAATATTTCTGAGTCAGAAATGTTTCCGCACAAGCAATTCACCGGTTGTGACAGCGATGCTGAAGCTGCGGCGCATGAGCGGGGTCTCAACAGAATATGACTGCAAAATGGAATAACTGTATGCAAAGTACTCTGGAAAACTACTCACTCCAAAGATAAACCTTTCGCTTCCACCTTGCTTCAGTGGCACATGTGTTCTAATCGCGGCTCTGGAGGCATTTGCTCTGCACCAGAGTTGAGTGCTTGTTCACGAAGTCTGTCGACTGCTCCGACTATACCATTAGACTTCAACATGAGTTACAGTTGAGTTGGTTGTTATTTCAATTTGGAATATTCATGTGGCTTCAGCAGCTACTCATCACTGTGAACAGCATTTCTTTGCTCCACCAACTGTGGTGGGGATATATATATATATATATATGTTCACATAGAAATGATCTGGGTCAGGAATTTATTCACTTGCCAGGAATGTTTGCGTGAGATGCGTTCCGCTTCTCTGCTCTTCCTCAACGTTACCTATGTCTACACTATCTTTTACTTGTATTTTGTCACATTGTTGCTTGCTTTAGATTGTGGCATTAACAATAATTGTATTGTTGTGGTGCAATTAAGTGGAGCACAAATTTTTGCTGATTAAGGCTCCAGAACAAACACCAGTTGTAGTTTCTTCTCTTTTTTGAACTTGATATTTTATTATGATCATCCTCTTTGATGGAGACACAGTGAAACAGTTCAGTGGTGGAACAGCTGCGCCATTTGCGCCATTGTGTGCCAAACTGATTTAGCTCCCCATCCTGTGCTGAACCGCCCTTGTCGCACAAAATTTGTTTATCAGCGCTGTACTGGGCCGCACGATCCAAATTTAACCGCCAGGTGCGGCAGCCATCAAGCCACGTGTCCGAAAACGTGGCTGAAACATCGTGTTTACTGTTCCTTTGAAGCTGTTATAGTTTCTGTTTCGTCGATGTTGTGATTGCTCGAGCAGCAGTTGTGAACTTTGATTCTGGGAGCATTGTCGCTATCACTGGCGCATGCACTAACTCGGCATGCATCATCGCAAATGGACCCTGCCACGAACTGCATTATTAATGCGAAGAGACTGCCGACAGAGCATCTCTCCCTGTCACGACAGTATTCTCTTACATCAGCATATTGTAGAGTTATGCGGTAGCAGATTAAAAAAAAGTTAGCTGCAAGCCTTACTTCGTATAACATTACAACTTATTGCTATCGCATTCATTGCTTCGCTGTTGCGATGGAATTGTGAATTGTTCTAGAATTCGATGGCAGCATTCAGAAAAGAAAGAAAAGGATTCTCTAAAGAAGCAGGGGTGGTGTCCAGTTCCCGGAACAAGCTAAGACAGGTGCACAAGATGTTCTAACAAGAGTGCTTATCCAGCATGCGCGCCTATTCTCGTTCATTTCGCTGCTGTGCTTCGTTATGTGACACTAATCGACTCAGCGGTTGATACTCGTGCATTCAGGTTTAACAAATGGGCAGCTCTACATAGCTGAAAAAGTCACAGCTTAATCGCAAGAGCGAAGCAACGAGTGCAAGAGCAACGAGTTCAGGGTCTGATCTGAAGTAACTGTACAAACGCTGGTTTAATAGAGCACGGTGACACCAGGTTGAGCAAGTTTTTGCACAGTCTCTTCGCTATGAGAGCACAGCACGTAGAAGTGTATGTGCGCTGCCCTCTCATGGCTGCCGAGCTAGCCCATACCACAGCTGCTCAATGACTACGCACCGCATGGGGTGCGGCCTGCAAAAAGAAAGTTGACAGTTGCTGCCGCTTTTTTCTGTGGGGGCGCTGATAGTACGGGACAGCTCTCTCCCCGGCAAGCTGGAACAAATCAGTAGGACGACTTCTTTGTACGGGTTGGAAAGATTATAGTGGCTAGGAAGGTTTTCCTAGTGTCGTGAACGAGGAGTCACGGCAAAGCTGAAAAATTTTACGATAAAGCCTCCAAAGGGTGCGACCACTCGGCGCGCGGCATTTACGCGTTTGAGTCCGTGCTCAATGGTGTTTTTTATATAGAACAAGCTTTGTGATAATAGTACAAAGTTGCTGTGCTTGTCACACAGGGCACCAATAAATTGTAAACGAAGGGAAAAAAAAACGATCTTCAGAGTATGCTGCCAGGTTATTTTCATCTGAACAGCACATACGAGCGGGATATATATCGCACACGGAAGGAATATGTAGGAGATTCAGGGCTTCAGTCCAAGTTTATTAACATTTCTTTCTGCACAGTTTCGTTTGAGTATAAAAACATCAATAGCCATATACATTCATAGCTGTTACATAAAAAAGTAAAATACAACCAGATAGAAAGGCGCAACGACAAGTTTTTTGATGCAGAGTGTGAGTGAAGAGCAAAAAAAAAAAAGAAAGATGGGTACACCTCAGTGAAATAAACACTAAATAACAAATTATGAGCAAAAAATGAGGATCAGCAGAAAATAAATTGAAATTCATGCACACATGAGGAATAAGTCTTGCACATATTAAGAAGCTGTGAAAAAAGAAGTAGATGTACTTACATTAACATAATAACAAAGCAAAAACAATGAGTAAAAGCCAAGCAATAGCTGGATGCAAACTTAGATTTTTTGCATTGAGACTGTGGAAAAACAAAATCGAAAATTCAACAAGAACCCCCCCCTCCCCCCAAGTGACAGCGGCTGGCCCACTCCCCTTCTACGTGCGACCTAAGCTTCACATACTGGACTTCAGAGAACTTTGTCGCTGCCCTTTTTTGTGTACTCCGAAGATCACAATAAAGCAGGTGCATTCCCCAAATTAACAATTGACACAGACAACTAAGTTGAAAAAAAAAAAAAAAGAGGTGCGGCCTGTTTATTTATTTATTTTACCCTCAGGGTTTTCACATTACAGAGGGGAGGGGCATGTTACATGTCAAAAATTGGAAACAAGACTTGATAAATATTGTCACGGTTATTAGCCGTGAACACAAAAGGACGAAGAAGCCAGCATCACGAGCGGCAGTCTCTGGGTTTTTCGAGGAGGACGACGTTGAGCGTCTGCTCTTGCGCTTTGTTTTTGTATGTGAATAGAGTCTTCCTGTTAAGTTCAAAAGGAAGCCTTGTGTCCTGTTCTTTGCATGTTGCGACAATATATACAAAAAGAAAACTTCAATAATCGGCAGAATAATACAGAAATACATTGCGTATCAACTACGTCAACAAAAACAGCTTAGCAGTAGCGATAATGCAGGTGATAATGTTCAAGAACCAAGCGAATAACAGCAAACAATCTGAAACCAAAATAAAAAATGAGACATTATATATATATAACACGAAGCAGAAATCAAGGAGCGCCAAACATGTTTTGTAAAAAAACCTTAAAATGTGATGCGTGGGTGATTGCTATAGCTGATCGTGGGAGTCGATTCCATTGAGATGTAGTTCTTGGAATGAAAGCGTGCGAATGGGTTATGGTTCTGCATTGAGGAACATGAACATTTTGTAGATGGTCGATTTTGGGTGATATGAATGAGGGGGGTTTAACAAAATGTTAACGCAAAGGCTATTGTTATTATAATAAAGCTTATGAAAGAGATTGAGCCGAATGGCGAGTTCAGAAAGATTGAGCTGAGATTTTGTTAGTGTAACACTGGCCGTGCGTGTATAATTGGACAAGATAAAGCGAACTGAACGATTGTGGACTGCTTCCACTTCATGTGTTAGTGTAGTCCACCAGGATCCCAGATGGATGATGCTTATTCAAGCGATGGACGAATGTAGGTAGTACTGTAAAAAAGATTAGGGATGAAGGTGCCATGTGAAAATACCCGAGGAGTTGACGGTTAGCTTTGGCGATGATGTACTTCAGATGATGGTTCCATGTCAAGTTATTGGAAATATGAACACCTAGATATTTGTAAGATGAAACAGCATCGAGGTAGGTATTGTTGAGATGATACTGTGGACAAACAAGTGAATTTCGGCACACAGGCATTGCTTTGCATTTTGAAGTGTTCAGTTCGATGTTCCATAATTGGCACCAAGTAGATACCTTATTTAGATCCGTCTGAAGCGAGGTAACATAATCTTCATTACTTATTTTTCAATAAATTATGCAGTCTTCAGCAAATAGGCATACTTTTGATGGGACGTTAGTTGGCAAGTCATTCATGAAAATTAAGAACAGCAAGGGTCCCAACACGGAGCCTTGGGGAACACCCGAGAGCACCGGTTGGACAGGGGAGCAAACATTGTTTGCAGAAACAAATTGTGTTCGTTTAGAAAGAAAGGCTTGGATACAGTTAAGCACGTTAGGATCTAGATTTAAATGTTTCAGCTTAAGAAGTAGTAGCCGATGACTAACCTTTTCAAATGCCTTCGAATAATCTAAAAAAAGTATAGCCAATGGTGAATCCAGAATCGAGTAGGACATGCAGGTCGTTAATATAGACTAAGAGCTGTGTTTCACAGGAGAAGTTTTTACGGAAGCCATTCTGGGAGGGTGTGAAAAACTGGTTAGACTCAAGAAAGTTAACAAGGTGAGTGAAAATGATATGCTCAAGTATTTTGCCTGGGACAGATGTGAGCGATATCGGACGGAAATTTAATGGACTATGTGTTACCCCTGATTTGTGAACTGGTGCTATCTTACCAATCAAGCAGTCTTCTGTAAGGCTAGAGTGCTACAAGGACTGTGAAAAAGTGCATGACAGGATAATTAGTATTCAACAGTGTTCTTCAGGAATTTAGTATTGATTCCATCAACTCCACATGATGAGTGTTGTTTTTTAATGACCACACTAATGTCTTCGGAGGTAACAAAAATAGCGTCCATGAGTAGGTAATGGGGTGACGGTAAGGTGATTTGGTTGTTGACAGTCACCTGGTGTGAGAAAGCTTTTATGAATGTGTCGTTTAGTACAGATGTGCATTCTACGTCGGGCACGGGATGCCCATTAGCCGTCAGCAAGGCTATAGCGTGATTCTTGCTGCCACGCACGAAAGTCCAAAACTGTCTAGGGTTATTTTTCAACATAGTTGGTAGAGTTTCACTGAAAAAGGAAAACTTGGCGTGTTTCAGTGGATATAAATAAGTTGCAGCAGCAGATTTGTAAATTTACCAACGTTTATCAGACAGGGATTTAACAGCAGCACGATAAAACCTTTTATCACGGTTAGAAAGACGGTTGACGTATCTGTTGTACCATGGAGCACCAGTATTACAAAGAACTTTTTTTATGGGGATATATTTAACAGTTACCTTAGGTACTTTAGCTTTGACTAAGTCCCGGTTGCTCTGCACTGATCTTTTGGTGTGGTTGGTTAAGAACTTCGTCTAAGAAGGTGCCCAAATCATTGTTTATTGAGTCAAAGTCAGCCTTTTTGTAATCGCGTATTGTTTTAAGCTACTTATGCATGCGTGAGAATGGTAGTAAGATACGCGCTTGAATAATATTGTGATCGCTGATACCAGGTATATTATGTTGAATTCCAATGGCGGAGTCTGTGCAGCCGACCGACTTCGCGAGCGAGCACTCGAATCTGGCGTAGAGCAAATCCTCCAAATCCGCCATCGGAACACAACCCGCCCTGCTGGAGCAAGGCGGAAGCTGCCGCGTTACCCAGGATACCTTGCGCTGTCTTTTCCGCTGTCTGTTTCCCACGTGGTTTATCAGCATCGCCGCATAGTTCGTTTGCTTGTTCAGCGCTATTCACCTGTGTGGAATTAATATCACGCCAAGCGTGCAACAGCTATTGTCCACGATGTCTGCTGTCGCTATCGAGTAGCAGAAGCATTGCCGCACGCTTTGCCAAGGTAGCCGCGCCAGCCGCACCCCCAGGCAGGCAAACGTGTTAAAGGAAATGCGTCACGCTGAGTTCCGGTCCACTCCACCGATTTCGGCGGAGCAGTTTTTCCTGCTCCACGGAGGGACTCCCGCTCTGAATCCCCTCCGGCTCTCTCATTGGAACTTTTGACTCTCGCTCTCACTCTGTCATTGGAACACACTTGCTCTGAAAGGAGCAGAAAAACTTGCTCCGACTCCGCCATTGGAATTCAACATTAGTCACAGAAGATACTATATCTGGTTCTGATGTCAAAATAAGGTTGAGAATGGATAATGTCGTATTTGTAACGCCTCTAGGAAAATTGATAAGTTGTGTAAGACCAAAATCTGGACAGATGCGAATGAAATTTTTCGCTTCAGCTGAGTAAGACAACAAATATGAATAAGAATTAGACCACACTATGTTAGTGAAATTGAAATCGCCAAGTAGAATTACAGCTGTGCGGGAAACAAAACTTTCAAGTGGCTCAGACAATCACGCAAGTCGTCGCAAAAACTTGAACAACCGGACGGTAGGTGGTAACATACGCCAATGACAACTTTTCTAAAAGCGACGCTGAGGACACACCAAGTTTCCTCTGATACTGAGTCCATTGCAACAGTGGAGCTTTCAATTCTCTCATTCACTGCACTGGTAAAACTGCATTGTGAGACAGATGCCATCCATCCTAAGACAACTAAAATTGTGTGTGCACGGCAAAAGTACGTTGAACTCCTTGTTTGTGCATCTGTAGAGGGCTATATGAATAGTAAAAATTATATTTATTTCCTTCTATTCCTGCCGCCAAGATAATTTGCGATAATATCTACGGTTACGATAAGTGTTTCGGGAAACAGTTTTGCGGCATGGACGCAGTTTCACTACCGCCAGCTGCACCCTGTCAGAAATTATTTATCCAAATATATCATTCTGCAAGCATTCATAAGAATTTTATTTTACGGATTTTCTATTCCTCAGTAAATAAGCAGACTCATAAAGGCGGCAGCTCGATAAATAACTCGCTAATTCTTTAGAACGGTGGTCATGTGGCTCAAGGTACGTTCGCTTGCAAAGGTACGCCATTCGGCTTTATGTGAGTCCAGTAGTGGCGGAGCAGGCATCGGTGAAATATTACTTCACAGTTTGGAAACAGATTGCACAACTCTCGCAACTATTAAATCTCAACGCATTGCGTGAAGCATGCGGACACAGTCAAAGGAACATTCTCATCCGCGTGCGCTTGTTTTGCATCAGTAGCGCTGCTTCGGCGGCGCGGAGAATGAGCCTTCTCACGCCGGGTTCAAACGACGTAGCAGGCCGCACCCTGTGTGGGGCGTAGTCGTCCAGCGGCTGGCCCATACGTCAGCGATCGCAACCACACCATTAGAGGCAAAGTTCACAGTTGCTGCTCAAACAACACCCCCTCCCTCCATACTTTTTCCCACCCCCTTCCCCAACTCGCGTTTTTTCATCTATTTCAAATGGGTGGTGCGGTTCCTCGCTGCTTCAATGGCAAGCCTCCCAGGAGGGGTGAAGTTATCGCATGCACAAGGCTGCCTTGTTTGATCCCTGCTTCAGCCTCGTACGTTGACCCCTGTCGGGCACGTTCACCCGCGAGTAGAACATACGATGCGATGCGTGGGAGTATATTATCAGTATGGACTTTATACGGGACATGAAAGCAAGAGCAGAGACCCGTCAAGAGTGACTGCTATCACAATAATAAGGTTATTGCACAATTGTTTGGAAAATGCAGCGTTGGACAAATGTCTTTTTTTTTTTTTGCCCCGCTACGATGCTTTAGTGGCTAAGATACCCGGCTGCTGACTCGCCAGTCGCGGGATCAAATTCCGGATGCGGCAGCTGCATTTTCGATGGAGGCAAAAATGCTGTAGGCCCGTGTGCTAAGATTTGGGTGCACGTTAAAGAACCCCAGGTAGTTGAAATTTCCGGAGCCCTCCACTATGGCGTCTCTCATAATCATATGGTGGTTTTGAGAGGTTAAACCCCACATGTCAATCAAATCAAATAAATGTTTTTTTTACAAGTGCTGTGCAACGGGGCTACATCTGCTCTGAACATTCTTTCTGACTGCACCAAACTTGCTCAAAAAAAAAAAAAAAAACCCTTTTTGGCTGCTCCAAGCCTGCTCCAAAATGTCTATCCGGATGCTCCAAACCTGCTACAAAAGGCACTTTTGCCTGATCCCAAACCCATGTACCCTGTTCCACCCCTGAACAAATACAACAGCTGTGGTGCACAGTGTGATCATGCATATTGATCATACATAATAGCTTTTCAAAAACACTTCATTGTCATGGTGACAAGATAGTAACCGTTTCTTTTAGCAGGTATATCTGTTCAAAGACAGCATGTGTCTTGTTTGCTGCAAGGGCATGAAAATTATTAGAAGCTAGCCATAAATTATGCATGATATGTAAAATGTATAATTTTCACAGGAAATGATTTCTTCATGTGAGATAGGCATCTCCATGGCAGTCTGTGCAGGTGCTTTACACAAAAACAGCCTCTTCAAAAAGACACAGGATTCACAGAATTTATGAAATGTATATTGCACTGATTGTGAGGTGTAGTTACACAGTAGAAGGCTTAAGCACATATTTTATAGGGGCTCCAACGTTGCACAGCACCCTTGTTCAAATTTTATTATCCATCATTTCATAGTAATTTTCGGTTTGTGTTTGGTTGTGCATCTTTTAGGTTTAGTTTCTTTTTGTCATTGATTCAGACAGAAATGGGCTCTCTTCTGTTCTTTGAGAAGATCGACTTTTAAAAAGTGCTTTTCTGTGCAGTTAAACGTTGCTGTAATGAACATAAAAATAACTGATTACTAAATATGTTTCTTGCTTATATCAGCAAATGACATATTGTGAGTGCAACAAGCGAATGACTCTTTATTCTCTTTGATAACATCATCACCTGTACATCTTCATCTGTAAATATCATCACCAGCGTGATTTAGCTTGAGCCTGGCTAAATAAACCGGTTCCTCACAAGTGGTGGATTGTGCTTTTCGTTGCCTCAAGTCCTCTCGCCCGTTCTCGCTGGAGCTCCGCTCGGGTCGTTGCATACAACCCCCTGCCATGGCGGCCCAAGAAAACCCTGGCCCATCCAACGTCGCCGTCCTACTGCAGCCACTGCCACCCGCTCTGCCCAACAACTTTCGCCTGCGTGATCCACCTGTGTTTTCCGGTCTCCGAGGCGATGATGTCGAAGACTGGATCAAGAACTACGACTTCGTCAGTGCTTTGAACAGGTGGGACAATCCACAGAAGTTGCGCAGCGTCCCATTTTACTTGTCCGATGTTGCGAAAACTTGGTTCTGGAACCACCACCCGGATCTTCCCGACTGGGACACTTTCGAGCAGGAAATTCGTCAGATATTTGGTGCTCCTGCAGTTCGCACTGAGGCAGCAAAGAAGAAGCTCGCTGAATGCACGCAGCTGCCGGGTGAATCTTACACCTCTTATATTGAGGATGTCCCTGCACTGTGCAAGCGCGTTAACATCGGCATGTCTCAGAACGACCAAATACGCCACATTATTAAAGGCATTAACACCGTCGCCTTAAATGCCCTCGCCACGCAAAAATCCTGCCACCACTCAAGACGTGATAACCATCTGTCAGCGACTTGACGAGCTTCAGTCTCTTTGCCTTTGCTACGATGCCACCGACATTCGTTTGCCTGCACTCCTCGACTTGCGTGCGCTTATTCGCGACATCGTTCGTGAAGAGCTTCACGGGCGCTGCTCTTCCTGTGCTGCGGAAGTTACTTTCCCTTCTGAAAAAGATAGCTTGCGAGACTTGATTAAACAAGAGATCGCCTCTGCATCGCGTCCGACGTGTTCCAACAGTCTCTGCGTGCGCCAGACGCGCACGTACGCCGAAGTTGCCGCGCTCCCTGCCGCACCCATCGTTTATGTGCCTACAACAGCAGACCATACGCCTGTGGCTTCGTTATCACCGCCAGTGCGTGCACCACTTTACTACGCACCTCAGCGCCCACCTCGACCAATCTGTTACTACTGCGGCTATCGAGGACATATCGCTCGGTTTTGTCGAATGCACCAAGAAGACGAGCAACGTGGCTACGCTCCTGAAGAACATCAAAGCTTCCGTCCGACCATGAACTACCTACGACCACACTCCCGATCGTCTTATTACCGTTCACCGTCTCCTACCTACCATACTGACATGCCTGGGAATTCCCATACGTCTCGCCGCAGGTCGCCTTCGCCAGGTCGTCGTTCAGTGTTACCTCTGCGACCCGCCTCCCATTCCACGAACGCCCACGCAGAAAACTCCCCAATGCAGTTTTAGGAAGGGAAACTGCATCCACCGGACAGCTAACAATTCCTCCAGAGCGGCCATCGAATTTGATAGTAGTATTTGTAGAAGGTGTACGCATTGAGGCTCTTCTAGACACTGGCGCTGCCGTTTCGATTATTCGTGCTGATTTTTGTTCCCGCCTTCGAAAAGTCACCACGCCTTATGACGGCCCATCTCTACGTGCGGCGACCAACGCTCTCATTCGTCCACTTGCACAGTGTACCATTCGTGTCTGCATAGAAGGCATTCGTCATCACATTGTTTTCGCGGTATTTCGCGAGTACACCCACGCTCTTATTCTGGGGTGGGATTTCTTGTCTTCTGTGTCCACTTTCATATCTTGTCATCAGCGCCTCCTGCATCTAAATGCCACTGACTCTTCTCCGCTTGAACACGATGGACGCATCCGCCTTGTCACCATGTCGGATTATGTACTTCAACCATACATCGAAGAAATAATAAGTGTTAATTGCACCGACATAGTGGATGGTGACGTACTAATTCTGCTTTACGGCCATACCCTACGTAGGGGCATTGTGATCACACCAGGGCTTATTCGCTTCTTCGATGGGTCTACGTACCTAACCGCCATAAATCAAACGCCCGAGTGTGTACTGCTGCCCTGTGGCTCAACAGTATCTTGCGCGGTCGACAGTGAGCCTGTTGCGATTGTTACTCTTCCGAACAACAACCACAATGATGTCCCAAAGTTACAATCACTGCCATTCAATGCCTCTTCCACACCTGTGTCGGCAACCATAAGCACTGACTTAACACCTGATCAAACTGAAGATTTGCTCGCCCTGTTAAATAGACATCGTTCTCTATTTGATGTGAACTCGCCCGCCCTCAGCATGACTACCACCGCTACTCACAGCATCCAGACTGACGGCTCTCGTATTGTGCATTGGCGTCCATATCGTGTGTCTCAGGCAGAACGCAAGATTATCGAGAAAAACGTCTCAGACATGCTATGACGCAACATCATACGTCCTTCCTCGAGTCCCTGGTCATCCCCAGTTGTTCTCGTTCAAAAGATAGATGGGACAGTGCGTTTCTGCGTCGATTACCGTGTGCTAAACAAAATAACGCGCAAGGATGTTTATCCCCTCCCTCGGATCTACGATGAACTGGATTCATTACAGGGTGCAGAGTATTTTTCTAGCCTTGACCTTAGGTCAGGCTACTGGCAGATACCAATGTCGGAGTCTGATAAAGAGAAGACCGCCTTTTCAACGCCAGATGGGTTGTACGAGTTTAATGTGATGCCTTTTGGACTCTGTGATGCGCCCGCCACCTTCGAACGCATGGTAGATGGCGTATTGCGTGGTTTGAAATGGAAAACGTGTCTGTGCTATCTCGATGACATAGTAGTGTTTTCATCCACGTTCTCGCAGCATCTACAACGTCTGGACGAAGTCCTCACATGCCTTGCAAAAGCCGGTCTACAGCTTAACACCAAGAAATGTACCTTTGCTAGCAAGACAATCAAGGTTCTCGGCCACCTTGTCAGCAAAGAAGGAATTCGGCCCGACCCCGAGAAGCTTGCCGCCATCCTCGATTTTCCTCGTCCACTACGTCAAAAGGACCTGCGCAGCTTTCTTGGGTTATCTTCTTACTTCCAGCGCTTCATACGTGGCTTCGCGGAACTTGTGTCTCCGCTCCATCAACTCCTCGCACGGAACGTCCCCTTCATTTGGTCCGAAGACTGATAAAGCGCTTTTACGGCACTGAAGCAAGCCCTCACGTCGGATCCGATACTGTGCCACTTCGATTCCACCGCACCCACCATCCTTCACACCGACGCAAGTAGTCATGGTCTTGGTGCGGTACTCTTGCAGCGTTACAAAAACTCACGCGAACGCGTCGTTGCTTACACAAGTCGTGCTCTTACCACTCCAGAAAAGAACTACACTATCACCGAGCAGGAGTGCCTTGCTGTTGTTTGGGCAGTGCAATGATTCCGACCATATCTTCAAGGCCGTCATTTTATCGTCGTGACCGACCATAACGCCCTATGCTGGCTTTCATCGCTGAAAAACTTATCGGGTCACCTCGGTCGCTGGGCGCTTCGCTTGCAGGAGTATGATTTCGATGTCGCCTATAGATCTGGGAAGAAGCATCAAGATGCTGATGCTCTGTCGCGCTGTCCTTGCCCAGCGGAAGCTACTCACCATCGATACTCCAAAACGACAGCACCTCTCAAATCGCAGCGCTAAGTTCATCACCTGCCACCCTATCCGTCCTTGTTTCACAACAACGTGTTGACCCATACTGCCGCACCATTGTTGACCGCTTGACCGGCTCTACTACTCCTCCAAACGCCAGACTCCTTCGACAACTTAAACAATTTAAGTTTGTTGGTGAGGCTTTATGTCGCTACATTTACCACATCGATGGCAACAAGTGGGTACCCGTCATCCCACGTTCTCTGCAACGTAAAATTCTGGAGGCCTTTCATGATGGTCCAACCGCCGCTCATCTAGGCTATCACAAGACTTACGACAAAATACAAAGTCATTGTTTTTGGCCTGGCCTCTCTTCAGCCATAGCTAAGTACGTCGCCTCCTGTGTCCGTTGCCAACGGCGAAAACGACCGAAAACTGCTCCGGCTGGCATAATGCAACCTCTTCCTTGTCCCGCCTCGCCTTTTGAATGTCATGTTTGGAATCGACTTGTATGGCCCTCTTTTTATATCATCCAATGGGGATCGCTGGATTTTCACGGCCGTCGACCACCTTACCCGCTACGCAGAAACAGCTTCTATACCATCGGGGCTGCCACTGAGATCGCCGATTTCTTTCTTCGCCACATCTTTTTGCGTCATAGAGCTCCACGCATTCTCCTGAGTGATCGTGGCAAAGTCTTTCTCTCTTCCATTGTGGAGCAAGTTTTGCGTGCCTCGAACACTGTTCACAAGACCACTTCTAGCTACCACCCGCAGACCAACAGATTGACTGAACGGTTTCATCGGACCCTAACGGACATGATCGCCATGTACATTCATCCCAACCACACGAACTGGGATGCAATTCTACCTTTCGTGACATTCGCCTATAATACGGCTGCTCAACGCACTACCGGCTTTTCTCCATTTTTCCTCGTCCATGGTCGCTCGCCGAGTTTCGCTCTGGATGTCTCTTTCCTTTCGGTCCCTGCACCCTCGACGGCTCCTTTCTCTGAAGAATTTCTATCTCGTCTCGCACACTGCCGTCACCAGGCCCGTGTTAACACCGGCCTCTCTCAAGACACTCCAAAATCTCGCTACGATTCGTTTCGCCGTGTTGTGAGTTTTTCCCCTGGTGATGAAGTTCTTCTATGGACTCCACTTCGCGTCCCTGGCCTATGCGACAAATTCATCAGTCTTTTCATTGGGCCGTACACGGTGGTCGAACAGAGATCTCCTGTCAATTACCCTGTTTCTCCTCTTAGAGCTAATCCTGATCATTGTTGCCGAGGAACAGAGATTGTCCACGTATCTCGTTTAAAGCCTTATGCGCGACGCATTTCATAATACTGTCAAGCGACCAGGCGGCCGCTTTCACCGCGCGGGGGAATTAGTGTGAGCGCGATAAGCAAATGACTCTCTATTCTCTTTGATAACGTCATCACCTGTACATCTTCTTTATCTGTAAATATCAACACCAGCGTGATTTAGCTCGAGCCTGACTGAATAAACCGGTTACTCACAATATGTTTATTACAAATATCAGGAGTAATGGAGGTATATTTATATTGGATGAGGCTTCATAGAATGGAGGTCTGATTTTGTTTTTACGGAATTTCTAAATTGAGGTATCTTTGAGTCAGAAGTGACTTCATTGAATAGAGTCTAACCTTGCTTTTATTAGAACTTGTTAGATCATGTAATGTCTACATTTAAAAGTATGTATTTTGGGTTTGATGCAGTCATTAGTGCTTACTAGGTTATGGAAAACCTATAAAAATATTATTGATTGCAGTGTAGTTAGCTTTGAGTCACATATGTTATACAAGCTATTTTTTTTCCTTTGTCTTTTGTTTTATAGCATCTCTGGGGGCACGCTTGTGTGCACTAGAGGGAGTATGAATTTGCTAACTTATTGGTTCCTTTTGTGCTCTTTGGTCTTACAGAGACAAAGTTATGCACGCACAAATGGAAAAGAAGATAGAAGAGCAAAGGCAATTAATTCGTCAGTTGCAGTCTAAAGAACGGTCTATTGCTGCCGAGCAGCAGCATCGAAAAGGAAATGACAAGTTGCGGATATTTTGATAAAAACAGTGAGTTGCTTTTTTATCCCACCTTGTCTGAGTAAAACAAATGGCATTTGAAGAGGATGTTAGCCCATCTCACTTGTTGGCACAGAGCACTTGAAATATGGCTGCCATTAGAAGTGTAACCAGACATTTTTTTTCTTTTTTGTGGAGGATGGGTGGGGTGAGAGCGATTAACCATGCGCTTGTCATTGTGTGCCTGTATACACATAACCATGCGCTTGTCATTGTGTGCCTGTATACACATATGCAGAAAGAAAAGTTGACCCCCTCTACACCCCGACTGCGCCAGTGGCTGCCATTATCATTTTCAAAAAGGTTGGGCCTTGTTTGTTTACCAAAAGTGTGGATTTTAAAGAATTGCATTACCTTGTTCTTTGCAGATCCTGCGACTACCTTGTGTTTGCAGTGGCTGTGTGTGAGTGTGTGTGTGTGCGTGCTATCTTGTGTACACCTTGTTGAAGTTGTTGGGAAAAAAAGTGAGTGTGAAATTGTGCAATTTTTGAATAAAGGAAGGGCCTTTTTGGGGTAAAAATTTTTTTCTCAAAGCCTTTGTGTACTTTCCAAGCTCCTGATGGCATGTTAATATAGAAGTCATTATCAAGGCTCTGGTGACAAATATTACTGTGCTGGGTACCTATATGTAATGAACTGTGGCTGTCTGGTGACCACTCCTGATTTTGAAAAAATAAGCTAGAGTATATTCCTTCCTCCAAGTGCACGGAGGAAGGAATATAATGAGGAGAGGCTGTTATGTCACATTTTGTGAAGCGGGGCGTAGGGAAGAGTAGAGGACTCCTCCTCGCAATGTTGGGCACACTGCGGCCGCTTGCGCGTGCCCAACGGGTGCAAGCAAGAGGGAGGCGAGCTGCGTGAGCAGATTTCAGGCGCGTCAGGCGGCACTGCCGCCCCCTTCTAAAAGACGAGCTAGAAAGTGGTAACTTTTGTGGTGATCATGAGCAAACCTGCTGCGATACTCGCTTGTATAATGCCTGTGTGCCATTGGCAGCCTTATTACGGCTCATACTGTGAATCTACAATACACTTGCGGCTTTGCACTTCGTGTTTACTCCGCTGAATGTGAGAGAAAAACGGCTCGAATCATCCGTATAATCTCCACGACGGGCTGTTTTCTTCTGCACATCGGGTAAGTTCGTGGTACAGAACATATGTGCTTTAACAGTGAATGGTATTAAATTTGTTTTACTCTTTAGCCAAATGAAGCATCTTCGAATTATTTTTTGCCTTGTGTGTCATGATACGCATGCAGGAGTATCATTCGCAGCAGCACGGGTTGGCTGACTGCGACCATATCGAAAAAAGCTTGTGGCCCAAGATGAGATCACCGTGCGTAAAACGTAAACAGGAAGCGATAATTCAAACAATAAATCACCTTACTGCGGCAGGCACGTGTCATTTTTGACTTAGCAAGTTCCGGTGAGGACAGTGGGACACACATTGCTTTCCGATAGTTGTGACCGTCGTACACGAAAATGGCTCACCACTGCCTCTCTCTCATTAACAGCCGTAAATGCTGCTGTTCTTGTCTAGGAATTCTAGGCTTCCTTCTCTGAGGCGTGCAACAGCACCGTTCTCAAGGAAAACAACAAAGGCTGTGTTGCCAATCGTTTTCGAAGAAGTGGTTACGAGCTTCGAAAACGACTCGACTGCTTTCAAACTCAAGCGATATAAACTAAACTTGTCACCCTGAAGACCAACGCTCACTGTAGGCTTCTAATGCACTGAATCATCTTTGAAGTGCAACAGCTGCATGAAAATCCACATTCAGAACTCCAGATGGCCATCAGCAACGCGGTCATAGATGCAGACGACACGAGATATGCCGGTGTGCCCAACGAATCCCACAATCCCCCTGGAAAAGCACGTGACCTCCGCCCGAGGAGGTTCTATAAAACCTCTGGAGCGGCAGGCCCAGCCGCCGCCAATGGGAGCAAGCGAAGCCGCCGGTGGCCATATTGCTAGAGGAAAATCGGCGCAGAACTACCATAGGCCGCAATGTCGGTTCACAGTTCTACGATAAAAAAATGAGATGGAAACCACTTTTAGGTTACACCAACGAATGAATGCCTCTTCTTGTTTATGAAACAAATTATTTCATGCACCCATCGGCAGATGCACGCTTTCAGATCAATCTGTTGTCGAGGGATGCCTCGCACATCGAGCTTGCTGGCGCACTATTGCGGTACAAAAGGGTTGTAGTATATATTGGGTGTTTAAAGAAATGTGCCTGCAGATACCCAAGATCAAGGGAAACGTGACATTTGCTCGCCTCTGTCATATATGTTCTTGTGTGTGAGTCGGTAGATTACCAAAGACTATATATAAGTTGAAATAATTAAAGCTAAAGTTAGAAAACAAAAGAAATTAAGAAAACTGGAAGTCACCAGTAACTTTTCTAGGGTTATTGAATTCTAACCAATTTACAGGTGGAACCAAAACCGAAGAACCGATGTCGCGTGCAGGTGACAAACTCCAGGAGACGTACCCTAAATGAATCGTTTATATGAACGATTGCAGTGGTGTTAGTTATGCATAATATTTATCAACTTCTGTTGGCGACGTGTGTTGTCATGGCAAGTGCAGCCTTCAGAGCCTAGAAATGAGGTAGCTCAATGTTTGATATAACGCCACTCACCCATTTTCGCAACTTCGTCTATCGGTGTTTTAGTTTTGATTTCGTCGGCAAGATAAAATGGATTTCAAAGATGTCTCATCTTGTTTTAGACGCAATTGCTTATTTTTGTGACTACATTCTATTGAAGCTACGTCAAGGAGGTAGAAACTAACAGGCTTTTGCAGATGCGCTCGGAAAGCAGGAAAAATCGAAGGTGCACTGCCAGGCTGCAGTCTGGTTGTATGCCCCGTTCTGTCGAAGTAGCATTCTTCGAAGTGAATAGAACAGAGATGGTCACCGTCTGTAGCCCTTCAACTATTTCTTCGAACAGCACGTTCCCAGGCAGAACACGGCGCACTGTCCTTAGGAAACCTGTAACACGAATAATCACAGCATGGAATTCCTCGATAAACCTGCACCAAATTCGATATTCACTCGACGAAAAAATAAGCATGCACGCCGCCAGTCTTGCCTTGTAAGACAACACCAGAAAACTTGGAATTCAAAGGGCATTCAGACGTCCTACTCGCTCCAATGTTTGATACGTGCAGCCACAGACTGCAAGTCCTTTGTCCATAAACTTAAAACTCGGGGACAACGTCGTGTCAGTGAGCATTTAAAGCTTCAGGTTACCTTCCATACAGCTATATGCTATACGCACCTTTGATATTGTTTAACAAAATACGCGAAAAAACAGGCGATCGTCCGCGAACGAAGCGAGAATATTTACATGTGAAAAGTGATCGCAGGCGTCTTCTTGATGCGATTTGTGCAGTCATAAGCAATGCACGAAGTCACCATGGCCTTGTAAAATCTTTAGCTGCTTTACTAAAGCATGTCACAGTCTTCAAAGGCCACTGCGAGGGCGGAGCTACGAAGCGCACTTTGTCGTCTGCTTCGGAGTCTTTCCTTTTTCAACATGGCGGTGACCGGTGTCACTTATCGGGGTGCACCTCCACTCCAGAAGACATAGTACTGAACCTCCTTGCTTCCGCCACACTTTTCGCTCGCATTTTAAGGGCCTCCCTTTAGTTTTTCTTCCTCCATGGCCGAGCGACTAGAAGTCATAATTAGTTAATAAGCTAAGGTAATCAATCATTTGATTTCTTTTCCAAATACAACCTTATGAGCCTAACAGACAAAGGAGCCACGAAAGTATAGGGAATTATTTGTAGCCTTTATCTGCAATGTGGTAATTATGATGCAGATGTGAATGTATTAAAGTAGATGAAAAGACAATTTGCCCCTAGTAGATACCAAATCTACGACCTTCGGATAACATGTCCGATGCTTTTCTTATTTAGCTACAGTGGCGGGTGACCTCTCGTTCACATTATCTGGTGTTCCTTTGTATTGAAACTTGGGTGTGTTAGTCAGCGTCCCATACAGCCATGACGATTGTTAAACACTCTTTCTTGCCAGCTGGCATCTCGTTGTCATTCAACGTCTTCTTTTTCTTAGTTTTAAAGGAGCACTGACCCAAAAATTTCACACCTTACTTCTTTTTTATGCAATGGAGAGCTTATGACCCCCTTATCACGAATGGAAACCTCACTTACTTGAGTGCCCGACAGTTTATTTAGAGATGTTTTTAGAGCGCTCCGTCGCAGTCATGGTTTCAAAAAGCACTGAGCTGGGCATGAGTAGAGTGACCTAGAAAAGGCGGAGTGTCTAGGCCTGACCACACGAATGCATCGCAGCGTGTCAGCACGTGGCTTTTTTACACGGCGCCGCAAACTCTCTTTATGGGGAGAAAAGGCACGTGGCTACGCGAAGCTGCGCGCGCTTTGTCTCCGTAGGGAGAGTGCGCAATGCTTTGTCAGAAAGTCATGTGCTGACATGCTGTGACATGTACGTGTGGATCCTGCTCGCCCCCATAGTCGCCCACTTTTCTCACAGGCCTCACCAGTCAGTCCATTATCTCCTGCTTGCGCGCGACAGGCAAGCGTTGCGCTGTCCAAGAAGTATGAGCAGGCACGAAGCATTGCAGACGTTTGATGCTCTAATGGTGCGAAACTCCTTGGGACTGTCTTTTTTGCTTGCTTCGACCTCATTCGCTCTAACGATTACGCCAAGAAACGTGACACCACTCAAAGCAGGAACAGATGCCTGAGAGCTGTGCTCTATAACTTGGAGGATGCTTGAGCTTCGTCTCGAAGAGTACAATGTGATAGCATAATCAGAGCCAGTTCTCATCGTCTTCTCAATCACCCTTCTCGTCGGACACCCCTGCCATGCCACAATAGGGAAGGGACCGTGTATGCGCATTTAATGTGGCAGTGTCAAGTTCTGCCCACTACAACTTAATTCTTCATTTTAAGTTTATTGATAAACTAGGCATTGCGTGTCTGTAAGGCAACGTGCACAACCTTCCTCCACCCCTTAAGAGTAGGGCAGCAATGGAGTGCTACAATTCTGGTGGACCTCTCTGCATTTTTTTCATTTTATTCTCTCTCTCTTAGTGCATTGTTGATGCTGTTTGAGATGATGAATATTAATTATTATTGAAAGCTTTGCTCTCGATATTCAATTCAGATGGTGTGTCACCTGGTGCGATTCTACGCTTGTGTCACGAAACATTACATGCATTGAGGACACTCCTTGCACTGCATGGTAATCATATACAGGTAAAATGTGATCTGAACAAAACTCCGTTTTACAAAGTTTTCGATATAATGAAAAAATTTCTGTCCTTTGAATACATCTTTAGGGTTTAGTATTGTTATTAAACTGAATTAACCAACTAATTGGGCCACCGAACCCCCCAAAAAACAATGTCTTCATTTAATAAGTTGCTTTACTACGGATGGCTACACCATGGCTACACACCACGTCTATGCAAAGAACTACGGTCTCGGCATGCGGTAGCACTGTTATGTACCGGTAGTTGCTAGACGCTGCAGTAGTAGCATTGGTCATTTCATGCGACAAATGCACTGATCACCCGCTCGCATTTTGCTCATTCAACGTGATCGCAGAATCACTGCATTCGTATTTTGTATCATCACATGCTGCAGAGACTCTGATAGCTTCACATAACCGACTACCTGTCCTACATTGCCAGGGCATCGTAACCTGCATTATGTCTGCGCTGCCCTCGCAGCTTTGTCAGACACGCACACGTAGGTTGCCGATAAAAACAATGATGTGGCAGCATTCGGGCATCCTACTTCATTGTCTTCCTGTTCTTGATCCTCTGCTTCGCTCCCAGAGCATATGCACCTAGTTGTCCGACTGGGATTGCAATAACTCTGATGGGCAATAGAACGAGTACCCAGAAGAAGAGAGAATGACAGCAAAAGCAGAAAATAGAGACAAATAAGGGGAAAGGGGGGAAGAAAGAGAGAAAAGAATAAAGGTAAGAAAACCTGTTTCAGAGAGAGAGAAAGGACTAAACGTCTATTTTTTATTTATTTCGAAGCATTGCTCCGAGCGATGCCTGGAGTCAGATTAAGATGGTAGGGCTCCTTTTCTAAAGTAGTGTCTTGACTTTGACATTAACGTTTATTTTTCCGCATCAAACTCTTGTATGTGCGTGATGATGATGAAGGTGATGGTTTTCTCTCTCTGATGGTACTAACCCCAAAAAGGGGATGGGCCCAGAAACAGGTGGCAGGATGTTTAGGCAAATGCATATGAAGCTGAGCAAAGCTGTCAAATTTACTATAATGATTAAACATTAAATAAATGAAAATGCTAAACAAGCAAGCGATCAGACTATCACCTGGGCTTTCTGGTGGATATAATGATGGATATCAAAGAAAGAATTGTGCAGAGATAAAAATAGACTAACTTGGTAATCTTTTCATTTCACTTGCCTAATAAAACACAGGAGACCATTTATTTCTGTGACTATAACCCTATACAGTGCGGCCAAATAAAATTCCTACAATATTTATTGATAATCCTAAGTTATCAAATGGTGCTGCAATGTATCTTTTGGCTTGATTAGAATATTAGCGACAAATAAAAAGGGGTGCTGTATTTTTTTCTCAGGTTAGCTGTTCTGTCCTCTATATTCCGCTTTCTCGTTATTTTCGGGTAATTCGCCATTTAGTTGTCTGTGTAGAAAATGTTTATATTCTATCGCTACACGCGGCGATTCTCTAAGGCTTGGAAAGAATTAGCTCCGCTTCTGTCATTTTAATTGAAATTTTTGCACCATATATAATAAATGCCGTTGATTATTGAAACAATAAATTTTATAACTTAATTTCATGATGCTTTTATTCATATTGCTCATTGTGCCGCCGATTAAACTGTTTTGAAGATCTCAACAAGACAATGAAGAAATGTGCGTGCGGGGCACGAGAACCGAACGTGTCTTCTGCTAAATAGGTTTAAAACTCTTACTGTGCAAGCATTCTTAAACATATAGTACAGTTCGCACCAGTGACGCTCATTTTACATTTTCATTATTCCTAACTCATTAAAAACCTAACTCATTCTTCGAAACACATTGGTCGCGATTATACACCCTACAAATTATATTTGCTCAAGCGATGCTAGAGCAGCTGAATGTAAAAATAAGGTCGCGGGATCGAATCTCGGCTGGGGCGGCTGCATTTTCGATCGAGGTGAAAATGCTGTAGGGCCCATGTGCTGAGATTGGGGTGCACGTTAAAGAACCGCGGGTGGTCGAAATTTCCGGAGTCCTTCACTACGGCATCTCTCATAATCATATAGTGCTTTTGGGACTTTAAACCCCACATATCACTCATCAATCATGAATGTAAAAATAAACATATTGGCCCAATATTTAACCTACAGTCAATGCTTAGCATACAATTTGATGATATATTTTCTCAAAATGCTAAAAAAATTGCCATATGGGTATTCAAAAGAACAGTTTGCAGATTATGTAGCTCACCTGGAGATAAGATATATGATTGGTACTGATGCCTTTGTGTCGAAAGAAAAGGCTGGAGTTGGTATCTTCTCTTGACTAGTCATTTTCGATTCGACTCCCTGTTTACACCCCTGTATTCACTGCAGGATTACTGGCTATTGTTCTAGCCCTACGTACAATGCCCTCAAGCAAATCTGCAGCAGTGATTATTACAGATTCACTATCTGTATGTACTGCACTCTCTACGGCAGCAAATGTAGAACTGATGAATACGTTTCATCATTTCATGCCGAAAAACGTACAAAAACTGTATTTGCTATGGGTACCAGGCCACCGTGAATTATATTTCAACGAAATGGCAAACTCTTTAGCGGCAGTATCCCTGAGTGGACCAATCATTCCAGTTTTACCAGATATGGCCTACGTGACAGCGTTAAGGTTAAGAAATGCTTGTTTGCAATGCAAAGTGGGACAATTATCATTGGATAAATTTAAATATTTCGAGGATTTAAGGCATTGCTGGAATAAACCGCAGTGTGCATCTCGCTAGTTAGAAGATACTTATACCATATTGCGCTGTGCAGTTCCACCACTAAATTATTACTTAAAGCTGAACTTAAGGTGTCCCCATTGTGCATTTTTGGCAGCTAATTGAAAATATTGAACATTTCTTTTTATTCTGTCGTTATTTTTATCAGAGAAAAACATTTTTAGAAGCCTCATTGCAGAAGTTAGGACTAGTAGTAAATGTTACAGTTCTTTTATTACTTGGTAGCACTGCATTAGGTTACGGCCACAGGGTTGTATTGATGATGTCGGGAGTCTGCCCAAGAGACCGGAGCCAGCGAAAGTTCCGAGGAGATGTCGAGGAGAGGAGCCGGTGCGGTTAACAGGAGCGTTTGTTTACATTATATACAGGTTAATATTAGCGTGATACTACAAAATTTTTGGTAGCATCATGGAAGCTCTCGGTTGAAGCTCGGTGGAAGCTTGTCAGGAGTGTGTAGACGTTCGCATTTTATGCCCTGGCCTTCCCAGGATTCTCATCAGGGAAAACAATGGAGGCTAGGACAGTCCAAGGACAGTGCCATCTTAACCTCCGCCCTCAAAAGGGGAAAGTGAAACACCACCTCCTTCTCAACCCATGAAAAAGGGAAGGGGCACGCCCAATTCGTCGCATGGTGAGCGAGAAAACACCGCACAACGTTCATGACAGCACAGCGCGATAACGATGAGTCCTATGTGCAGATCAACTCTGTAGTCCGTTGCAGGGATGAGTGTGTGGTGCCGCGCAGACCACGGTTTGTGGAAACGGCGGCATGAAAGCACCACGGAGAACGTGGGAATTGCACAAGAACACGGATCTCGGATGTTTGGCTCATTGTCCGGGGCACCTAGACGAACAAAGCAAGTCGCCTAGACGGCCAACAGCCCTTCCTAATCCGTTAGTTGGTCAGGTGTGTCCAAAGGGTTTTACGAGGGGTGTCGCGGCCTTGGATAATTCGAAAAACGACATTAGTGTCGTTGCCAGCCACTCTTGGGGCATCTCTGGGAGCGCTGACCCGGAAGAAATCAGGGTAACCTCAGCCGCAACGTTTCATTTGTCCAAGTGGCGCCAAGCCAGACAGGCCAATCATAACAGTATGATCTACTGCATTTCTGCCAAGTCTCCCAGATTTTCCGGGAGACTCCCTGATTTCGACCATTTATTGTGTTTGTACAGTTGTCCTGAAATCTTCAGGAAATCAAAATTTCTGAGCGTGATTTGGCTGTACTGACACAAATGCAGGCCAATCCGATACAGGCTTTTTGCAAACGCATAGTTATTGTAAATGAACTTGGGAGGCATTCATGTAAACGTACAGTAGAATCTGAGTGATTCTAAACTGGCAGACACGAATTCGTGAAATTGCCCAGCCTAATTTCACCGTCTTTTGGCCGAAATTTGGATGTTCCGAACACTTCTCCCCATCATGGCGGGTGATATGAACTTCAGTACTGAAACCGTCGAACGAAGGCCGAGAGCAGCGTGCGCGAAGCTTCAGAACTACGCATGCGGCCAGCGCACGCACTGTCTCATTGGTTGTCGTTTGCAACAAGCACTGTAGACGAAACTGCGGCTGCTCTTGACACTGACAAAATTTCGAAAGTGTGCGCTCGTGCTACGCCCTACCAGTCAAAGCGATGCTGCTTTCCGGAAACGCTGCGGACAAAATCCGCGGCAGATGCGATCATAGATAGCAAAAACGACTTGAAAGCTTTTTCGCGGCGGCCAGTGGCGCTGTCTCGTTCGTTCACTTGTGTTCCAGAAAGACGTACGCGAGTTCTTTTGACAATAGAGTTTGCTAGTTGTTTTGATGACGCGAAATTTTGGATTTTAGTCGAGAAACCGGCCACTCGAAAACCGAAACTCCGATGTTTACACTAGCCACAGGGACGTCTGCTCTGCGGTATTTGAATACATAATTGAAACAAAGCGATTGCCATGTTAATCTGCCTAAATATATATATATATATATATATATATATATATATATATATATATATATATATATATATATATATATATATATATATATATATCATTTTAGACCCACCATTAACTCTGTCTCAAATCGTATCTGATGGCCTGCATCGCTCCCTGCTCAGATATACTCCTTTTTCGATTTTCGGCTTTTCTTTCTATATATATATATTTTTCAGCCCAAAATTACGTTTTCTTTGAAAAACCATTAGCCTTTTAGTTAAGATCCTGCCGCCCGGTTCTTGGCCGATCCCCCTTTGTGGGTGTGCGCCAGAGTGTCAAGGATCATCATCATCATCATCATCATCATCACTTGCGAGACTGTTGGGTCACCTCTCCCCTTTGTTTTTCGCGATGTTTTTGTTTGTTTTGTAATGATGATTGTAGTGGGTCATGCAAATCTCGGCACACACATTGTCAGTGACGCTCGCACGAGACGCTCGGCCCGGACTGTCGCTGATTTTAATAGCTAGGCCTACGCTCCTACCTGGTCTGGGATAACAGTTTTGACTGTCTCCGTTCTATATTATAATTGGTGGAGTTTGTTGGGTCTCCTTGCAATCCTGGAGTTGCGAAGCCGGACTCTACCTGCTGTCATGACCACTGCATCTGCCACAAGCCCTCCTCCTATGGCTTCCCAGGCCATCGTGTGCTCCGGCACGGTCCGTCAGCGGGATCCTCCCATATTCAGCGGCACTGACGATCACGACGTCGACGACTGGCTGGCTACTTACGAACTCGTGAGTGTCTTGAACAAATGGGACGAAGCCACGAGACGGGCCACTGTCGGCATTTACCTCAGTGGCATTGCCCACTTATGGCTTCGGAACCATGAGACCGACGTTCCCACCTGGACAGCATTCAAAGCAAAGTTCAGCGAAGTCTTTGGTCGTCCTTCTGTCCGCAAACTTCGTGCGGAGCAGCGCCTTCAGTCGAGATCTCAACTGCCTGGTGAGAACTTTACAAGTTATATAGAAGACGTCATTGACTTGTGCAAGCGCGTCGATGTGAACATGACAGAGGTGGACCGCATCAAGCATATTTTTAAAGGTATTGACGAGGACGCTTTCCAGATGCTCATATCAAAAAGCCCTGCTACTGTCGCCCAAGTTACCGAGCTCTGCCAAAGCTATGATGAGCTCCGCCGGCAACGTCTCGTCACCCGCCGTGCTGTCCCACATCAGGAATCGATGTCCGGATTAACTCCCTCGCAAGACCCCGTCCTCCTCTCGCAGATCAAAGATTTTGTGCGCGAAGAAGTCGCCCGCCAACTCTCGCTCATCTCTGGCGTACCGGAGCGCAGTGCACCGCTTAGCCCTACTCTACGGACTATTATACGAGATCAAGTGTCTGAGGTCCTTCCTCCGCAGCTGGTGCCACCAGTCAATGCACCATTGACGTACGCCGAAGCAGCAGCACGACCACGACCACAGACGTTCCAAGCGCCGCCTCCACAGCCTGCTCCTGTTTATGCCGCCCAGCCGCCACGACCTCCACTTCGCCGAGTCCCTAATCCATGGCGCACTGCCGACAACCGACCGATCTGCTTTCGTGTGGTCTACCTGGGCACGTCGCACGTCTGTGCCGCCGCCGCCCACTCCACTCACGTGAAAACCTACGTCCATACGAGAACGATTACACGTACACTCAATACACCCCAGACCCCGAATTGTACGCTCCTCGTCCAAGCCACCGACCAGCTCCTGATCGCCGATCTCCTTCTCCACGTCGACGCTCGCCCTCCCCGATGCGCCGACGCCCCCCTACAATCGACGCGGAAAACTAAATGACGCAGTTCCCGAGGCAAGAACTGCGTCTTCGTCGCAAAGCACAAGCCCTCTTCGTTCGCCGCCGAATGTAATTAATGCCGTTCTTGAAGGTGTACCCGTACTTGCCCTTATTGATACTGGTGCTGCAATTTCTGTCATCGCCGAAAAAGTTTGCCGTTCAATTCGAAAAGTGACAACGCCTTACTTGGGTTCATGTCTTCATACTGCCACTGCACAGCCTGTGCAGCCTGTGGCCGCGTGTACTGCCAGACTTGTAATTCAAGGAGTGCCCTACACAGTCCAGTTCGTAGTACTTGCGCACTGTTCTCATGACATCATTTTAGGTTGGGATTTTCTCTCCCATCACCAAGCCGTCATTGATTGCGCCCGTGCCGAAGTCGCCTTTTGTCCCCTTGGTGATGCGCTACCAGTGCACGATCGCCCTTCCGACGCGAAGTTGGTCATTAGTGACGACACCCAAATCCCTCCACGCGCTACTGTCTTCGCACCTGTGTCGTGTTCCACCGTCGTCGACGCTACCGCATTCTTCACGCCTTCCGCTGCTTTCGTTCATCGCCACCTATCACCGCTCCCAACCGCTCTCGTTACTCTTCAAGGTGGTGCTACCAACGTGCCTGTGAAGAATCCGTTCCCATTCACGATTACGCTACTTCGAGGCGAATGTATTGGTTCGATAGAATCATTCGAAACCATCGCTACACTTGACGTTCCTGATGAATCATCGGAAGTCAGCGCCCTCTCCTGTAGTTCCGTGAATGACCCTTCCACCACCGACATTTTCAACCGTGTCATCGACGAAGGCCTAAACCCACAACAGAGGTGTGAGCTTTTGAGCCTCCTTAACAAGTTCCGACCATCTTTTGACAGTCACAGCGCTACTTTAGGTCGCACATCTACCGTATGCCACCAGATCGACACAGGTAATCACCCACCACTACGGCAGCGACCATACCGTGTTTCGCCAACTGAACGCCGTATCATCGATGAACAAGTAGGTGACATGCTAAAGCGAGGCGTTGTTCAACTGTCAAACAGTCCTTGGGCGTCGCCGGTTGTTTTAGTTAAAAAGAAGGATGGCAAGATACGCTTTTGCGTAGATTATCGTCGCCTAAACAAAATAACACGAAAGGATGTTTATCCTTTGCCTCGAATAGATGACGCCCTCGACTCTTTACAAGGCGCAGAGTTCTTTTCCTCCCTTGATCTACGCTCTGGGTACTGGCAAGTGCCTATGAATCCGGATGATAGGCCAAAAACTGCATTTGTTACACCAGACGGCTTATACGAATTTAACGTGATGCCATTCGGGCTATGCAATGCGCCGGCAACATTTGAGCGCATGATGGACACTATCCTACGAGGCCTCAAATGGAACACGTGTTTGTGCTACTTAGACGATGTAGTGGTATTCTCACCCGATTTTTCCACGCACCTTCGTCGCTTGGAACAGGTTCTACGCTGCCTCTCTGCAGCCGGCCTGCAACTCAACTTGAAGAAGTGTCACTTTGGAGCGCGCAAGCTGACCATTCTCGGACACGTCGTGTCGAAGAATGGCGTTCTTCCTGACCCCGCTAAGCTACGGGCTGTTCGCGAGTTCCCGATGCCCGCATCTCTCAAGCAGCTGCGTAGTTTCATTGGGCTTTGCTCATACTTCCGCCGCTTCGTCCGGGATTTCGCCTCCATCATGGCGCCTCTGACAGACCTACTTCAGGGAGACCGCAATCTATCTGCGTGGTCTCCAGCTTGCGACAGTGCCTTTGCGAAGCTCCGTGAACTGCTTACAACACCACCCATACTGCGTCATTTCGATTCAAGCGCTCCCACAGAAATCCACACAGATGCTAGCGGTGTCGGTCTTGGCGCTGTACTCGCACAACGAAAGCCTGGTTACCAAGAATATGTTGTTGCGTACGCGAGCCGCACTCTTACAAGAACAGAAGCAAATTATTCGGTAACTGAGAAAGAATGCCTAGCGATTATCTGGGCCATTACAAAATTTCGGCCTTATCTGTACGGCCGCCCTTTCGATGTTGTTACCGACCACCACGCGCTCTGCTGGTTATCCTCCCTCAAAGATCCCTCAGGACGCTTGGCACGATGGGCTTTACGGCTCCAAGAGTACGACATCCGCGTCATTTATCGCTCAGGCCAGAAGCACGCCGATGCCGACGCTCTTTCGCGTTCGCCTGTTTCTACTGATATTGCGAGTGTCTCCATCCAAGACAACTTCCTTCCACTATCAGGACCCATCAACATGGCTGCGGAGCAGCGCAAAGATTCGTGGATTGCGTCTCTGATGGATTACCTATCTGAAACACTCGCCCACCCGCCATCTCGAGCGCTACACCGACAAGCCTCTCACTTCGCGATCCGTGATGGAATACTTTATCGCCGCAACTACCACCCTGACGGTCGCAAATGGCTACTCGTCATACCCAGGCATCTCCGCGCCAGCATATGTGCTGCTTTCCATGCCGATCCGCAGTGTGCGCATGCCGGTTTGTTTAAAACCTACGCCAGACTACGTTTTCGGTTTTATTGGCGCGGCATGTACACATTCGTTCAAAAGTACATTCGATCTTGCACAGAGTGCCAACGCCGCAAGCACGATCCTAGCCGTCCTACTGCACCAATGCAGCCGTTACCGTGCCCAGTGCGACCATTCGACCGGGTTGGAATAGACCTTTATGGTCCTCTACCATATACATCAGCTGGGAATCGCTGGATTATTGTAGCGATCGACCATCTCACGAGATATGCAGAAACGGCCGCTCTACCAGCCGCAACGGCACGTGACGTTGCGTCTTTCCTGTTGCAACGTTTTGTTCTGCGTCATGGCGCTCCACGTGAACTTTTGAGCGACCGAGGCCGCGTCTTTCTCGCGGATGTTATTCGAGAACTTCTTGCAGAATGCCATGTAATTCACCGCTGTACTACCGCATATCGCCCACAAACAAATGGCTTGACCGAGCGTTTCAACCGTACTCTTGGCGACATGCTTTCTATGTATGTCGCCTCCGACCACACCAACTGGGATCTTATCCTTCCTTACGTAACGTACGCTTACAACACGGCACCTCAAGCGACGACAGGCTTTTCTCCATTCTTTTTACTTTATGGTCGAGAACCATCATCTCCAATTGACACCATTCTCCCCTACCGACCCGACTCATCCGAAGGCACACCACTTTCCGAAGCCGCGCGGTATGCGGAAGAATGTCGGCAATTAGCTCGCACCCTTACAACACAAGAACAAGGGCTACAGAAATTTCGTCACGACGATGGACGGTCTAACTACCAACTTTCGCCCAACTCTCTTGTTTGGCTGTGGGTGCCCCCCAGTGCTGCTCCTGGTACCTCTACAAAGTTTGTCAGCCGGTACCATGGACCTTATCGCGTCATAGAACAAACTTCCGCTGTTAACTACCTCATCGAACCCCTCACGGCCACTGTGGACCTGCGTCGCCGAGGCCGCGAAATCGTACATGTGAATCGCCTCAAACCATACCACGAACCACTTGTCCTCACGACACCTTAGAACACTTACTTGGCACCATCTTCAGCGAGGGGGAAATATGTAATGATGATTGTAGTGGGTCATGCAAATCTCGGCACACACATTGTCAGTGACGCTCGCACGAGACGCTCGGCCCGGACTGTCGCTGATTTTAATAGCTAGGCCTACGCTCCTACCTGGTCTGGGATAACAGTTTTGACTGTCTCCGTTCTATATTATAGTTTGTTTGGTTTGGTTTGGTGCAGAAACAAAAAAAAGGAGGCAAATAATTCGAAGTGACCCCCCCCCCCCCCAATTGCTCTAATGTCCCGGATTCAGAATCCTCGAACTGGCAGGTATGCTACAGTGTCTTTGACTACATCAAAACAACAAAAAGATTACCGTATTGATCTATTCTTACCTATTCGGATTCTTATCCAGTAATTTGTAGTTATTTCAATCAACAAACTGAAAATGGTCTGAGGGTTTCTCGGTAATCATTTTCACTTATTCTTGGTTTTATTTCTAAACTAATTTTTAAGATTGGTTTTAGTTTATTACTTAGGAATCCTGCCGCCCGGTTCTTTGCCCATACTCCTTTGTTTGTGAGCGCCATTCATATGAGGTCATCATCATCATCATCATCATCATCATCATCATCATCATCATCATCATCGTCATCATCAGTGGCAATTGCCGAGCCCGGCTGGTTGCACTGCCCGAGATCTCGCATGCCTTCACCGAAGCCGTCGTCTGGGGGCCTCCTTGCCGGCGAGCGGCAACGCTGAAGACACAGGGTTGACGGCTGACGGTGGGACGAGACCCGGAGCGACAAAGCCATGCTGAAAAAGCAGGTGGAAGCCATGGGAATCCTCCGAAGGCCAGCCGCCGGCAAGCAAAGCGCCAGGCTGCTGCTGCCGACAATGGTGCTGGCGCTTCCAAAGAGGCTCCTGCTGCCAGGCGGCCACGCGGTCGGCCACCCAAGGCCGTGGCTGTGAAGCCGCTAGCGCCGTAGCCCGTTTGCGACCCCGGCAGTTTGTAAATCGCAGAAGAAAGTGGATGCGGGCAGAAACTTGTCAACCAGCAAGAAAGTGGATGCGGGTGGAAACCCGTCAACCAGCAAGGATGTCTCAACCAACGCCCCGAGAGCGAGGCGCAAAAAGCGCCCGAGAAGCTCCCCCCCCCCCCCCCCCCAAATGAGTGCCAGTAATGCGGCTCCAAAGGGTTGCGGTGCCAGAAAAAGCTTAGCCGCAGCCGATCACGGAGCTCATCCCGCAATTGTGTGGCGGACGTGCACGCTAAGCCTGAAGCCCTGCAAGCTTGGTCTCGCGGTCGGAAGAAAGCCGTGGGAGAAAGAAGAGGCGTGGCAAGGGTTGCCGCCGTGCCATGTATAGCTCTTCATCCTCAGCCACAACAAGCATGCGCTTGAAGTGAGGCAGGAAGCGTCACCGTGTCCACAGTTACGCGTCGTTGGGCTGCAGAGGAAGGAGTGTCAAGGCGAGGAAGGCTTCCAGCAGTGGTTCAACAAGACATTGGAGTCGCGCAAGGCACGGCAAGGGCTCGAAGCGCCTGAAGAGAAAGTAGACGAAGCCGTGATGAGAAGCGAAGCTCATAGTTACAGCAGCCCAATTTGTGGCGAAACCACAGCCAGCAAAAATTGTTTCCCCCTAATATCATCAAGTTAGTTCATCTTAGGCAGAATAATATATTCTAAAATCAGATTCTCTTGAAATCCCACGTGTTGTTCAGTTATTGCCTGAAGAGTTTGAAAATTCAATGATAAAATTGCGGAGATGAGGCTTTAATTGAACATTTTATTTTAAAGCATTTTGTTTTGTTCATTTTTATAACCAAACACTGGTAATCCAGTTATGATCCTGCCAAATGCAAATTGTAAGCGCAGCTGTTGAGGTCTTTTAACGCGATAGTGTTGCAGGGCTGGTTTTGCAGAAATTCGGGCGTCGGCGTCATTCGTTGCGAAAGAAAAATCATCTTGGGTGTAACTGAAAAATAAAGATGATAATAAAATAAATTACAACAATACAACGTGTAATATTTTGTGGTACAAGCGTAGATTGCCGTAGGACGTGAGAACATGTGATTATCATAACGATTTCGTGGTTGAAAGCCAGCCACCCATTACTGTGTCTTACCCATTACTGAATAAAAAGTTGGAAAAGATTTCACGCGTGTAATTGCTCGTGGTTTAGAGAATATGTGCTACCCACTATACAGAATGCAGCTATATGGGAAAGCTTCACCAACCCAAGCCACTTTCAACTTCTTCGATCACATTGCAGTAATAAACAATTTAAACTTCTCGAGTAACATCATACAATAAAAGATGTGCACTAAGTGGTTGAAGTAAGCAATAGTGAAATAAGGTATGATCTTTTTGCTACATGTTGGTTACAGGCACAAATTGTTCTTAGGAATAACGCATGGTGCTTGTTTGGTACATTGAATACCATGTAATTTTTATTGCTTTTGTATTATTTATAGCGTATTATTTCATTTGAAGCTGAATCAGGATCTTTTCATTGATTGGCTTTATTTGAGGGCGTATCTATGTCCGGAATTTCTGGTCAGGATCGTTCCCCATGGACGGCTTCTCGGCATAATCATGACATTCCTGGTACCTTTGGCTGGTTTCTTTATTAAGTTAAATAAAGTCCAGGTCATTTAAGAACATCTTCATGTATTGTCCCCAAACTACCGGAGCATAACTGACGTGCAGCAGTTTGGTTGCGGTGTGTTGTGTCCCGACTTCCACACGCACCTTTGTTCCGAAGTGGTTCATCGTATCTGCAGGCGTCCGTTTCTCGACTGCTCCCCCTCTCCCCCGTTTGTTACAAGGAAGTCTCGACTCATTTCCCACGGTAGTTCGGCTTCCACCCCTGAGTAGAATAAACACGTTTTTACCCATCCAGACAGTCTATACTTTCTGGACCACCGCGCCCCGCGCGTATGTCCTTGGGCCAACGACAACTCCACACATAACAGTGGTGACAAGGAAGTAGATTTGGACCAGCGCTACGCAACGCTTTTGACAAGCTGCAAGTAATGGCTACGTACAGGCTCCGATATCGGCTACCTGAATTCAACAGTTCATCATGGTCATCGTGGCTTGGGTGCCTGCCGTTTTACTTCTAGGCTAGCATCATCCCTAATGCAGCAAGAAAGAGAGCCAACCTACTAACGCTGTGCGGGGAGCAGAAATACGACACAGTCTGTGCCCTGATTCAGCCACGCACTCCAGTAACCGTACACTATGCGACAACATTGTAGCGCTTCTACTAAAGTATTATGACCTTAGGCCATCGGAGGTCTACAGCCGAGTTCATTTCCAATGGTGAGACCAACTGGAAGGCGAAAAAGCGAGCGACTACGTAGCAGCTCTCAGAAATTGATTTGATTGATTGATATGTGGGGTTTAACGTCCCAAAACCACTATATGATTATAAGAGACGCCGTAGTGGAGGGCTCCGGAAATTTCGACCACCTGGGGTTCTTTAACGTGCACCCAAATCTGAGCACACGGGCCTACAACATTTCTGCCTCCATCGGAAATGCAGCCGCCGCAGCCGGGATACGAACCCGCGACGTGCGGGTCAGCAGCCGAGTACCTTAGCCACTAGAGCACCGCGGCGGGGCAGCTCTCAGAAATCTTGCAGCTGACTGCAATTTCGACATGCCGACCTCGACAACTTCAGCTAGTACGCAACAGGGCGGATCGACTGCCACAGCTGCTAACACCACTATGCTCCCCTTTGGCGTAATGTTCGTGACGACATTCATTCTTGACGACATTCATTCAGCACGCAGTTTGAAGCGAGAAACATTTAGTAAAAAATATTCTGCCTCCGGTTTATCTCCTTTGTTAACTCATCTTTTCACACGCAACCAAACTGCACGCATTCTCCATTGCCCTTGCTGATTTCACGGTGAGACATTTTAAATGCGAATGCATTTCTTAGTCAGGCTATGTCAGGCATCGAGCGGCGGCAGCCACGGCGGCGGCCGGGCGCCGGCAGGTGTTATCTCTCTGCTCTCACTCCCTCTTACATAGCAACAGGTGCGCCCCTATCCTCGCCCCTAGCAAGCAAAGCATGTGGTGCGATAGAGTGTAGAAGAGGGTGTGTATACTGCTTCGCCGCTCCTTCTCTCGACGTTCGCTCTCTCTCGTCTCTGCGCCCCATGCGCGCCTCACTCTCGACCGCTCGCTGGCTGGGCGCCTCTCAAGAACATCTGGAAATGTGTGCTCGAGACCCCGCTGTAAAACGCTGGTACCCCACTCTCCCGTCCGCTGGCTCCTCACTTTCGACTGGTTGCTGGCTGGGCCCCTCTCAAGGCAATAGCAGAAGTCGGTGAAGGCGAATGTCTGAGGGCAACGGTACTCTCTCGGCACAAGAAATGCATTCGCATTTCCTCAAGATTCCCTTCGTGTAGGTGGGGGTATTTTTTTCGTTAGCGTACCTTTAAGATCCCTAACTGACTGAGCGTATCGGATGCCGAAGCAGGAGAGTTACACCAGAGAAGGTCTATGCGCTCTTGTTTTACCCACTATCTCTAGGGAAAATGTGATCACGAACATCGACTTCACTGTCGGCTTCAGTGAAGCGGCAACCTACAAAGTCATTCTATTTTCTGCTAATACAGCTCAAGGTTCTGTGCTTTATGTGTCATGTAAACGGGTTATGGTGGTTCGCTACATGAGATGGTATCAGCGTCATCTGGTCAATATAGACTCCGGAAAGGGTACAAAGCAAACACAAAAGAGGCTACGTCTCAAATTTCTAACATTGTGATTTGAATTACTCATCTCACATATGTCTCATTTCTGAAAGTTATTTGGCACCGGGATTCCAACAACCTCTATCTACCTCCAAAATGACTAATATACAGTTATAGTTAACCGTTTACATGATAGCAAGAGTTAAGGGAATAGAGTTACCATGTTGAAAACGTTTGTTGCGGAGAGCGCCTTGTACTTTACCGGAATAACAATCACGAGCTTTAGTTTTCACGGTGGCGCCACCTATCGAAAGGTGAAAAAGTGAAAGAACAGTGATAAGGAAAAGAAAGGAGAATGTTTGCCTGTGTCAACGTGCGAAGCGGTGTTACAAGTTTTTTTTTAATAATAAAAGTAAGAGAGTAAGAATACTTTATTTACAGTAAGCACATTACAGAGCTCACTGCAGGCGCAAGAGCTAAAGGCAATTAGCCTGACAAATGCCCCTGTCCCTCCGCTGTTCGTGCTAAACTTCAATATGAGCACAGACAGAAACAGACAAAAATAAATATATTGGTTACATATAAATTGAGTTCTTTACTGCTCCCCTTCTCCCCCGCGCGTTACAAACAAGTCTTTTCCCACGGCAGTCCGGCTGCCACACTCGAGTAGATCATATACGTTTTTACCCGTCCAGACAGTCTATGCTTTTCAACCCTTACTTCAAGAAAGGACATCTTCCCTTGAAAATAAGGGAGTGCTTTTGTTAAAAAATAGCTTCTTCTATCTGCTTCAGCTTCACTGATTCGGTAGCGCACGCTTTGGTGTATGCATGCAAGCGTTGCCAAAGTTGACAGGTGGGCCTTTTTCAGAAAATTTTCGCACTTACTTACAGTAAATACGCTACCAATCGTCTAGCTAATTTTGATTTCATACAATAACACATACTTGAACTCTTCTAAGGCAGCATTTCGATACAGTGCTATTATACATATTGTATATGCCTACTGATCACAACAAAGATGGTTTAAAATTCAAATATTTTAATATGAGAAGGGGTAGGCCAAATGTTTCAGATGGGATCCATGTAAAGCTTTCATAAAAACGTTCTTAATAACACTAGAAAAACGACCAAACATATTTTCAATTATGCACAAATCGTTCGTTTTCAAATATGTAATAGAGTTACATTTTTGCAGGCAATAATCACTTTCATAGGGCTATAGGAGAAAAAAAAACACATTCATTGCACACATATTTTCTGCGATTGAACTGTAATATCTTGATATTTTTATGAAATATTTCTTCTTAAACACAGCGTAGAAAATTTGTTAACTTTTTCACAGAAGTGCAACCTTGAAATGGGGCGTGTATACCTATTAACATGTTCTCTGTTTTTATTATTCTGAGAAAAAAAAGAAATCAGAAGGTGTAAAAAAAGGGGGAGGGGGTGATGTTGCTGCCGTAGTTCTGCTGGACCGCGGTTACGCAAAAAATAGAGACGAACTTCAGAGGAACACAGTCGATATATGGACAGTTGTAGCAGGAATGATGCTTATAAATGTACGGAGAGCGAAGCCATTTTTAAAATGCTGCTTTATTGTTAAGTTTAAGGCTCTGACTTAATAATATCTGAAGTTTGAAAAAAAAAAATGCCAGGCCTGCGCGTTAGGTGCGGCACAGTCACAGCGAAAGCTAAAAGAGCGGCCTTTCAGGGCTTGTTCAAAACATTCATTGGGTAAGTACTGCAGGCACACTTGCTTGGTACCCACTGGAGCATTAATAATAAACTTTTGGGTAATAGGACGGCATCCGCTATGCTATCTTTTGTCATTCTTCTGAGAAGCGTGGTATCCGCTAAACACTTGCAAGGAATTTTGTATCAATAGCCCATACAGTGGCTCACGACGATAAGGAATTATGACTGAAGTCGGTATGCGCCACAGTTAATAGGTGAACAAGAACAAGCTTTTGTGATGGTTTGGAGCATTGGACGGCGCACTCCATACGCTATTCGCATTGTGCGACAACGACTGCTTGTTCTTTCGCTGTTTTAAAACGCTTTATCAGTCGTATTAATGCGATTGCTTTCCCGACATGAAGCCTGCCTAAGCCAAGTTTACCAACAGATCAGAAGCACTGGTGTAGCTGAGGGGTAGAATACAGGGCTGGCACCCAGCGTACCCAGGTTTGAGCCGCACTGTGCCATTGGTGCTAGGTCATGCCTAAAGCAAGTTTAACAACAAGTTATAAGCACCGGCGTAACTCAGTGGTAGAGTAATGGGCTGGCACCCAGCGGACCCTGGTTCATGCTCCACTGTGTCATTGGTGCAAGGTTTTTTTTTTTTCTAATTTCGTGCGATGCGGTTACGGACACCGGTGGTGGCGGCGGACAACAACTGCGCGTGACCCGAAAAGAGATCTTATAACAGCTTTCGCAATAGAGCACGCGTAGACGACAACGTGCTCTATTGTCGGAAAAAGAAGTAATTCTATTCCCATTCCATTCCTCCAAGTGTTGTCTCTATTCGATTCCAGGGTCGAGAATATGTGGAACGATTCCGGAATCATTCCGGAGTGGTAACTCCGCAACACCGTAAGAGAGAACTCACCGTGAATGCGACGACGTTTAGAGCGCGCCCAACGCGATTCTATTGCGCCATCCCACTATTGATAACCAAAACACGCTAAAGTTTTGCGGCCTTGAGAATTGTCATGGCTTGCCGTTAGCTTCCTTGGCAACGTATACGCTTTGTGGCATAGTATAGTTAGCACCGCGTGCTGCGTATTGTGAGGCTGCTGGTTCGATGCCGTGCGATAAATTTTTCTTGTTTTTTTTTTGGCAATCTGTTACTATATAGTTTACAACCTCATATCTATGACGGAAATTCGTTGGCGGAGCCGTGCACGGTGGACCCCGGCATAAAACGCTTTCGTGTTAAAAAGAAAAGAAAACTAGAAATGCCCAGAGAGAATAACGCGCCGAATTTTGTATCTTCAGAAGCTGTTTTGGGGATCTTAAACATACAAGGCGTGCAAACACGGGCACAACAGAGCGGTCAAGACAATGTAAACGCTGCCAGTTTGAAAATCTAACAACGCTGAAAAAAATATGGACAAAAAAAATAGTTAACGCGGCTTCGCAATAATGATGCCAAACCTGAAAAAAGTGCAGAAAAGCACTGCAAAGCAGGGAAAACGCAATAAATGAGCTCCTGGTAACAGTTGCGGAATTAACGACACTTTACACTACCCAGAATGAAAAGAGGCAGTTGTCGATTATATACCACTATCATGCGGAAAGACTTAAATTGCTCAGAGTGGAAGGTGCGTTGATGTTCATTTTAGTGAACATGAACGTTCTCTGTCAAACAGAAAGCCACTCTCGCCGCCCACTGTCAGGATTGCGGCTGCGCACCTTGTTTTAAGCACCATGACACTCTCACATAATACAAATCAGCAAGAGAAGTAATCGAGGTCTTTCGTATTCGAAGGAAAGGCAAGACATATGTAAACTGGTATCGTGACTTCCATAGAAGCCCATGTATCTAGTCTACATCTACGTATGAAAAAGGTGGCTAAGACTAAACAAATAATAAAAATAAATATGACGTCGCAACTGGAAGTGGTAACGACGTCGTGTATTTGCTCTACATGACGTGGAATTAACTTTTTTTTCAATAATTGCTAAGCGTTTACGTGCGTTTTGATAAACACGCGATTGCGGCTTTATGGCTGACGATTTGCGTGCGCGAAAAAAAGGAAGATCAACAAGAAAGATTGAGGAAGCAAGGTTGCTTTAGCCAAGTAGTGTACTTGCAACATACACCAAAAACTTTGAAGATACATCTATAGATATTCTAACCATAATGGCACAATAGTTCGAAAACTCACGATGCCCAGTCGTGGAAACCACTGCAGTGAAACAGCAGTCTTGAGAATATCATTTCAGAGCGTTCCGCCGTTTAGTTAGCGGGTCGCATTCACCGTCCCGAAATGCGAGGGCACACCAGCTGTGCACCAGTGACGGAGTCACAGCCTCACACGAGCGGCTATATCCGCACATTCGGTGAGCTAGTTCAGTTCTAAAATGTCACGCAAGTGAACAGGACACAAGCAAATAAATAAATAAACTATAGATGGTACGCATGAAACCAACGCGCAAAAGTGAGCAATGCCTCATTGACCCGTCAATGCGCCGAACACAGCCCCGCTGCGTTGGTCTAGTGGCTAAGGTACTCGGCTGATGACCCGCAGATCACGTGATGGAATCCTAGCTGCGGTGGCTGCATTTTCAATGGACGCGAAAATTCTGAAGGCCCGTGTGCGCAAATTTGCGTGCACGTTAAAGAACATTAGGTGGTCGAAATTTCCGGAGCATCCACTATGGTGTCTCTCGTAATCATATGGTGGTTTTGGGAACTTCAAACCCCGCATATAAATCAATGCGCCAAATAGGCTCGAACTGCCCCGCTGCGGTGGTCTAGTGGCTAAGGTACTCGGCTGCTGACCCGCAGGTCGCGGGTTCGATTCCCGGCTGCGGCGGCTGCATTTCCGATGGAGGCGGAAAGGTTGTAGGCCCATGTACTCAGATTTGGGTGCACGTTAAAGAACCCCAGGTGGTGGAAATTTCCGGAGCCCTCCACTACGGCGTCTCTCATAATCAAATGGTGGTTTTAGGACGCTAAACCCCACAAATCAATCAATCAAATAGGCTCGAACTAAACACAAGCCGCGGCGATGGCGTAGTGGTTAGAGCATCCGCCTCGCATGCAAAAGGTCCGTGGTTCATATTCCTGCGCCGCACACTTCCCAACCGGATAAAAAAAAGTCCGCGCGGTGATGGAACTGCATGAAGAGGCCTGGGGTGCGGCCTCACTGGTAACCACCGCCGGGAACGCACTCCCTCTCCAGAGAAGGATTGGCCACCATGGTGCAGTATCTGGCCACTACCTCCCACATGCATACGTCAAATAACTCACGGCCCTCAGTGCGAAGCAACTGACCACGGCGGCGGATAGATCTGCAACGCAGCAGAGGGTGCTAAGAATCTCTGGATCCGGACAGGCCGCCATTGGAACCTGAACTTGACAACGCTTAACGCTAGAACCTTATCTAATGAGGGACGTCTAGCTGGACTATTCGAGGATCTAGAGGGTGTTAAATGGGATATAATAGGGCTCGGTGAGGTTAGGAGGACAGATGAGGCCTATACGGTGCTACAGAATGGGCATGCCCTTTGCTATCGGGGCTTGGCAGACAGAAGAGAACTGGGAGTGGGGTTCCTAATTCACAGAAACATAGCTGGCAACATAGAGGAATACTAAAGTATTGATGAAAGGGTGGTAGTTATCGTAGTTAAACTGAATAAAACATACAAGATGAAGGTAGTACAGGCTTACGCGCCTACATCCAGCCATGATGACGCTTCAGTTGAAAGCTTCTATGAAGACGTGGAATCGGAAATGAGTAAGGTAAAAACACAGTATACTATAGTGATGGGCGACTTTAATGCGAAGGTAGGGAAGAAGCAGGCTGCAGACCAGGAAGTAGGAGATTATGTCATCGGTACTAGAAACGCCAGAAGAGAGCTACTAGTAGAATTCGCAGAACGCAAAATTTACGGATTTTGAATACCTTCTACCGAAAACGAGAAAACCGCAAGTGGACATGGAGGAGCCCTAATGACGAAAATAAGAACGAAATAGACTTTATAATGAGTGCACACCCAGGAATCGTACAGGATGCAGAAGTGGTTGGCAAGGTACGATGCAGTGACCATAGAATGGTGCGGTCACGAATTCGCCTAGACTTGAGAAAGGAACGGCAGAAACTGATACGCAAGAAGCCAATCAATGAGCTAGCACTGAGAGAGAAAGTACAGGAATTCAGAGTCTCACTTCAGAATAGGTACTCGGCTCTTAGTGAGGAAACCAACCTTAGCGTAGATACTATGAATGATAATCTGACGAGTATCATTACGGAGTGTGCAGTGGAAGTTGGAGGCAGGGTAGTTAGACAGGACACTGGCAAGCTTTCCCAGGAAACGAAGAACCTAATTAAGAAGCGTCAAATCATGAAAGTTTGAAGTACAACAGACAAAATAGAACTGGCAGAGCTTTCGAAGTTGATTAATAGACGTAAGGTATGCGATGTAAGAAAGTATAACAAGGAGAGAATTGAACACGCTCTGTAAAACGGAGGAAGCGTCAAAGCAGTGCAGAGGAAACTTCGGATAGGCAAAAGTCGGATGTATGCACTAAGGGACAAAGAAGACAAAATAACTACCAATATGGATAGGATAGTTAAAATAGCGGAGGAGTTTTAAAGAGATCTGTACAGTAGCCGAGACAACCACGACCTTAATACTATAAAAACTAGCAGTAACCCAGATGACACCCCACCAGTAATGATAGAAGAAGTCAGAAAAGCTTTGGACAGCATGCAAAGAGGCAAAGCTGCTGGTAATGATCAGGTAACATCAGATCTGCTGAAAGATGGAGGACAGATTGTGTTAGAAAAACTAGCCACCCAGTTTACGAGGTGTCTCCTGGCGGGAAGAGTACCAGAGTCTTGGAAGAACGCTAACATCATCTTAATACATAAGAAAGGAGATGACAAAAACTTGAAGAATTACAGGCCAATCAGCTTGCTTTCTGTAGTATACAAGCTATTTACAAAGGTAATTGCTAACGGAGTAAAGAAAACATTAGAATTCAATCAACCAAAGGAACAAGCAGGATTTCGAACAGGCTACTCAACAATTGACCACATTCATACTATCAATCAGGTAATAGAGAAATGCTCAGAGTATAACCAACCACTATACATAGCGTTCATAGATTACGAGAAGGCGTTTGATTCAGTATACATATCAGCCGTCATGAAGACACTGTGGAATCAGGGCGTAGATGAAGTATATATAAACATCCTGGAAGAAATCTACAGGGGATCAACTGCTACCTTAGTGCTTCATAAAGAAAGCAACAGAATACCAATCAAGAAGGGTGTAAGGCCGGGGGACACAATCTCCCCAATGCTATTTACCGCGTGCTTACAGGGGGTTTTCAGAAGCCTAGAATGGGAACAGTTAGGAATAAGAGTTAATTGAAAGTACATTAGTAACCTGCGCTTCGCCGATGACATTGCATTGCTGAGTGACTCAGGGGATGAATTGCAACTCATGATTACGGAATTAGACAAGGAGAGCAGAAAGGTGGGTCTTAAAATTAATCTGCCGAAAACGAAAGTAATGTACAACAACCTCGGAAAAGAGCAGCGTTTCGAGATAGGTAATAGTGCACTTAAAGTTGTAAAAAAACTATGTTTATTTAGGTGCAGGTAATAACCACGGAGCCGAACCACGAGGTTGAAGTAACTAGAGGAATAAGAATGGGGTGGAGCCCATTTGACAAGCACTCTCAAGTTATGACAGGTAGATATCCACTATCCCTCAAGAGGAAGGTATATAACAGCTGTATCTTGCCGCTACTTAGCTACGGAGCAGAAACCTGGAGACTTACAAAGAGGGTTCAGCTTAAATTGAGGACGACGCAGCGAGCAATGGAAAGAAAAATGGTAGGTGTAACCTTAAGAGACAAGAAGAGAGCAGAGTGGATTAGGGAACAAACGGGGGTTAAGGATATCATAGCTGAAATCAAGAAGAAGAAATGGACATGGGCAGGGCATCTAGCGCGTAGACAGGATAACCGCTGGTCATTAAGGATAACTAACTGGATTCCCAGAGAAGGCAAGCGGGATAGGGAGAGACAGAAGGTTAGATGGGCAGAAGAGATTAAGAAGTTTGTGGGTATAAATTGGCAGCAGCCAGCACAGGACCGGGTTAACCGGCGGAACATGGGAGAGGCCTTCGTCTTGCAGTGGACGTAGTCAGGCTGATGATGATGATGATGATGATGATGATGATTAAACACAAGCCCTGAACGGAGATTGCCTGAATGTGCCCCCATTAATGGCACTCGACCTCAAAATGAGACAATCAACCATTTAGTGAGGTGTCAGATAAACCGTAAATTTATAGATAACTTTGGCATATATAAATTTACGACTATTCAAAAAATGATTATATCGAATTTTCGGTTTGGATATTTGTCCCCTCCTCAACTAGTTAGAGTACGCGGCTAAAATTGGGAGGTGTGAAAACCGGCCACTCCAATCTGGCCCCTACTTCGCGATACAACTGCGGTGGGGCTGTAGTCAAAGGCGCTGCCAGCTTGATGGGTTCACCGGCAGTACACTCGCGCATCGTTGTCGGCAGGATTTTTAAAAGCGGAGCATTTCTTAGCGCTTCAGCTCTTTGATGCCGTCCACTACCCCGATGCGCATGCTCGCGTCTCGTGCCGGCCCAGGAAGACACGCGCGAAAAACGACTGCCCGCGCTGCACAACCGCTCACTGGCCACCCCGTGTATGTAGGCACTGGATCGCGCGTTCGGAATGCAGTCAAGGGCGTCTTTACTTGGCTTTCTGCTGACGTTGAAGGCAACGCTTCTCCTTCATTCGATAAATAAGCCTCAATGAGAGTAGAGTAGCTGTAGAGTAGCTACAGGAAATGAGAGACACCACGACATTTCTTTTGTGCCCACGTGTACCTCAGCAGCGAGAGGTATGGGACCACGCTATTCCTCGTGCGGATAAGAAACTGCCTAGCACCTCACGTGTATGTGATATGCACTTTCATGAGAAGGACATCCTGAAGACTTTCACTCACGTCATATGGTAAGAAGCTACAAATCGCAAGAGGAAAGTGGGACCTCGTCAAAGGATGCGTTCCACGAATATTCCCGAATTTGCCCGCTTACCTTTGTCGCGGGGCTGTAGGAGTGGGGTATTTTTCAGAATATCATCAGCGAAAAATAATGGACTATCTCCGAGCACTGAGCTCGAAGACAGTGAAATAAGTCCCGACATGCCGTCAACTAGTGGCGTCATTTCGCTTCAAGACATAGAAAACGCTTGTCGGCGAAACATGCTGGCGAAAAGTTGTTGAGAATGGCGAGAAACACCACAAGATGTCTTGTCTTGTGGTGCTTCTAGGGCTCAAAGAAAAGAAAAAGAGCGCTATTTGTGGAGAAATGCGTTGTCGTCGCAGAAGACATGACAGTCACCATTAGCAGCCGTCACCATCTCTTAGCCAAGTCGCCTGGCAATGCAGATACCATAACCCAATGGGCCGAACCCCTGGAGGGCATAGAAAAGCTGCAAGTGTGTTCATGTTGTCCCAATGCGTCAGCAGGCAGACTCGTGAGTAATGACTACGAAGTGCTCACCGATACCCCAATGTGCGGTCTCTGCTCGAAGCTTTGGCTGCAGCTGTGTTAACAGGTTTCATTAGAGGAACTCCAGAAGAAGCAGAGGGAAGACATGCTCAAGAAAATGGCCGCACACGTAGCTTTTCGATGGTGTAAGTTGGTAAAGAATGTGAGTGACATGAAAAAAAAAGCTGACTACATAACCAGACAAAAGCCACGAGATTGCGCTATATAGCTGTAATTTATTTTCAAGCCCGAAAAACACAGCCACAGAAGAGGATGCCAGACATTTTAATTGGGTTTTTCGCGTCTAAAAATCTATTGCGAACGTACACCAACTAGCAACTAACCGACAGACTCGTATGTTATGCTATATATATCAAGCATTGTTTATTGTGGGTAGTTTGGAAAACCATAATTATACTGTATTTGCCTTACACCACTAATTGTTACGCAGTATTAATTTTCTACGGCAGCACAACAAATCTCGATAATATACTGTTGGCAAAGCTCTTTCAGAACGGCCGCCACGGCGTCTTGCCACGACGACCACGCGTTTTCGTCTGCTAGCGGAAGCTTGTTGCGCCGCCAGTGCCCCCAAACCGGAAGCTGTCCCGGCGCCGTGCGTCACCCCCGGAAGCTTTTCAAAAAGATTTTCCGGGGGTGACGCGCCGTGTGACGAGTAGTCTGACGCGGGGAGTTTTGCAACTTACCTAGTCTAGAAACGTTGGTCCTGGCGTTCCCTCACCTCAAGTATTCTTGCACCATGGTGCAGGCGCAAACAACGCGGTACAAATAAAGGCGAGATACATAATGCCACATAATCTCATTGTTGCAGCTTGTTATTTTTGAAAGTGTTTGGAAAGTTCAAAATAAAGCTGGTTAAACATAGTTACGGGAAGCCCTGCAAAATTAGAACGACGAGCTTTCACAAATCGCAAGAAGGGTGGGCGGAATCGCTATCAATTCTCAGTGTTGCTGTACGTCCGTGTTTAGAGCATTTCAAAAAAAGAAAAACTCTGCTTGTAAAATAACTGCGTGCTCTTGGCATTAACTATAGCTACAAACACTACGCAGGTTCTTTCAGTCGCGCTGTCAAAAATGGATCGAGAAAAATTGGTGGTCGGTACTTGAAGATTTTTTCAGTTTATAATTTGTTCTTTACATAGAAAACCTGTGCACCGGGCTAGAGACAAGAGGGAACAGCAGAAACGCATTAGAAGAGGAAGTGAATATAGATATTTCCCGCTAGGCGCAGGCAGCTCAGAAGAGTATATTATAAAATAGAATGTGACGCGGTAAAAAAGCTCGATGACTCTATTATGACATCAGAAATTAGGACCGTCATTCACAACTTAAATAGCAGGTCAGCCTCGGGTCTGGACGGCGTCTCAAACAGATTGCTAAGGAACCTAGCTGGATGATAAATCAATTGAGCTGCTAACAAAAGAGGTCAACAAGAGCTGGGAAAGTGGAAGCATCCCGAAAGAGTGGAGCGCTTATTCTAAAACCGGGAAAGCCCTTAAATATTGACAATCTAAGGCCGATATCGCTGACCTCTTGTGTAGGCAAGACAGCTGAGCATGCGATCTTCAAAAGGACGTCGATGTAGAATGCAACAAACTATTCCCGCACAGCATGATCGGCTTCGACCTGGCACTGTGCCATCTTCGCAGCGGGGACAGTGATGGTCGCCTTGGCGATGACGCCATCAGAAGGGCGTCACCATCGAACGGTGTGCCCAGTGCGCATAATTCAAATTTGCACAGTCAACCTTTGTGCAGATTTTTAGTAAAATAGTCACATAACATGATTGAAATTAAAAGTATCCGTAAGATTAAAACACATATAACACATATAAATGTATTAGTAAGATAAATAATGCTGCGTCGGTTATGGTTACTTTGTTTCATTCGTTTATACACTGCTTTGTTATGAATTGTCTGGTATGTATTTTAGAGTTGCTATTTTATCATTTGTTATCAATGGCCACATGCGCTTTCTTTTTGTATTGTTGTTTTTCGCTGCCTGTAATATTTTGTAAATTTTTAACTTTAGATTTTTTCTGGGTGAACGGACCAGTCAAGCTGTGACACACATCTTTTTTTTCCTTCGTACCAAACCACGTATACAATGGGTGTTTCGCGTATTTATTACGTGTTAAAATGCCCCGCCGTGGTGGTCTAGTGGCTAAGGTACTCGGCTGCTGACCCGCAGCTCGCGGGTTGAAATCCCGGCTGCGGCGGCTGCATTTCCGATGGAGGCGGAAGTGTTGTAGGCCCGTGTGCTCAGATTTGGATGCACGGTAAAGAACCCCAGGTGGTCGAAATTTCCAGAGCCCTCCACTAAGGCGTCTCTCATAATCATATGGTGGTTTTGGGACGTTAAACCCCACCAATCAATCAATCAATCAATCAATCAATCAATCAATCAATCAATCAATCAATCAATCAATCAATCAATCAATCAATCAATCAATCAATCTTACGTGTTAAATAAATAAACTCAAACTCAAACCTTTTCTCGCAAGATATATGCTATGCTACTCTTAAGCAGCACATTTTGGATAACGGGACGAAGTATGTAAGGGGTATCATCCCTTGGCCTGAACAAGACCTTTGACACCGCATCTGATCGCTTCCTCTAGCAGGCCACGGCCAGCCTATAGGTCTGACCCCAGGCACTCTAAATATCTGGAGCTCATATTCATACCGTGCTCACATCGAGCCCACATTCATATCGTGAATTCATAACCTCAAACCCCAACTATTATTATAATTGTGCACTTAAAGAACACCAGCGATCATGTCTAGTTTTAATCTGTCAACCTCAAAGTCGGCCATTGATATTGGACTGCTAAAAGTTAATTTTTAACGTACAACAAGGAAATTGACACAGTTATTATCATACTGTGATGATTTTGATAACCGCTATGTTAAATCCAATTCAGATGTTTTTGTTCCGCAACGCAAAAAGAAGAAGGAATTGATGATGCATGTTGCACCATGGCATTACTACTGCAGAAACTTGGCATCGAATGCACTCACGTGCAGAAACTTGGCATCGAATGCATTCGCGAAGGAAAACTAAAAGGGTATGGGTCGAGGACGAGTAATAATATAACTTCCTGGGATTTTACGCATCAGAACCAAAAGATGATTGCTAGGCGCGCTGTATTGGAGGGCTTCGAAAATTTCTACAGCAGTACATGCGATTGGGTGAGTTGTACACTAGAATAGGAAGTGCTAAAACTGACGAGCACACAAGGAAGAGCATACACAGGACAGGCACTACTTTTTGTTGACGTCACACCCACCGAGTTTAAATAGATATATACATGGTGTTGCGCATGCGTGACATCGCAAAGAAAACAAAGCGAAAAGCAACAAAAATCATGATACACCAAACGAATGTGTGATAGCAACTGCCGAGAAACAAGGTGAAGGTCATAACTGCGCATATGCCATAGAAGCCCCGCAGAGAGAGAAAGAGAGAGAAAATACGGAGAAAGGTGGGGAGGTTAACCAGGGCTGAGCCCCAGTAGGCTACCCTGCACTGGGGAAGGGAAGAGGGGAAGGAAAGTTATAGAGGAGAAGAAAAAAGTCACTGACTGGGCCGACGAGTAACAGTTTTCTCATCACAAACGATGAAACAAGCCGGTGTCTTTGAGAAAATGCAACAGCGCTTTCGTTGCCTTTCGGAAGTGGGATGGGCAGTGCCATTGTCCCAATACTTTCTCTACCATGAAATCACTTCTGTACAGTTGATTTAGGACCCTGCGCAGGTGAAGCCTCTCGTTTGTGTATGCCAGGCAGTAACATAAGAGGTGTTCAATAGTCTCATCGATGGCGCAGTCGTTGCACTCCGCGCTGTCGGCCCTCCCAGTCCTAAATGAGTAGGCATTGATGAAGGCTACGCCCAGACGAAGACGGCACAGTACTGTACCTTCCTCCCTGGAAAGACCAGAGGGTAGCCGCAGTCGTAGATATGGGTCGAGAGAATACAGTCGATTTGTTTGCAAACTGCGATGACTGCTACTTCTGGAGTGTCATGTTCTGCGCCAGCTTACTTAGGTATCTAACCACGTCGATCCTAGATAAAGGTACGGTAACAGGGTTTACCACGTCTATCCTAGATAAAGGTACGGTAGCAGGGTTTCTTTGTACGTGTGCATTTCTGGCTGACTCATCGGCGAGGTCGTTGCCGGAGATACCGCAATGACTTCGTATCCACTGGAACGCAACGTTGTGTCTTTTTTCGGTCGCAGAGTGCAGCATTTCTCTGATCACCCACACCAGTTGTTCGTACGATCCGCGACGAAGTGCTGACGAAAGACATTGTAGAGCCACCTTGGAGTCGCAGAATACTGCCCATCAATTAGCCGGTTGTTGCTTGATGTAATCGATGGCACATTGCAGGGCAACAATTTCCGAACCAGTCGATGTGCTCACGTGACAAAGTTTGTAAGTGATGTAGATGTGTCGCGATGTGGTGATTATGGCGCCAGTGGAGCTAGTCTGGGTAGAAGCGTCATCCGTGTATACGTGGATTCTGTCAGTGTAGAAGGTGTGCAAACAGTCCAGAGTGCTTGCTTCAAGGCCAAGGCAGAAAGGACTTTTCTATTTCTTATTCCTGGAACGGAAATGCACACGTCGGGTTATCGTAGGCTCCACAAGGCGGACGGTGAACGCGCCAAGGTTAGAAAACCGGATGGCAGCAAAGCGCGGTGGGAGCTGACGACCTCAGAGAACGACGATGCCTGCAGTCGTTGTTCTGGCAGATATGCCAAATGGCTCGATACCATCCCTGAAATGTGCCGAATATGTGCTCTCAGCACGTCGGTTGTGACGTAGGTCGTAACCGGATGATTCAGAGCCAATATAACTGTTCCAGCAGTTGAGGTAGTCCGTGGAAGGCCGAGAGAAACACGTAGTGCCTGTGCTTGCACGGTTTGAAGTGCTCAAATGTTTGAGTTGCACGTTTTAGTAAGCAGATCAGAACTGTAGAGCAGTACACCAATAAAAAGTGCTAAGTATAGCTGTTGCATAGAACTCAATGACGGACCTCATTTTTTTTCAGCAATGACTTTCAGGACGTGGGCAATAGATACATGTTTCGCTTTCAAGCTAGTCACGTGAGGGTTCCAGGAGGGGTCGCGGTCAACAATGACACCTAGAAAATGACGGCTACGCTTGTAAAAGATGGGCTGGCCATTAATGTTTATCGAGTAACTTGTCATTACCTTGCGCGTGAAGGTCACCAGTGCACATTTTGCTGTTGAGATTGTTAGACCTTGCGTGCGAAGAGTCAGATGCTTGCGGCGCTGCCTTCTGTATCATTGCTCGAACTTGTAGGCGTGTCAATGTTGATGCCCAGACACAGATGTCATCAGCGTATATCGAAACACTGACTGTTTCCGGGAGAAGAAGAACGGCTATTTGGGCTAGTTGGTTAGAATTCATGGTAATACGGGCTGCAGCGCGAGCACGAAGGTGCTAGAAGAAACGTGAAACGAAAGGCGAGGCAAGGAAAGCAAAGAGGACAACACCAGCGCGTTTAACGTTTCTTCTAGCACCTTCGTGCTCGCGCTGCAGCCCTTATTACCATGTTTCCGGGAGAGCTTCTGCCAGGCCAAGCAAGGCAATATTGAAAAGGACGAGGCTTAAAACCCCACTTTGCGGGACGCCATGGCACGTGTAGTGGTCCGAGGTCGGGCCATCTTCAGTATGTACAAAAAAAGGATCTTCGTGCCAGGTAGCTTCGGATCCATTCAAATTCAGTAGGATGCAACGATACCGAGGCCTCACTGATACAAGTACCAAAATTATTTTTGATGAAAAAAAAACGCTTCTAGAGAGCGCTGAAATAAAATGTATTTGTATTTGTCTTGCCCAGCATCCTCGTGCTTCAGAAAATTGGTTCGTACCCACATGCACAAATGTGCGCGACAAGATGCGCATTATTATCTTCTTTCTTTTTTGCAGTTAATGCATGCTCCCTAAGTCGGCCATTGACACATCTTTCGGACTGGCCGATGTACATTTTCCCACAGGACAAGGAAACGGAACTCCGCGCCCGAGTCTGCATGCATTGAAAGCAAACGACGATGCAGCACCAGGCATTCAAACCCTTCCGCCGAATGCTCTGTTGGAGTTGTTTATTCCATTCCCATGTCACGTAAAAGAAGATTTTGCCCTGACCGGGCCCATTCCGAGAAGACGCGACCGGAAGAAGGGTCCGTTTCCGGGACTTTGGTCATGGCCCAGCCATGCAAGCGATCAGGACAGACGCCTGATCCATCCCACACGTCATCGATACGACCACACCAACGAGCGGGCGAACGTAACTGTGGCGACACCAATGAACCTACAACCGATGACGACACATCCACAATAGTGGGACTCGACGAGGAAGTACACGATTGGTCAGACATGGAGGACGACAACTTCAAGATGGTAAGCCACCGCAAAAGCAGAAGTGTGGGTATTCCGGTGATTATATCACCTGTATAGAGTGAAAATGACTTAATACAGGTGAACCCTATTGCTTTACATTCTGCGGTGACATCAGTCATTGACGCTGAGCCAGTTTGGAGTTATTTCACTGCTCAAGGTTCGCTACTGCTTGACATGGCCACTGAAGATCAAGTAAATACGCTGTTCAGGTGTGGCAAGCTGTGTGGTGTAGAAGTTAGTGCTCGTCTTTCTAATGCCTACCTGCAAAACACCTGCTTGATCAGACGTGTTCCGAAGTGGTACACAGAGGCGGATCTTCTCGGATACACGAAATCCCAAGGCGTGATTCACGTCAGGAGGATTGTTAGAAGAGAAGTTTCTTCTACGAATGAGTGGAAAGTTAGACCCACGGACGTGGTGGTACTTGCATTTTCTCCAAACACCGAGCGACCTCAGACTATTAACCTTGGCGTCACTCGACATGAAACCGTTGAATACACGGAGCCACCACCAAGGTGCTTTAAATGCCAACTTTTTGGTCACGTGGCGAAATTCTGCAAAGGAGAGCTGCGATTCAAACGCTGTGGAGGTCCACATGACTTCCAAATTTGCAAGGCGGACTTTAAATGCGCAAACTGCAATAGTGACCATCCCGCCAGTTGTAGTGGATGCCCATTCAGAGTGAGTACGCTGCATAGACGAAAAGCCTTTTTTACGGGGCCTAAACCAACTAAACAAACTACTGCCTTGTCAGTTGCTCAATCACCTGAGGATTTTCCTCCATTGGTGAAAGAAAGAATATCAACTAATCCAAAGAATGCACGTGAGGTGCAATCGGAAGAATACTTCCTGAAAACACCGGGCAATGCGAGTCAAGCAAAACAAGGAGCCATGCCAAATGAATCTACTCAGAACATTTCTACACAAGCTACCTATGCCAGAGTACTGAGACAAGAATTTGAGCAGAAGACAAAGGGATATATGAGGAAAATACCGACGACACTGCGGAGATTGTCCGTGTTCTGTTTGCCGCTCTACGTTCTCACCTAGCAACAATGCCACCAGGTACTGCGAAGACCATGCTGCAGGCCGTGCTGTCTCTAGAATCAGTGCTGCTTGGTTGTTTCGGGCACAACCAGCAGTATGATGCCGAAGGTCAAGAATGAGTGCACGTTAAATTGCCGAAAAGTGCCTTTCATAATGCAGTGGAATTGTGCCGGTATTGTTTCTCGCACGAATGAACTAGACCTGTTTTTGAGAGAATATCAAATTCCGATCTCGGCTCTGTGGGAAGCCGGATTACCGAGACAAAGATCAATCACTGGATACGTCACTCACAAGAACCCTACCATAACGACTTTCCCAAATGGAAGCGCCGCTGTGTATATACGAAGAGAGACACCACACGTAGCACTCAATGTGGCGGACGTGTGCACAGATGTTATAGAAGTTTGTGCGATCAGGGCACAGATAGGAAACCGCAAAGTCAGCATTGAATCGGTGTATGCGTCTCCTCACAAGAAAAGTTTCCATAGAAAAGTTTTTGGAAGACCTGTGTCATCGTTGCCCATACAGCTCCGCGCATCATTTGTGGTGATTTCAACACGCATCACACGTCATGGGGAGAAAAGAGTTCGGATGCACGTGGACGTTGTGTAGGAAAGGCTATTGATAAGCTAGACTTATGCATTGCGAATGATGGCAATGTAACATTCTTTAGGCCCCCAGCATGCACAAGTATTATTGACTTGACGTTGCATTCAAGTGACGTTCAACTCACGTGTTACACAGCTCCAGATTGAATGGGCAGTGATAATTTCCCTACATTGATCAATGTTGATGGCTACCATTTGACGGTAGCTAAATCCTGCACAGTAACTGATTGGGACCGCTACCGAGAGCATCTGGATCACCAATCAGGAGATATGTTTCATGATATGCTGGCGAGCAAAGCGGCTGCAACCACTGTACTTAAGCTACCTGCACATTTTCCAGCCCCGGACTTAAAGCTCCGTAATTTGTGTGCGGCCAGAAGAAGGGCAGAAAAAAGGCTTATGCGAAGAGGTGGTAAACCTGCTAGCAAAACTCAGTTCAACAGACTTAATGCAGCAATACGGCGATACAGCAACAAACTTCGGAGGAAGCAATGGACAACGTTTTGTGAGAGTTTAAGTGTATTTACTCCACTGTCAAGGGTATGGTGAGTAGTAAATAGGATCGGAAGCACGCCCAAGCCTTTGAGACCATTTATTGCCTTCGCGTTATTCAAGGATACATCAGTGCCGTCTCTAGCCGAAGAGTTTGCTGACGTGTATGTAATCGGAAGAGAAAGTGAAACACCTTACCAACTTCCGCCTCATTCTACATCTGCCATCGACGCACCTTTCACGCTGCGGGAATTTACGTCAGTCATAAGTTGTCTCCGTCGACGCTGTGCTCTTGGACCTGACGGAATTACAAACCAAATGATCTCAAATCTATCTGCAGAATTGAATATCAGGCTTCTGATGCATTTCAACTATATTTGGAAGTCGGGAAACATTCCTCAAGCCTGGAAAATGACCTGGGTAAAGACAGAACAGAACTGGCATCATACAGACCAGTATCACTAACTTCGTGCGTAGCGAAGCTGATGGATAAGCTTGCCCGTGTTTGTCTGACATGGTGAATGGAGAATCACAAGGCCCTCCCAGCATGTATGACTGGGTTTCGGCAACGGTTGAGTGCACAGGACAACATCTTGGACTTGGTGAGTCACATAGAACACCAACGAAGATACGGCTTTTCAACTCTGGCAATATTCCCGGATGTTTCAAAAGCATACGACTACTTGTTCCAAGGTGCGATAGTTTGTGGTATTGCATCTATGGGAATAACGGGGCACCTCTTACGCCTCGTTCAGGCGTTTTTTAGTGATCGCTCGATGCAGGTGAAGTTAGGGACAGTGCTCAGTAGCTCAAGGAAAATCACCAGGGGAGTGCCACAGGGCAGTGTCCTGTCTCCAATGTTGTTCAATCTGGCCATGGCTGGTTTACCTAATGCTCTCAAGACTGTGAGCAAGGCAGTAAAAATATCAATTTATGCCGACGACATATGCATCTGGTTGTATGGATATCAGCATAAGCGATTGGAAATGATTGGCCAAAGAGTTCTTCTCTCCACACAAACCTAGCTTGAATCTATTGGACTAAAAATATCAGCTGAAAAGTCTCAATTCATGCTATTCCAAGGTATGCGAAGACGAGAAACAAGGATGAAAATATTACTTCCTGATGCATCAATTAAACAAGTTAAGTACATGAGATTCCTTGGAGTGACACTAGACACCAGGATGAATTGGCGACGGGCAGTAGACAAGACAATGTCAGCGCTGTCACCTCGTGTAAACATTCTTCGAAGGATGGCAGGAACGAACTGGGGAAGTCACCCAACATCAATGATAAAATTACACGAGACAGTATTTGTCAATCGTGTGCTTTTCCGATTGACTCTGATCTCTCCGAGTGAGTCACAGTACGAACGGCTGGAAAAGCTTCATCGTAAAGGCCTGAGAGTTTCTAAGGGAGTGCCAAAGTTTGCAGCGAGCATAAAGGTGCTCCATGAAGCTAGTCTTCTGCCGTTACGTCTTCTCGCCTCTCAACGACTGCTGACACAGCTTTGCCGACTTGGCGAATCGAGCCCAGGACGAGCACTACTCAGTCGCCTTCGGCGACGCACAGAATGGCGAGTTTTCGTGGCCCTCAACACCCTTCGCCATCTTATCATCGATTTTCCCAAACAAAGACAACTTTTACAAGACCCACCTTGGTCACATGAGGATGTCGACTGTCAAGTGCCGATTCCACGGATGCACAGCAAGCGTTCCACACCCACAGCAGAAGTACGTTCTTTGGTACTTGAATATATTGAAGAAAAGCACGTTGATCATTTGAAAGTTTTTACCGATGGATCAGTCGACATAGTGCGCGGAGCAAGCGCTGCAGCGTTTGTGATCCCGTCTATAAAGGCGTCCTCGGCAGTGCGTTTAGAGTGCGTTATTTCATCAACAGCATGTGAAAGCGTGGCAATTCAGGCAGCCCTGAAGAAACTGAAGTTTTGTAGGGAGCAACAAGTCGTGCGGTTTTCGGACAGTAAGCTGGCTTTGCAGCGGCTAAAACATGGATTGCTTTTGAATCGATGCACTCAAAGATCACTGCGAATCCTTAAAGACCTGCATGGTATTGGTATAAACATTAAGTTTTAATGGATTTCATCACATGTGGATATAGCAGGTAATTAGGCCGCTGACAGACTTGCCCGGAGTGCTCTGGAGCTTACACCAACGAAGAAGGCTCCCAAAGACAATCAGCGTATCTTACGAGAAGCTGTCAACAAGCTTTTTCACTCGTTATGGCTGACGCCTCACCAGCCATGTGTGACACAAGGGCTATCAAGAGAAGAGACCTGCTTGCTTCATCGCATCCGAACGGGATCAGCGCGTACACCAGCATGGCTCCACAAGATCAGACTCTCCGCGACGCCCTTGTGCCCGAAGTGCTAGGAAAACGGTGATATAGAACACTATTTGCTTAAATGTTGTGCACTTAAGAAGGAACGGCAAGGTTTATTTGAAAAACTGCAACAGTTAGGCTCGCCATGTGACAGCGTGACTGATATTGTGTTTCCACGTGGTTCCTCGATCTTTAGGAAACAGGTGTCGAAACTTCTCTTAAAATTTTTGATTGCTACAGACCTCGCATGTGGCTGATGATAAGTGACCATTATGTTTGGGGTATGTGCAGCGAGATAGAGTACCGGCACAATTCTGCACGTGGAATAGCACAAAGGCTGCCGTCTTATGCAGGCTTACGTCGCGCTATGCACAATTTTTATTTTAAAAGCCTGCTCGTGCTTAGTTAAAAAACAAACAAAGGGACATTAGCTACAATCAGCAAAGAAGAAACCGGGCGGGGCAATTTCCTGCAAATTATGCAAGGCTAGATCCGCCGGCTACCTACAACATCCTTAACCTTAACGTAAAGGAATGTACGTCGGCCAGTTGAGTCGGCTACGCCAGAGAACACCTATTTATGGTAAGCGCCCTCTGCCGCGCTTCTCTCCAGTTTCCCAAGAGATTGACGCAGGGGCCTCAGCATGGCGTTGTCGTCGCGCCGCAAGCTTGAGCTTGGGTACAAAGGCTCTAACACCGGCATACTCACCATAGGAAATTTTGAACCATCATATTTTCTGAACGATGCAAATGGGTGCGCATGAATTACTGAAAGCGTGTTTTGTCTTCATGATGTAAGCAGTTTGTAGATAACACATTTTCGTTAAATTTCAAATTTATTTTCTTTTTCAAAATGGCCTTTCTTTTTAAAACAGCTTCATTCATTTTCTTTTTTTTCGCCACCTGTAGGAAAACAATCTTTCGTAAATATGTTGCAAAGACTTTGTTGTATAGTCGAAGGTTCTGCGTGAAATTCGAAACGCACCAAGGCGCGTCGAAGTTGGCATTTTTTTTTAAAATTTGGGCCATGTTTTTCTTCTTTTTTCCTGTATTGTGCACAGCATAAGAAAATCATGAATTCAGTGCACAATCACGCCAGTGAAAAAAAAATCTTCGGCACAACCTTCAGGATCAACGCCATAGCAAGCCCACGAGGCGGTGGGACTCGCTTGCTGGATTCCGTGCTGACCGGTTGTGCCCTCGCGATCTTCGACGTCAGCGTAGCTGTGGCCGACTGGGCTCGCCCTACGTCATCTGCTGAAGTCGACGACCTTCGACGACAGTGTAGCTCTGACCGACTGGACTTGCTCTACGCCTTCTCCTGACGCCGACAAGAGCTCTTGCAAGTGGTGCCCCGTCCTCGGACTCCTGTGACCGTGTTTCCATCTTTCCAATCTCTCCTATCCCCTCGATATGTCGTCGCTCTCACGCTTACCTCATATCTCTTTCTCTCTCTCTACACCTTTATTCATATCCTTTTAATCCCTCCTCACCCCCATCCCTTGTGAGCTACTGTTGAGGTGTCACTCGCTGAAGCAGACAGTTACGGGGCTCACTTTTCTCTTCCTTTCTCACTTAGAACCACTTAGAGACGGGATCTTTGGTCCTCCACGAAGGCGGCCTATGCCCAGGCCATGAATTTGCTTGAGTTATTAGTAAAGTTGTTACCACCACAATCAACTTTTATAGCTCGCGTTCAATTCGGCCATGAAATCGGAGAATACTGCGGTAAGCGAAAGCGGAACGCCCGCGCCGCTGCTTTCAAATGTATTTGTTGGTGCACTGGTAGCATCGTTTTCTGTTTTTTTTTTCTTTGGGAATAAAAGTTTTGGTTCCATGCACTGTAAATACGCCCGCGCAATATATAAAAAAAACTATAGGAAATGAAAGTATCGACCGGACATGCATGTTCGATCTCTCGCGGAAAGGCCTCCCAGGCCTGATGATTTTGAAAATCCAGCGTCGGGGTCGTGAAAATATTGATGCCAAAAGTTATGATGGGCGGATTCCAGAGGTTGTGCAACACACTCGATCAAAACAACCCTCGTATCAGAGTGAAACGCTGATATGGCTCGTGAGTAAAAGAAAGAAAAAAAAATCCAGCACCGGCGGTGCGTGCACATGAACAGTACCAAAAGTCAGTAATTAAGTGTCTCGTGAGATGTTTTCAACTGCGCTTGCTAAAGGAAACGTAAATTTGTTCGCGCTCCTGATAACGCTGGCCGTATCACGCCGACTACAATATCGCCTAATATGCCAACAGATCTTTTATGGTTTAGCCATTCCGGGTGGGTGGGCGATCGACCTTTCGTGGTGACGTCGCACACGCCGAGTGACGTCAGCGCTGATGGTGTGAGTTTGGAGCTCGATAGTACCGAAGTCTCATGCTCTAATCACCACTTCACAGGAGCACGCGTCATTTAGCGAAATAGAACGCCTTTAAAAGCATACCCATGCAAGCAGGAGCGTTTAGATTCTCGGCACGTCTTCACAACCTTGACGAAGTGAGTCGGTGTTAGGCTTTTTGCACTGGCAAGTGGCACTAGTGGAGTTGCTGCTGTATCTTCTTTTCTGCGATGGACAGCTTTACTAATAGAATACGACAAAAAAAAAAAAAACGCGCACGCACAAGCCAGTTTCGGAACTAAGAAAAAGCGCCTGATGGGCAGTTTCTGCATAATTAACAAGTAAACAAATAAATTTACTTTCATCACCACAATAATTTTGATAACTGATATCAACTTTTTTTTTCTCCACACAATGCGTCGTGAGTTTGGCGCAGCGCTGAAGAGTGCTCTGATGGCCGCACTGAGATGTGAGGACGTGCGCTCCACTGCCGTATTTTTGGACTTCATTAACGAGGTCAAAATTAAACCGAATAACAGTAATTATCTCTGGTACGTCCCAAAATTATGACGCGATTAAGAGGGACGCCGTTATAGAAGTTTGACCCTCTGGCGTTGTTTAGTGTTCACCGAAATATAAGTACACGAGCCTCTAGCACTTCGTCTCCATCGTAATGCCTCCGCCACGGCCAGAATCCGATCCCGTGACCAAAATTAACCAGTAGCCCTTCATAATGGCGTGTTACGTTGTATCTTCGATACGTTAAACGTCACTATTTCGTTTTTTTCCCGCTTTATTGAGTGCGGACTATTTATCGGTCCACATTGGCGCATGTAGTGATAGCGGAATTAACGTCATGACGAAGCGCTGTTACATTCGCTGGAGGATGCGATGATAAAACGGAACATGTGCGAGGAAGTCGATTCAGCGCGTCCTCTTGCGCGATGGGGCCTTCGAGCGCCCTTGAGGCAGTGCGCGACCGCGCAGCCTAATGATCTGGGCTGCGCAGTCATGGTAGCGGCGCGTCGTCGGAGCGTCGCAGCCCCCTCTCGATTAGCATCGGCATTCCGGCCGGGCGAGGAGCACGCAACGGTGCCGACCGAGCGGCCCTCACCCGGAAGAAGCCCGGGCGAACTGGCAGGACCACTTTTGCCTTTTCGGCCACTGGCCCCCTCCCTCCGGATCGTCGTCGCCCTCAAGGCCAAGGCCAGATCGGGGCAAGCCCGCTGTTCGGCCGCCCGCCGTCAGCACGACCGGCCGCGGCTCGGATGCGATGGTCCAGCAGGCGCAGGAGCCCGCACTCAGCGCCTATCAGCCGCGCCATCGAGCCTCGGTGAAATATCATCGCGATCCGGGCCGCCCTTATCTGAAGGTCAACCAACCGGCGGCCCCTGCCTCCGCCGCGCGGCGCAAGTCGAGCGCCCAGCGGCAATAGGTTCTTCGCGGCTTCACACGCCGCTGTCACCATGGCCCGAACCCGGCTGCTGCTGCCCTGGTTACTGGCGGCGCTCGCCTGTCTCGCCGGTGAGTACCGCTCTTACGTACTACGCACTCCCGGCGAGGCCACAGCGACCAGCTCTGGCTTTGCCTGCTGCACTTGGTGTTTGAAAGTAATGCTGCACGTGGCTTCACGAACGCATGCTTGCATATATGCCACCTTTTTGCGGAAGGTATAAATACCGTAGCTGTGAAGTCGGTAATCTTCCATGTGCTCTGGGCTCTCCCGCTCGGACAGGTACGCTCGCAATCACGAAATCTTGCGCTTCATGCTGAGAATGATCCTGGTTTCGTCTGATGCACGGCCTGTGTGAATTCACTGCGTATAGCTCGCACAGCTAACGCGGTAAATCGTCGTTTTGCAGTGTTTTGATATACGACATTGATCAACGATGCCCCGCCGCGGTGGTCTAGTGGCTAAGGTACTCGGCTGCTGACCCGCAGGTCGCGGGATCGAATCCCGGCTGCGGCGGCTGCCATGCATTTCCGATGGAGGTGGAAATGTTGTAGGCCCGAGTGCTCAGATTTGGGCGCACGTTAACGAACCCCAGGTGGTCGAAATTTCCGGAGCCCTTCGCTACGGCGTCTCTCATAATCATATGGTGGTTTTGGGACGTTAAACTTCACATATCAATCAATAAATCATTGATCAACGATGGACAGACGCAGCCACAAGTGCGAGATGCGCTGTGACGCTCACGTGTGCACCCACACACATGCAGCGTCTCACGACACACACCGAAGAGGTGGTTAGCTGCATATCAGCAGCGTTACGTTTATGCAGTAATTCAAACCATGCTGGGTTCGCGTCAACTACCTTAGTGACGTAAGTGCGCGTATGTGGTGGTTGGTGCCATAGAATTATTGCCTTGAAAAAGTGCTCTTTTTGCACGTGTTCTGTTTTGCACCAGAGAGCGCGCACCGACGGTTTGAGAAGGAAAAACACCAGTTCTGCATGTCCTACATTCACTTTGCACGTTGCTGAGTTGCCGTTTTTTTCTTCCTGATTGAAGCTTAACCAAAATGTGCACTGAAGGTAGACTCGTGTCGACGGACTTCACCGAGTGGTACTCGCCGAGCCAGTACTCTTTTTTTCTCGTTATACACGCTCTAAGAGAGACTCTAGGCGTGATGCTTCGTTCACCGGAAAATGCAGCTCTACTTCGCGCTGCGAAAGTGTATTTTGCCGTTGAAGTTGGTACCAAAGGTGGTCTCTGAAGAACGCGGGGTCAGCCCCATAATACTGACTCAAGCGAGGGTTGGTGAGTCATTCAACGTTTAGCAAATTGTCCGTCACCGAATTTCGCGAAGCCATACAATTTTTAATTGCGGTTATAACTTGAGACAGCTACGACGTTGATGTTTTACACACACACACACACAAGATATATATCTGTGTGTGCTGAATAAAGCGCGATCCCACGCACATGGACTGAGCATGCAGGGAGGGGGGGGGGGACCTTATAACATTCTAACACACATTCTTATTCACACATAACACATTCTTATTCAATACTAAGAAAACATAAAGAAGTCTAATATGCGTGTCGTGCATGGGGACTTGCGTCCCACATTATGTGATTTGCTTATAAGTTGCGCGCCGATGCAAAGCTGCTTAAACTGTAGATTATAAAGGTGATCGGGTAATGAAATGGCCCGATCTCAGTCACGTCTCCTCCGCCACCAAACTGCTTTGAAGTATTGCCCCTGTGATTGTTCTCATCCTCGTGCCAAGGCCGCACAGACACCTTCTAAGCTCTGTCGATGTCGCGTGTAATTTATTCAGGAATGCCTGTACGTGGATCGTGGACGTGAAACGCGGAGCGCTGTAGCGTGTCAAGTGTCACGAAATTCGTCTAGACAGCATCTCGACACCCTGTGCTTCGTGTCTCGACATCGACTACGGCGGCAGAAAACAGGGCGAGAGGGGAAGCGCCGTTTGCGAATTTCCTGCGCCAGCAGCGGAAACCAGCGGGCTTCGAACCATTATCGTTTCTCGCCCACCGCTATCTGTTCGCTTTTCTGCTGCAGCGAGCCACGAACCATGCTGCAGAAAAAAATGAAGCTCTTTTTTAACGTGTGCGACGTGTTGCCCACTTAGCGTGTGTGCGTGCAACAGACTAAACAGTCTGAACATATTAAAAAACCACACACACATATTCTGAAATGCTGCAGAAGTTTATCTCTGCGCTGGAGATAATGCAGTAAGTGTGTATATTCACGTCTGCGAGCAGAGAGGCTACGATAGCGTGGTATACGTGTCACTATCCGCCTGGCCACATCGGGAGGAGCAGTGATGCTACTCCGATTTCGGCGACTGAAAAACAACCGGATTTAGACGCCGCCGACGGCCTCGTGATGGCTGGGCGGCTCGAGCTACACCACTGCCGCAGTTCACGTGTCATTGGACGCCGATAGCACGTACTAAATGTGACACTTGTTTTTGAATTCAGTGTAAGAGTGAAAGGGGGTGATAGTGAGAGTTGCGATGGAAATAGAAGTCATTGGGCGCTTTAATTGCGAATATTCACTCCCAATTTCATATAGTACCTCTGCGGTTGGTATGATATATATATATATATATATATATATATATATATATATATATATATATATATATATATATATATATATTTATATAATGAGATATAACAGACAGTAATGCCAAGGAATGTACAGGGGAAGCTATTAAAACCAATGGAATGTAAATAAGAAGAAAGAAAAGTGGATGAAAAAATTACCAACTGTGAGCAGGAATCGAACCTACGACCTTCGAAGGTCGTAGGTTCGTATGTATGTATATATATATATATATATATATATATATATATATATATATATATATATATATATATATACACTGCTGCAGTCGAAGGCCGTGCCACGGCCGAAACGTTAGTAAAGACAATTTCCTTTTCAAATGGGCTATCTGCAAGTTCATTTAATATAGAAAATACCCGGACCTGTCGTGCCTTCCCTTCGATATATATATATATATATATATATATATATATATATATATATATATATATATATATATTGTCTTCTCATCTCTAATTGGTGTAAATGAAAATAAATGTAAATGAAAAGATTTCCTTTCGACGGCCTCAGTCGGCAATGCAACTAGGTGTACAGTCAGCCGCAAAAGTTTACGGACCACGTGAGAAGAGCTTCCTCGCGACATTTCCGCTATGTGGCCGGTGATTGACAGCAGCGCTATACGCCCAAGACGCATTCCTCCCTTATTCGATGACCTGGTTGTCTTCCCAACGGGTGCGAACATTTTCCCCACCATGCACGTGCTTCTCTCTTAGAGCAGTGTGTGAGCATAACTTGTATTCGTCACAATATTTCTCACAAAGTGATGTTTACACGACGGCACACCGTTCGAAACACGTCGTTGTAGCTTTGAATCTGTGCAGCAGAAATGTGAATGTCATACCGCATGTAAGTGCACTGCGTGAAAACAACGCGTTGTGCGCGACAATAGCAAATTGATTTCATCATCATAATCAGCCCGAATACGCCCACTACAGGGCAAAGGCCTCCCTCACGTTCCGCCAATCAACCCGCGGTCCTGTGCTTTCGGCTGCCCCGTTATACCAGCAAACTTACTCGCATCTGCCCACCTAATTTTTAGTCTCCCTCTCACACGTTTGCTTTCTCTTGAAAGCAGTTGCCGCTAATGACCCGTGGTTATCCTGACTACATGCCCGGCACATGTACATTTTTTGTTCTTCATTTCAACTACGATATCATTAACCCACTCATGTTCCCCTACGCACCCTGCTCTCTTCCTGTATCTTAAGGTTACACCTATCATTTTACTTTTGATCGCTCGCTGCGTCGCCATCAATTAAAGTTGAGCCCGCTTCGTAAGCCTGCAGGTGTCTACTCCGTAGGTAAGTATTGGCAGCCGTTATATACCTTACTGAGGAAAACTTCTAGATGCCTAAACCACCACAGGAAGAAATACACACAGAGAAAGAACGTGACGCTCTTTCACTGCGTGTCTTTCTTTCTGCGGTGGTTTAGGCGTCTAGAAGTTCCCCTTAATATGACAAACCAACTAGCCCAGCAACAAGTATATACCTTCTTTTTGAGGGATAACGTTAGACTGCCATTCATGGTTTGAAAATGCTTGCCAAATGTGATCCACCCCATCATTATTCTTTATTTTACTCCCATGGTTTGGCTCCGAAAATCAATATACCACTGAACAAAAAGAAGACTGGTTTCCAGACCAGCGCGGTGGTCAACGGTAGATGGCGCACTGCTAGGTGGCGCGGACAGACAGTTTGGCATAGTTACTGTATATGCTACCTTTAGCTAAAGGTAGCATATACAGTAACTCAAGCTTGGCACGCGTTAGCGTGGTCCGTAAACTTTGGTGGTTGACTGTACATACGCCAAGCATAACTTGAGTTGCATGGCAGAGGTGCGGCTTGCATATGTTTGCCGGTACCAGGTGCCACGTGCGTGTGTGTCGGGTACTTTATTGCCTGTTCCCGAGTAACCTATGGAGGAGTCATGCCCCTTTGCAATCTTATCAGCTACTTGCAGTCGTCTACATGTCTTGGCCGATCGACTTGAGTACCGCGACACTCCTTCAACAGAGCCTTGTGTGGGGTCTCTCAGGGCACGTTCCAGATAAAGCGCCGATATCGCGTATCGAGAATCCTTATAAGCCGAGATTGCGGTCTTCAAACATGCCTGCTTCATTGAAGGGGCGGTCACGCTGATCCAGTGGCAGGCTCCTTTCGAAACAGGCGTGAGGGTTCGGTGGCCACACCGATATGCCACTGGGGGATTTGGTGGATTGGGTGGAAAACTTTATTGGTATTCGGCAAGACGCATGTTAGCGTGCAGTTAACCGCCAGGCAAAGCCTGTCAGCTCTTCCGCAGGCCGGCTGAGGCAACCCCAAAAGGTGCTTTTTTTTAAAGATCGCCACGTCGGGTTAGGTGTTGTAAGGCGCATGTTTTCCCGAGCGTATATAGCGACTGCATTCCGGTGGCGCTGCATACAGATTCGAAGTGTGTTATTAAATGTTAGCTATGCCCAAAACCTTAATTTTTGTCAGTTGAAACATACTCGATTGATCCCTGCGTTATTGCAGGTTAACAAAACAAGCATTTCGGCTTTTCGTCTTCATCGGCGTTCATCGGCAAAGCAGTCATTCATTTGATGAAGCAGTGCACAAAAGAACACAATCACACGCACACATAACATGACGCAAACACAAGCACTGTACTGGTATACTACATGTTGCCCTTCAGCGCTGGTGTTTGCATCATTTTATGTCGGCGTGATGTGCCATTTTATGTCTGCGTGACGTATCGTAGCCTGACACCATCATCAAACAACTATAATGGTTCACCAACTAGACCATCAGTACATATTAGGTAGCATGTAAGGAAAAAAAAGTTGGTCGTGCAGTGACTGACGAAAATAGAGCGAAGCGCGCAATACGTATACGCCAACTCTATCGACTGGAAGGTTGCACTATAGAGTGACGAAGCTAAACACAGAATCAATATTCCCAGAAGACGCGCGAAGCTTGTGTGTCTACACGCCTAAGATATTCTAATACAAATCTCTATAAACTGCAGGTTCACATTCTGTGATTGCTTGCAGACATGCACTTAATACAACTTGTGTATACCTTCACAGCAGTTCGCGTTAGTCCGTATATTTTGACAGCCTACGGAGAGCCCGAATGCTGTCTGTTCATTTTGTCCTTGCTTACCTCCTATTAAATACAAATGGTCGAGTGGTGCAGCGAAGACTATAGCCACCTTGCTGAAGTTCTCACGCCTGCAGTGGCTTTTCGCACCGTGCTCTGTCCATATATCTACGCTTACATTACTCGTTGCAGGCTCTGCTTTCCTCGCTGCCCTTAATCAAGATGGGGCCAGCTATTTTTATCTGGAACAGTGGGAAAAGAAAATCACGTTTGATTGTGATGTTAATTATTCTTGCGCACTCACGCAATAGAAGTTTGATTTGCAAATTATTGAGCAGTACTAAGCCAAAGGCGGCAGTGTATGGAGGCGCCGTCAGGGTGAACGAACTCCTAACCAGTTGTGAAGACAGTCCTAAAATCATCTCCGCGTTGGAGCACTTTGGAATCGCGCAGAAGACGTTCGAGCAAGCACCTTAAAGAAAAATATCTATAATGTCAGATAATGTGCTTTGTGTATTGGCTTACGTCTGTCTAATCCATCTGGGGCGTCGACCTCTGTCTGGAAGGTATCGCAGCCAGTGGGATATACAGTGTTTAAAAAGACGAAACAAACGCTATCTATGCGCAGCAGAAATTTTCGCGTTGCTTAAGTGCTAATCTATTGTTGTTTGTATAGGTTATACCACAACTTGTCGAAAGCTGTCCAGAAAGATTGCTTACCATGAGCGGCCTCTGTGCCAGTAGTCATTGCAGGATCTGTCAAAACACCGCTCATATACCAAACAAAGGCGCTAAACCCTCCAGTTAAACGTGCTAGAACAGCGTAAGACCTAAGGCACCTTAGTTCCGCGCGACGAAATGTTGCAACGCTTCGCGCGAACGTCAACGGCCCGAGAGGCTCCCGTGCCCCAGCTCTTTCAACTTCCACTCACTGCTCGTGTTTTTCTATTGTAAAGGTTATTTATTCTGGCTGTTTAGTTGTATCGCTAATAATTTGTGTGTTTATCAAAATGAACAATCTATGGCCAGTAACGCTGAAGAAAGCGATTGTTTAAACGTTTTAGTGTGTGAAAAACTGGTTATTAGGCCGGAGGCCTGCCTTTCTGCAGGACATAAACAAAGTGCATAGGGTATATAGTGTCCTTCTATACCACGCTTTTCTCAATTAGAAAAGGGAAACGCGAGACAGAACAAAAGAGTATTTATATATATATATATATATATATATATATATATATATATATATATATATATATATATATATAATTTGTCTGCAAAAAAAGGATAGAGGGAGGCAAATATCTAAAGCGTTATAGTACACGCTGAAGGCCTTTGTGAGAAAATGAAAGGTATAGTGAAGTTCTGTGATATGCACACAACTCAATAGATTTTATCAATTGAATAACTATGATGCCGAAATATGCTACGTAATTGCAGTGTAACTTAAAGTTTGGAATTGATGTATCGAATCGATATCGAACTCAGGTTTGTTACCACAGTGACATGCTTTTCTTTTTTTCTTTATTCATGATTTATATTTATTTCTGGTTTTCATCCCTTGTCTCCGCTAAAAAAAGCAAATGAAAAGCTAAACATACTCTTGAAAGCACAGTTAATTAGCGCTTCCCTCGGCGTTTTTCGCCATGGGCTTCTCATTATTCTCATAAAAGCTCAAATTATTAGCGATATCACCGAGCTGTGAGAATAACCTCTGCTAACACAGAACATTAGTGAAGTTTGAAAGAGCTGATGCTGCGGCAGGGACACGGAGTCGACTCCCTTGCAGGCCGTTGATGTTCGCGTCTCGTCGCGCGAACCGAGGATGCACTTTGTTGGGGCGATGTCAGCGGGCCCCGGCGGGCTCCGAAAACACTTGTCGGTAAGTGGTCCTGATTAGCTGCGTCGACGTGGCGGCAGCGCCGTCGCGGGAGGCCACGCGCCCGGGCCACTTTCGCCGCGCTCTTGACGGGGACCACGAGCATGCACACCGCCGGTCCCTGCCGACCGGTGCCGCTCGTTACTTCGTGGCCACGCACTCGAACTCGCTTTCGGCAGCGCACGCGGGTCGTCGGAGAAACTAGTTTCGCGCTCGTCTTCATTAAACGGCGGAAAGGAAAACAAAGAACGTGACTGCGCGTCGGTCACGGCGTTTCGCCGCTGCGTGATACGCGCGCCCCGAACAGCTTCAACGTGTAAAGGTCTGACCACACGCACTCGTCGCAGCGCGTCAGTGCTGTACTTTCTTGACGCCGCGGAACGCCCTCTCTCCAAGGAGAGAGAGGGCGCGTGATTGCACGAATCTGCGTGCCCTCTCTTTCTATACGGAGAGGCCGTGGCGCCCCGCCAAAAAGCCACGTGCTGTGACGGGTACGTGTGGTTAGGCCTTAACAAGAGTTCACGTGCCTTTCTTTCTGTTGTTTTTCTGTATCGGGGATGCGTTGGGTCCTTTTAATGTATACCCGCTTGCGACACGTGGATTTTGACGAGCGATAATGTGCTCGATGAAGCACTGCTGGTCTTCTTTTGGTACTCTCTCGCCCGAGAGACTGAAAGAGAATGGCAAGGAGGTGAATTACCATACTAACTCGAGCCTATTATGCACGTGCACGAGCCTATTATGCACGCTTTAAAGGTATTTGCTCGGGCGCAGTCACCCTTGCTGAGTCGTATTATATAGTTGAGTATACTGTCGCGTGCATATTCAAATGGTGCAGCTGAACCTTGCCGGTTGTTAACATTTACAGTGCACTCACCGATTGAAATGCTCAAATTTAGGGTGGTAATTTCGTTTCCACCATATTACACTCGCGTCGTATGGGCGTACTTTGACTCGAACATTTTTGCTCGAGTCCACATTACCTTCAGCGGCCACATTCGTAGCGACTTGACGCGGTTATATGGAGCGACAGCGCAAACCGGTCGCTTCGCTGAAAACTTTCATGTCGCGTTCTCATCGGCGAGCACTACACATCCGTCGACATACATTTTAGTCGGGCAATATATCGTACTCCATATGACGAAGTTTGAGTGTATTCTCCTGTGCGCACAACATGCACACGTGCAATCAGGTAAACCACATATCTTATCTCGCGATCTTAAGGAGGACAATGTGGGCATCGTTTACGATGCAACAAGCGTGTCTTTCGCGAGATCCATTACGTAAGTGATAACTTAGTGCAAGGGGCGACCGTGACCAAGTGTAAAACGTACACGCGGTAGCATGGGCTTAAATGCGCTAATGAAGTGCTTGTAAATACTGTTAATTCTGTATTTTTATTATATGATATTGCTACCTACCTGTCCCTATGGCGAAATACGCCCAACCGTATAGAGCATATGTATCGGAGGCATTCCTGGCAAGGTATGCTTGGATTAGTCCTCGCGTTGTTATCAGTTTCCTAATGTTATAAAATCAGAAAGAACCTAGGGCTGTATACATGATACACTAACCGTATGTCCTATCATGGAAGAGACCGTGGAAAAAAAAAGAACTTTAAGCTGAGACATGTCAAAAGCAAATCATAACGCCATATTTCAGGTCGCGAGTTCCATCCCGGCTGCGGTGGTCGAATTTCGATGTAGGCGAAATGCTTGAGCCCCGTGCACTGTGCAATCTCAGTGCACATTAAAGAACCCCAGGTGGTCGAAATTTCCGGAGCCCTCCATGCGGCTTCCCTCATAATCATATCATGGTTTTTGGACGCTAAAGCTAAGATATATTTCTAATAGCACGATATTTAATAAGTTTGCCATATTTGCCCGATTTCCAGTACAAAAATTAAATGTGGCTATAGCCACAGGAGTGTGCACAATGAAGGGGGTGGGTGAATTATGCCCCATACATTGATTAAATAGGAAGGGGAGGCGCTTGACGAACATTCCCCCCCCCCTCTTTCCCTCCCTGTATAGGGGAACCCTGAACATGCTTATGGTTTCAGGCTCAAAAATGTAGACGCGATTCCCAGGCAGCCCTCCAAACACTGCTACAAAGCGTATACTTCACGGACCTCCGGATCAAATGAGGTGATGAGGAAGCGAACTAGAACTCGTTCTGCCCACAAAGAAACCCATGGCGTGCCCATGCAGTGTATACCTATGCCGTGGCCTGAGACATCGTGGAAACTTCGCATGTTTTACCATCGCAGCAGATTTTCATAGTGGGATTCATCGAAATGTGCAAACCATTGACTGCAGCGCCTGGATACTTCATTGCGGCTTCGATTACCAGCTGGTGTATTTAGACGCGACGCAACGTTACCGCGGCTCTTGTGGTCGGACGACCCTTTTACAAATGCCTGCTGTTTCGGCATGACGGGCAGTGCTTCGTGCAGTGTTTGCGATTAAAAAACAACAACGAGATGTGAGATGCCGCTTTAGACAAACTGGACCATAAACACAAAATAACCACTCATTTAACGCCCACCGCAACAATAATAAAGTCTTAGTGCAGGTTCGCGCAAAAATAAAACAATAAAATTTAGCAATAATATAGACGATCTTCAAAAAAAAAGAAATCAAATAAAAACAGCGAAAACCCACAAAAAAGCGCAAAATGGGAAGAATAAAAAGGCGAGATTCATGGAATTGAAGGGAAATATAATGTGCAATATACATATGCGGAAGGCTTCCTGAAAGACTGAAAAAAAGAGAATCTGGGAATAATAATAATAATAATAATAATAATAATAATAATAATAATAATAATAATAATAATAATAATAACTCATTTATTTCACGTGCCCTGGAACAAACATAAAATCTTAGTGCAGGCGCACGCAAAATTAAAACAATAAAAATAAACAGTGCAATACAATCGACAGAAAAATATAAAAGATAGAATCAGTATGTTTAATTTCATATGTGATTCTTAAAGTGAAAAGAAGAGAAATGTGAGCCCCGTAACTGTCTGCATCAGAGTGCGACACCTCAACAGTAGCTCACGGGGAATGGGGGTAAATAGGGATTAAAAGGATAGGACTAAAAGGTAAATAGATGGGGAGAGGAAGGAGAGAACGAGGTGCAGGGACAGCGAATGACCGAAAACGACGGAATTAAGGAGGAGAGAGGAAATATGGACACGGTCGCAGGAGTCCGAGGACGGGGCACCACTCAGCGATAGCTCTTGTCGGCGACAGGAGATGGCGTAGGGCGAGTTAGTCGGCCAGAGCTGCGCTGTCGTCGGAGATCGCGGGGGCGCAACCAGTCGGCACGAAATCCAGAGAGCAAGTGGGGTAAATTTCAGCATGCTTTTAGGTCTGGTGTGTCATGTGTTACACAACTGTGCGAATTTCCTCATGAAGTTTTAAAAAAGTTCATATGATAAGGGTTATCAAGTCGATTCGATATTTCTAGTCTTTCAGAAAGCGTTTGACACCGTTGCACATGATCTTTTATTACATAAATTATCTTTTTTTAGGTCTGCCTGCATCTGTTCTTGGTTAGTTAAGGGATTATTTAACTTCTATAAAACACTCCATCCGAGTAAATGGTTCATCTTCTTCATACGTCAGCGTAACTTCAGGAGTGCCAGAGGGTTCAGTATTGGGCCCTTTACTCTTTTTGGTCTATGGTAATGACTTGTCAGAGATGCTAACATCAAACGTGAGGCTGTACGCGGATGATTGTGTTATTTATAAATCAATACACAGTATGGACGATATTTGCGCTTTACAACGTGATCTTAACACAGTGGTATAAGGTGGTGTGAGAAATGGAAGATGTGTTTGAATGTAAAAAAAATGTTGCTTCCTTAGTTTTACCAGAAAAAGCAAACCTTTTCAATCATGATATACAGCTTGTCAGGAGCACAACGTGACCATGTTTAGCATTTTAAATACCTCGGTGTATACGTGTATGTCTATTTGTCTCGGAATAAGCATATAGGTTACGTAACTGGCAAGGCCAACGGTGTGTTAAACTTTATTGAACGCAATATCAAGTCTGCCCCCAAAAGTCTGAAAGAGGCTTTATATGTTACAAATGTCCGACCTATCCTTGAATATACCTGCACTGTGTGGGATCCTCATGGTAAAACTCTTATTCTATAAACTTGAACGCTTACGAAACCGCGCAGCGCGGTTTGTCAGTAATAATTAAAATGTTAACTTCAATGTTACATGCATTAAAAATAACTTAGGGTGAAGGCCTCTTGAGCAGCGCAGGAAATTCTTGCGATTAAAATTTTTCTATCCTATATTCTGTAATCAAATCCGCATTAACAAGAGTTTATACATGATGAGCCCGCACTACGTGTCACACAGAAAATATCACTTGAAAAAGAAAAAAATCCGCGAGGTCTGCTGTCGTACTGGTGCCTTTGCATTTTTTATTTTACCATTCGCGAATGGAATACTTTGGATGCGTGTGTTGTTGATCTTCCATACTATGCTTTTTGTTCGTCACTACAAGATGCGTGCTTTTTGTGAATGTGCAGGAGCGGCTGCGCAAATGTATGCCATATTCGACGGCGCGAATGTGCGCTTTGTTCTACCGTAATACTGCTTTTTTTCCCTTCACCCCCCTCCCTACAATAATGCCCACTTGGGCGAAGTACGTTGAAAATAATCAAATAAAAAGAACGAAGACGCACCAACAAAAAGAAATCAGCTCAAAATTGGAAGAAGAAAGGGCAAGATGCGAATCATGAAATGGCAGTCATAAATGATAAGGAATATGCACAACTGTGTGGAAGGCTTCCTAAAAAATGTAAAAGAGAAGAATCTGCACGTTGCGAGAAACTATCTTAACACAGTGCAAAGCTTAGATAAAAACAATAACAGTGGCCTGTGAAAAACTCCAAATCATAAAATTTAACATTATATAGAGTTAGTATTCTCTGAACAGTAGTGGCGTTGAAAGAAGTGGGGAGGTGCATGAAATGGTCGATCCTCTCTGGTTAACTTACGCGGAATCGGAAGCAAATGGCAGGATATCATACCGAGAATTAGGTTGTGATAAAATTAGAGGTTTCGTTTGCAGTGAAGTGATTGCAATGATGATTCAGAACGAGATACAGAGTAATTTCTAGCAAAACGTTGGTTGTAAATGCTTATGATTTTTTTCTGGAGTCCCTCAATGGCGTCATTGCCGGATTTAGCCATGCCATTCTGGATCACGGAAGCATATTCAAGTTGAGGAAGACATATAGGAGTGTACAATTTTTGGAAAGCTGTAGGAGAACTGAATTCCTGAGAGATTCTGCAAACACAACCGAGAGAACGAAGGCCTCGCATGGCAGAGCGCTTAGTGTGAGCGTAAAAAAATTGAGCATGCTACCAAAAAGAACACAAAGCTCACTAATTCATATGCCTTACATAAGGACATGATATTGACAGTATACGGAAATGACAAGATGGATGTTTTGCGAGATATACTCGTGAACTTGGTCTTTGAGGTATTCAGTGAAAGGTTCTTATTGTCACCCCATTCAAAGAAAGAACACAAATCTCACTGCAGGAAGCAACAGCCGTTAACTGAATGAATTTCCTTAAATATCTTGATGCCATCGGCATACAAGAGAAAAGAATAACGAATTGCGAAAGAAACATCATTAACGTAAATTAAAATTATAGTGGGCCTAATGTCAAACTTGGAGGGACCCCAATAGTAACTTTGTACAAGGAAGACGTTTGGCCATTACCGACACTATAACGGGATTTATTAGGCAGATAGCTGTGCAAGAGATTTACTACAGACGAGTCAACATCAAAGTTTGCAAGTTTAACCGAAAACAGTAAAGGGCTGACTACATCAAAAGCCTTGCTCAGGTCACAGTAGGCCCCGTCACCTTATCCTCTCTAAGAGAAGGTGGGGCGATTGACGTCATGCAAGATTTTTGGTAGCTGAGTGGCCAGAGGGAAACCTGTGCTCAATCAAGTTTTTTTCACGCTAACATACAATGTGTTGTGAGCCAGCTCAAAGATATTCGATGTGGCACACAGTAGAGAAATCGGGGGATAATTAGAAACATCAGTTTTGCAGTCCGACTTACAATGGAAAAGCGCGCGCAGTTTTCCGCATGCTGGGAAATGTGGAAGCGTTCAGACAGTTGTTAAATATAGTATGGGGCAAATATACTACCATAAACCCATATGGCGGAAGAGATGCCATCTGGTCCACACGATAAGGATGATTTTAAGTGCCTAATACATGAACAGATGAGTTTTTCATCTAGCGCCAGACCACTGGACGTACTAATTGCACTGTGCTGTTGTCCTATCGAAGTCCTAGAATTCGAGGCCTTATAAACTGATGAAAAAAAATGGGCGGCAAAACAGTTAGCAACGGCATTCACTTCGACACCGTCCGAGTTCAGTAGCCGCAAGGACTCCTCACTTTTGCTTGACCGCTTGCGTACATACTTCCAAAACTCAGCTGGCCTGTCAGAAGCTTTTCCCCCCTAATAATGCTATATATGAACTGTGGTCCCGTTTGTATAGGCGTTTAGAGAGAGTTCGGAAAAAGTGAACAATTCCTTATACTTGCTGAATGGAGAACATTTAGCCTTCTTGTGTGCGTGATTGATTGATTGATATGTGGGGTTTAACGTCCCAAAACCATGCACCGTATGATTATGAGAGACGCCGTAGTGGAGGGCTCTGGAAATTTCGACGACCTGGGTTTCTTTAACGTGCACCCAAATCTGAGCACACGGGCCTACATTTCCGCCTCCATCGGAAATGCAGCCACTGCAGCCGGGATTCGATCTCGCGACCTGTGGGTCAGCAACCGAGTACCTTAGCCACTAGACCACCGCGGCGGGGCTTGTGTGCGAGATCTTCATGCCTCAGGGCACTTATAAGTTCAGGGGAGAACCAGTGAGGATACTTGCGATGTTTAGGTTTATGTTTAGGACCATGGCGACATATAGCTACAGTTAGGAGCTGCAAGCCACAGGAGCACTGCTACGCAATCTAAAGACAACCAAGCGCTGACACCCTCTTATTGTGCAGTCGGCGGTGTTATGCGTGCTTACGCGTCACTTGTTCTGTCTTTCCTTGTTTTATTGTCCCCTTCTATTCAGGTGTAGGGTAGCACCCCAAGTGCAACCTAGTTAACCTCTCCCCTATTTTTTCATTTGCTTTTTTTTAATTCACCATTTGCCAGGCAAGACTCGCATTGAATTTTTTTTGTCTCAGCCAGCGTGGATGAATGGAAGAACTTTATTTGATGTCCTGAGAAACGCGACTGGCGCACAGTGGGTTTCTCCCACGTGCTGGATGGGTACGCTAAAACTGACCACCGCATTGTGGGCTCTCTGGACGGCCCAAAGCTCATCCGCCTCGTTGGGGCATCTGATGGCGGAACACCACTTGGCCTGGTTGGCTTCATCGCTGCCCAGTAACGAGGGGCATCGCCGGAGCATATGCTCCAAGTTAGCTACGTGTCCACAACGGGGGCATGAGATGGTAGTGTAAGTATCGGGGTAAAGGTTAAGGAAGAAGGCCAGCATACGGGTAAATTTTGTGCGTGGGAGTGACCATAAATACGAGACTGGTTATTTGTACTCGCTTGTGTGTCATTCGTACAACCAACTTGTCGCGTGGTAAGCAGGGGTACTGTTCTGATGGCGAGGTCTTCTATTTTTTTTAATATGTTTCGCATTCGTTACAAAAACCAACAAAGTCTTTGTGCGTTTCAAGCAACTGGCAAATCTGTGTGGCAGCGTGCTATGTAGCCGCTAAAAGCACCAGAGATCCAAATTTAAAGCACTAGATATGACAACACTTTTAAAGCAAAGCTTTTATAACTAACAGGTTTTTACATTGTACGAAAAAAAAAACAACCTCCGTGCAGTCTACTGCGGTGGTGTAAGGGTGGCGGTAGTAGGCTACTGACCCGAAGGTTGCGGGTTCGATTCCGGCCGCGACGGTCGCAATTTGATGAAGGTGAAATGCTGAAGGCTCGCCTACTATGCAGGGTCAGTGCATGAGAAAGAGCATGAGATGGTCAGAATTTCTGGAGTCCTCCAGTACGGCGTCCTACATAATCATACCAAGGTTTTGGGGCGTAAAATCTGGCACATTTTCATTGTTGTTGAAAAACTCTGTGCCGGCCGAAGAGTAGGGAAATGCGTGTTTGTATGTTTTACAATATCCAAATAACTGATCTTTACTCGATCGTGGGCTTATAGGCAATCATCCGTTTCTGATATGGCGATCTAATATTTTATCGATGTTACTTGTCGTTTGCCATGGTCACATTTTATTACTGCCTGAATATGAACGCATGCCCGTGTTTGTTGCCTGTAGCAAGCGAAATTCTCAGCTGCTAAGCCCGCGGGTGAAAATCGTAATGCCAGGCATGGAGGAAGGAAGCATTGCATAATGAGAAAAAAAGGAAAAGAAAGAAAGAAAAGGAATAGATATATTGATTAACAGATAGACAGATAGACGGGCGGTAAGCACGTCGGTGAAAGTCTAGTGCCAGGCATAGAGGAAGGAAGCTATTATTGCACAATGAGAAAGGAAGGAAAAGAAAAGAAAGAAAGAAAAGAAACAGACGGACGGACGGGCAAAATTAATACGCCAGGCACGCAGATTCAGAGCTCCACTTGCTCACATTTCACAGATAAGACAGGGGCTCTTGATTTTTTTTCTTAACACTGTAGCTTGTATTGATCCTAGCTGTACACAGCACCTAGCAAGAGACCTTAGCAGCGGCCGCTGTAAAGTCAGTGGTGCTTGTCGGTAACTTCCTCGTATTTATTGACCCACTGGAAAACATTCGATCATGCCTATTGTGCTACGCTGTCATGAGTGCATATTCTATAGGCATGCTCGTAAAGACAAAAAGAACCTCCATTTGATCATATTGTTTGCCTTCTGACATGCGAGGCTAGCTTTTTACAGAAGTGCCCGTACAAGGCACTTACAATCATGGGTCAGCATACTCACTCATCAGTCGACTAACTCAGACGCACTTATACTCTGGTTGGGCCGTGTGTCTGAGAGCGAGTCCGGCTGAGTAATTATGTTCGTGAGCTCAAGTCCGAGTGAGTCAGGTCCAGATTAACACCCGCATTCACAAATGCTTCTCAACTCGACTTTCACCCTTCACTTGACAGAGTTGAGCAGTGCGACACTGCTCGGCTGAAAATGACGCTGAGCTACTCAAGAATCGCAGGAGATTATCCCTGATATGCAGTAACTTGCCGTTCTTAGAGATGGCGCTCCCATCGGCTTTCTCAAGTGAACGTGAAGCGTTGAGTGAAGGGACGTTCTAGAATACGGCGGTAAGCCTATTGAGTGTGAGTTCGAGTGAGCCCTCAGAGCGAAATATATATCTTGAGTGAGGCTGAGTGAGGTCAATTTTTTTGCCGACTTATATTTACTCGTCGCAGGAGCTTCTCATGCATGCCTGCATCGTGCGCGTGCAGTCTTGCAGCTTAAGAAACATTGTTTAAAGTCGGCTTTTTCACAATCAATGATCGTGTGAGGAAAAGCCCACTCACGTGAACTTGTTCGTTCTACAGTTAGTATTTCGTAGTATACAGCGTAAGGTATGTCCTCACAACGTGAGCTTGTGGCAAGGTTTATACAGAGTCTTCGTATAATTGATTAGTAATAAATGTGGCTTAAGTAGCTCAGATCTGAAGAGGCGAGGCTGTTCTCTAGGACATTTCACTTGATTGTGGTAAGGAATCCGAAATACATTGTTAACGCTAAAGCTTTATATTTCTCATGCGAAAAGTCGCATGACAAGAAACTGGCATGGGTCAACAAATAAATGATAAAAATAATGGAAGCAGCTTGGTTACCTGATGATTGCATGCGGGCGTGATGTACGTTCACTTCGTCTTTGCGAAAGTGTGATACCCAGGCATAAAGAAGACAATCCTCCCCCACAGAAGGCGTTTTGTAAGGCTGCCATGCAGAAGTGGCAGCTGCTGCTTGAAGAATTTAAAAAAAAGCATTCACATGATTCGGCTCAGTGACGTATAGAGGAGTCAAACACATACAAAACCTGACTGCCCGTATGCATGATGATAGTAACAGCAAAATAGATGAGTACTGAGTTAATAAGTATAAGTTACATTAGTTGTAGTCAACTAGTAAGTTAGTAAGTGGACGTTGGCGTCGATACAAAGCGCGTGGTAAAATAGCCACGCTGGATGGCTTTCGCCTTTGACTTAGGCGAATGTTTAAAGGAGCCTGGGAGTTTCCATTGTTACAATTTGGGGTTGACTTGCGCCCATCCATGCCGTCCGTCTGCTCTCATAGGCTGACGAATGCTATCGGCGACACGTAACGACCACTTTTGTTGTCATTAGGGCACCTATAGTTGCTATCAACTGCACCCTGTGCGAAGAATAGTGTTTTTTGACGGCTCCACTGGGTTTGAGCCTGTGCCATTAAGAAGTGTGCATCTGGAAGTCGAGTGTGACAATCGTCGAGCTATAGCTCAGCAACTATGTCCAATATCTGCAATGTGTACAGAACACGAAATTCAAAGGCAACTGTAAATTGGATTTTGTGGTCAGAACGCAATGGTTTATTGATGTTTAGTACAAAAAAAATGAGGCCAGAAAGCTTTCCACAATCGTAATAGTGGACCTGGACCGGGTGGAAAAATTTCCTGCAAAAACCGCGCAGAGAAGGCAAGAAAGAGTCCAAGGGCACGGCACACGGGTACGGTGGGGGGCAGTACATAAAGTGACGAGGCAGAGGCAAGTCGTGGAGCATGATGGAATTCTCACGCATACCACTACGGGCGGCCACTGCGTACATAAGCGTGGTAGGTGAGCCGAGATGCAGCCACCATCTTGCTGACGCAAAGCTTTTTGAAGAGCCACAGGTATAGGACTGGGAGCAGATGCTGAGCAGGACGTGGTCATTATCCGGATCCCACGCACCTCGAGCTCGCACGACGACAGCTTCACCGTGACCCACTGGTAGCGTCGGCGTATAGGACAACATTGACGTAGGATAACGTTATGTGCATCATGTGGAAATTAAGGTGAAAGCCCTACATGTCTCAACAAACGTGAAAATTACCCGGCGCCCCGCGTTCGCGGTGTAAACACGAGCAATGCAAAAAGTTATCTCGTGATGACGTCCGCATGTAAAGTTGTCATGACGTCACAGATCGCCAAAGCTTGCGATTCATATAGCATCATTGCTTGCTCAAAGCCTCCCGGAGGCAGTGTAAAACTATAGGGGAGGTGCGGAGAGGTTCCTGGAGACTATACTATATCTTTTCAATGCACTTGTAAAAGAAATTCATTTTGAACTTGTACAATCCTACATATTAGGCACGAGCCATCTGTAGCGGGAGAACTAAACAAACTATAACGCGAATAACGTTGACTGTAAATGCCGCAGTCACAGTTAGTTTATAAGTTACAGTATAAGCTAAGTTACAGTAAGTTAGTTTATATTTGTAGGAATAGCTGTAGAAATTTCAACAGCGAAGCTGTTAAAACTGGTAGTAAGACGTCTGTTAAAGAAAGAAAAACGTCGAGCCTTTGCCATAGCAACTGCCAAAGCTGCGCGTGACGTGTGCTTAAATTAGTCAAGCCGCCACCGAGCCATCGCCAAAGCAAGCGCCACAGTTTCTACAGAGGCTCCGAGGCAGGGAGTCCAACACATCAGAGTGGCTAACTTGGCGCGTATTCCGGATCCGCCCGTCGCCGCCTATTGACTGCCGCTTCTTAGAACAAACACGCTGGATGAAATCGCTGCCGTCGCTGTGATTCCCGTGTTGCAGCGGGGCGAGCTGAGGATCAACCAGCTTCTGAGGATGAATCAATGCTATTAACTGGGAACAAAAAAGGAAGAGCATGGTTTTCACCTCCGAATAGTTTCGAGGAACCGTATGCATATAAAAATCTTACGAACCTCGATTCTCATGGTTCGCTAATGGGTCACACGTGCTAATTTAACACTGCCCTCCTTGTTCTTGCTGTCATGCTGCCCACATTCGCTTTTGTGTTGGATAGTTATTTGTTGAAACCCACTTGTTCATGTGGTGGTTGTTGGGGCCACTGCCAGTTTGTCGTCCGGTTATTACTGGTTTCTTATTTATCCCAATCTTTTGAGCACCCAAAATTATTAGGAATGAAGTTTAATCACGTTGCTCATGGCAAATGCGGCATATATTTTCTTATTGCGTTCATAAACTCGAGTAAAATTGGAATCGTTTGCTGATACCGACAGTTCAAAACCGTGCCATCAGGTTCATTCATTCTTCGCACTCATACAATAAAAGTGTAACATCGCTCAAAAAGAGAATCAGCTATTTTAAGCCTTGACATTCGCCACCGCATCTCTAGTCTCAGCCTTTTTGACAAGTTTTTTCACAGCACGATTCGTCATTCCTACATCGCCCCACCGGCCCGCATATCTCACCGCACGTGTCATTCACTTGAAGTTGCGCGGCCACGGATTAAGACGACCACCTTTTCTATGTCCTTCTTTGTTCGGACAGCGAAAGACTGTAATTACCTTCCCCATGATGTCGTCACCACTGAATGCTCATCATCATTTTTTGATCGATTACATGTCCATTTTTCGAGATAAAAACTTGTGGCAATAAAAAATTACGTTAACCCACCCCTTATGTAATACCCCTTCGAGGGGTCTTTAAGGAAAATAAAGGTATGTTATGTTATGTGTCATTGCCATACTTCTGCGGGCTTCTGGCAAAACGTTACGTTCGGAAACTCTAGCACGTTTTTTTTTCTCGTTTTTTTAAACATATGGGAGCATCGTACCTAATTTTTGTCACGTCTACAATATTGCAGTTCTCCACAGGATTATCTAACCAACTGATGTACATTGTCATGTCGCCCTGTAGCCGCTTCCTTAGAGTACGTTTGGACTTTTTGTTTTATAATTCATTCTTTGAAGTAAACAACTGAGGGCTGAGAAACGCTTCGCACTCAAAACGGGCGTTCTTAATTGTTGCTGCGCGTGTACGTTTTCGTTTTCCCAGAAGCGCGATTGTATGCATTGAATATTTGCGCAATGGCTGGGCGCATCTGATAGCGGAGACGAGGAAAACGGTCCAATATTTTTTTTCCGATATTTTTCTTCTCAAACATTTTTCGGCGCAGGGCACGAGGTTAACTGGTGTGGGCTTTATGAATAGACTTATATTTAGCTTTCGGCTAGTCAATGGGACTTCCCGCAAGAACTTCTCATGGTGACTGTTCTATGGTGCCGACCCTCCGTATGGCGTAATCCGAGGAGTTGCGTTTCACGTGACAATGACGATGTGCATGTACGCTTGTTCAAATCTGCCTCCGTAAAGGGAAGGCGATTTCCACTTTTGTTATGAGATTTTCATGGCTCCTCGCGAAGACTCCAACAACAAGAAGAAATAGCATATGTTGTTATGTATTGTCCCACTGACAACTGTCATCTATAGGTTCATGATCTGTAAATGACACTTTGAGGTCAATCGCTGTGTCTTAACGGATGCAACGTGTAGAATGGGCGAGATTAGTTTTGCAGCAAGGGCGTTTGAAAAATATGCGGCACGCTTGTGAGTGTCCGGTGTTTTCTGATCGTTATCAAAATGTGGCGCTCGAGGCCAGCCATAATTTGTGGGGCCAACTGCGCCTGAGTGTGTGCGCACAGCGGCCAATTCTGTGCTTTTCTGGACCTTTCAGATTCAGTAATCTCGCCCCCAGCCCCAGGTACGTACCATAGCAACAGACGCCTGCTCTGAATGCGTACTGACTCTAACAGAAGAAATGTTTTTGGTGCGTTGAGCTGTGTTTAGAATGCATGGTATGTATCTGGCGCTGGGAACTGTCTGTCTCTGGTCCTCACTAATCTATCGCTGTCCGAGTCATTCTCCCAATGTTGTGACTTGTTTATCTCACATGATTGTGCACACTATATGTACCAAACTGACCGCACTTTTTCATTGCACGTGTCAACCTGTTCTCAGCGCCACTCATTCGCAGTAGCACATAGGGTGGAGGCCTGCCAGTATGTCTGAGTAAAACTGTGTCTTCTAACGCTCTGCGATGAACATTTAGCGGCAGATCACGTTAATGTACAGTTTAACTGTAAATATTTTTTTTGCCTTGCGTGCTTTCATTCATTCGCAGGTTAGGTGAACTTCCACTTCCTGCACCGTTTACGGCACATTGCGACATTTTGTGACATTTTATATATGCACAGCATCATATCCAGATGCCCTAAAGCAGGAACTATTACTTTGATCATATCGGTTATCTGATGATTGAAGTATGGCAAAAGAAAGCTTCGCTCATTGAAGTACCTTGATCTCGGCTTTCTTTTTAATTAACAATTGTTTGTCTCGCACTGCTGCTCAAAAATTTTCAACAGGACGGACAACGAGAAAAGAACCATGAAACAAGCATATATAATTGCGTGAAATTAGCAATAAACAAAAAATTATCAGTTTGTGCCATGCGACATAAGGTTCATTAGGATTATTCTAATTTATACTAATGGGATACAGAGCGTCGGAAGAAAAATGTACAAATATAGCCCTTTCCAAAATACAGTGCTAGGAAGTGTAGGCAATGGGAAATTTTTTGCGTGTGTTATTTAGCCAATTTATCGTTAATAAGCAAGTTGAAAATTTTAAAGCTGATAAATGTCACTGATAATTATGACAGAAGTAGCTGAGTTGTATTTAGTTAAGAGACAATTAGGTCTGACAAATTTTGAGTCTTAGAATTTTCAGCGTAGTAGAAGGATACCAAACAGAATATAGAAGCTTAAGTCGTATAAATTCTAAATATAGAATAACATTACCTTTAGGGGAACTCTGACGTTTATCTTCTGAATAACTATTCATCTAAAATAAAATTATGAGATGAGCCAAAGAAGTTGTTTTTGATGAAGTTCTCTGTGAAAGTAGTGTAGTTGTGAAATGTAAAACTAAATGTAAAAAATTTTAAACTTCTAAGGAGTTTATGCGTCTGAAGACGGTGAGTTTGTGGATACATTATTTAGAATAGATTTTATCGCGTAAAATTTTGCTTGAGTAAGTACTCATACGTGAATGTTACGGAGAAATTGCTGTTTACAAGGGGAAAACGAGCGAAAAAAATGAGGAAAAAAACGAGGCTTTCCGAAGTCGTGTGCTTCGCACAACACATTTCGATCCATAAGTCAAGAGCTCTTTGTCAGCGCACGTTTTTTGTCAATGTGTTTTTTGTGTTTAATATAGGAATACCCGAACGTAAAATAGATTACTCAAGCCTTTAACTGCCTTTCTTTGTCACTGCTGCGCTAACCTGCCCCCATACATATCAATGCTCTGAATCTTTCCAGACAGCACCTCAGTCTCGGTAGCCAAATGTTTAATTTAGTCGTCATAATAAGCTACACCACATGTAAAGAAGCAGTGCCTCAGTAAAGTTTTGAACGAAAAATCGGTACCATGGAATAACGCTGCAAATGTGAAAGGGCATCTGTATATGATTCTAAACAGACGATAATTACATTTGTATATACTGTGATTGCCAAAAGCTTATGTCAAGCCCTCGTTCATGATGTCAATGTATCACAATGTGGTGATGTAACCTATTATCGAAAGAACAAAATACTTGGCTCTCTATCAACAGTTGCCTTATCGTTCCTTGCCTTTCATTGTTTCACAACATGAAGCACTTGGAACGATCCACTTCTGCAGTGAAGTGGATCGTTCACATTTTCGTGTTGATAGGAACTACAGCTGGTGAATAAAACAAGCGCACTCGAGGCTGTGACAAATACACACAATCTCGACACTCTTATGCACCAGTGCGGAGCACATCTATATATACATATAAAAGATTCTTAGCATTGTATACGCACACACAACGCGCACGTGCTTTCACTGTATGCCTGAAAACTTCGAATGGTTTCAACTATTAAACTTTGCTCGGTAGCGTACCGCAAAATAAACTATAAAATCGATGAAGCACGCGGAAAGTTTGTTTCGATAAGAACCGGCTTTTCCGAGGGTAACGTCAGAATGAGACACGAAGGCATCAATGAGAAGACACATCGAGTGTATATGTTGTACTGCGGCTGAATACATCGCACTCTCTTTCTAACCACTCTCTCCATCTTGATCACGTTCCCCTTTCCATTCAACTAGCTTCTGTATTTATCTGACTGGTGATAGGCGTGTATACTAAACAAGCTGGCGCCGTGTCTGTGAAACAGCTCCGAGCCGACAGTTCGAGCTGGGAACCACGTACAAGTACAGCTTGCAAAGCGATGTCTTCCTGAACGAAGCGGCGCCCCGACCATCGGGCAAGACCAGCAAGAGCGTTGGCTACGGTCTCAGGGCGACCGCTGCGGTCACCTGCATTTGGAAGAGCCCCCATGATCCTCTTAACAGGCTATTTCGTGTGGAGGTAAGTGTGTGTCATGCCTTACGCTACATGCTTATCTGCATGTACAGTAATTGTGTAATGTTGTTTATGACATATTCCTGAGCAACATAAATTTGTTCCTACCGTAGTGAAACCTTTATCACTTATAACTGCTCGCGAAGTATCCAGGCTGCGGCGTTGCATTTTCGATGGAGCGAAAATGATGTAGGCCAGTGTGCTCAGATTTGGGTGCACGTTAAAAAACCCCAGGTGGTCGAAATTTCCGGAGCCCTCCACTACGATGTCTCTCATAATCATATGGTGGTTTTGGAACGTTGAACCCCACGTATTAATCAATGTTCGCGAAGTATACGGCAACTGAAAACATCAAATAGATTTCTTGTATAGGTAATTAATTTACTGATGAGTTTACGTATGCTTTAATAAACAAAATCAACATTAAAACATCAAATAGATTTCTTGTACAGGTAATTAGTTTGCTGATCAATTTACGTATGCTTTAATAAACAAAATCAACGTTGAATGTCGAAATAAAGAGCTCTGAAAAGCTTTCGACAATCCTCCACATGCTAGGGATGGTCGACCGTGCACCTTATTTTACTGTATTACGAAAATATATGCTGAAGTGGATTAGCCCTATAGTTCCAGGTGAGCTCAGTGTCGTTTGTCTTTTTATTACGCAGTTTCTTTGTTTTCTTTTGTTGGTAGTATAATCGCCCATTATCCTTGCAATCACCCTCACTGTATAATATTAAGTTAGGCACCTCCTCAAACACTTTTTCATAACCCAAGCTCAATCGCCTCTCAAGCAGAAATGGCGAATTATCGGAATACCAGCCGAGGGAAATGCAGTGTTGCGTTTTGCGCGATGAAACATCTGGGTGAACGATGTGCTTTGTGTTGAGTGTTTCAGGAAATACCTACAAAACTAGTTCAGCTCGTTTCCAGGCTGATTTGGGTGCATATTAAAGAACCCCAGGTGGTCGAAATTTCCGGAGCCCTCCACTACGACGTCTCTCATAATCATATGGTGGTTTTGGGACTTTAAACCCTACATATCAATCAATCATCATCCTTTCCACGCTGGACGTGTGCAATCAAGCGCAAATACTTCCAACAAAAATGCGCTGGCTGCCTCGCATTAGAGAGTTTTAGCAAGCTAAGTAAACACGTCACGGAAAGGCGGTAGACACGGAACCACCTGACGAGTGCGCATGCGCGACCATTGTACGCGCATACGGAAAGGAACCGTGTCGCATATCCGTAACGTGTTTCCGTATCTTGCTAAAGCTTTCTATTGCCAGTGCACGTTCTTCCGTGAGCTGACCGGTGCCATCTGTTGTGGTCTGCTCGTGCAGCTGTCGCAGGTGCACCTGACCGTTGTGCCAGCGGACACACCGGCGGGCAGCCGCAGTCAGCACGCGTCTCAGTGGGACGCGGCGTCACCGCTGCCTCTCTACGTGCTCCAACAGAGCAGCGAAATCGTCAAGGTCTGGTCGCACACCGAGTCACTTACCAGCGTCAACATCAAGAAGGCCGTGGCCAGCATGCTACAGTACCAGCTCACGCCCGAGAACAAATACCAGGTCCTTTTTCCGGCTATGTTATGCGAACATGCATGGGTTTCGAAGCAATACAAGTGAGCGAAGACAAATCGATGAGACGGATGAGCGCTTTCTTTTTGATAGAGCGAAAAACTTGGAAGCAGCTGCGCATAAAATTGCTTTTGCATGGACACATAGTCTTTAGTGTCGTACTTTAATTGTGGATTTGTTCTTCAAGTTAAAACATCACAAGTTATCACTTTTCAAGTCCTGGTGCGCAACCCGCTCATCTGCGTCTTTTTGCAAAAAATAAAATAAAATAAAACTTGAATAATCTTGCATGTTGCGTGAAGGTGCGCCATCGTGCGCCATTTTTTTATTATGCAGGAGCATTTTAAAACCACGAACATCTTTCACCCTTTCACTTCGTTTCTACTCATTAGAAAGACTTCCCATTGTAGATTTCACATTAAGGAGAGAGTGCATTATGCTTAACTGTGAAGCGCTTAGGATAAGATATTTGAAAGAAAATCTCAAGAGGGAACACTTCTAAGAGCTTCCCTCTCCTCCCCTGCCTTAAGAGAAAAGACGTCAATATCCCTCTCCCCCCTTCGGAAATTCCTGCCACCTTCTTTAAAGATTCACGCCACTGGTTTAGGAAGTGGTTTATAAGCAGGGGTAGGTTATGTGCGAGGAAACATGGTATTGATGTAAACAGCACCTCATACATATTCATGCGCATCGCGTACTCGTGCGCCACAAGCTACTATTCTGCCTTGACTCGCATTGGTATTGTTTTTTAATATCTTACTCGGCAAGCTTCTTTGTATAATGTACTATCGGCATCAAATGAAACGTGAACAGCGGGGCGCATGGCACAAGCCTCATCAATGGCATAGTGCGCGCCGTCCACTAGTCATTGACACAGACAGGCTCGCACATCCGGTGTGGCAGCACTGCATGATTCCTCTATAGTGCAATATTTCTGTTTGTGTTTCAGGTATGGTAATTGAAAGAAACAAAATAAAAAAATACAGAGGTTAAACAACTGCAGCCGAAGGCGAGTATCGCAGCACGGTTTGTCAACACGGAGTACATAATCACGGTATGCCTGGCAAATTTTATTTATAGTAGACAAAACTCGGTTCACAATGCTGGCAATTTCACGCTGTTTCACTTTGTGCCGGTAAAGCGAAACAGTTTGCGCTCTCTCTTCCGAAGAAACGCTCGGCATTTCCAGTTGAAGTGGAGCCTTTTCTGGTCGGTCTCTGAAAGAAGGGTGCAGGTGAAGCAGTGCTGGCGAACAAGATGCGACGATCGTTTTAACATCAACCGCAAACCGATTATATTTCTCTTTTTGTTTTATCTTGCCAAGACACTGATTGCACTGCGACGTTGAAGTAAAAGCAAGGAATTGTGAGTAATACAATCAAAAGCGCTTGGCACGCCCACGATGGTCACCATAATCATCATACGAAAACTAGGGCACAAGAGAAGATAACGCACTCTAGGGGGATCGCACAGTGCTGCCAAACCGGATGTGCACGCCTGTCAATGATGATGACTGGATGGCCAACACTATACTGTTTCTAATGCTTGAAACACGCGCTACGCTGTTCGGGTTTCATTTGACGCCGATAGTACGCAGTGGCGATGTCGAACTTATTTTCTCTAAGTTCGATTGGGCCGATTGGGGCTTGCCTTGCGAAAAATGGCCATGTTTTTCCCTTTTGCGGCAGTTATTGCGTTAACACAGGCAGCGGATAAGCGAACGTTGAGTCCGCCACATGCGTTGATGTGCGCGACAACGACGAATCATGGGAGAAGCACGCGATTGTAAACGGTAGTTCTAGTCACTGTGCAACTAAAAGTCCCTTTCAATGTCAACTTCTTGAGGCGCTCGCTATCATCCGATTTTCGATATGTGCAGTGTTACGGCTGTTTCTGTTCGATATAGCCGTAAAATTTCCATGCACTGATGTCAAAGTAGCGCCGTGTTCGAGAATAGTTTGATGTGAAGGATAATTTGATTTAGTTCGACATAGTCCGGTTTTACTGTATCTGGCTACAGCGCTATTCCGCTAAAACACGCATTGAAGGGTGTAACACTTTTAATTGCAATAACAATTATATAGACACTCTCCACTGAATTTTACTCCTGGCATCGGCGTCGCCGTCACTCACAGTGTATGCATACGTTTCTATATATATGTAAACGCAAAAAATATCACGAAAAAGACTCCGGCGCTCGGACTCAAACGCGGGACCTCTGAGTCGTGAATGCGAGGCGTTAGCCTCGGAGAAGCACCTCTTGCAACGTTCAAACGGCAGGCTATTTATATCTACCACTTATCACTGTTGACGGGAATCTGGGGGGAACTATCATGTTTTCAGCATTACAAGCAAGATGGCGCAGTGAGCGCGCGTTGCCACATCATCATGACGCGGCAGCGCGGGCTCTCATCTCCCCCGTGTACTTTGCCTCACGGATAGGAGGAGGGTGGACGCTCACTCACGTGCCCTTATCTCGCGGTGGGGAGGATCGTACGGCTTGGCCGACCTTCGGCTTTCACTGGAACGATTCTGTTGTAGTTACCGTATGCACTAGGTCACTGCACTCGTTGCACAGTTTTCGTTTGCGAAAAAAGGCGTGCTTTCCAGACACAGGGAAGTAACAACTAATACGCTCATTTGCGTTCATCTGTACCTGTGAGTCAGTTACCCTTAATGACCAGCGGTTATCCTGTCTACGCGCTACATGCCCTGCCCATGTCCATTTCTTCTTCTTGATTTCAGCTATGATATCCTTAACCCCCGTTTGTTCCCTAATCCACTCTGCTCTCTTCTTGTCTCTTAAGGTTACACCTACCATTTTTCTTTCCATTGCTCGCTGCGTCGTCCTCAATTTAAGCTGAACCCTCTTTGTGAGTCTCCAGGTTTCTGCTCCGTAGCTAAGTACCGGCAAGATACAGCTGTTATATACCTTCCTCTTGAGGGATAGTGGCAATCTACCTGTCATAATTTGAGAGTGCTTGCCGAATGTGCTCCACCCCATTCTTATTCTTCTAGTTACTTCAATCTCGTGGTTCGGCTCTGCGGTTATTACCTGCCCTAAGTAGACATAGTCTTTTACAACTTCAAGTGCACTATTACCTATTCATTAAGGGTCATTAAGGGTAACTGACTGGATTCCCAGAGAAGGGAAGCGGGTTCGGGGGAGACAGAAGGTTAGGTGGGCAGATGAGATTAAGAAATTTGCGGGTATAAATTGGCAGCAGCAAGCACAGGACCGGGTTAACTGGCGGAACATGGGAGAGGCCTTTGTCCTGCAGTGGACGTAGTCAGGCTGATGATGATGATGATGATGATGATGATGTACCTGTGAGTACGTTTCGTGCGTCATTTCTGTGTGAGAAACGTGGGGCACGTTTCGATCTGCTTGCCATTCGTCGGGTGACCTTCCAAGTTGTTGCTATCGCGTTCATTGCTTCGCTTTTGCGGCAAAGCTGTGACTTTTTTAAAGCAACCTTATAACAGCCTCATTAAAGAAGCTTATTGCCTCACTAATCGACCGCCGCAAAAACTTAATTAAGACGTCAAGTATACGAGCAGAGTTGCAAAGATTGGTAGCACTCCATAAGCGCTCTGTCCCCGTCTCCTCTCGTCCCGACGAACACGCTGGAAAATAAGCCAGGAAGAATGACGCGTGGTACAAAAGTTACGTCCCGCACGCAACGTGACCTTGAGCACTTTCTTTTCTATTCTTTTCTTTTTTTAATTTGAAAGACTACCCTTCAGCATAACAAACGTACATAAGAACACGAGAAGCGCATCACACAAACAAGTTGCACTCGTGCGTATATAAAGTTTAGTAGCAAGGATTGGTGGAATGGTTCTTTAGAGTTTCCTTAAATTACATGGACGGGACTCTGGCGCTGCGATCACTCAGCGTCGACATATATTTGCCTATATGATTGCGAGCGGTGAATCGCACTTGTGCCTTCATTTAATGCTGTGTTGCGGTTTTGTTTTGAAGAAAAAAAACGATTCCTTTTTTTTCATTTGTGACCCGATTATAAGTGGTAAGCCTAAAAGATTGTTGTTGAAGCGTAATTGCCGAACATTTGCTGATTGCTGTTGTGTGACAAAGCAGCTTCAAGCCACATGAAGCCAGAAGGAACGTAAAGCATGAATACCATGTAAATTCATGTACTACCCATAATTTCCCTGCTTTTTGAAGCGCCATGCATTGCAGTTCCCATAGACCGCCTGAGTTCCCTGTAGTGTATACTTAGGAAACTCTATGCTTTTATCCACCTTTTTCTTGGAATGGGGGGTTTACTTACAGTGAGATAGTGAGCGAGCACGCGGGCACGTCGCGCTATCTTGCGGCGGCCATGGTAACAATGTAGCTCACGATGCTCATATCACCCAACGGTCGTAGACATTGGTTTTATGGTGCGGTCTCTCGGGTTTATGGCATGATTGGTCGAGAGAACAGCAAGTGATGTTTAGATTACTTTGATAACGAATTTTAAATTCCAGGGTGCTGGCTGCGCTATAGTGTTCTCGGAAGTCTCGACCATCAATCGACAGTGTTGTCTGGCCATGCTGGAAATCAGTTGCAGGGCCCCATTAAAGTACAGCACAAAAGAATGCAATGACATTGTTACGTGTGCGTGCTTCGATCTCGTGTCTCTCACGTGTATATTTCCCGGCATTGTGTGTGTGTGTGTGTGTGTGTGTGTGTGGTTTCTATATAATTACGTCTGAAAGTATGTGTGTCGTTCCAGGTCGATGTCTCCGGCCGGTGCTCGGTGTCGTTCAAGACACAACGCAACATCATTGCGAAGCACAAATATTCATGTACACATCCTGACAAAACGCAATTCTTCAACCCTAACCCCGTACGTATTCACAACACATTTGACATTGCTTATCACTACGCACAAATGCGATTTATCTGCAGATCATCTTAGAACAGGCTTATAGTTACAGCACCTAAAGCTCGTATCACGTTCAGTTTTGTGTTCAGTTACAGTTGATTACCAACGATCTGTGATGACGTTTACTTTCCAGATTCAGTCGCCTACGGTACTAACTGAGTCAGCGTCATTGTACGAGCTGCTTCCCGACATGACAGCTCCAAGGAGCGTGCAAATCAGTGAACGAACGCAAATGTATGTGAACATCTTGAAGGAAGCGAGCATCTTAGTCGAAGCAAAGTGAGTACACGCACATTTCTCCAGCAGTACACATATTTGACCAACGTCCTCTGAATAGAACTATGGAAGCCAAAAACAGCTTGTTCCTCTCTTCAGATGGCGTTTGTGTGATGTGGTGCATACGAAAAGGTCGTAATCTCCAGTGTAGCTGCACTTCGAGCTGCGGAATAGTCACTAAATAATGAACAATGCCTGGGACAAGCCAGATAATAATAATAATAATAATAATAATAATAATAATAATAATAATAATAATAATAATAATAATAATAATAATAATAAATCGCAATATGATTACGGGAGACGTCATAGTGAAGGGCTCCGAAAATTTCGACCATCTGTATGTAATCTACGCTAACATCGAAATGGGGGACAAGCAAGAGGGGATTTACATGTAAAGCCAACATCAGGTATAGCTCAGAATCAACGCGTTCTTACTTTCCGCTGTGATCTTTGTGACCAAAAAAAAATCTCACGATTGCGTTGAGTGGAATCGTTCCTCTATTAGCGATTTTCTAGACGTCAATGTTGAAGACCGGTTTCGCTTATTTTAATTCACTACTATTGTGGCAGCGTGGCTTCCACAGGAAGAATCCCTGCGTATCTAACCACGCGCCTTCTTCCTACCACTGACTGTTTGGTGGCTGAACACATGTTGCGGGAGGGTCTTTTAATGCAACTTGTACATCAATCAGCTGTCTTGGCTTGCAGTGACATTGTAGTCATCATGTTCAATATTGTAAAATTTTGCTTAGCCCAGAAAATGTTGCTGTAACTTTGCACATGTATTTTAAACCAATAAATCTTGATTAATAATGACCATATTATAGGGTTGATTGATATGTGGGGTTTAACGTCCCAAAACCACTATATGATTATGAGAGACGCCGTAGTGGAGGGCTCCGGAAATTTAGACCACCTGGGGTTCTTTAACGTGCACCCAAATCTGAGTACACGGGCCTACAACATTTCCGCCTCCATCGGAAATGCAGCCGCCGCAGCCGGGATTCGAACCCGCGCCCTGCGGGTCAGCAGCCGAGTACCTTAGCCACTAGACCACCGCGGCGGGGCAACCATATTATAGGGTAATATGAAAAAGTTCTTAAAATGCAGGAATCGTGTTTCGTTTAAATGAAGTGTACCTATCCTATTCCTGTTGACCGTTGCGCCGAATTGGTGACATCATACGGAAGAAACCAAGAGGGCTGCGTATAACGACGTATATCATTTTGTGATAACGAAATACATTAAAGCCTCTTCTTGACGTGGCTTATGAGTGCCTTAGCTGTTTATCGCAGCTGGGTCCTTGACTTTGTAGGAATAACACGTCGGTAAGATTGAGGAAAACATGGCTGATCGACTTCTTAAATTTCTTTCAAAAATTATATATTGTTGCCCCATGAGTGGAAAGAAGAGATCCGCAATTAGTTTTGCTGTAAATTTTTTTTTCAAAGCACAGTAAAACAATAATGACGAAAAATTGGAGTGCCACGCTTACCTGCTCGGCTGTTTTTTTTTCGAATTTGGTGATGAATTACACAAAATGTAATAAAGCTACGTACTTCAAATTGTTTAACAAGATATAGACGTTTGGGCGCTGACATTAAATTATATTTTTATTATCTATGTAATGTAGACATTTTTATTAAAAGTCTCAAATTTGGACCAAAAACGTTTTTCTGCCTACTCTTCAGGCCTTTATTTTAAAAAAAGTACCAATGACAGAGAAGTGAAACTTTGTCATCATTTTTTCAGCATGCTTATTCATGAAACTACCAAAGCCTATATTAATACTCCTTTTCAATAAAAAAAGATATAATCGTGCAAACTTCAAGAAAAGAGTATGCAAGGAAGACTTCTGACGGTGATTAAAAAATCATTTTTGATAATATTTGTACTTTACCCCCTTATTGTCCTCCACATCAACTTTCACAATCAATTCACAGCTTTGACTATCAAATTTGAAAAAAAAAGCAGCAGAGCAAGTAAGCGTGGAACTCCACTTTTTTGCCATTATTGATTTACTGCGCCTCGAAAAAAAAAAGGTTTACAGCAAAAACAATTGTGGATCTCTTACTTTTTATCAAGCAAGAATATATAAAACAAAAAATAAAGATGTCCACCAACCATGCTGTGTTCGAGTTTACGTAGAATCACCTGTCTATCGCCGTGGCCTTGAAGTCCCAAAAGAAAGTCCAGTTATGCATCAATATCGAACAACGGCCCTTATCTACGGTGCCATTAAATTATTTTCGCGCTGCGCTGGCAAGCGTCAGCTGAAACGCTCTGTACAACGAAGTGATAAATATGAAGCACCTGCTTCATTGTTTACTAGTTTATTCACGTCTGTATGCTATTCTTTCCTGACGAAATTACTGACTGGCTTTGCCGTCAGACGTAGCCTGAGATTGTATATTCCGACAGTGGCTCTTTGACATATAATCTTTGTTAAAGGGATAAGACGTCACCACTTCTTTGCGTCTTTTCTGTGTTTGGAAATTATGCTTCAAAGTGAATAATCAGGAATGAATTAAGAAAACGATAGCACATCGTTAACACACGATGGTTTTTCAAGTAATGTCCGCCGTTCTGTGTGATCCATGCAGCCTACATGGAACCATATCTCTATATGCCACTGGTGATTTGTACGCCTGTTTCAACTGAGAAAGCCACAGAGGGAATCGCTTCCGCCCGAATAAAAGTGTCGTTGCTCAGTGCGGTCACCCATTGCCTCCTGCGGGCGCTGTCCTTGGTGCCGAGTTTCATTCCTGGATACCGGCATGTGTTGCAACGTCGCAGTTGTACGCTAGTTTCCAGCGGATGGATGCGTTCGTATAGAGCGTAAACCTTGAACAGCGGTTGTCTTCTTTACTATAATCTAGGTCACTTTAGTCTCGAGCATCGGTCGGCAAATTCACTCTTGAGTTGACACACCAAGATTCAGATCGAGCCGTGACTCTGAGTGAGTCCGAGTCAGAAATATTTTGGCGAGTCTGAGTCCGAGTGAGCCCAAAAGGGCAAAATATGTTTTTCGAGTGAGCCTGAGTGAGTTCCACTTTTTTTCTGCCTAGCTGTGGTTCTATCACTCATTTTCAGCAATACTACGAGCCTTAACTGGATTCACGTTTATACTTTCGTCTCCTCACACATATTCGAAAAGCAGCATCGTCCTAGCGCCATTTGAATATTTCTTGATGGGGCCAATATTACGCAAGAGAGTGCAATGACCCCATCCACTAACTGATATACAGAGAAATTCTTTATAAATATATCCCAAGTTGTCATCTCTTTCAAGAAAAATGTCGCTACTGGTTAGCAACCACTCATAACTCGTATTCGAAGGTACAATGTCAAAATGCGCCAAGTGCACCGAATACGTGACATCTTGGTGTGAAAGGGCGTTGGCACCATGGTTGAACAAGCTACTTCAACAACGGGCTCCCGAGTTGACTCACTCGGACTCCCTCAGACTCAGATCGAGCTGTGAGTCTGAGTGCGTCCGGGTGATATATTTTTTTGAGTCAAGTCCAAGTGAGTCCTGTGCGAGAAAATTTTCGTGAGTGTGAATCAGAGCGAGTCCAACATTCGAAATATATATTCATGAGTGAGCCTGAGGGAGCTTCACAATTTTTGGCGACCTATGGTCGAACGCTAACAAGAAAGCGCAATGCCAATGCCGCTAGAAACAGCGTTCTAGAGAAGGCCGCTATCTGTTTCACCACAAAATTCACGATTCTGGGTGACGCATCGATACGACCTATGGTCGGCAGCCTTTTCAGCCGGGGGAACATTTTGCATGAAGCCGACTCAGCGGCTTCGCTTTCTTGGCGAAAGCATGGCTCTCGTGCAGTCTACTCTCGCGGTACACGGTAATCGTTTGGGCCAAGTGGAGCAATATCTTGATCACGTCGTCGCCCCTGCCGTTGCCGCGGATAAGCCGTTGTCGCAACGTACAGCCGTGCCCAGTCCACCGCATCACGTGGCCCTTATGCACCCGCCGGGTGCTCAGGCCAACTCTTAATGCTTCAAGATGGCCAGGCCAATTGACGAGTTGCGAATCTGGCAATGGAACTGCAGGAGCTTCACCCACAAGAAAGCTTTCCTGCAGCAATACCTCCGTAGCCACGAAGCCAAACCTCACATCATGCTATTACAAGAGACTGTAGTACCAACCGCCACGTTTTCCGGATACCAGTGGTTGCCCGGCCCCTCGGGAGGACGCGGTATCGCCACCTTGGTCGCTAACAAGATTACCTGCACAGCGCACAGTCTCAATGTGCCTGAAATTGAGCACGTTATGGTCGAAATCCTCCCTGGAAACATATCACAACAAAGCGTATACATGCTCAATGTATACAGTAGTCCCAGCCACCATAGACAAAGATTCACACGCTTGTTCCAGAAAGCTGTCCGCCTCGCGGGGCCTAACCCGCTAGTGATTGCAGGCGATTTTAACGCTGCGCATAGCGCCTGGGGCTACACGTACGACACACCCAAAGGTAACGAGCTTTGGAAAAGTGCGAATGACATGGGCCTTATTCTCATTACGGACAAGGCCTTCCCCACTCGCACTGGTACGTCCACGCAAAGAGATACTACGCCGGATCTATGCTTCGTCAAGAATATCTCCGACGCCCACTGGTCCAACCTCGCGGTAGATCTCGGTAGTGACCACTTCATATTGGCTGTACACCTCCCCACAGTAAGCAGGAAGACCAAGTCGTACACGTGGGTCGACTGGGACCTCCTTCGTAAGACCCGCGCAGAACGACCTCCTCCCGATACCCCACCGAGCCTCGAGACGTGGACGGCCCAGCTCAAAGCTGATGTAAACAAGGCAACGAAAACTATCACCACAGACCTTCCAACCGAAAGGATGGACAGTCGTCTCGCCCACCTACTAGAGGCCAAACAGTCTCTATTGGCCCGGTGGAAGGGCCAGCGCCTTAATCGGAGGTTACGCAAACGCATATCTCAGCTGAACAAGACCATGATGGATCACTGCCGCATCCTTTCAAAACAGCAGTGGGACGAAATTTGTAATTCGATTGATGGTCAGGTTCGAAATGGCAAAACGTGGAACTTACTCAAACACCTCCTCAATGAAACCAACACCCGCACAAATCAGCGTCATTCGATCGTGAAGATACTTCATCAGGCTAAACAAACAGTGTCACCGGAAGATGTTGTCAAGAACCTCGTGGAAAAATATCTCCCGCTCCCCACGGGCCCTGTGACCCCTCACCCTGATTACTCTGGCAGCAACAACACTAACTTAGACGCCGAGTTTTCTATTGAAGATGTACGCCGAGCTCTCCATGAGCTCAATGGCCGCTCAGCCCCTGGCCCCGATGGCATCACCAACAAGCTCCTACGCAACCTGGACGATTCTTCCGTCACTTACCTCACTGACACTATCAACGAGATATGGAAAAAGGGTGAGATACCCGATGCTTGGAAACTAGCTCACACGGTTCTGATACCCAAACCGGGAAAGGCGCCGAGCCTAGATAACCTACGCCCCATATCTCTCACGTCGTGCGTGGGCAAAGTGGCTGAGCACGTCGTCCTCAACAGGGTTGGTCGGTACCTCGAAGATAACGACTACATCCCGCACCACATGATTGGCTTCCGACCAGGGTTATCCACTCAAGACGCCATGTTACTCCTAAAGCATCAAATTCTAGATGGCGGAAACACTCGGGACACTCGTGCAATACTCGGTCTCGATTTAGAAAAGGCCTTTGATACCATAACGCACTCGTCAATCTTGAAAGCGATCGCAGCCCTCGGCCTAGGTCATCGATTTTACTACTTTATCCGCTCTTTTCTCACTCGGCGCAGAGCCGTCCTCCGCGTAGGAGACCTAGTGTCGGAAGAAGTGGAGCTCGGACAGCGGGGCACTCCTCAGGGATCCGTCCTCTCACCCACGCTCTTCAACCTCGTGATGATCGGGCTTTCCGAACGACTTTCAAAAATAGACGGGCTAAATCACACTATCTATGCGGATGATGTAACCATATGGTGCTCCACAGGGTCGGATGGCTTCATTGAGTCCGCCCTGCAAGAGGCTATCGACACCACCGAGTCTTACCTCGACCACACCGGTCTCAGGTGCTCACCTGCGAAGTCGGAGCTGTTGATATATTTGCCCAAACGCCGGGGTGCCAAGCCCAAAGGATGGAAACCTCCGGCGGAACGCAATATCACCCTCCACACCAGAGATGGTCGTACTGTACCCAGGGTAGACACCATCAAGGTCCTCGGCATGATCATCGAGTCCCGCGGAACCAACACCCAAACAGTACACAAGCTCAGGACTAAGACCGAGAATGCCATACGACTCGTACGTAGAGTAGCCAACAGGCACCATGGCCTCAAAGAAGACAACCTGCTGCGTCTCGTACACGCGTTTGTTTTGTGCCATTTTACGTACGTTGCCGCTATACACAAGTGGCTACGTGCTGAGCGCGATCAACTCAATGCGCTTATTCGCAAGGTGGTCAAACGAGCCCTTGGCCTCCCTATCACCACTCCAACGTACAAACTCCTCGAGCTTGGCGTACATAACACGCTAGAAGAGATCGCCGAAGCTCAGGAACGTGTGCAATTGACCCGACTCACTACAACCAAGGCGGGCCGCCATATTCTGCGTGAGCTCGGCTTCTTCTCCTCGAGGGCCAGGGACCCCCCAGAGTTGACTCTAATTCCCCGTGAAATCCGCGACCTTATTACGATCGCTCCCATACCACGAAATGTACACCCCGAATACAACAGAGGCAGGCGCCTTGCGCGGGCGACCGCCATTCTCAAGCGCATAGACATGGAAGCGGACAACGTCTCGTTCGTGGACGCCGCTGCCTATCGCAACAACCAAGCCTTCGCTGCGGTCGCGGTATCATCCGCGCAGCAGACTCTTACCTCAGCCACAATCCTCGCCCGAAACCCCGAAGTAGCGGAGCAAGTAGCTATAGCTATAGCTATGCTCGACAGCAAACGGGAATTCATCTACAGCGACTCCAGGCCGGCCATCAAAGCCTTCGAACGCGGAGTCATCTCCGACCAGGCGTTACGTATCCTGCGCAATGCGGACCCGAGTGCCCTGAAGCACCACACTGTCATCTGGTTCCCCGCCCATCTCGGCCAGGTGCCGGGTGCCCTACCCAACCTCAACGAGATCGCCCATGATGCAGCGCGCGCACTTACCGACCGCACTGCCACAGGGCAACCTCATCTTGCTGGGTTGGATACCAATCGGGATGCACCAATTACGTACAATGAAATTACAAAGCACTTTTACTTGGAACGCCGCATTTTTCCACCCCCACATCCGAAACTTAACCGACCGCAGGCATTAACCCTACGCCTATTACAGACACACACGTACCCAAACCTTGCCACGCTTCACGTTTATTATCCCGATGCATACCCCAGCGACACATGCCCATCATGTGGACACACAGCGACACTCGAACATATGCTCTGGGAGTGTAGAACAACTCCTCCCGACTCTACTTCTAGCAAGTGGGAGAGGTCCCTCAGGAGCTCACTTCTCGCCGACCAGCGATGGGCCGTCCAGCAGGCCCACGAAGCGGCCGCCAGGTACTCCCTGTCGGTCTCTACGTGGGAGACGCCCGCTACGCGCTAAGCGCGTCCTGCAGGACCGAAATAAAGTTTTTCCATTCCATTCCATTCCATTCCGACTCAGCGGGAGCCTAGGGTAGGAGTGAGTGGGGCGGGTTGACACGCTAAAGAGAGAAAAAAAAAATCGGCATTCTGGCGAAATTGTACAAAATTGAAATAAAAATGATGCGTATTTTCTGCAGGCATGTAACGAGGTTGTAATTTACAAATCCATTGGTCACAACCCCATTTAAGGTCTAACATGTCATGTCATGGCCGTATATGTGGAGCGATAACGTTAAAGAAAAAAGGTTGTGATGTCGGGCCACATACTACTGCCTCGCAGGGCGCATGTTGCCGACCCATGCCTTAAATAATCTCAAAAGAGGTTTTGTGCCCCATCCATCTTCGCCAAGTGGAATTGTCTCGAGTTTCGCACTTTTCCGTTAAGTATGTCTTTTATGAGAAGATTAGAGCTTGAATTAGAACAGTTTAATAAGTGATCATCACTGTTGCATCGTTGGTCATTGTTAGAAACTATTACATCAGGAAGGTATAAAATATATAAAATATTATCACCTTGTATTAATAGCTACATCTTCCACGGAATTTTTCGGAGTCACAAGCTTACATACACCGCGAAAGGCGTCTATGATTGTCGATTACATTATTACGCACATAAACATCCGATGGCAAACACCTGTTATGGCGTGGCAGACTTTAGAATTTTGAAGTTTAATTCCGCTTATGTTAACGAGTTATTGTCACAATTACAAATTCATCCTGGTTATATACGCTGACATCAGCTTATTCAGAGCTATACTGATGCCTCATGATACCTATAAGCTGCACAATGTTTATGCTAACTGCGTGAGTATTAAAAACAAAATTTTTCATAAATCCTGCGAACAAAAAATAAGCGGTGTTTAAACAAAATATTCTCGTATAGAGCACCGGCATACCACTTCATTATTGTCTGTCACTAAAACTTCTTATGTTATCGTAAGCGTCTGGGGAATACTCAGTCAAAGCTTATTGTTGAATGAGTGTCACAGATGTTGAACATCAATGTTTGAAAATAGTTTGTGTCTGCAACTGCATGGCTGCAAATGTTATAGCATGCCTGTTGTAACATATCAAAGAAGGTATAGAAGAGTTTTTTTACAGTGTCAAGCGTTGATGTTTCGCTATGACATGAGTGATCATTGACTGAGCAACACGAACGAGTAACAGTGTACTAAAGCAGTACATCTTTCACTACTACAATGAAACAGATCTATGAATGGGCTACGGATATAGGAACTGGGGTATATGCAATAAACGTGCTCATATTGTTTGAATTATACCTATAACCATGCATCGTCGATCGTGGATCCAGCTTTAATCTCTATTATCTGCAGTTGTCTCCTGCAATAACCAGAGCTCTTTTCTTAGGTTAAACCTCAGTTCACTGGGTGGAGAAATATTGCTTTCAGCTTCCCATGGATTTGATCTGTATTGTCTGTGCTATTTTGTATATTACTTCATTTCTTACTGAACGTACAGATACCCTGACACCATTATGCATGGGGAGCAGTGGCTTTCTTGACACTTAGAACAATTTACTTGGCTTCCTCAAGGTCATTTTCATTTGTATTGAAAGAAAAAGGGCAGCTCTTTTTGAGTTTGTGAAAGCAGCGAAGGAAATTCGTGTTGTCTTATTATGAAACGAAGTTGAAAATAAACGTTCGTCTACTTTTTATATGCTGTCGGAGGTAACGTCGGTTGAACGTTTTTTTTCTACAGGCATACGTACGAGCTAGAAACCACTTCACCGTCCGGTAAAACATTCACTGCAGCTACAGAAGCGGAAGTCATCCAGAAGCTGACCGCTGGTAAATGATTCCACTGTGTTTTCATGCGTTCCACCATGCATCATGTAAACCTCGCCTCTGGCTGACCGGAATAGGATGACGCAGGAAAAGCGGAGACATGCGGGAAAGCGGCCGCGTATGACGCTCACCGTTCGAGATATACGTATTGTTTTTATTTCGGCAGGCGATCAAGCTAATCTTTTATTTTGACGAAGAAAAACATACCTTTCGTGAGTACACGTAGTGGAGCCTAAAATAAACTGCTGGACACCTCTGGTGTAATTTTTTAAATACGTTCCAAGCGAATTTCCACTGTCACCTCACCAGGATTTGTACGGGATCCGAGTTTAATAAGATGCTGTATCACGCTTCACGAACGTTATCGGGGGAGTACGAGGAAAAGCTTGCGACGGTTAGCGGACAAGGATGTCTGTTAGCGCCACTAGTAAAGGTATACATAGAGGAGGCGGGTGGGCGGTTACCCGTCTTTTTTTCCGACAATATTTGAAAGCGTTTTTTTTGGCCGTTTCGGAATATCAGGGCTCCCGCATATGCGGTGCGAAGTATGACACGGAGCAAAAAAAAATGGTATTTAATATAGTATACGGTATAGGCCTCTGCCGGGCGTGGTGGATGCGCTCATTCTTGGCGCACTTGTGCGCATCAAGGCCCGTGCGCCAGATCTTGCGTGTAATATATCTGCAAGTGTTGGTTTACATATATAGTACTCTGCTGTGGTTCATCTTTGCGGGCTGATTTCGAATGCCGTGTAGACACTATCACAACATTCAGAATCCTTATATTAAACAACATCTAAAGAGTAGAAAGGCTGTGTATTATTTTAAGTTTGTAAATGCCCCCGAGATTGTTTGGACTTCAGTGAAATCGTTTTCCTTTCATTATCGAGGAGTTTTCAACGACAAAGATATCTTTTCGTGCATGGATGTCATTATTATAATGTAACAATAATCATTTTCGTGTGGTTGGCATTTCTGTTGTTGCAGGCCAAAAAGTGACTGAGGATACCATAGTCGCAAGGCCGGAGCTGAAGAAGTGCACCAAAAACTGCAAGTCTGTATGTGAAAATTTTTTTTTTCAATTTACGCGTAACATACCTGCAACCCAGTAACATGCAGACTTTCTAGGTATACTAGGATATTGAAAGGAAGCCTATGATATACATCCTGAACGAGGAATGAAGCCTGTTTTCGCTTAAAGGGATACTAAACAAAATTTTTGCCGGCAAGATTTTGAACCAAAGTGAAAGATTGCAGTCATCAAACTTATACATTACAGACAGAAAATAAAGAAAACCAATAAATTTCGTGGGCTTTTCACAGACTGCCGTGACTAGCGGCCACTCTGTGAACTAGAAGAGGGGACGTCACATGCGCACAAAACGCGCAAGCCAAAAAGTCGTCGTCCGTGTCTCTCGACCCACTCAGCTCTCTCATCAGTTCCGGTAGCGAACAATGCTCCAGGTTGGGATAAAGCATCAACGCCTTTATGGAAGGTGGAGAGTGGGATGAAGGGAGAGGTGGAAAAATGGAAAAAGAGGACAGGAACACGTACACCCTGCATACGCCTCGGTGATTGTGACGTCACGGCCCGCACTCGCGTGCAGTCGCTGTGCGCTGACAATCCATCTAAACTACAGCCAATTGTTCAAAAATACGGGAAATTAACACTGTTTATCGGAACAGTCATATATTTTTAGTAGAATCTCAAAGTTTTGGCAGTTTTTTTTTTCAATTTTTCCTTAGTGTCTATTTAATCGAATTGCCAGAACTCACCGCACTACGAATTTGGTATGCTTATATTGAATACCGCAATAAAAACGGGAAACTTCGAAGGTTTAGAATATGGAGAGGCTAGCCCACAACCTACAAACAGTTTTGTGAGACAAATTCTAACGGTCACGTGGCCTTTTCACGAAGCTTTTGCTATGACACGCATTCATTTAAGTAACTCGACGCATGTCAAACAGCCGTTGAGTGAAGATAGTTTTCGCAGACCACTTAGTAAAGTTTCGCAGCTGGAAAATTGTGGCACAGGCAAGGAGGGTAATAACACAAATATGAGGGGAGCTAGTCGGGGGAGAAGGGGGCGAGAATGACATGCAGGGGCGACATCAAGGTGAATCGGTCCCATGTTGTACGGTAGCTGGCACTCCTCTGTTACTCTGTCTGCTGTTTTATTCATGCTTCAAGCATTACGCCAGAGATAATATATTTAGCAAACTAAGCACCAACTCGCTTAGGAACAACTTATTCTGTAGGTACTTTCTGGTGCATTCATGTATTACGTTGCTTGAAGTCTTGATATATATACTAAGTATTCGTAGCGCTAAAGAACAAGGACAATGTAAGACGCAAACGACACAGACTTGCGCTGCGTGTCTTCCATTGTCCTGCTTTCTTAGCGCGGCGAATCCTGTGTATACTATACCAAGACCTGTGCCCATCAATGAATTTCTCTTACACGAAGTGTCTCTCTGCCAGAAGAACGCCCGCGGTTTCATTGAACACCGTGCACGCTTTTCTCTGCTTCTGCCAGCTGGCCGACAACGTCAAATTGTTCGAGTCGAATCTCCGTGCGAAAAGCCTAGCCACCCTCAAGTCCGCCGTGTCATTCCTCAGGCTGCTGGACAGCTTCCGGGAGGCTTCCGAGAAGGAAGTGCATGCCGTCCTCAAGAGCAGCAAGAACAAGAACATCACGTACGTGTGCATCCTGGATGTCTACATAGTGGGAGGGGCGCAAAAGACGCACACGCATTCGATAGATACTTAACGTCAAAAATGCGTTTTGAGGAAATATGGGGTGGTACTTTCGGACACCTCTAAGTATTTACTCTATAAGCTGCCTCTGCAAGCAGCAGCGAAGTACATCGCTGTACAGTAGATGTACGTTGGGGGAGAGCAGTAAGCATCGTCCTTTTCTCCCAGGGAGAAAGGATAGCTTGAGCACGTATGTACATTTCTATAGCATTTATTAGGATCATAGTGAGGAAGTGACTTGGACAATGATGACGACCAGGACTTGTGACTGTCCTTGGCGTCTTCCTTGTGCATGTTACTTATGCACTACAGTCCTGATCTCTGATTGTAATGAGCTATAGCCTAAAAACTCGTACTCTTCATAAATGTAGCAGTACGTAAATCGACACGTTGTTGTGGCTGCTATAACATATGTGTCACTAGCATAATAGCATTTTTTTTTGCGTTACAGGCCTCAGCTTCTAGACCTGGCCGCAGCAGCGCAGACAATGGCCTCCGTCAAGGCGGCGCTTAAATTTCTCAACTTCAACTCCGAGAGTGACCTGGCTGAGCGCTTCCTCGTTGGCCTTCTGGCCACATCTCATCCAACTTCCGGCATTGTTACTGAAATACTGGTGAGTAGAATCGTGCTAATAAGTACATTATGAGGCATATAGGCATAGCCAGGCGGAGATGAGAGAGATGGATTTCTAATTGACCCAAAACCTTTTTTCGTTTGCGTATATATTAAATACACTCACACCTGCACATCATACAAAGTTTGGATCCGCCACATTCGAAATAAAATCCTGGCCACGCCTTTGATATGAGAACCAAGGTGTCATAACGAGCCGCTACTGACCTAATGGTACTTAATCGGTAAGTGAGGTACTTGCCTAATCAGTTCGTGGTGCTTTCATTGAATTCACACTCCGCAATCATTGAGAAATTATGTCGGATGCCTGTTATTTGGACATGTACTAATAGAATGAGTATTGCTCAGCCGTTTCTTTTATTCCTCTGGCAGTTCAAAGACCGGAAAATATTAACTGATTGAAGACTACGCGCGCGGCCTACTACAGCCATGTCCACTGTCGCTTTCTGCACCCAACACTTGCAGGGTGTCGCTCAGAAGGACATGCGTAACGTGAAAAACAAGGCGGCTGCCGTGGCCACCCTCGGAGCCCTGATCAACGTGCACTGCAAAGGCCCCCGAGACTGTGCCAAGAGCGAGGTGCGTCATCTTTTGCACCTTGTTGCCGCCGAGTGTCGAAATAGCGCAGACGAGTTTCAAGCTATGTTAACGACCAATAGCACGGATCAACCTCATTATAGTACTTGTAGTACTTCGCACCCAGAACGAGCTTCTCAAAATGTATCCCTCTAAATTCTTCAGAAATGTTTTACGCAAATATTTTCATTGATCAGTATATCTCTGTTTAGCAAAGTCGTAAGTAGTTAAGAGTTGAAGAGGTCCGCCTTTAGGAAGTCACGTGTGGTGTCATTATGTGCTCCTACTAAGCTTGTGCGAATATTCGAGCATTTGCATATGCGAAGCCGCTTCGATTTGAATTCATGTTATTGGTAATGTTGAAGTACTCGAAGTAAACGAATACAGTTGAACCTCTTTTTAGAAGGCATGCACAGGGTGGCGATTCTTGTCTTTTATATGTGTATCTTATGAGCAAAGTACCTCACATGCATTTTATTATCAACAGCTATTGCAATGTTGGCATACAACAATGATGCAATGATGTCTTTTACATCAGTGCCCCCTATAAAGGGGTTCGACTGTAGGTGTTTATCAATCTGCATGTACCCTTTTTGTAACGCTTGTTTCACTGCATTAAAGCACAGTTGTACTGTGAGTACATCTTTCTAGAAAAGATGCGCACTTACGCGAAGCCCCACTTCAAGGTTTAATGAACATAGTGCAGTCCCACGGATTCTTTTTTTACTTTTAAAAGCTTGTTAATGCTGGCTTATATGCTCTGAGTACTTTAAATTTAACAAAAAATAACATATTAGACAGGTTATCTACCGAAATTCATATCCTGCTACCATTCAATGTAGTTTTCACTTCCTTCGAAGCAAAAATAATGAGATTTCCTCGTGCCTTGTTTTAATTAACTAATATGTGAATATTGTGCAGGTTTGTTGGGCCATGAAAAATATGCTCATTTTCTAAATTTTATGTGGTATATACAATTTCAATTCAAGTTATTTGATTTTTAAATTATTTGAACCAAAGCACTATTCACGACTGCCCAATGTCAACTATCTCGTGACAGTTGATTTGAATTTAAATAAAGCTCACACCCGCACGTGACACCTTCACAGTCTGTGGGCGCAGCACTGAAGTTCCTCGAGGGCCAGCTGCGCCAGTGCAAGGACGAGCCATGCTGGCAGATGTACCTGCGTGGCTTGCAGAACGCGGCGCAGCCGTCCACCGTATCCACTCTCCTTTATGCCATCCGCAATGGAGGCAAGAAGTCCGTCCTTACCGCCCTGCGCGCACTCAAGAAGATCGGCAGCGAGCACTTCAACGACCAGGTGCGGTTGTTTCACTATAACTCATCTCGCGACCCCCGTGTGTTCACAAAAAACAAAACAAAAAATGTGCACTCGGGTAACTACTTCCTTACACTGTTTTAGTTATACCGCTAATGGGAGTTGTATGTATCGGTCATTACTGGTAGCCGGTCTGGTGGCGCGAAGGGACAAGCTATCGAAACTGAAATGGATAGTCATGCACATAGGAGGCGCTCAACGCTGGGCACATAGCCGGCACTCGCGCACCGCGTAAGATGAGAGTGGTGCACGTATATTTGCGTTTAATAATAATAAGATTATATCGTTGGCACAAACATAGATGAAATTTGAGTGAATTTAAAATTTTCCCCCGTTTTCTTCAAATCGTATGCCGTTCTGGTACGCACGTGTTGCTGATTAACAACATTCAGGCATCCTGAACAGAAGTAGTATGCATTTCTTACGAAAGAAACACTGGTATAAAGAGAATGTTTAACTTCAGAAGTGTAGTGTACTACAAAAACTCGAAAGTGTACTACAACGATTAAAAATAGAAAATAAATGTCGACATATGGCTCTATTGCTGTTAGGAAATAACCAACAAGAACATGTCGAGTTTGAGTGTGTAGCGACGGCGCTGTCGTCATGCTGATGTGTCTCAAGTGTCAGTTACCCGTTTCTGCATTTCCCCTACACGTATATGCACGATCACCTAAAGAATGCGAGTTACATGAGCAATTGCGAGGGATATCATGCACATTTACATGGACGCACATGGGCACATCTATATATGGTCCGGAGGTTCTTTCCTAAATTTGGAACTAGCTTGAAATCTCTGCGTACCTTTTGTCGGTTTACTTTACCTTCCCAATTCTCATAGAATATTTCAGTGAGCATCTATTTTAATGCGATAGTGTTCGTTCTGACAAAATTCTGGTGTCAGCGGTTCTGAGCGAAAATATGAGATTAAAGAAAATAAAACTTATGGACCGTTTCTCCTTAGGGAACCCTGATGGAATGCGAAGCAGCAACAGTGCGCATGGCGACCCCTTTGAAACGGGCATCAACGAGGGTGCTGGAAGAATGGTTTGAAGCGAAACTCGGTGTAGCGGTTACTCGAGTAAACATCTGTTAGAAACGCAAAGACACAGGAGGCGATTTGGGTTTCGTGTATGTTTCATCGCAGAGAGAGAGAGAGAGAGAAAGAGAAACAACATTTATTGAATGAAGTGATTCATCGCGGGTGGGGTCCTTCTTCCAAGGCTCCACTGGCTATAGCGGCTTGTCGGGCCTGAACCAGGGTCGCCAGTTGGCTTCCCAGGGTCCGTTCAGCGAGTCGTGCCTTCCACGACCATGTTTTTATGGAGTGAATATGTCCTATGCTGACTGTGACAGGCCGCTTTGGACAGCTGTAGGTTATGTGTAAGTTTAGGAGCATCTCCACACCACGGCATGTGATAAACGAGCCGAAAGAGTTTCTACTCGACGTGCGGTAGAGCGTTGCGGTGCGTGGAGAGGGTGAAGTGAGAGAAAAGTGTATTGCGAGTGGGCTGAGGAGCCGGCAACTGTGGGCGCTGCGGTGAGCGTGCTGCGAGTGAGGGAGAAAGTGATGCCATGGCGCACCTGTGAGGGAAGCTTGCGAGGGGTGCGTGACGTCAACACGCAGCTGCGGTGTGACCTACTTGGCACCACTCTAATACCTGCGGCGAGGGGAGCGTGTTGCGACGCGTTCGTATGGACGCATGCATGTACGGTGTTCTACACGTGAGTCAAAGAGCTGCTTCGCATCTAATAATAAAAGTCACAGCTTTGCCACAAAGGCGAAGCGATCAATGCGAATCTCAAGCATCCGCCATGCTCTTCCTTTCCACTAAACAAGAACAAACGACAATAACAAGTGAAACACATCGCAATGAAAACGGCCAGCAGGTGCCACGGAGAGCGAAGTATGACCTGATTCGCCCTTCTGCAATTGAACTTCCAAATATATGCGTGCGTCTTTTGTCGCAGGTGCTCGACGCATTGGAAAAAGTGTACGGTCAGGTGGACCGGCGTCACGACACTACGGCACGTGCTCTAGCTGCCGAGCTCATCTTCTCCAGCTCCAGCCTGCGGCACATCGAGCGCACGCTGGAGCTCCTTCCAAGGGTCGAGGCTCCAGAACTGGCCACTTTCATTGCCAGCAAGCTGTTCGAACTGGTCGATCGCACGGACCGAGTCAGGTATTGGTTTCAGTTTTAGTGTGTCACAGCATGTTCATGTGAGCACAGACCGTGGAGTCAAGATAGTGTTTTTGTTTTTTTCGGGGCAACGAAAGTTTTGTTGTCACATGTAAAAAGACTCTACTAGAATGGCTGTGCAGGTTGCTGACACGTTAAAGTGCGCACTGTTTACGCAGTCAGCGCGGGCGCCAAGTATGACGCTAATAGCGCGTGTTCGACCCATTTCATGCACGTAAGTGCATCACCTTCATAATTGTAGTTCTTGAAGGGACACCAAATTCAAATAACAATTTATGTCAGAGCGAAACCTCAATGTATAACAACGCCTAAAACAATATTATCAACAGCATTGTCGTACTTAGCGAGGAATTAAGGAAAATGCACGAGAAGATATGCGCCACGAGTAGGACATTCGCGAAATGATCCCGATGACGTCAGATTTACCGCCTACAACTATTCACTAGTAATCGAGCTAGCTGCACTAAATTAAGAACCTTCCGTACATTAAGAGACGCAATTAAATGCTGCTTGTTCATTTCTGTTGATTCACGGAAAAAAAGGACCGCCGGGCGTTGCTATGGGGAATGGCACGTGTGGCTCTAAAGTTTAATTTTCGCCTGGTTAGGGTAAAGCCTCTTGATCTAGGAAAGTAACGACACTCTCCTCCACGCGCGCATTGATTCTCATCTCCCGTTTCTAACGCCCTTCTGAACTCTGTTTAGCCGCGTTATTTAGTGTAGCCAATTATGAGGAAATAGCGATCACAAGATGGAGAATACCGAAATGAAGTTTTAATAGAAGATTACTTTCTTCCAAAAGCCGTGTAAATGTGGCGTGACACTTAAAAAAACAGCTTTATGAAAAGTTCTATGATGCAGGTGTTTTTTTTCTTCAGATGATAACATGCTTTACGTTCGCATCATATGTAGTTTTGTTTGTGGCAACTGCTACAGACGCAAAATGAAGCAGGTAACAAAAACAGCTCACTGCTTTCGCTCTAGAACCATGTCCTGTGCTTTACGGCAGGGTGAGGGAAAAAGGTTTTAACTGCCTCGGATTGGAGGTTTTTTTTTCTCCAAATCGTTTCAAAATATGCGGCCCAGATTTTTCTTCAATGGAATATAGCAACAACGTTTAGAAAGCAGCTGATCACTTAGACACGATGCAGAATTTCGTTTACAAAATGACAAGTGACTAACACGCTGCAATCAAAAAATATATTATTGGTACGGAACATCACTCTTACCTGAATTATGACGTAACAATAATAATCGTAAGTGACTCCTCAAAACTCACTGATGCTATAATTTGGACTCGTTTTGCATCAATAAAAATGGTGACCAAAAACCACAGAAAGGTGACTTAAAAGCACTCACTGCGCGATGTGAGGATTTTAGACCTCTGCCTCGAAGTGGATAACACCAGCAAGTGAGTAATATCACGTGAACACCGCTTGAACGTCACTCGTATGCGCGAGGAAAACCAAACAATAATCAGCCCCCAGTCATGCACGCGGAACATCCAAATTTTTAAATTGAAAAAAGTGAATTGATGATAGAAAAAAAAACCCCGCTATTTTAGCCATCTGACACTATTCATCTGTAATATAACTGGTGTGCTTACCATTCAGACGAAATCCTTTGATCTTCCCCCAAACACAAAATATAAGTGTCGGCATCCCGCGTCGAAGGCGTCTCGCGTCGTCGGTAACAGGTGATGCAAACAAATCATCAGGAGGTCATGTCATCATATGATGTCGTGACGAAATCAAATATCACAAAATTTGTGGTGTCATAATATTATCCCAGTGCAGTCACGTGACGTAATTTATGCTACGTGACCTAACGACTCAGTTTCGTTGTCAGGAGGTTAATGTTTTTCTCGGCAGTTTTTTCTTTCTGGAAATGCTCATTTTTCTTTTCTTCTAGCACCAGGAATACTTGTCATTATTTTATGCGCGAATACTCCTAAAAAAAAAAAAACCTCATTTGGTGACCGTCGCCAGTGTCACATCTATCTATTCGTTTATTCACTTATATTTACTGCATTCATTTGCAGCAGAATTTGATAATTACGTTAAGCGCAATCGAGAAGCTGTGTCATAGCAGATGACTGTTCTCGGCGGAAAAAAAGTTTCTGTAGTTCATTTCAGTATGAATAACAATTGCTGACATGCGATTTGTTGGAGTCTCCGCAGAATATTCAGCATATTCAGGAGAATTCTATTTTTATGCATTGCTTAGTTAGCCGCAGAAAATACTATGTTTCACAGAAAGGAAGACTAGTCAAAATACACAAAGTATTCGGTGATGCTTTCGTACGACCAATAAAAAGAGCGCCTTACCTCGAAAGAACATGTTCTCTGACGGCACTACGCTCTTTCGGCCGATGCAGTGACGCGACTGCTCCTCACGAAAGCTATTGCGCTTACCTTAAATTATGTAAAAAAGGCGTAGTCATTTGTATTCTAGTTGCAACAGTCACGGGAGCAAACACATGGCATAGCGCCAGCAACCAGTGCAGAAAATAAAGCGCACGCAATGTTCGCTACAAGAGCTACGCCCAGCCCTGGCGAAAAAAAAAAAAAAAAGGCGCGAGCAAAATATATATATATATATATATATATATATATATATATATATATATATATATATATCAGCACAGCACCGGAGTCGCACATCTCCACTTGGCAACCGCGAGGGAGACGAATCATCGCGCAGAAGGCAGAGAACGGGGAGTACGCAATAGAGGCAAGGAGGAAGAGAGGTGGTTGTGCGCGTGCGGAATCAAGGGACTTCAGGTTTAACTAGGTTAAACTGAAGAGGTCATGCCATCTAGCGTTGAATCAAGCACGCCCACTATCTATCTATCTATCTATCTATCTATCTATCTATCTATCTATCTATCTATCTATCTATCTATCTATCTATCTATCTATCTATCTATGTATCTATGTATCTATGTATCTATGTATCTATGTATCTATGTATCTATGTATCTATCTATGTATCTATGTATCTATGTATCTATGTATCTATGTATCTATGTATCTATGTATCTATGTATCTATCTATGTATCTATCTATGTATCTATCTATGTATCTATCTATGTATGTATCTATCTATGTATGTATCTATCTATCTATGTATGTATCTATCTATCTATGTATGTATCTATCTATCTATGTATGTATCTATCTATGTATCTATGTATCTATCTATGTATGTATCTATCTATCTATCTATCTATCTATCTATCTATCTATCTATCTATCTATCTATCTATCTATCTATCTATCTATCTATGTATCTATCTATCTATCTATGTATCTATGTATCTATCTATGTATCTATCCCTCTGTCTGTGTCGTTGTAGTCTCCGGGTGCAGAAGGCCCTTTTGCCCTATGATTCTGCGCAGTCTAAGCTTGTGAAAAGGGGGATACCCAAACTGTGTCTACGTTCCGCTCTCAGGAAATCATGCCCACATGCAATGCAATATGCTATTATAATGATGAGGTGCGGTGTTTATTCCCTGCCGGATATCCTTCCACGGTAGTGTTGGCGATCGCACAGCTTCGCGTGATGCCAAAGCAGCGCTTTCCAGCGTGGACCCAAGCCTGCATTGCTGGTGACGTCCAGAGGTGATGCCTTATATGCATTGCATTTCCCACAACTTGAAAAACATAACTAGTAGGCACGGTGTGCCGATGGTATTCTCTGTTCTGCGTAAGCTGACCGGGCTCTGTCCCAGAGTCCTCCTGCAGCGAGCAGAAATCCAGTGGTTGCGGAATAAAGCACACAATGGCGTATGTAAAGTGTGTGACTGGCATCGTCTACGAAATATCGCTGTCCTGTGGGAAGCTTTACGTGAGTCATACGGGGAGTTGCCTGAACGACCGTGCAAGGGCACATGAGTTTTCACTTGGAAATAACGGGAACCCGCATTTGCCCGCGCGTTGTCAAGCTTGCATGTGCTCACTGATTTTCAGAGAGATTAAGATTTTGGCTCGGAGCGCTGATACCACAGCTCGCGAACTGATGGAAGCCTTCTATATTTCAGCAAGAGGCAATACTTGTGTTAGCGATACGTCAATATCCTTATTTCATAGTGAGCGTGGTTTTTTCGCGCGGCTTGCTGTAAGCTGTTTGGTTTTCATCATGTGACCAGTTGAATATATTCTTTCGTGACTATATATTCGAAGGGTGAGGAATAATAAAATTCAGTTGAAAGTTTGCGCTTGCCTCAGTCGCATATTTTCTGTATCGTTGTCTATATTTGCGCACACCAGTCTACTGTTTATAATCAACCAACTCGCCCAGCTACAAGTTTTACTAACCTAGGAGGCCATAGCTAAAAATTATTCAATGTCTGATGTTGCTGCTGTGGCTCCCGCTAATTTCACTCTGCTGGTACTAGTGTTAGCGGCCACGCAGTAAAGCCGGCAACGTTGTGCACGGCAAGAGTGACATGATACAGCCGCTTTCAGGCGGGGGATTTTAAGGGATTTTAAGGGCGCTAACGCGATGGAGACCACTAAAAAGTGATTGTATTCCAAAATAGGCACTTCCTTGGCACAAAAGTAGCACTACCAGGTTTCTCGACCGCTATTTCAGCAATTATCATTGAGTTATTATTTGCCTTTAGTGTCCCTTTAAAAAAATGCTGTTTCGTGAGTTCACCTGCATTAGTTATATATATATATATATATATATATATATATATATATATATATATATATATACGGACACATTTTCTCGATAAAGACTTTTTGTCTCGAGCGACAGTCTTTGTCCTCTAAGGCACGAGTAAATAACAGTTACGCAATGTGCTGTGCCAATGAGAACTACTGTATAGTGCGGGACAAAACCGAACACGGCGTGCATTTTACATGACTGAACCCGTCGCCATGGTAATCATATAAAACATGCAAAAATTTAGCATACATTTTGCAGAGCCAGCGTTTGATTCGATTGGCATGTGAGTGTAAATAGAGAAGCAGAAAGTGCCACAAAGTGCTGTGCGGGCCAATGTGGCAAAGAGTGGCAAAATATTTCATTCGCTTAACCCAGCGGCCCTCCAGAAATTGGACACGATGCCCGTGAAGTTCCGCTTTATTAGATGCGAAGCAGCTCTTTGACTAGTCTGTGTAACGCTGTCCCCCTGTAAAACGCGCCGCCCGCTGGAGGTGTTGGTGCGCTGCCTAGTAGGTCACACCGCTGCTGCGCGTTGACGTCACGCTCCCCTTGCACTGCGCACAGACGACACTCTCTCCTTCGCCTGCCATGCGCTCGCCGCGGCGTCCACAGCTGCCGCCTCGTCCATTCGCCCGTTAGAGTCTTTACACGCGCTACCCGCACAGCCGTAGCGCCCGTGCCGGGACCCCTGCCACACGCAAGCAGGGGACAAATAAGCCAATTGGCGATGCTCTTTCGCCCTCCATTAGGAAGCGGCAGATGTGCCAGCATGTGCGTTGCGGCTGTGCGGCTGGTACATGGAACGGCCCTAAGGGCTGTTCTACGCGCTTCCCGCACAGCTGCAACGCACGTGCCAGTACCTCTGCCGCACGCAAGCGGGGTACAAATAAGCCAATTGGGGATGTTCTTTCCTTCTCCGCTTGGGTGCGGCAGGTGTGCTGGCACGTGCGTTGCGGCTGTGCGGCTAGCGCATGGAACGGCCCTAACACATGCAGCGACCGCCGAGCGCTACACCGCCGACTCGTTGGTTCACGCGCAATAAATCTGACGCGTGCCTAACGTACGCATCGAAACATGTCTGTACATGTCAACTACAAGACCTACGCCAGGTATCGCTTCATGCGAATCTTCCAGCTGCCGCTCAGCGAAGCACCCGTTAACGCCGTTCAACCCGTGACGCCACCCGTGCACAACACTGCTGCTTTGCATCGCATCCCATCAGGGTTCCCTTCGGGGAGATGGTACATTCGCTGTTTTTTCAATAAGAATTATGTGTTATCATGCCTGAGGGGCATCGAAATTATTGATAGCTCCCCGAACATCCTGCGATATCTGCTAATCTCCATTGAAGCATGTATTTTTTTTTCGTAAACACGCAACTGTAGCAAGCCAGCGCTCGCGTGCGTTACCCGCGAAAGGTGTTTGGTTTTCGTCGCTAGCTGTCTGCTCACAAATAGTTATTGATTGTTCTTACTCCCCTACTTTTAAACTATCCTGAATACAGACATTACACATCGATTTACATTCTTCTGCTAGGCCACTCAATTGTTTCCCGATTTATTGACGTTATTTTCCGACTTGAAAGTCGTTCACTAAAATTCCTAAAGGATTTTTGGGAACACTATAATAACCTAAAGTTGTCGAAATAGAACTTAATTACGTCCACTACCGCGCTTTTCATAGATCACGTACCATAGATATGTACAGTTGTTGAATCATTTCCAACGAAATTAAAAAAATAGTCTTTGCTTTGTATGCAGGCCCATTATAATTTGCGAGTATATTTGTAATAAAAACAAAAAAGATGAAAGCTTTGCTTGCTTGAAGTAATTAATAGCTTTGACGTGGCTTCACCACCACCGTGGTGGCTCTGTAATTACGGTGCTCAGCTGCTGATCCGGAAGTCATGATTTCGATCTCGTCCGTGGTGGTGGCATTTCGATTCGGAGGCAAAAAGCTTGAGGCCAATGTACTTAGTTAGGTGCACTGTAAAAGAACACCAGGTAATTGAAATCATCCGGGTCACTTTACTACGTTGTATCGTAATCTAACCGTAATTTCGGCGCGGAGAACACCACGAAATATAATTGTAAATGTGGCGTCAGGAGCGCCTGAAGTTGCACGTTTCTCTTTGCTCCCTCGTCATCGCTATTTTACACAGCATGTTTTTTAAGTCATTTCGCAGTCCCAGCTATACAGCTTAATTTGTAATCTACTTGCAATATTTCTAGTGCCCCAAGATGTTTTTACAGTTATATTTTTGTCGCACTACCGCATTCATCATTTAGTCATTGGTCGTCATCTTCGTTTGCTAAGTCAGCCCTCAATTTCCTCGTGCCTATATTTATTTGCGAAATTGCCCACAGCGTCCGAGTCTTTGCGTTGTAAACTCGAAGTTATGGTTTGAAAGCAGCTTCGTAATAGTTTTTCTTACTCCCGCAGGTCGTTTGCCGGCAAGGTGCTCAGCAATAGTACCTTTGGAAATTATTACAATCTGGCGCATTCTGGTTCGTCTGCCACATTTACCAAATATCTGACCAGTAAGTTTCGGATCTTCATACATTTGCAGTTTGCCTTCTTGTCTGATCGTTATTTCTAAACAGTGTTCACGTTTTCTCTCTGTCTCTTGTAGAAGGCGAAGACCTGAACTCAACCTATGCAGTCAACATGGAGCTCATACCTGGTGGACTGCTCAAGGAGAGCTCTTTAGACTTCAACCTTGAAACTGAAGACGAAACACTCAACTTAATCTCTGTAAGCATGCGTGAAGAGAGAGACTATTTACAAGCTCTGTCTTTATTCTGTGAAAATACGAAACTCGTATTCAGGGAGAATGGGTCTGATATCCTGCACTCGTCAGCGCCTCGGCCATCGAGAGCGAGTCTTTTCGCAAACACAATAGAAATTCATGATTATTCTTTTCTGTGTTTAAATTGCGGCATGTAACGTCCCAAAACAACTCGTGGGCTATGCTAAACAGCGCTATAATTTCGTATCAATTCCGGGCATCTCGTTTTGAACACTTTTACGTTTCATACTCGTGAAGGTTTTTTGTATATATTTGTCGGGCCAGCTGCTGAGCATAATGAAAGAATTTTTTTTTGTCAGAAGACATCCTACGAAACAAGGGATGCACTGCGCAAATACTTGGGTACCTAAATGAATAACTGAACTGACACGCAACAACTGCGAGCATGGCTCGTTTCCCGGCGCATTCCAGCGTGGAACATATCAATGTCGTTCACTGGGCATATATAAGTGACGCTCTTATTTCACAAGAAACATTCCGTGCTTTAACCCACGTTTCACATACTGCATGTACATTTTTTTAAATATCTACATGCACTGTGCCAAATAGGTTACCAAAGGAAAAGTGAGCGATTGACAAATGTCCCTCACGTGAAGTGCAAGAATATCATGCACCGAGGTGGCCGTGACAAACGTCGCAAAAAAAAAGTATGTTTTGCATCTGGAACCGACTCGTGGTTTCTTGTGCACTCCTCCGGTGCGCTTTCACTCACGGGAAAGTTTTTGTCGTAGGTCTCCTGAAGGTATCTTAAAAGTTAAAGGTGTAGACCGTTGAATGGATTGCACACGATGTTCTTGCAGGTTGGCCTGTTCGCGGGCGGCCTGGACAGTGTTGCTGGCGGAGGCGACGAGTCCGGCGGCTCGGACGAGGAAGAGGCCATGGCTGGCATGCGACTCAGCCTGCTCGGTTATGAGTTGCGGCCGTACGTCTTCTTCGTGGGCACCTCTGAGCTCATGAGTCACGTTTGGTCCGGCACTGGCAGTGAGCCCACGCCGGCGCTGCAGGTACACATCCTTGAATTATCCACGCGGCTGACTTCGTGCCACGCTCGTTGACAGCGAGGATCACAACCAAAAGAATCAATGTTTTTCAGCCACGCGTGGGACGTCCTAAACGTACGTACGATCTTCGTAAAATGTGTGTGGGCGAATTCCCCATCTCACGCTACTGTAGTTGGCGCTTCGTAATTAAAATTGGTCAAATTATCTCGCCTATTTTAGTCCCTATATGCCGTTCTCGGGCCTCAGCATACCGTCGTCTTAAACGTAATCGATATATGTGTTTTTGGCCTCTCGCCGTTTTGTGGAGCAAAGTAATAGATCAACGAAACGTTCCGCGAATGCGACCCACGTGAGCTATGCGCTCGCTTCGCTGAAAGCCGAAACTAGCGTGCTGTGCTGACCACCATTACTTTTTTTTTCGGCCACGTTGTTGCAGTAGTCGCGTCAGCTGCCGCTGCGCCGGCGAAAGGCGAACCGCGATGAAAAACTCCGAGGAATGTGGCGGCGCTATATGGTTGAACGCTTGCCGGCGACACATTAGCTTCGTTGGCGTTCGTGCACAGACCGCCACCAACAATTTCCTCCTGCGTAAAGTATGCCTGACTCGCAGCTCGTGGCTGGAATTTTGTTTTCCAGAGTGGGAAACTAGCCTCGCGCGTGCTCAAGTTGGTTTCAGGGCAGGTGCCGATTGGACATTATCCGGTCGTTTTACCGTTGGCCAGCCTTGAAAAAAGCAGTATAACCAACAAGACATCAGCAGAACTACGAATGTGCACATTTAACCGTGGGTTTCACTAACCATCTTCTAGTTGCGTCAGATAAGAGTAAACAATGCATGCCTCACTGGCTTCAAGAAAAAAAATAATGGTTTATTGGACGTTACCAGAGACTACATTCGTTGACTTTCAAACATTTCGTTATCGTTGTGTTTATGTTGCTTGATATGTGCACATGAGTGCGTTTTTGCATATATATGTGTTTTGGGATGTCCTATTTCCCATGCACTAATATTTGTTTTTCTTTAGGATATGTGTTCAACTTTCACTCAAGGGCCAAGTAGCCGGTGCCGTGCTCGTGCACTAACATCTCCTTATATATCATATCAATAAAAAATGGCTTATTGACGTTTTGAAGCCCGATGACTAGTTTACAATGAACAGGGTAAAAATAACTGCGGTTGTCGCTATGTTGATTAAGAACAAAAAGTATCGCGATTGTTCCGAAACGCATATTTTTTTTCTACCGACAGCATTATTTTGTTCGTATGCATGTTTATAAAGTTTCCAAAAACCTTTTCGCCACAGTTTCTAACACACGAGAGAAAGCAATGATTTATACTCACAGGCAATGGCAACCATCTTGCAGGGCAACCTCATGATGATGGACCATCACCAGTTCGTGGCCCTGCTCAATGGCCTTGTCTTGGAGCTGAAACTCCAGGGGGTGATATCGTTGGACATGACTGGTTCCATACAAATATCCCTGTGGAACAGAAACTCGCACTCTGTGGTCAAGACGAGGTGCGCCCAATCATTTTGATGCGTCTATCAGATAGATTGCACGCCTATTTTGTAAAATTTATTTTAATAGATTAGAATGCATTACAAGAAGAAAGAATGACAGCCTTGTTTTGATATTCTATGATGTGAGTGACGTCGCGCACGCTGTGAGAGCTTAACCACCGTCATTATTATGCAAGATTAGCTTGACTTAGTATTTGGCTCGTACACTGCCTTACACAATTTGTTAGAAAAAAAATGCTGGGCATAAATTGTTCGTAAACAGGATGCATGGATGGATTGATGAGCTTTATTGGGTCCTTTGGAAAGCGCTTTAGCACGTTGCGGGCCGTTCCCACGTCGAAACAAAACGACCAGATCTCTGTGCAGCGTCGTGGGCCAGTTGAACTGCCGACAGCTGTTGTTGTTCGAGTACAGAGCTAGTAAGAGCACCCCCCCCCCCCCATTTGGATGGCGTGCTGTGACTTCCCCACAGCATAGGGCATGGCCAGAGCATGTGTTTAAAGTTAGCCATATCAGCGCCGACGAAGCATGCATTAGTTGGCTATATTTCGGGTATATCTTGTGCGATAGGGTGGCATTAGGGTATGCTCTGACCTGAAGAAGCCTGAGTGTCAGAGCCTGAAGTCTGCTTAGTTCTCTGTGTCGTGGAGGGTATTTTTCTCCGTCAGACAGAAAATTACACACAAATAAGAACCGTGAGAAAACTGTGTTCCAGTGTGGTGCAAAACCTTGTATGATGTTGATGATGACGATGATGGCGGTGGCATGTTTCGCCTTCGGTCAGCCACAGGTGAACGCTCGAGGGTCCTTGTGCGCTTTACTTTGTCACCGCTCTCTCTTCGCGGAAGAAGAGGAGATATGGACTTATTTGGCAACAGTATAATGCATTGACAGCCTCACCAAAACATTTATTGTATCTGTGCCTGTCAGAAGGGCCAGAGTATGGGCTAGCTGGTTGTACGTAATTGAAACTTGCGACGCGCTATTTTAGCACGAAGACAGACACGCGAAAACCCCAGGTAGAATACAACACTAGCGCGAAATCTTTTATTTCTACCTGTGGTTTTTGTGTGTGTGTGTGTTTTTTTTTGTCGAAACAGTGCGTCGCAAGGGTCAACTGTGCCTGCCGTTTTATTTTTTTGGAGCCTCCATTCAGTTCTGCAATATCTGGTCTTGGCTGTGCTAAAATGTAATAAAACCAATCGGTTCACTATAGCTAAGCAATTTTTATTCTCCTGGGTATACAGAAGTGTACATAAAAATTCGAATTTATTTATTTATTTCTGATATTTAAAATAAAGGACTTCATCTTGAATACAGTTTATTGTGCACCAAATCTTCTGCTGGAATTTTGTAAATTTCCTATTTTATAAAATTTGCCGTTCTCAAGTTTTCTGTAGATTCATAAAACCACTCCATTCTCCGTCAGTCCTTCACAGTGGTTGTGAGCTCCAGTTAATAGGTGAACAAGATCAAGAATGCACGATAGTCTCCCCTTGATTTACGCCTGCCAGTTGTCTGCGTTCGATTGCCATTACGCGTAGTTCAATGCCTACACTGCCTGTGTTGTTTAAACATTTGTTGTGCCGGTTACACTACAGCGGTGCGGCCGTCATCCAGGCGTCGGCGTCGCTCAACAGCGACGCAGCCTCCAGCCACGTGCAGCTGAACGTGGCCGGAGATACGCATCTGGAGTTTGTCACCGACCTCGACTTCTACGAGAAGCCGTACAAGATGTGCATCCAGATGACGCAGCCAGGCGTCGTACTCAGGTGCGTGTCTCTCTGCGGCTGAGCGCGGACCTGAATCCAAACTTGGCGAAAGCGCAATATTGCGGTAGAACTGTCACGGTCACTATTTTAACTTTTTTTCTGCATACGTTCTCGTCGGTTTATATATGTGATTCTCGCGTAAGAAGAGAAAAAAAAGCAAACTAAGTCATGGCACAACACACTTTCTGTTTATACAGGCTGCATATTCTGTTGCATAGCATGGCAATAGGTCGATGCAAGACCTCTCCGAACGAACTTCAAAAAAAAAGTGACTTTGAGTGAATTGCAGCGCAGCAAATTATCTTCAAGCTATAGAAAGGCATCGAGGAGGTATGCGGACAGCGCAGATCCTTCGTTCACGTGAGGAGCACATCTGGTTGTTCGGTAATTCTATTTTATTCTGAAAAAAAAAGAAACTGTGACAATATGTGCATTACGGCCATTATGGTTGGCATTTTAGATCGTACGTGATCATGGCGTTTATTACGGATAGTGTTACTATCAATTGAAAATTCAAGCTGGTCGTAACCGCGATGCATGCAGTCTCTCCGACCCTATATTACGTGATAGCATTACATTACGACTTTCGACGCTCACCGACAAGGTACTTCGGAAAAGTGGGTGTGCGCATTGGTTGCGATGCCTGGAACATGCGTACACGGTAAGCTCGTTATGAATATGCGTGCATAATTCACTTACCGATCCTTTCGGTCCAATAAAGCGGCTGGTTCTGACTAGATGTAATTAAAAGCCACTCGCTTGAGGGCCCGTCTATGGAGATAACTGCGTGAGCAGCCGGCGCGTAGCAAGATTGCGTATAATGCGACGCCTCACTTTCACTAACCTGAGACAGACGTTCCAAAATTTTGCGTTTATATTTTCTTTTTTGCGTTGCTTTTGGTTGCTATAGGCACAAGTTTCTTCAACAAGCGGCCTTTTTTCACTGAAGAGCTGTGCATCTATCTCTGTGTATTTATTAGCTCTGTCCTTCCGTTCGGCCGTTTCTTCGTTTCAGTGATGCGCTTTATAAGAGTTCAAGTAAGCGATCGAAACACTGACGACGATCAGCATATGTAATTGTTCTACACTGGCAGGTGTATTGTGATCATTAATGTTGTAATAATATATTTCAAATCGTTTGGTATTCGAAACTAAATGCACACTTTTACTATTGAAAATATTCGCGCGTCCCGAAATTTTATAATATATTCAGAACATGTTTGAACTTTGAAGCCGAAGACGAATCGTGCAGCTTCTTTCATGGTGCTATATTATCCACTTATTGTAGAACGTTGCCAGAATAAGTTTTCCCGAAAGAGAGCACGGGGTATATATATACTTTATGTATGTACACGCTCGCATTTGTATGTGCACGTGTCACGCGTGAAATATTAAACATTTTTGGGTGGGGGAGAATTCACTCCTTGTTACGCCAACGTGTATCGGTGTTGAATGCGCACTTAATTGACAGCGCGTGATAATGTGCATTCGGCAGAGCGCGCCGTTGCAACCAATTGCTGAAATTATCTGGAAGGAAAAAATAATGGGCACAATATGAAATGAAAAAGTAATGCTTTGAAATGAGAAAACCTTTCGTTATTCGGAGATAAACTACGATGGAACACTGGCGCGTGACGAGTGCCGGTCTTTCCGACCATGATAGTGTGCTGAAATAATATTTAACAACCCAGTCTAAGTATGTGCGTCACGTGTCTAATTTTCATGCATGGAGGAATTTCGACGTGCAGGAGAGTGTTGCCTTTTCCCGAACATCTCGAGCAGCTATGTACTTTTATGAAAGCATTGAATGACTGCATTTTCGGCGTCGTGTAGTATTATTCTACAAAGTGTAATTTTGTTGTGCAGTATTTGCTGTGCTATAGTATTGATTTTCTTAATCTATGGTGGGCGAGAAAAAAAAGTGCACAGTATTCGTATTTGATAAATATTCAAAAAGTTATTAGGCTGTACTCAAACTTGCTTTTTTGTTATTATTCGAGTTAGCTTCGGAGTTGAAAATATTGCGTTTTCACAACACTCGTTTTTATCTTCGTTGCGTGACCGCTAAGCATATGACTGCTTATATCTGCATATGGTTGTTTCTTAGCCACAATCATACCGAACACGCCTTATGCGTACGCACACAGTCAACGAGAATATCTTGCACTCGAGAGCTATCATGCCTTCTTAACTCATTCCCGTACGCTCTTCTCTTTCCAGGCACAACACTCGGAAATACGAGAGCGTGACGGGTCGCAAGCATCTTGTGCGCAGGCTCAAGAGGAGATCTCAAAATATCAGCGGGAAGTCTTATGCATTTCACAGCAAGAACAGCGAGTATTGCTCTATAATGCTCGCAGATGTATGAAGGTCGCGTAGGCACTACATGCTTATTATTAAATTGTCATCTAAAAAATTAATAAAAGTTGTTTTCACACGTGTACGTCTGTTGTGCATGATGGTGTAGCGTGTAAGGCCTCAACGCTTTTGTGGATGGGGACAACCAATCCAACAGATGTCAGCGTGCGAGGTAATCATAAAGGAGATCAAAAGCGCTGTAAAGTGAAGGCGTTTAACTGTCGCTGAGAAGTGGAACGACAAGGATATACTGTTTTACCGATGGCAAGGTCTTTTGTATACATTCGGAGCAACACTTGTCGATTGGCAGTTTCGTGTCTCGATTGATTTTCTCTGTCAGTTGACCCCTAATTGCATTCAGCAATGAATCTACCATTCACGCGGCCATCTACAGCAAAGGCGACAATGCGTAGTCCTGCATGGCCTGCATGCTTTCTCGAGACGTCTCTTCCTCGAACAGTTGAGCTAAATATTTGTTATCCCTCCCTCCTGAGAGCTATAAAATTGACTCTCTGTTGTGGAGTAATTTGCCGTTAATCACGTGCTGATGTTAAACAATTATGAAGACCTTCAAAAAACCCCGAATAGCTTTGTGTGTGCAGATGGTTGTGACAGTGACATATCGCAACATTTTGCGCCGAATTTCCACCCGGAAGATAGATTTACCAGAGAAATTCCCTTAGCTCAATCGAAGGAGAGTTTCGTTGGATTAAAATGAATTTTGGAGGTTTCACTTGCTAACAACGTGGCATGATTGTGAGCGGGGGGGGGGGGTGGAACATCTAAAGAGGGAAGACCGAATGGGGTCCCATAAGTTTATCATCAGTCGGATTTATGAGTATTTTTTAAATGCAGAAGGTGGTTATGACATACCCATATCTGGACGCTTTATTTTGCATTCTGAGAACTGTTTATAACTGCCAATATTTACCACCGAAAAGCCGGAAACAAATGAAACACCTCCACGTGGGTGGTAGGCCGCAGTGAAACTTGATCTCCCCTCCCCCCCCACCCCTTTTTTTACAACACTACACATTTTTAAGCGCACACCACTGTCTCTTATGTCTGTTCGAAACACTCCAGTTGGCAAAGAAAGTGTTCCACGCTCGCCGTCATGCGTACGAGCGGCGCTCACTGCCAAGTTTGCGTGCACAGAACTAGCCGACATAGTGGACGAGGCGAACACCACCGCCTTAGAGTACAATGCGGCACGGGATTGTGCCTACACTAAAACGCGGGCCTGGCCCAGCCTGGTAATATAGTTTTCACGGCGCCGGGCTCGGGCCTGAAGCTTCGGGCGTAGGGCTGGGCGTGGTTTCTTGCGGCGAGCTTGGATTGGGCCGGGTTTGGACTTTTATAAGTTTTTGAAGGGGCACTAAAGCAAAATAATTAATCAAATCAGACTGATAAAATGTACTCTGCAAACTCTAACATTCTTGTTCTTTTCCATAAATTTGTTAATGACCCACCATGAAGGTCTAGTGGCTAAGGCGCTGGACTGCTGACTCCATCAAAGGTCGCGTGATTGAATCCCAGCCGCAGTGGCTGCATTTTCGATGGAGGCGAAAATACGTGAGGCCCGTGTGCTTACATTTAGGTGCACGTTAAAGAACCATGCAGGTGGTCGAAATTTCCGGAACCCTCCACTGCGGCGTCTCTCATGATCGTATAGTGGTTTTGGGACGTTAAACCCCAACAAATAGTATTGTTATTATAAATTTATTATTAAAGATAAAGGTGAAATCAAGGTCGCAGTTCCATTATTAAATATCGCGCCGCAATATCCGAGCGTGTCATCACGGATTTCAAACTGTATTTTTTATATTATGGGACATTGACTACAGCCGAAATTTTTCGAAACTTGGTGTGTTCTGTCTATGAGCCTTCCAGAGTCCATTGTACATAATTTTTACCCATTAGAAACTACGTAGACGCCATAGACGCCGCCAGATTTAGGACGTCGCGGCGTTTGCTGGGCGGTTTTAAAGTGGTGTTACCGTCCGTATTTTATTTTTTCGCGTTTTTTAGTTTATCGAGATGGTGATTAGCAATGGTAAAATAGTAACTTACTGGTAACCGAGAAGTCGTTTTTGTTTTCAATGTTCCTTTAAATATGCTCCACGTACGTTGTGCATATAGATACATACCCCACATTTTATCTCTGAAAAAAAGAAGCTTTATATTTTAGGAGCGAAGCTTTTTACAGCGAGACCTCGTCGGTTGTCCATTGTCGAACCATCCGGTGTACCCCGTAGTGTTTCCTTATCGTACAATAGAAGGCGCTGTCCCACAAAGACGCATGGACGGCGCCTCCTGGCTCTGGCGGTTCGGACTGTCACGGTGGATGGACGTGTTTTTTGAGCGCTCCCAATCGACTGCGCAGATAAGTGGTTTTGCATGTTTTGAGCTTGTCTTTATAATTATAAGGCAGCAGTTAAAATCCCTGTAGCACTGATTTCATTGTACGGCCTTTTCGGGAGTCAGTCACCAGGTATTAGTTTGTGCGTGTGTGTGTTTGATTTTTGTTTTTTTGTTGTTGTTTTTTTGCCATCCCGCGGGGGAGGTGCACGTGCATTGAACACGCAATTGTTTGTAGGGGAGCTTAGACTTTCTCTTTTTCGTAGGGCATGCAGGGCTTGAGTTTTGTAATTATCGAGTGCGACAAGTCATAGGGACCATTGGTGTCGGAAAGACATGGTTAAAAAGACTGTAAGTGTTCAGGTTGTGGGGTGGCTTTGAAAGTGGACCCAAGTGTGGAAGCGGAAGGAGAAGAAAGAGGCTGACGCGAAGTGTAGGCAATGTGAGGTCAAGGAAAAAATGGAGAAAATGATGGTTGCCCAGAGTGAACTGCTGATGAGAATCACCGAGCTCGAGACTGCGTTGGCGACAGAGCAAGAGAAAACGAGGGCGATGAGAGAAAAACTGAAGTCCGTCGAGGAAGCACTAGCCAAAGGTAACAGAGGAGTGGCCTACGGAGAGAACAGTAGGGAACCGGTAACCAGAACGGTGGAGAAGAAAGAGGAAGCAAGTTCGAAAAAAGCAGGTTCAGCCGGTTCAATTGTCGCAAGGCCCAGCTTCAGCGAGGTAGTAGTGGGGCTGGGAGGGGACAAAGCAGCCGGCGTCAAAGGTGCAAGTAACCCCCAGGTGCAGGACGCTCCAGCTGAAAAGACACAGCATGTGGTAATCGCCGGGGACTCGAATTTAAATCGATGCACAGAAGCCATCAAAGAGAGGGCAAGAGGTGACAAGAGGGTTGCAGTAGGGGCGTTCCCAGGACGCAACCTGGAAGCAGTCATGAGGCAAGCGAGCGCAAAACTCAAAACTACAGCTGATAGACGAAACCTCGTGATAATTTCAGGCGGTTTAACGATGTCTTAAACGAAGATACAGCAGGACTAGTAACCACACTGGCGAAAGGCGTCGATGACATGCGCGCCACTTCTCCTCAGGTACAGGTAGTGATATGCACGATACCGGAGGTACCGGTGCGTGATGGCAACCTGCAAAGAGCGGTTGTCAACGCAAACCAAAATATATGGCAGATGAGTCGAGAGAAAGGCTTTGAGGGGGTGGAAATAAAAAGAGAGGTGCATAGGTGGGACGGTTTTCAACCAGACAGAGTTCACTTCGATGGGCGGCTAGGTCATGAGGTGGGTTGGCGACTTGCAGGACGCGCAGTAGCTTTTTTGGATGGCAAGCGGGCCCTTCGGGGTGCAGGATAGCTAGTAACGAGGAAAACAACCAGGGAGACTCCTTGACAGGTGGTATGGACAGATACAATTTCAAAGTGTCACCAGTATCTAAGATATGTAGAGTCCGGGGCAGAAATAGACGTAGCCACGAGCACCGATCCAATTCAGACATAGGGTATATTAACATGCAGGGTGGTAGGAACAGGCTGAAGTGGGAAGAGATAGAAAAACAGCTAAGGGAGGAGAGGTCGATGATATACGGTTTTGTAGAAACACATCTCAGGGACATGGAGCAACCTCCTAACAATGCGGACTACGCGTGGGAATATTGTAATAGAACAGAAGGCAGCAGAAAGGTGGGTGGTATTGGGGCATTCATTTATAAAAGTACAGACTGGCAAAGGGTCAAGCAGGAGTGCAAGGAACATTTATGGCTGAAAGGGAAAGTGGCAGGGCAAATGACACTCCTCGGTTTCGTGTACTTGTTGACGGGAGCAAAGGCCAGAGAGGAAAAACAGGCAATGGCAGAGTGTATATTAAAGGACATTCAGGAGTTAGGAAGAGAGTGCGAGATGATTATACTAAGAGATATGAATGCGCACATAGAAGATATAGATGGGTATACTGACCCGACAGGCAAAATGATCATGAATATGTGTGAAAGGCTTGATTTGATCATTTGCAACAGTACCGAGAAGTGTGAAGGGCAAATAACATGGGAGGCAGGAAGGCTGCAGTCGACGATAGATTACGCACTGATGTCACATAGGATGCATGATAAGCTAAGGGGAATGCTCATAGATGAAGGTTGCTCCAGAAGTCTGGGTAGTGATCACAAACGTATCAAGCTAAGTTTTGGAAGAGCAGTGAAAGTGGGAAGGAGACAAGATAAGCAACTACAGAAAAATTTTTATTCAGAAAGGCTAATTGAAATAGCCACTAAACAAATTGAAAAAGTGATCACTGAGGATAATAAAACAGTGTGGACATAAACGAATCTAATTAGACTGTTTGAGCTAGAGCTTGCTAAGGCACGTCACAAGTCACCCCGGAAAAAAAGACACAAACCCAAAAGTTGGTGGTATGAGGAAGTTAAGAGAGCCATAGCAAAACGTCAGGAAGCCTCTAGGGAACACAGACATGCTAAGCAGCGGGGTGAACTGACAGATGATGTGGAAAGAAAATGGGAAATCTTTCTAAGCTTTGGAAGAGATGCATCCCTTCTGATCAATGAAAAGATTAGAAGAAAGGGAGCTCAGTGGCTGGCAGAAGTACATAAAAAGATAGAAAGGCAGCTGCGAAATTTTGGAACCACCTAAACTCCCTAAGAAATGAGATGAGCTTAGAGCAGAGGTTTATATTTACAGCTCAAGGTGCTAGGCTAGAAGGTGACGAAGCTGTTGAATATATAAGAACAAGGGTGACAGAAAAATTTCAACAAAGTGCTTTATGCACCACAATAGACAAGGATGAATCAAGTGGCGCAATGGCTCCATTTTCACAACGAGAGTGGGAAAGGGCTGAGAAAAGGGTTACGTGTAGTACATCAACAGGCCCAGATGGCATTCCAAATATGCTGATAAAGACATTAGGTCCGAAGTCTGAGCAGGTTTTGAGAGAGGCAGTGAAAAAAATAATAATTTATGGAGAAGTTCCCGATGGATGAAAACTTAGCAGGATGAGCATGGTCTATCTATAAAGGAAAGGGGGACAAAGCTGACATAAACAACTACCGTCCTATAACAGGGACATCAGTGGTCTACAGGCTGGCGGTACAGATTTTAAAGGAAAGACTGCAGGCATGGATAGAGGATGAGGGGGTGCTGGGGGAACTGCAGAATGGGTTTCGGAAACACAGGAGGTTGGAAGACAATGTTTTCTCACTGGCGCAGTGCATCGAAATAGCAGAAAAGGAACACAGGCCCCTGTGGCTAGCATTTTTGGATATCAAGGGAGCGTACGATAGCGTGGTTCAAGAGGAATTGCGGGGAATACTGGACACACTAGGCGTGGAAGGTGTAGTTACTAATCCTTTAAAGGATATCTATAAAGGTAACGAGGTAATTATAAAGTGGGAAAAGAAGGTATCCAAGCCTGCAGAGGTAAAACGGCGGCTTAGGCAGGGGTGTCTCCTGCCGCCCTTATTATTCATGATGCACCTACAAGGATTAGAGGCCAAATTAGAGGGAAGTGGACTGGGCTGCAACCTTTCTTTCGTCAAACAAGTAAAACTCATCGAACAGGCACTACCAGCATTGATGTACGCAGATGATATAGTGGTAATGGCCGACAACAAGGAAGATATTCAGAGATTGGTGGACATCTGCGGCAATGAGGGAAATAGGTTAGATTTCAGATTCAGTAAAGAAAAATCAGCAGTCATGATTTTAATGATAATGAAGATAGTGAGCTTAGGATACAGGAGGTCACGCTAGAGTTAACAGATAAATACAATTATCTGGGCGTATGGATAAGCAATGGGGCCGCGTACCTAAGGGAACACGAAACATACGTGACGACTAAAGGTAACAGGAATGCAGCGGTAATGAAAAACAGGGCACTGTGGAATTACAATTGGTATGATGTTGTGGGAGGAATATGGAAAGGGGTCATGGTTCCTGGTCTGACGTTCGGCAATGTGGTCTTCTGCATGAGATCAGAAGTTCAAGCAAGATTAGAAATTAAGCAACGTGGAATAGGTAGGCTTGTCTTAGGAGCTCACGGGAATACACCAAACCAGAGAGTACAAGGTGATATGGAATGGACATCATTTGAGGGCAGGGAAGCTAGCAGCAAGATAAAATTTGAGAAGCGATTGAGAGAAATAAGGGAGGAGCGTTGGGCTAGGAAGGTTTTCTGCTACTTGTACATGAAGAATGTCGATACAAAGTGGAGGAATCGAACCAGAAAATTGACTGGTAAATACTTGAAAAACAGCAGGGGGACAAACCAAGAAGAATTATCGGTTAAGAAGAAAGTGAAGGAAGCTGAGACCGATATGTCGAGAATTGGCATGATTAAGAAGTCCGCACTCGAGATCTATTGAACTATTAAGCAGGAAATTGCCAAGGAAAGGATCTATGATAATACTGGGGGTAGTTCTCTACTGTTTGAAGCCAGAACAGGAGTATTGCGAACCAAGACATATCGGGCCAAATACGAAGGGGTAGACACGGTATGCAGTGCGTGTGGAGAGGAAGAAGAAACTGCCTGATAATGTTCTGTAAAGGGCTTCACCCTATTGTTCAGGATGATGGCGCAGATTTTTTCAAAGCACTGGGGTTTAGGGACAGGGAGGGCAAAATAGACGTTAGGCGGGTAGAATTAACTAGAAGGAGGTTATCTGATTGGTGGCTAAAATCAAGGCACGAGTGAAAATTAAACCCTTCACTGCAAAGTACGAATCCCCAACCTCACTATTTAAAGGAAAAATAATTATTCTAGTTTTTGGTTCATTAAGTATCACGGCTTGGTGACGCGAGCCACCGCCCGATCTAAAGGGTACAGCCATATCCATCCATCCATCCATCCCTCCATCCATCCATCCATCCATCCATCCATCCATCCATCCATCCATCCATCCATCCATCCATCCATCCATCCATCCATCCATCCATCCATCCATCCATCCATCCATCCATCCATCCATCCATCCAGAATGCAAACTGCAGTTGGATGACAATATACTAGATGGCGCTGTATGCATTCTGTGTCGTCATCTCTATTTCTCGTGTCGTTGTGAAACGTCAGTAGTGGTTGCAGTGCTGCCTACCCAATTTCTAAACACTACATATGTACACCTACATATATATATATATATATATATATATATATATATATATATATATATATATATATATATATATATATATATATATATATATATATATATATATATATATATATATATATATATATATATATATATATATATGTAGGTGTACATATGTAGTGTTTAGAAAATTGGGTAGGCAGCACTGCAACCACTACTGACGTATATATATATATATAATATATATATATATATATATATATATATATATATATTGTAAGACAACGTTCTGGCTGCAAGACACCTCTTTTACTTGCCGAGCCTCTGCCCCACAACACAGGTCATACTGATGATGATGAGTATGTACATATGGTAAGATGGCGCGTATGAATAATGCTCACACTTATTCCCCCCCCCCACGCGTGAGCGGCCAGCCCGGACGCGTCTTAGACGGAAACGGAACGTCGAACGAATGGCTTCAGACGTGATACGTGGACAATCTCCGAACCACGACCGCGACGATCCGAAGAAAGGTCAGTGGGAGTGACACGATAGTTCACTGGGGACGTTTGTTCATTGATTGTATAGGGCCTAATGAAGCGTGACTGAAACTTGTCACACAATCCTGGAGTACGAATGGGCGTCCAAAGCAACACTTCATCCCCAGACTGAAGGAGACGTCGCGATAAGAGCTGTCGTAGCGTTGCTTGCGGTCTTGCTGATTGGCTTCTGTATTAAGGCGAGCCCGTTGCCGACATTCTTCGAGCCTTGTGATGAACTGCTCGGATACGGTTGCCGAGGCGTCGGTTGGCACATTTAGGAAAGAGACGTCGATGGTGAATGTCGGTGAACGGCCGTACACGAAGTAGAAAGGTGAGTAGCCAATAGTTCTTTGAACAGCGGTGTTATGGGCAAACGTCACAAAAGGCAAAATGGTATCCCAGTTGTCGTGGTTTGGTGCGATGTACATCGACAGCATGTCTGTAAGTGTCCGATGAAATCTCTCTGTCAGCCCATTAGTTTGGGGGTGGTAGGCTGACGTCGTCTTATGTACTGTACCACAGGTTGTGAGCAGGGTTTCGATTATGGTGAACAGGAACGTCTTGCCGCGATCACACAGGAGAACGCGAGGTGCACCGTGACGCAATACAATGGCGTTGAGAAAGAAGTCTGCGACGTCTGAAGCAGAACTTGTGCGCAGTGCAGCAGTCTCTGCGTACCTTGTCAGGTGGTCGACAGCAGTCACAATCCAACGATTACCTGCTGGCGTGATGGGGAGGGGTCCGAGTAGGTCTATGCCAACGATGGCAAAAGGAGTCTCGGGACACGGGATAGGTTGCAGAAGGCCAGCAGGAGACGAAGTTGGTCGCTTCCGCCGTTGACACAGATGACAAGATGCAACGTACTTGGCCACAAAGGTAGAGATGCCCGGCCAGAAGAAACGGTTTCTGATGCGGCTTTGTGTTTTGTGAAATCCCAAGTGGCCTGCACATGGGTCGTCGTGAAAGGCTTCAAGGACTTGATAACGTAGAGAACGCGGAAGTACTGGAACCCAGCGGTGTCCATCAGTAGGGTAAACGTAACGATGGAGCACATTGTTATCGAGCTTAAATTGACGTAGTTGTCGGCGTAATCTAGCATTAGCAGTAGGTGACATGCCATTTAGGCGTTGGATAATGCGATTGCAATATGGATCATCACGCTGGCGTGTGGCGAACTCGGTGTAGCGATTCGAAGCCGGCGTTTCGATAACCGCAAGGTGTGATAATGTGAGGGGTGACGCAGTGCCTTGCCCACCAGACGAGCAATCAGCGGACGTACTTGATGATGACAGTGGAAGGGGGCAGCGAGAGAGAGCATCTGCATCTTGGTGTCTTTTGCCAGACTTATAGATGACGTCAAAATCGTACTCTTGCAGGCGGAGCACCCAACGACCGAGGCGACCAGACAAGTTTCTCAGTGTCAATAGCCAGCACAAGGCGTGGTGGTCTGTAATCACTGTAAAGTGGTGTCCATAAAGATACGGTTAAAATTTTTGTATGGCCCAAACGACAGCGAGGCACTCCTGCTCAGTTATGGAGTAGTTCTGTTCAGCAGTAGTAAGAGCACGACTAGCATACGCTATAACTCTTTCCCGTGAAGTGGCATCCCGCTGTAGAAGAACTGCACCAATGCCATGGCCGCTCGCATCGGTGTGCAGACATGTAGGTGTGTTCTCGTCGAAATGGCACAGAACAGGGTCAGACGTTAAATCATTCTTGAGAGCTGGAAAGGCACGCTCGCAGTCGTCGTTCCAAGCAAAAGTTGATCCGGATGTCAGCAGCTTGTGCAGTGGCGACGCGATGGCAGCAAAATGATAATGAAGCGGCGGAAGTAGGATGCCAGGCCCAGGAAACTTCGTAGGTGTTTCTGATTTTCTGGCCGAGGGAAGCGTATCACGGCAGCAAGCTTGTCAGGATCCGGACGAACGCCCTCTTTGCTGACAAGGTGGCCCAACACCTTGATGTTCTTGTTGGCGAAATGGCATTTTTTGTATTTAGCTGAAGTCCAGCACTGGAAATACACGTCAAAACTTCGTCCAAGCGATCAAGATGCTGACGAAAAGAAGAGGAGAAAATTACGATGTCATCTAGATAACAGAGACATGTTTTTCATTTTAGGCCGCGTAGAACTGTGTCCATCATGCGTTCAAACGTGGCAGGAGCGTTACATAAACCGAATGGCATGACGTTGAATTCGTACAGCCCGTCTGGTGTTGCAAAGGCAGTTTTTTCTTTGTCCGCTTCGTGCATAGGTATTTGCCAATAACCAGACCGTAAATCAAGGATGGAGAAAAATTCAGCGCCTTGCAGAGAGTCAAGTGCGTCGTCGACTCGTGGCATCGGGTAGACGTCTTTGCGCGTGATCTTATTAAGTGCTCGATAATCGACGCAGAATCGCACCAAACCATCCTTCTTTCGGACTAGAACCACAGGTGATGACCACGAGCTGGACGAAGGCCAAATAACATCTCGTTGGAGCATATCAGCAACGTTGTCCTCGATGATTTTCCGCTCTGCGGACGACACTCGATATGGGCGGCGGCGTACGATTCTATTGCCTTCAGTTTCAATTCGATGCACGGCGACATAAGTGCGACCCAGAAACTTGGAATATACATCGAATGAAGCGCTGTGTTTTTGAAGCACACGCAAAAGTTCTTTCTTTTGCGCTGACGTGAGATCGGGATTTATTGTGGCTTTTAAAGCAGCCGTTGTAGCCTGGTCATCAGTACTCGTAGATAACGATGGCGAGTCTCCGTGCAGGGGCACCAGAGAAAGTGGTTTTGTATCTGTGAAGCAAACCACACTGGTGCCCTGGGGCAGTGCAACAGGCAATGAAGTGGGGTTAACTGCCGTAACTAATGCTTTGCCATCACAAAAGCGCACCAGGCTAGGAGCGATAGTAAGTCCACTAGAGATGTAACGTCCACACGGTGCTAGGAACACATCACCAGTATCGACCTTATCTGATGTCAGGGTCAGAATATGCTCATTACCTGGGGAATAAAACAGTCATCAGCTGTGATGAAACGCTGACTATGGCCATAGTTATCAGACGAAAGCGCAGTATCTGACATGTGAATGACCCTCTGATGGCAAGATATCACGGCTGAAGCTGAGGAGAGAAAGTCCCATCCTAAAATGAGCGCATTGGTACACGATGACAGAACAAGGAACTGTATATGGTGAAGGATGCCCTCAATAAAAACTCGTACCGTGCAAACACCAGAAGGCTGAACAAAAACCGCATTAGCACAGCGAAGGGGAGGGCAATCATACGGTGTCTTCACTTTGCGCAAACGGGAACACAAGTCCACACTAATAACTGAGAGCGATGCACCTGTGTTCACCAAGGCTTCAGTCCATATACCCTCAACACACACTGAAAGTACATTTGAGGGGCGTTCCGGAGGAGTTCGATGCAGTCCGCCAAATGCAGCTTTCCCTCCTGAAGCTGCACTGTTTAGTTTTCCGGGCGATGATCAGACGCCGTGGTAGCTGGAAGAAGTGGTGATGAGGAACGGCGCATAGGTAATGGGGAGTGACGGTGCGAGGAGCGGAAGGTACTGGCTGCATCGAAGTGCTGTGGAGAGGGTGAGCGGCGTTGGTAAAGTTGGTCTGGGTGACGACGTTGTGGAGAGGGGGCAAACTCATCCCTCTCGTAGTCACCATAGCCACGCCTTTCGTCTTGTTGACGTCGACGACAGAACCGTGAGATGTGGCCACGTATGCCGCAATAATAGCAAATAGGTCGACATGGACGCCAGGCTTGAAACGAAGGAGGCGTTGCTCTTTGGGCAAGGACATTCAGTGAAGGCTGCATAGTTGACCCATACTGCGGTGAATGCTGAGGAGGTGACGCTGCAACTACCTGAGCGTACGTCGGTTTTGGAGTGGTATGCGAGCTCGGGAGTTGCTCACACGTCATGGACGCTAGTTCCTCCCTCACAATGTTGCGGAGGCTGCCTGTAGAAGGCGTCATGCGGAGCTCATAAGATGACGGGGTGGCTTGGAGTTGCAGCTCCTCGCGGATCATAGATCGTATCAACGCACAGAGCTCACCGTCATGCATTGGCCTGATATCTGCTGTTTCAGGTTGCAAACGGATAAGTTGAAGGTCATCGAGTCGCTGACACGTACTGATGATATTGGCGACCGTGGTGGGGTTCCTTGCCGCCAGAGCGTTAAATGCGACGGCGCCTATGCCCTTAAGCAAATGGCGAACGCGGTCATGTTCCGCCATCGAGCTGTCAACGCGGTGGCATGAGGCGAGGACATCTTCAATGTACGATGTATAGGACTCGCCGGAGTGCTGGACACGTTCAGCAAGCTTCCGTTTGGCGATGTCTGCACGTACAGAAGGGTTGGCAAATATCTGACGGAGCTGCTGCTTAAAGGATGCCCAGTCTGGGAAATCCAGCTGATGGTTGAGAAACCATGTCTTAGCGATACCCGTCAAGTAGAAAGGTACACGGGACAGCTTCGCAGAATCATGCCAATAGTTAAGCGCACTCACACAGTCGTACTCATCCAACCAGTCTTCAACGTCTTCACCGCGAAGGCCGGAGAACATCAGGGGATCTTTCTGAGGGGCGGTGACAGTCCAAGAAGGCATGCCCAGGGGTGCAGGCGAGGTGGATAGAGCCATGTTGTTGTGCTCGTCTTGCGACATGACCGTAGGCTGACTGCGCAGACGGCGACCCGACCGGAGCTCCAGGGATGGTTTGTAGTCAACGATTACGAAAAAGCGCTGCAGGGAGAGGACCAGGGGATCGGAAAGCACTCTCCACTCTCCACCACTTGTAAGACAACGTTTTGGCTGCAAGACACCTCTTTTACTTGCCGAGCCTCTGCCCCACAACACAGGTGATACTGATGATGATGAGTATGTACTTATGGTAAGATGGCGCGTATGAATAATGTTCACAATATATATATATATATATATATATATATATATATATATATATATATATATATATATATATATATATATATATATCCACATAGAGTTGAGCCGGCAAGCCCTAGCGAGCCGAAAAGGGCAAAGAGGACGAAAAAGTAGTCTGTGTTAGCACTTCGTTTAAAGATACACGCTCGTGTCTTTCTGCCCTGCTGTTTCTGTCTTGTCTTTACGGCCCTTGGTGCGTGACAAACTGGTGGACGTGCTGGGTAATCAATGCACCGTACCCTTCCACATAGCAAGAACTCAAGCATTGTATTGGTGGTCACTCCTGTGTACCACGTCACCAGAAGAATCCGAGGGCAATCCCCTGAGTTTGCACTGCTCGCAAACAACATGGCAGCTCCGACCAGCCCTGCCGACACCAACCCAAACAGTACGAACAGCACAACGCTGCTTCATTGCACCTTACTCACATCGCGAACGCCAAATTCCTTCATGGCACTGCACTTGAGGATGTCGAAGATTGGCTTGTTGATTACGAGTTCGTTGCCGTGCACAACCAGTGGGACGACGCAGACAAACTGCGGCACGTCTATTTCAGTCTTTCGGACGGCGCACATGTATGGTATGAGAACAAGGCAGGTATTCTTACATCACGGGAAGACTTCAAACGCCGACTTCTTGGGACATATGCCAGCCCCAACCATGGGGAGAGAGCTGAGTGCGATCTGCAGTCCCGCACACAACTGCCGAACGAAGGGGTTGCGATATATGCCAAGGACATGACGCGCCTTTTACACCGAGCTGACCCTGGCATGCCAGAAGAAAAGAAGGTACGGTACCTCATGCGCGGGGTGAAAGAGCAGCTTTTCGGTGGGCTTGTGCGCAGTCCACCCAAGACTGTGTCAAAATTTCTCACAGAAGCCGTCACCATCGAAAGCACACTTAGGCATTGGGCCCCGTCATACGAACGGCACGTCAACGCTTCAACTACGGACTACTTGGGAGCTTTCGGTGGCCAAATGGATTTCTTCCGAGAGCTCATACGTTCAGTGATCCGCGAAGAACTCCAGAAGCTGTCAGTGTCCTCGCAGCCAACTATCTCCTCGTTGCCCAGCGTTGTCCGAGATGAAGTCCAGCACGTCTTAAGAGAACCGCCTTTCATGCGCCATTATCAATCACCCAGTGACTTTCCTCACATGTCGTATGCTCACGCTTTGCGGCAACGTGTTACACCTGCAATTGCGCATCCCACCTTGGCCCCAGCCATGCTGCAGACGGTCCAAGCGGCGCCATAATACAGCGCACCTCGCCTGATATCGCGGAAATCAGACGTGTGGCGTGTGCCACATCGACGTCCTCTCTGCTTCCACTGTGGCGAAGCTGGGCATCTGTAATGACACTGTTCTTACAGACAACTTGGACCACGCGGATTTTCGACAGACTGACCGCCACCCAGATTCAGTCAGCGGCCCCCTGAATTTGAAGAGTATGGGGCTCAGCAGCGTGGAACTTCGTCATCATTGCACCAGTCATGCTCCCCGTCACCGCGGCAATTTTCTCCTAATCGCCGTGCCTATTCGAGCGGGGCGCAGGGTCGATCCCCCTGTCCACGCAGTTCACCCAGTCAAAAAAAAAAAAAAATGGACAGTGAGCGTATTTGCTACAAGTTGTTACGAAAAGTCACGTGAATTATGAACTAAAGAAGAAGAAATTTGACAGCGAGCGCACTGGGACTTGACCGGCGGCTCTCCAGTCGCTCCTGTGCGCTCGCTGTCAAACTGTTTCTTCTTTACTTCATATTTTGCATGACTTTTCGTAACAACTTGTAGCAAATGAAGTTAGACATGAAAAAAGCAAAGTAATAACATATACAAGTAAAACTAAAAATAAAAAAATAACTAACAATACGCAGTTGCCATTTGAACCTGACTGTTTTGGGAAGCGAGCATTCTACATCTCGACTACTTCGACAGAGCCGCGCACAGCTCTTAAAATGACGACACATTGCAGACTACCAATCGCAGCGCCACAAGTGAATTGACCCTGTTTGCGCTTCACTTTTTGGAGCTCGGTCCGGGCACTCCCTCTTCTAGTAAACTCTAGCAATGGGTTGGAGCATTGGACGACCTACTCGTTACGTTACTCGCATTGTGCGATGACTGGTTGTTCTTTTGCTGTTTTTAAACGCTTTACAAGTCGTATTAACGCGATTGCTTTCCCGACATCAAGCCTGCCGGCACAGCCACGACGTTAATATAAGAACTAGCAGTACCCCAGATGGCATCCCACCAGTAATGATAGAAGAAGTCAGAAAAGCCTTGGAGGGAATGCGAACAAGCAAAGCTACTGGTGAGGACCAGGTGACATCAGATCTGCTCAAAGAAGGAGGAGAGATTGTGCTTGAAGAACTAGCCGCCCTGATTAGAAAGTGTACACTGACGGGAAGAGTAGCAGAATCTTGGAAGAATGCTCATATCACCTTAATACATAAGAAAGGAGATGACAAGGACTTGAAGAATTACTGGACAATAAGCTTGCTCGCCATAGTATACAACCTATTTACAAAGGTAATCGTTAATAGAAATAGGACAAAATTAGAATTCTATCAACCAAAGGAACAAGCAGGATTTCGAACAGGCTACTCAGAAATCGACCACATTCATACTATCAATCAGGTAATAGAGAAATGCTCAGAATATAACCAACCACTATACATAGCCATAATAGATTACGAGAATGTGTTTGATTCAGTAGAAATATCAGCAGTCGTGCAGACACTGCGGAATCTGGGCGTCGACGAAGCATATATAAACATCCTGCAAGAAATATACAGGGAATCGACTGCCGCCATAGTGCTCCATAAGGAAAGCAACAAAGTACCAATCAAGAAGGGTGTAAGGCCGGGGGATGCAATCTAGCTAATGCTATTTACCGCGTGCTTACAAGAGGTTTTAAGATGCCTAGAGAAGGAAAAGTTCGGAATATGGAGAGGACCTCAGTAACCTGCGCTTTGCTGATGATATTGAATTGCTGAGTAACTCAGGGGACAAATTGCAACTCATGATTGCAGAGTTATTTGATTGATATTAGGGGTTTAACGTCCCAAAACCACCATTTCATTATGAAAGACGCCGTAGTGGAGGGCTGCGGAAATCTCGATCACCTGGGCTTCTTTAACGTGCACCCAAATCGGAGTACACGGGCCTACAGCATTTTCGCCTCCATCGGAAATGCAGCCGCCACAGCCAGGATTCGATTCCGCGACCTGCGGGTCAGCAACCGAGTACCTTACCCACTAGACCGCTGCGGCGGAGCAGCGAGCTCGGAGCAAACTCGTCTGTCCGAAAAGCTCACACCATCCTGCTAAGAACCCTTGATGTTTACTCCTAAGGAGTTATATACAATTAAATCTTCATCGTATTGAATTTTGTAGCATTTTTCTCACCCAACTCTACCATAATGGACGAAACGCTTTTATTACGTGCGAGTCAGCATCAACGCAAAGGGTAGCTCAAAGAGACATAGAATCATTAATTACATGTGCCTATGTGATTTCAGTGTCCAGTATGTGTTTCGGTGTCCAGTCCAGTACCAGTGCCAGGAACTCACCCAGAAAAACAGGTGCGCAATCAGCCAGTCGAAAGGAATAGGACGAATTCGAATTCGGGCTGAATATACCAACACCTTAGTTTCCGTCATGTTGTAATGCGTCTGTAGCAGTCATTGTATTTGTTTCGACGCTCTGCAAATGTTGTTGCGGTAAACTGCTAAAGTGTGATCTACCGTCCGAGGGAGCAGCCGCGCTTCCGGAACCACCCGCCACGAGTGCGCGTGCCGATGACAACGGCGTTGCCGCTGCGCCCTGACGCATAACTGTTACATTTCTATTTGTCATCGAAAATGTGGCCCGAACCCTTCCCGGTTATGCGGCAGTTTTAATTAGATGACAAAAGAAGATTAAAATTTGGGGGGCGCTTAAGCTTCGCCTACCATAGTTGAGCGCCATAGCAATCGTGTTCATAATGCGCACTGAACCACATAGCGTATACTTTTATTTTTGTACAATGTTGCTCGAGAACCAAAAATTGTGGATTAACACAATGTAGTACTACCAATGAAGTTGAAAGTTGCATGTGTCACTGAAGCTTTCGAATGCGGATGCTTCTGTGTAAGGGGTAGAATCAAACTAGCATGATTTCAACCACGCACAATATTGCACGTGAAGTCTTTTCTAACTTCTCTACTTGGTCTTAAGGGATCATGCCCTGTTACATGTGTGCCTTTTGTTATGGGTGGCGGGCTTAACCACGAGGTCGTTATGACAATTACATGTTCTGGCCCGCGATCGCTTGTACCCCGCAATATTACCGTGATGTTACCGCAATATTACCGCAATATTACACGAAGAGCAGAAAGTTACGTCTCAAAATTAATCTGCAGAAACTGAAAGTAACATACAACAACCTCATAAGAAAACAACGCTTCGAAATAGGTAATAGTGCACTTAAAACTGTAAAAGATTCATGATTGATTATTATGTGGGGTTTAACGTCCCAAAACAACCATAGAAGTTGCAGAGGACTACGTCTACTTAGGACAAATAACTGCGGAGCCAAACCACGAGATTGAAGTAACTAGAAGAATAAGAATGGGAAGCACATCTGGCAAGCACTCTCAAGTAATGACTGGTAGATTGTCACCATCTCTCTTGAGGATGATATATAACAGCTGCATCTTGCCGGTACTTACCTACGGAGCAGAAAGCTGGAGGCTTACAAAGAGAGCGCAGCTTAAATTGAGAACGACGCAACAAGCGATGAAAAAAAAAAGATTGGTGCAACCTTAAGAGAGAAGAAAAGGACAGAGTGGATCAGGGAACAAACCGGGGTTAATGATATCATGGTTGAAATCAAGAAAAAGAAATGAACATGGGCCGAGTATGTAGTGCGTAGGCAGGTAACCGCTGGTCATTGATGGCATAACTGACTGGATTCGCAGAGAAGGGAAGCGGGTTAGGGGGAGGCGAAAAGCTAGGTGGGCAGATGATATTGGGAAGTTTGCGGCTATAAAGTGGCAGCAACAAGCACACGACCGAGTTGACTGGCGGAAAATGGGAGAGGCATTTGTCCTGCAGTGGACGTAATCAGGCCGATGATGATGGTGATTATGATGATGATGATGATGAAGGCAAGTTCGCCAGCAAGTCCGAAGCATCGGCGTAGCTCAGTGGTAGAGTACGGGGCTGGCACTCAGCGGACCCGGGTTCGAGCACCACTGTGTCATTGGTACTGAGTTTTTTTTTTCTGATTTCTCGCGTTGTGGTTACAGACACCGGTGGCGGCGCCCAACTACGGCACCGCGTGACCCGAATTTTCGATCTCATAAAAGATTTCGCTGTAAAACGACGCACGCAACGTAATCACAAGTACAGATGAGCACAGACTAACATGTGTCCCAGTTGTTATACTTCGCTGTGTATGAAAAACGCGCTCTTTTCGCAAACGGGGCCTTTGTAGCGGGGCGAAGTAATATTTTTGGGGGGGAGGGGGGGCGACGACTAACGCAATCGTTCCACTGCAAGCCGAATGGACACGATTCTCCCCACCGGAGGATAAGCGTGCGCGCATGACCCCCCTCACCCCATTCGCGGAGCAAAGTATGCACTGGAGATAAGCCCACGTCGCGGCTTTTTAGATGCGGAAGCATCTTATACTCGCGCCTTGTAGTGCGCCGTCCGCGCCGTCCGCACCGCTTCTCGAACATTCGACAGCTGACGCGCGCGCATGCGCCGTCGCGCCGTCGCCCACCATCTGTGCCGCGCGCGCTTCTCCTTCGAGAACATTCGACAGCTGACAGCGCATGCGCCGTCGCGCCGTCGCCATCTGTGCCGCGCGCGCGCTTCTCCTTCGAGAACATTCGACAGCTGACAGCGCATGCGCCGTCGCGCTGTATATATACTCAAGGTCGGCGCTCGCTCGCTCAGTTGCCGCTCGTCCGTTGGTTTGTACGGCGCGTCGACGTCCGAAGTCGCCGTGAAATGAATGCCAACGAATCCACAAACAGAATGATCGACGTCCTTTCGACCAGCGCCGGCCAAACTGTTGGCGGAACCGCTTCCGCATCCGCCTCAGTGTTCCCCCGAGGGAAGCTGCGGGCATTTTTTTTTTCTTTCTTGAGTTTTAATATATATAGGTACGTATACATATACGGTGAATAATGGTGGCGGCAGAGTAGACGGCAAAAAAATCAAAGCATACTCACGGAGTGAATGATGCTTAGTGGGGCGAAGCGTCCATCAGTCCATCCATGCGTCCATCCATCCGTCCGTCCACGCGTCCGTACGTTCATCCGTGCGTCCATTCGTACGTCCATCTGTGGGTCTGTCTGTGCGTACTTCCGTACGTCCCTGTGTCTGTCCGTGCGTCCGTCTGTCCGTGCGTCCGTTCTTACGTCCGTCCGTGCATCTGTATGTCCATCCGTGCGTCCGTCCATTCATCTAATGAACGCTCCAAGTGTCGCCATCTCGCATTTTTTCATCATATATCCATAATGTAAAAGCAACGCCATCCAGTGGACATTCGAAGGACTAAAGAAGAGGTGGCTGCCTACTACTACGATGACGGCTACTACTACTACTACTACTACTACTACTACTACTACTACTACTACTACTACTACTACTACTACTACTACATACATTGGGGACGCACGACCCATAACTTAAGGAGCTTGGCCCATAATACCAGCCGAGACTGTCCATATAATTGCTATCGCACTCAAACAAGAAGATTCTGTCGAGCCAATGCGAGCCAAAAAATACGGAGCCTGTCCGGACACTCGGAGTTCTCTTCCACTGCGAAGAACACGTGGTGTTCGCGAGAGCCTCACGCGTGAAAAGAGGCGTGTGCGTGCATTGCGATGTTGGCTGTGAACGGAAAAGACCAGCGTCGCTTGTTTTATTCGATGGAGCCATGCTTACTTGAAGAAATGGATTTGGTTGATTTGACAAATTATCTTATTAAATTACGAGATAAAAAGGAAGTTATCTCCTACAATACTGAAACTCTGTAAAAATGTGTAGCAGAGGAAATACAAAATGTTTCATACGCTTGTATTTTGTGATTTCGGTTGGGCCGCTTTCTTTGATGCTCAAAACCTGGCGACGACGACGGAGAAGAAGTCGTCGCTTGTGCCCGTGTTCATAGTGGGGTGCATCTGCATGTGCCACGAAGCAGAACGTTCATCGAACGTTAGTATTTCAACTCGTGGCTGCTGTTGTTTCACCCAAATCACTGCACATTTGGGCCCGCCCTGTTCTAGGCAATACCATCGTGGATCACCAGTGTGAACAATCGAACCATCGGACTTATCATCTGGCTCCACTCGTTGAGTGCGAATAACACCCCGCAGTGGAATGGGCGCTTTGATTTCCTGCTGCTGGCCCCGGTGCGAGAATGCATCCATCGAAGATCCTCTTTGGCCCGGAGCGTACTATGTCCCACCGTACTATGTTACTTTCAACATCCGCGAGTTCAACATGCCGCCAACAGGGGAGGAAGCAGCTCCGTCACCTGGGGAGCCACCCCCGCCGCCACCACCATCTTCGATGCCCCGGAACACAAGCAGAACGAAGGGATGAGGTTCAGGGGTCAATAAGTGACTGACTACGGATTAGTGACAGCCCTGTAGTCCAGGCTGCCGATGTGAAACTCTCCACGTGAACAGATGTATTTATTTAGCCGTTGTTTATGTGACAATAACGAATTCTCGAAGTCTGTGGTTGTGTTAGTTTTTATGAATAAAAGTGTGTGGTTGACAGCTCACTTACGTTTCACTTGCCACATTTATGAGGAAAAGTAGAATCTTCGGCTGTACTGCTTAGGCTTGATGCACACTAAGGTGTAAGGGTGTAAGTAAACTATAGTTATCCCAAAGCTGACTATGTTGTGAAGCTGTGTGCCAAGCGCGCAGTTACTCTGCAATACCACTCTCGCAGAAGCTCACGCATCGCTCGATTGTCTGTACAGAGATCGCCTGTTTCTAAGGTCTGAATACGACTTATGCGAAAATATAGTCACTTGTGAGTTCACTTTGGTGGTTTATGACTGTAGGGCAGTTGTTTGTTTATTGCTCTTAAACACATTATTTATACACCACAGGTATTGCGTTGTAATATAAGTTGATATGCAGCATTTGCTTTTGATATCGCGAATATATTGCAACCAGCTACGCCTAGTGTTACTATTATTGCTAGTTAGTAAAGCTAAAATGCGAGAATTCTACGAAGTTTTAAGTGAGAGCGAGAAAGCTTTAATATTTTAGGCGTAATGTGCACGTCCCCGTATCAAAAGTGTAGCTGTTTAAGCTTTTAGTTCCGCCGTGTAACGCTAGCGAAAATTCCACGCCGGACTGATCGGCGCAGTTGGAGAGCGCGCACCGGACACACTTGTTCAGGGAGCGCGGCAGCATGCATATGACGAAGAGAAAGATGACGAGCGTGTGCAACGCTCGTCATCTCGACCGGCGTGATTTCACTTCTTGCTCTTCTTTATCGCCTGCTTTGCAGCCGTACACGAGCGGCCGACGTGCGTATGAGGAGACAGAAGGGTAGAAAAATAAGCATGACAGCTTTGCCCGAGCGCAGGATTCACGTTTGAAATGGCCCCCAACTAATATTAAACTACTCAGCGCAAAAAATTTGAACAACCCACGAAGAAAAGACGAAGTCCTCCCCTCGTCTTCATATTTTCCGTGTTCGTTGTCAAAACTTCTGCGCTGAGAAGTTTAAGAAAATACCATCTATAGCCCCACCCTGCACTTCCTTAAACCACCTCTGAAAATACGAAGAGCGCGTTATTCTCGTCCTGGCACTTCTTGTCTTTGCGGCACAATCTGTGACGCCAGCACTCAGTTCACGTGACGTCAGGATGAAATAAGCTCTCGACTGGTCGGCGTACGATAGACATTTGTTGTGAACTTTCGCCTGCCCTGCTTTGCTGTATGCAGTCGCATGCCCGGTCTGCCTTGACTCGCGTGACTACCGTGCGCGATAAACTGATCTCACTTGGTTTTCAGCGTTTGCGACGGCGCAAGCAGAGATAGTTGCGTGTAGTCGAGAAGCGCGAAATCCAGACTGGCTTAACGCTTTGTGCTGGCATTTCACGTGTTTCATCAAGAAATAAGTGGCGAGGAGGAGACAGCGCTGGTATAAAGAGATGTGAAGGCGACACTCTATGGATTTTGGACTCGCTGTGGTGTAGGGGCACTTCAACACTTAGGAGCACATTACAGAACTCCAAATAGTCGGAAATAATGCGAAGCTTCTCTACTACGGCGTGTCTCCTAATCATGTCATGGTTTTGGCACCCAAAGCTCCATAGATTATCATTACGATCCAATATAAAGCGTAGCTTTCGATGCAGCTGCGCGATAGCTTGATAGTCAGCTGAAGGTGCTTCGCAAAATATGGCTCTTTGCATGGCGAGAAATTTTATTCGTGGGGAGTTATTCGCCACCCGTAATAAAATAAGGATGTCGTCCTTCTTTAAGTCTTGGTTTACGTTGAAATTTTTATATCATTTGAAACCTTGTTAGTTTATTGTGCACTGGTTTTGAGCATCGTTTGCCTGGTAGACCCGGTGGCGTACCAGGGGAAAGCACACCAAGCTCGTCCCCCCCCCCCTACTAAAACATTTTTGTTTTCGTGGGGGTATACAATGTGAAAAATGATCATTTCAAGAAGATGAGAGCAAGTTACACATGAGAACCTATTGTCCTTATCATACAGTAAGTAGAACTAATACTGCAGTGGGGCTGTACGACAAACTTGCATCACAAAGGTGTCACGCTGTCTTCTGGGATTGCTTGTGCCGTGGCAAGAATGTGAAGCTTTCTCCAGTGGCGGAGGTATGGCGCATAGAATGGTAATGACAAGACGTGAAGCACTGCTGGCAGCAGTAGAGGTCATGGACTGTAGGCACCTAGGCACCGGTGGGACAGACGCACAGTTTACTGAGTATAGTAAATGGGGTATGGCGCATAGAATGGTGATGGCAAGACGTGAAGCACTGCTGGCAGCGGTAGAGGTCATGGACTGTAGGCACCTAGGCACCGGTGGGACAGACGCACAGTTTACTGAGTATAGTACACACACACACACACACACACACACACACACACACACACACACACACACACACACACACACACACACACACACACACACACGCACGCACACACACGCACGCACACACACACACACACACACGCACACGCACACACGCACACACACACACACACGCACGCACGCACACACACACACGCACACACACACACACACACACACGCACACACACACACACACACACACACGCACGCACACACACGCACGCACACACACACACACACGCACACGCACACACGCACACACACACACACACACACGCACGCACACACACACACGCACACACACACACACACACGCACACACACACACACGCACGCACACACACATACACACACACACACAATATACGCAGAGAAGTTGGAGTGGCGCCACCTGGCGGATGACGTCACGGGGCGGACTGATGCGAGCCGCGGCGCGCCTACAAGATGCGCTCGTCCGCTTCGTGCGCTGTTCTAATGTTTGCGTTCATTTTTTGCTTGTATCAAGCTGCATATGAATGGGAAAAAAACAGATTTAGTAATGTTTCAGGTGAAGCAATAAAAAGTTTACTTTTGCTACCGCAGAATCACGCGCTGTGTCATGTAGCAATGTGAGATGAGTGAAAAGGTCTGTGTCGCGCTGCTAACCCCGAGGATGCATTTCATTCGTGATGTCGACACCCGCATTTCCGACGGGTGTGAAAATCAGGAACACGCTTCAGCTTGGATACAACAAATTTATTGACGCATAGCATGTGATTTTGAGAAAGGATTGAGTCTTCATATTTACATTTTAAGTTGAAATGTGCCTGGGTGATTCCTTTCGGGAATATCAGGGCTTCTCCTCCTCTAAAATAATTTGTACCAGAGGAATCCACGCATATACAGACAGCGATTTCAGAAGTGTATCAAGCCCCGTGCTCGCGTGCAGCATCGAGTGTCGCAACGTATACCGGAAAGCACTCGCCCTAGAATACCACCGCTGCTGTTGTGTGTTTTTCTCGACTTGCTCACTCGACACGTTGTTTAGTTTTCTGTTTCTCTTGCAATAATTTTGAATATTTAATTGATCAAAATTATTGAGGTTAAGTGCGGTTGAGGTTAGGTGCGGAAATTCCTATTGCGGTCAGATTCTGTCTTTGTGCAGAATCGTAGCAACGGCGCGGTCCCACTCCGAAATACCAGTTTAAGTAGCCCACTCATATATTAAATTTCCTTGCAGTTGATGACCTGTTGGTGGACATGACGTGCGAGACCAGTCGTCGTCTCATCAAGGCGATGGTTGTTTATTTATTACATATGGGTCCAGAAGCCTATATAGGTAGAAATTTTCTTCGGGGTTTGGGGAGGGCACCTATACTCGAAATTGTCATTTTTCTCTCTGCAAGGGAAAAAGATTTTTTGAGGGTAGGAGACAGACCCCATGAGTCATCTCCTGGTTGTGCCACTGCTTGGTATACGTCCGTGACCACGCCATAAAAAGAGTTCATTTCGACTTTCTGACGTTCGTGTTGAAATCGTTGTTATCAGCGGGTCTCCCACGTAAAGCTCCCATTATCGTTTGTGATGCGGCGGTAGAACACTCCAGCGTTTCACACAATTCATGGTATATAGGGCTACATAATTTCTGGCGACTGTTGACCAACAAACCTGTACAGATTATTCTAGTGAACAAAAATATCTCATAATTGCGGAAATCGTTTTATGTGCGGCAGTACTATTTTGTTTGTTTGACGAATATGTTACGTGAGTGCTTATGACAGTCATATTCATGTAATGTCTTCTGCTGGAGAAAGCACGGTTCTATCAAATCATTTAGATCATACGCAGATGCAGGCGTAACTTGCACGGTAAAGCGCAATGTATTCAGTGAATTGAAAACGTCCCAATTTCATTTCTCATACTTCGGCACAGACATGTTCTACTCCCGGAGTCTATGCCTAGTTGTAATAACGTTACTACCACTTAGCATTTTTTTCTTAGCACCTATTCTGTGGTGTACGCTATAAAAACAACAAACATCATCTCCTACATCACAATGTTCACAATAAATCTTCCGTTCGGATGGGAGTCTGTCTATCCTAAGCTAAATAATGGAAACTTATTACAGCTTCAAAAACTTTCGCTAACTGTGCAACCTTTTACCTTGTATATATTAAAAAATTTCATCACGAAATTGAGGAATAATCACCAACGTATCGCTAAAAAAGCATGTACACGGCAGGCGCAGAAAAAGGCAACAAGCTCCGGCGGAGCAGGAGAATCCGTGCCGTGACGTCACATCGCCACGACCGCAGCGACGCCAGTGTTCGTTCTCGGGCATGTGTCGGGGCTAATAGCAATGCAGTACTGTGCAGTGTGGCCACTTGCCTTTGCCATAAAGAGTATCACAATGCCTCACAGATGGGAGCACATTACCTATAGCGTTTGCCGTTTGCTTGATTAATGCAACGCTTCCTCTACGCCTCTGGAAATGCATAATATGTTTTCCGCTAGATGGACATAGTTGCTCATTTTTAGACCTGTTAGAAAGTTCCCTGTGTGTTTTTCGCGGCGATGGCTGCACTATCCCGGCCTGTATTGACACAGTATAATGGCCTCCCAAATGTGTCTACAAATCGCCGAATGAGCTCGTTTTCGTCATGGCACCGGTCGAACAAAATGCTTAAGGAGACTTCTTCTACTCCATGGCATTTATGTAGTGTTTCTTCCCGAAGCAGCTGCGAGTAAAGTTTTGGCTTTGTGATAGGACTCCTGCGTGCCATGCGAACGGCTCGAGTCCGATTCTCACTCGTTCCAAAAATGTTATTGTTTATTTATTTGCTTGTTTCTCGATTTTTCGCTCACGGACAATTTTTCGCTCACAACCAAACGGTGCCGACGGCGAAATTCCTGTGAAACGAGCTCTCTAACACTATCGCGTTAAAATGTTTGCCTATGCCTCTCTTTGTACCAGTATTGAACACAGCGTGACCATGCGATGGTGAACGACAAGCCGGTACCTTAAGTGTTGTGCACTTAGACGACATGAGAGCCTGCGCCTGCACAATATCTTAGTGTTATTGTTTTTTTTCTCTGATGATACCGAAGGGTCAATGATATCACTCATAGTAATATCTACATGAAAATACGAATAGAAAAGATGGAGAGAGGGGACGATGCCGTACAAAAAAGCTTCGGGGGGGGGGGGGAGTTCTGACGCATACCCTTTGCTACGCCCCTGCTGATTGCGATAATACCATCTTTCATTTAGCCTCTCAGGCGTAACTAAGCTAATAGGTGTTCCTTGTCGAGGTGGCAGCGAAATCGTATACATTGTGTGTCACGTAACTTATGCCAGAGTTTAAAAATATGCCCGAACACGTAATTACGACGCGACCAAATGCATGTTGCTCATCGTTACCTGCAGTTAGTCGGACTATTTATTTGTGTTCTCAGATACTGTTTATTAGATATGTTTATTTAACTTACTTTTCAAGAAACGAAGATAGATAAGGAAATTAAAAGAGAAAGTTGTAGATCAGTTTGCAAAACGTCCGTCAGGCGAGTTTTGATCTTTATACCTGTTAAATTATGAGGTGATCACGAGAACACCAAGACGTAATCGGCCAGATAGACAGAGTGAGTGAGTGAAGGAACTTTTGATTGATGATATGTGAAGTTTAACGCCCCAAAACCACCATATGATTATGAGAGACGCCGAATTGATGGGCTCCGAAAATTTCGACCACCCGGGGTTCTTTAACGTGAACCCAAATCTGCGCACACGGGCCTACATCATTTTTGCCTCCATTGAAAATCGAAATAACTTTATAAGGTCCACAATGGACGCGAGTTAACTAAGCGTCACCTAGCTAGGCTCACTCGGAACGGTCAGGTTAAAACGGACCACCCTCGCGCGGACCCCCTGGAATTGATGATTGATTGATATGTGGGGTTTAACGTCATAAAACCACTATATGATTATAAGAGACGCCGTAGTGGAGGGCTCCGGAAATTTAGACCACCTGGGGTTCTTTAACGTGCACCCAAATCTGAGTACACGGGCCTACAACATTTCCGCCTCCATCGGAAATGCAGCCGCCGCAGCCGGGACTCGAACCCGCACCCTGCGGGTCAGCAGCCGAGTACCTTAGCCACTAGACCACCGCGGCGGGGCCGGACCCCCTGGAAGGCCAGGATATGAGAGGTGAGGTCCTGGACCTTAAGCTTACTTATTTGATCTTCTTGAAAAATAGGGACCGGGGTCTTTATGCAGGATCAGCCGAGTTTCGCAAAACTCGTGATATTACCCAACTCTGGCGACACCCCCTTATGAACGAGCCAACAGGACGAAAAAGTCAAATCCACCCGTCAGTGCCCCGCCGCGGTGGTCTAGTGGCTAAGGTACTCAGCTGCTGACCCGCAGGTCGCGGGTTCAAATCCCGGCTGCGGCGGCTGCATTTCCGATGGAGGCGGAAATGTAGGCCCGTGTGCTCAGATTTGGATGCACGTTAAAGAAACCCAGGTGGTTAAACTTTCCGGAGCCCTCCACTACGGTGTCTCATATATAATCGCGTGGTGGTTTTGGGGCGTTAAACCACACATACCAATCAATCAAACCCACCCTTCAGTGCTCTGCGTTGCACTGGTTGCGATGGAACCAATAATCGCGTTAAGGACGGTTGACTAGGATGGGTGGTGTTTTCACACCAGAGGCGTCGTCTTTCATTTGTTTGCGGAAGTGCACGCATGCAATAAAAGTGTGAGGACACTTTTCGTGATAATCTTTCTTTAGAGGAATGGGGTGTTTAAATTTATTTTGTAGCTTTTAATGCCTGCACAAGTCTGTTTTAGAATAATCAGCAATGTGGCCTCTGAGATCAGTACCAGCCAAGCGTCTTATAACATCGCAACTGTACTTAATTAAACCAGAGGCCACGTGTTAATCATCATAATCGGCCTATACGTACATTCTTGCGCGCTGCTCAGCCGGTGCGCGTCTTCTTTGTTGTCATCGAACGTTAGCACACGAGCACGTACGCTCGGCATTAGCCATTCGGCTGGACGGTAAATTTGGCTAGTTAAGCCAGGACATGCTATGGCCAAGTTAATTAAGCCAAGTCATGGTAAGGCTGAGGTAATTACACCACGTATTCAGAAGACCGCGCTAATTAAGCCTTTAAAGCTAGAACATGGATAACGAAAGCATGCTAGTTTATGAGCTATCTGAACTATGTTAATTAACGCGACGTTAATTATGAGCGTGCTAAGTGAAACCTTGCTAATTGGTCTTTACGAATATGATGACAAATGGTATCCTGCTAATCAGGATTATATTAATTAGCTCCAGACTTAGCAATGCCTTCCTAATTGTGCCTGAGAGAATTATCTTTTTAAGCAATGAATACAAGAGAGCTCAGTGCAATGGTCGTTAAGCTGCATCCAAGTAGTGCAAGAAATCAAGATAGAGCTGATGCGGTGCTCGCACATGAGTAGACGACTAACTTAAAAAGTGGCAAGAAGCTAGCTTGTCACCAGCTACTCTATGGCCCCAGCCTTGCACAAGTATTGCAGGCTCACCAAAATATTTTACATGCAAAGAAGCTGCCGCGTAGCGTTCACCGCATCAAACGCTTCACAGTCACACCGGCACTATCACAATCTCGAGTGTAATTCGGGCCTTCTCAAAATCAACGAGTTTGTTACCGAGTTCACGCGTCAATCAGTTTGGTTGACAGACGCGTGTGGCGAAGATCGGGTACGCCCACCACATTTGCGCTTGCCGAGGAGGTGTACTCACGTCGAGCGGCCCGATTAATCTGTCAGGTTTATCACGCAGACTACGCATACACGCACGCAGAAGGTAAAGAGATATCACCACGTGGCTACGATGTCTTGCATTCAATCACACTTCGCTCCCGACATATCTAATTACAGCCACGTTATTGCCACGATGCAAGTGCCCATTGTGATCGCCTTTTCTTATGTTTATCTGCCATATTTGACAGAAGCCAAAAGAGCAGGACGAGAGTGTTCATGTGCACCCTTGCTGAATTCGAGAGTAGAAATTTCCATGCTGCAGGTGGAACGAAAAAAACCTGTCCGAAAGAGAAAAAATGCCCACGAACATGCCTGCGGGAAGCGCGTGTTGAGTTGGCAAAAAGATAGCGTGGCAATCACGATGACGTAACTGCACTGTTAAAAAGGCCTCCACAGAAATGAACACGGAATGAGAACACTGAGAGCATATATGCAGGAATGTTGAGGTCGCTAAACAAAAAGGTCGTGAGCAGACCAGGCTTAAGTGAAGGGACCACCGGGTACCGTTTGATCTCTGGCATGCGGCTCTGGGTATGGCGCACCGGACGAGGGTCACGAAGAAGAGATGCGGTTGGAAGAAGCGTGCCGGTGAGGCGAGGCGATAACGCGCGACGCAAGATCCAGTGGTGGATGTGTGGTCGCGGCCCGGTGTCCAGCAGGAGCGCATCGCCTTTGACGCAGCCATAGAATGCGAGGGAAACACGACGGCGCACACGGTACGCCCGCTCTTGTTGATCGGCTCGTACAGCTCCAGCTCGTAGTCGAGACTGGGCGATGCCGCCAGATGGTTTCGTCGTCCACGGCATCAGCAGGCGGGGGCGTAGGCTCACCTTTCAATTCAATTCAGCCTATTATCACGATCAAAATCTAAAACGATTGGATTGATTGATATGCGTGGTTTAACGTCCCAAAACCACCATATGATTATGAGAGACACCGTATTGGAGGGCTCCTGAAATTTCGACCACCTGTGGTTCTTTAACGTGCACCCAAATCTCAACACACGGGCCTAGAGCATTTTCGCCTCCATCGAAAATGCAGCCGCCACAGCTGGGATTCGATCCCACGACCTGCGGGTAAGCAGCCGAGTGTCTTAGCCACTATACCACCACGGCGGGGCAAACAAAAACGACACGATAGCCGTAGAGCCCGCAGTATGAAAACTATCTCGATAGTTTGACAAACCCGTGCACAAGTACAGCAAACAAACATCTTGGCGGTATTTCGGGCGCATGATAAGAAGGCATAAACAAATATTTGACACTGGGGAAAGCGGCGATACAATATAAACTAAAACAATACAAACAAATGCGACAATAAGTAACAACAAAAAGAACATTATAACACAACTCCATGATTAATGTCGAGCATACAAAAAATGAAAGACTAAAGATTCCAATTTCATGTACAAAGTTAGCAGAATAGATGGTCATCGCGTTTTTAAAAAGTCACGTCACCACATTGGGTAAATATTTTATTCAAACCGGAAATATTTCATTTATTTGAGAATGTTAAGCATTTCAAAAAACATTTAAAAATTGCTTTGTATTGTTTTATAGCATGATGTTCTTTGTGGATAAATTACTTAGTAGTCCTGGCTATGTGTTTTGGGTTATTATTTCAAGTTTGAAGGCTACAGGTAAACGATATTCACATAGTTCTCAACCGGATGTACTTTACATTCGTGAAAAACTTCACAGCCTAGGTAAATTTGCAACGATCATAATAATTTTTTTGCCAATACGTAACTGTTCAAGTTTTATGTTTAAGTTTATGTTATGTTAGTTTTATGTTAAGTTTAAGTAACTGTTTAAGTTTATGTTTAAGTTTTATATCTCACCCCAAATGAAGTGACAATAATTAAGTCAAGATTCAAAAAGCTAACAATATAACATCATGATGTTTGAGGAAAGAACATGCTGCTTTCGAAAAAGGACACCTATTACTTGAGGTAGCTTGGAGATGATGTGACTAACGTGGTCAGTTCAGGACATTTATTCGTTAAACTGGACACCCAAACTTCTAAACGTAGGAACAATTTCTAGCGGGTTGGGGGTTAAAGCGATTTGTTTATTTGGCTGAAAATTTCTACTCCTTCCTCTGAATATAACTGGCAACTTTTGTTTTCGAATCACACGTAGTTCATTTCCTTCGCTTTATTGATATATTTTTTCTCTAAACAGTCATTTTGGTGTCCGTTATGACATCTAAATATTTACCGGAGAAGAAAATGCTCGCATCGCCAGCATATATTATGAAATTCTCAAAACAAATATTTATTGTCACATTATTAAAACGTTAAATAGACAAATACAAACTAATAATGCGTCCACAGCACTCGGTAGCTGCTCCAGGCCCGGCGTGCAGAGAGGCGAGGACGAAGCCTTTAACCGTGGTGGCTTCAAAGGACCTCGTGATCACGGTCCAAAAGTCCACGACGTAAAGGAGTGGCAGCGCCACCGCCACGACCATCGAAAGCCTGTGGTTCTTGCCACCGAGCATGGCGGTCTCGGTGCCCTAGAAGGTTACCTTATCTTCTTCCTCATGAAGGTTCAAGGCGGTGCAGACCAGCACAACAGCGGCGATGCCCTGTACCAGCGTCCGGTTGCCAGTGACCTTGAAATCCAAGGTGAGGAGAAACAGGACGCAGTAGTTGCCGCCAAACGCGTCCAAGTTTGACGGTAGACGGCAGGCAAATTTCTTGAACGACCTAAGAGAAAAACCTTTTCCGGGGTCCACACAGACGCTCCAACGTTGCTCGAGGTTGTAATGCTGCCAACACCAGGAGGGACCGGCGCCAGTCAGGTCAGTCTCTTCCTGAGTGGCAGCCAGGAGGAGGCGCCTTCGCCGAGTCATTTGGATGTGCATGCAATTGGTCACCCCCGAAGCAACGTACGGAAATTTCCGCTCTGGTGGCTTCAGCTTCAGAAACTCCGGGTCGAAGCTGGCGAAGAAGTCTCCGATGTCGCCTTGCTCGCGGTCCATGGCGTCGAAATTGGCCGTCGTACGCGACGCTGTGCAGCAGCGTTGAGACGCGGTTAGAAAACAATAACATGGTCCTCCTCCTCCTCCTCCTCCTCCTCCTCCTCCTCCTCCTACCGTACCCTCCTCCTCCTCCTCCTCCTTCTCTTCTTCTTCGTCTTCTTCTTTAGCTTATTCTTCTTGCTTCTTTTCTTGCTTTCTTCTTCTTCTTCTTCTTCTTCTTTTCTCTTCTGATGTCTTCTCTTCTTGCTGTCTTCTTTAATTTCATGGGCTCTCATTCCAATGCACCGGATTGACCGAAGTCGGTTGACGAATCATAGTTTGAATACGATGAAGATGATGATAATAATCTCTACTATGGCTCATTCCCACTCATACGGACCGGCGAAAACCATTGATTCTATAAATATTCTACGTATTGTCATAAATTTCATATATTCCATTGTCCCCCCCACCCACTCCCCCAGCAAACAAACGCACACATAAAACCAGGTGAAATAGTGCTATGATTATTATCGCACTGATCCTCAGTGGCCATTTGGGTGTGGCTATAGATTGTGATCCCATACCAGGACTAACCTGCTAAGAGATTCTTTCTCTCTCGCTCTCCTCGCTTATTCTTTTTACATGCGAATTCCATTTCTTAGTCGGATTATGTCAGGCGTCCACGAAGGTTTGCACGGCGGGCTCATTGGTTTTCCATAGTATTCGAGGCATAGCGCATTCAGGACGGGACAGAGAAGACACATAACACATACCCAGCGCTAACTTTCAACCATGAAGTTTATTTTGACGCAATACCTTAGATGTCAGGTGTCTGTCGGGATCCGTCCACCGCCCTCTCCCATAGCAATAGCTTTGGGCGCGCGCGTGCTTATAGTATCCGGAGCCCCCACAATGTCACGCTTCGGCGTCGGCAGCTGTCAGCAACAGCTGTGGGTGCACGATCTTATTCTCGCCCTTAACAACTGGAGCCCTCACCTCCTTGACTTGAACGTGGCTTGTCACCGCCTAAATGCAATGCGTTTTAAACGCATTTGTAGCGTTTGTGCTGCCAGCGTTTGTGTAGCGTTTTTTTGACCGTGCACGCAGTGTCATAAGGAAACGGGGGGGTTCAAAAAACGCCCCCCCCCGAATGTTTATGGCGCACCCTCCGCTTGCCACTTTCCGACTTTTTTTGTCTTATATAGCCTTATATCAATTGGTGTCTCCGTTATTTGTCGTCATGTAAATGGTGCGGCCCCTAAGGTAGCTAAAAATCCAAGCATACAGTCGTCGACCTCAATAACCCACAATTAGTTCACTGTATTTCTTGCTTTCTTTCGAACCGTTCTCAATTTGTGTGCTTTGATTCCGTTGCTTCTTCCCCGGCCAAAATCACTTCTGGTGTTTCCGCAGGGCTCAATCCTCAGGACTTTGCTATTTTTTGCTTTATGTTAATGACTTGCCTGATATTGTTCATTGTAATATTCGTTTGTACGCTGATGATTGTGTTTTATATCATGTAATCCACTCGCCCAATGATCACATCCTTCTCAACGATTCATTTGCATCTTTCTGTAACTGGTGCCGTTCCTGGCAAATGAACATTAACTACAAAAACTGTGTTCATGTCCTTTACTAATAAATTAGTTCTTTCAGATTTTAACTACTCATTTAATGGACTGTCTTTGCTGAGAGTTTACCAATATAAATACCTTGGCGTGATTTTCACTCCTAACCTGTCCTGGTCTCACCATATTGATTACATTACTTCTAAAGCGCTAAAAAAACTTTGTTACCTCCGGCGTACACTACCTGCGGCCCCCTAGCGATACAAAACTAACTGTGTACAAGACCCTTATCCACCCCGTGCTCGAATACGCGTCACCTGTATGGAGCCCCTACAACCAGTGCGAAGTAAAACAAATAGAATCGGTACAGAAAAAGGCCATTAGATTTATTTTCAGGCGTTATGACTCTGCTTTTTCACCGACGTCAGCATTACCATCTTGAACCTATCTCTACTTTCATCGCAAAGGAATATTGAGTCTCTCAAGTTATTACATTCTATAATTTATTCGACGTGCCAAACTTTCAAAAGATGTCTACTTAACATGTTCCAGACCTTCTTCAACACGCCAATACCATCCTTTGAATATGACACCATTCTACGCCCGTACTAACACGTTTAAATTTAGCTTCTTTCCACGAACTGTTGAATTTTGGAATAACTTATCCGGTGACATACGTTCTTTGCCCTTAAATGAATTCTTGTTATCCATAAATACCCTTTGACACTTTGTCTTTTTCCGTTTCACTGTTTTCTGTGTTTACTGTGTTCTCTTCCTTGCCACCATGTCTTCATTATGCCACCATGTGATGCCATGTGTTGCCACTTTGTATTTTGCTTTCCTTCGCAAAGTATTACACCATGTTTTGTACCGGCCTGTTACCCACTCCTGCCATAGCCCTTACGGGTTGCAGTAAGTGAAAGTAAATAAATAAATAAATAAATAATAAAGGTGCGAAGGAATTATTCGTCATAGTAGCACCACTTAGTTTATGAATCATGTCAGTGCGAAGCGAGGAAAAAAAAACGTGGGTAAGCGGTAAGCGGCGGAGGGGGGGGGTAGCGCGAAAAATTTTGTGGAAAGTTTGAACGCCTCCCCCCTGGCTACGTTACTCTGCGGGCACGCGCGCTTATCATCGCCCCTAGGAACCAGAGCATGAGGTGCGAGAGTAGGAAGGAGTGTGTAGGAAGGGTAGGTGCAGTGCACGAGCTCCTTCTCTCACCGTTCACTCTCTCTCCTCCCTGCGCATCGGCCACCTTCCCGTCCGCTCGCGCCTCACACCACCGTTCGCTGGCTGGGCGCCTCTCAAGAACATTCAGAAATGTGTGCTCGATACACTGCTGTGAAACGCCAAGGCCGAGCTGAGAGCGTTGTTTATTTTGTACACTTCATAGTATTCTTTAACTGTGCATGCTAGCTACTAGAGCTGGAAAACGCATACCGTGTTTTTCGCGAAAACAAAAAACAAAAAAAACGCCCCGCGTGGCTGCACAGTGTAAGAAAAAAAACTATATTCTTCTAACGCTGAGTTCTGACGCGCAAAACGCCGTTATGGGCGCTACGCAATGCATTCGAATTTCCCCACGATTGCCTCTCGGGAGGTGGAGGCTTTTTTTTTTGCTTTAGCTGAAAATCAACGTAGACAAACCTGGCATCTAAAGCTTAGCAACAACCTAGAAGCAAACTTAAGAACAACCCGCATCACCAACCTCTATAGAAACAACATTGTCCGATTAGTCCTCAGAATCGTCGAGTTTCGGTGTTTCGAGCCGTGCGTGGCTTAATGCAAGTTTCGCCATTTTTACATTTTTTTCTTTCAAGAATTTCTGTCATAAACTTAGCTCGTATTCACTTTTTTAACAGGGATCAAATTGTGAAAAAAAAGAAAATTCGCGTAGAATGTTTCTTGAGAGCTGTCTGAGCGATGCGTAAGCGTAGAGTTTTACCGTATGAAACTGTAGTCGCAGCTTCTTCTGAAACTTCGCTAATGGGTGGCATCGACATGGCGTCTTTCATTTTCTTTGGGTATTCATCGGCGCCGGAAACAGCCCAACAAATGACCCACTCCATGACCACAGAAACGCATTTCCAGCAATAAGTGCTCGCAAAGACAGAATTTTCCGCACATGTGTAACGTTTGCTGTCGACATTGCACGGTGTCCTATACAGCGCGGGACTCTTTAAATTAGTCCGAACAGAAATTATCATCGTCATTATGAACCAGTACGCGCTCTCTTTGTCCTCTTGAACTTCTGCTTCACTCCCATAACACATGCGACGATTTGACCTGTGTTGAATACAAAAATATCAGCCGTCATGCAGACACTGCGGAATCAGGGCGTAGATGAAGTATATATAAATATTCTGAAAGATATCTACAGGAGATCAACTACTACCATAGTGCTTCATAAAAAAAGCAACAGAATACCAATCAAGAAGGGTGTAAGGCAGGGGGACACAATCTCCCCAATGCTATTTACCGCGTGCTTACAGGAGGTTTTCAGAAGCCTAGATGGGAACAGTTAGGGATAAGAGTTAATGGAGAATACCTTAGTAACCTGCGTTTCGCCGATGACATTGCATTGCTGAGTAACTCAGGGGATTAATTGCAACTCATGATTACGGAGTTAGACAAGGAGAGCAGAAAGGTTGCTCTTAAAATTAATCTGCAGAAAAAGAAAGTAATGTACAACAACCTCGGAAAGGAGCAGCGCTTCGAGATAGGTAATAGTGCACTTGAGGTTGTAAAAGACTATGTCTACTTAGGGCAGGTAATGACCGCAGAGCCTAACCACGAGATTGAAGTAACTAGAAGAATAATAATCGGGTGGAGCACATTTGGCAAGCACTCTCAAATCTTGGCAAGTAGATTGCCACTATCCCTCAAGAGGAAGGTATATAACAGCTGTATCTTGCCGGTACTTAGCTACGGAGCAGAAACCTGGAGACTTACAAAAAGGGTCCAGCTTAAATTGAGGACGACGCAGCGAGCAATGGAAAGAAAAATGGTAAGTGTAACCTTAAGAGACAAGAAGAGAGCAGAGTGGATTAGGGGACAAACGGGGGTTAAGGATATCATAGTTGAAATAAAGAAGAGGAAATGGACATGGGCCGGGCATGTAGCGCGTAGACAGGATAACCGCTGGTCATTAAGGGTAACTAACTGGATTCCCAGAGAAGGGAAGCGGGTTAGGGGGAGACAGAAGGTTAGGTGGGCAGATGAGATTAAGAAGTTTGCGGGTATAAATTGGCAGCAGCAACCACAGGACCGCGTTAACTGGCGGAACATGGGAGAGGCCTTTGTCCTGCAGTGGACGTAGTCAGGCTGATGATGATGATGATGATGATGATGATGAATACAAAAAGCTACAAAGGGAGAGTCTGTTACTTGACTAAAAATCACGTGACATAATTTTTTATATGTGGGGTTTAACGTCCCAAAACCACCATATGATTATGAGCGATGCCGTAGTGGAGGGCTCCGGAAATTTCGACCACCTGGGGTTCTTTAACGTGCAACCAAATCTGAGTACACAGGCCTACAACATTCCCGCCTCCATCGGAAATGCAGCCGCCGCAGCCGAAATTCGATCCCGTGAACTGAAGGTCAGCAGCCGAGTACCTTAGTCACTAGACCCACGAACAAAACGTAAGGACTAGTCACGTGACTAAAACTCACGTGATGCTCACGTGAGCAAAAAAAAAACCGCAGCCACTCGAGTGACTATAAGCTTCACGTAGCATCACGCAACATTTAGTAACGTTCCTAAAATCAAGCAACATCGCGTAAAAGATATAGTCGCGTCCGTGTACTCAGATTTGGGTGCACGTTAAAGAACCCCAGGTGGTCAAAAATTTCCGGAGTCCTCCACTACAGCGTCTCTCATAATCAAATAGTGGTTTTGAGATGTTAAACCCCACAAATCAATCAATCAAGATATAGTCGCGTGGCAAGTTCCCAAACCATTTAAGACCCAATCCACGTGACATGTTCCCGCCAAAAACACGTAACAGTTAGTCATTACGTGACTAAAATCATGACGTGACTAGGTAGTCATGTTACACGTCTAGCCAAGTCCAACCATGATTAGCACTACTAGCAAAGACTTAGCATCTATAGCACGCACTTGGTGTTACGAGCGCTACACGTCTCACACTGATGAATCCAGCCGTGCGGCCCTATGATGCAAGCTGCTTGCTTTTTGTATCCCCACTGTGACAAAATATACCAACAAAGTCTACATAGCAAGTGGTTTCCTGTGACATATTTCATATCGCCACTGATACGCTTTCAAATGGTTCAGATATATTCGCTGTCGGCACTGGTGTGTACCCCAGTGTGTAATAATTGAGGCACCTACCTTCGGAGCTTTTTTTGTTGTTCTTGTTGAGTCGGTATAGATGTGTGCTTTTAAAGTATTCTTTGGGGAATTTGCACGCAGGCGAAGAAGGGCTCTACTGCGTCGTGAGCATGAGCAATAGAGACCAGCACTCGATACTCATTGTCTGCATCACTGGGAATGTTGTTCGTCCAAACAAGCTTGCTCGTTCCCAGCGGCAAACAGAGAGCCCACATTGATAAACAATGCTCCTCATGTTGAAGGCCGCACACGCACTCTATAGTGGCTATCGGGTGTCATATAGCAACGACGGGCGCGCGCGCATATGTTGTATACCTCCCCTCGGCAGGGTATTGCGCGTGAGAACCCTTAGCAAAACGAGCACCAGTCAATGTTATCGCCTGCAGCCGACAGGGTGAATGAGTAAAAGGATCCAACAGGTCTGCACGTGATGCCACCGCCTGGGTGTCTGGGAATGCGACCGTATTTCCGCTGTTGAGACCGCAGCAAGAGCTGCGTCAGTTTCTGCATTGGCGCCATACAGGCACACCAGCGGCTTACAAAAAGTCCGATTACTCTAGTTTCAGATCTTGTAGAGAGAGAGAGAGAGAGAGAGAGAGAGAGAGATGTTTATTTACAGAAAGGCCGATAGGTCGGCCTGAGCCATAGCTTGCTCTAGCCTGCTACTCTACACTGGGGGGGGGGGGGAGGGAGGAGAAAAGAAAGATTAATGGATGACGATGGTGAGATAGAGAGGTGAGTATGTAGTATTCTTTCTAGCTGAGACAAACTTTATAGCCGTGCATATAGTCCAGTTGCTTCCAAAAACGTTATAACCGCTCTTATGACCGCAGATGCATTGTTGGTGTCTGCCAAGGGCCCTACACGGTCTCATCAGTTAACGACCCACTGCGATATTGTTCAGTAGAAGAAATCAGTGTTTGTCGTTCGTGTGCTAGGCAGACACGAAATATGTGCTCAAGTGTTTCTGGCACATCACAGTGTTCACAATTAGGACCGGTGTCAGTGCGACCGATGATATGTGCGTAACGTCTGCTGTACGCCACACCAAGACGAATGTGGTGGATCATACTTGTGAGTAGCCGTTTCAACTTAGGGGGCATGCGGAACCTCATTTCCGGATCTCATTTGTGAAGTCGCCGGTGTCGCCGTTCTGGTTTAGTCCAGTTCTGAAATGTGTAGCTGCGCATCACGCAGCGAAGCAGGGCGTTCGTGTCAGCTCGTGAAAACGTAATGCGTACTTCAGGGGCACTGCTTAAGGCATTTTTAGCTTCAGCGTCTGCCTCTTCGTTTCCAATCACGACGCAATGCGCGGGAATCCGCTGGAAAGTGATAAGATGGCCATTTGTTTAAGCAACCTGAATAAGTTCTGCGATTTCTATTGCCAAGCTGTAATACGGACCTTGCTTCATCGTGCAATTAATGGTTTGCAAAGCGGGTTTGGCATCACAGAAAATCTTCCGGGCATGAGGTCGCCTTCCAGAAGTAAATCTTATTGCCTCCCGGATAGCGACAAGCTCTGCGGCAGTTGATGTGGTTTTATGGTTCACTTTGAATCATCGAGCGATATCCATGTTTGGGATGACAAAGGCTGCGGCGGAGGTGCTTAGAGTGGTGGACCCATTGGTGTACAAGTGCAGAGAATCACCGTACGTTGTATAAATGTGATATAGGGGCAGTTGTCTGAGGCCAATAGAAGAAACGAGCGACTTCGTAATTCCACGTATCGTAAAACAAACAGGTGGTTTAGGCAGGACCCATGGAGGCACTGCAGGGACATTTGGCGGGGAAAACCTTGATGGTATATTATTCTCATGCCATGATATCACTCTTGAGAAACTGCACTCCGGGTGAGTGGCGGGTAGTACTGATAGTGGGTGCTGTCTATGTCGGCTCAGCAATCGAAGGTGAACTCTAAGTGGCTCGCAGAGCATGTATACACTGATGGAACAAGCCCGAGCCTCTGGGATTGTCCGTTGTTGAAGTACAGCGCGGTGGACCCAAACATCTTCGTAAGCATTGAGCTTGAACACTCTCTAGCGTCTTCATAAAACATGGTCTCATATTGGAGAGCACCGGCATGCTGTATCGAATGTATCCTACAAATAGAGCATTGTACAGTTGAAGTGGCGATGATTCTGATGGGCCCCATCTTGCTCCTGCCACGTGGCGAAGAACAAGAGCAAAGCTCTTCAATTTAGATTTAAGTACTGCGACATGTCTCGTCCATGATAGATCTCTGTGTACGACAACCCCATAAAACTTGTGGTGCGTTACAGCAGGTATCGCTGTCCCATCAATAAATATCAGGTATTGCGACACATGCCTGCGCGTGAACTCAAGCACTGCACATTTGTCGATTGAAGGAGTAAGCCCCTGACGTCTTAGATATTTGTATGTGATCGTCACTGCACGCTGTAGTCGAGCTCGCAATTGCGGACGAGTAGTTCCGGATGCCCATTTGCATATTTCGTCAGCGTATGCACCAATCTTCACCGTGCTGGGAAGTTCTGCTGCTAGGCCGATCATCGTGACATTGAATCGGGCTGAGAACTCCTCCTTGGGGAACACCACGATGAACCTTATATTGATTGGTGTCTCCGTTATTTGTCGTCATGTAAATGGTTCGGTCCCTAAGGTAGCTAAAAATCCAAGCATACAGTCGCCCACCGATGTCGAAATCTTCCAGTGTGTCAAGAATCGCATAATGCAGCACATTTTCGTAGGCACCCTTAATGTCTAGGAAAACCGCCGCCCCTAGTCTGCGTCGGATTCTTTCCTCTTCAACGCTGGTGATCAAGTCGACCACACCGTCAATGGCAGATCGCCCTCTTCTGAAGCCGTTCATAAATGCAGGAAAGGAGTTGTTGCTCTCTAGAAGCCACTCTAATCTTGACAGTACCATTTTTTCCCTTACTTTCCCGACGCAGCTGGCTAAGGCGATTGGTCTGTAAGATGAAAGTGTATAAGGACACTTCCCCGGCTTAAGCAATGCAATAAAACGACTGCACTTCCAATTAGCTGGGACTTCTCCTGACTCCCATGAGGTGTTATAATGAGATAACAGGGTATGTCGTGCTTCTGTACCAAGATAGTTGAGTGCAGCATACGTGATTCCGTCAGGTCTTGGTGCCGATGAGCGTCGGGAGACAGAAATCGCAGCGTCAAGCTCATGCATTGTAAAACGCACATCAAGGTGCTCGTCAGACGATGGAGGCGCAATGGTAGTAAGAGGCTCATTAGTGGCAAGACCATCAGTGGTGTCCACGATGAGGCTACAGTAGTCACTGGCTATCTCAACTTCTGTCCACCCTTGATGTAGAGGAACAGCTTGAAATGATTGACGTTGTTGGGGAGTTGCCTGCAAACCTCGTACCACACGCCGGATCTTAGAGAGAGGTTGCCTAGGGTCCAAAGATCAACAAAAGTTTCTCCAACGCTGCCTGTCAATCTTGTCAAGATACCGAAGAACATGTCGTTGAGCTCGACGACAGGCGGAAAGGTCTAAAGGAGACTCCGTTCGTCGGTATCGGCGTTCTGCACGGCGACGGATTGCACGAAGGGCCTCGTATTGGGAGTCAACTGCTGATCTCTGCATCGGTAGGTCAACCTATTTAGTAGTGTCACGCAGTCAAGAAGCAATGATGTTCTCTACCTCGGATGGATCAGTCTTGTGCTCACAGCCGGACTTGACAGATGCCTTGAACAGTGTCCAGTCGGTTTGACGAATGTAGCGTGTGTGTGTACGGCGAAACCACCTGAACTGAACATAGGTTGGAAGATGGTCACTGCCGCGAGTGTCCAAATCTGTGCACCAACATGCGGAAGACAGAAGGCTTCTGGAAACGAAACAGAGGTCGAGGCAGCTGCTGTAGGACGTGCCACGAATAAACGTAGGTGATCCATCGTTGAGCACGCTTAGTCCATAGTTGCATATAAAATTGGCCAAACCCCTTCCGCGATAATTCATTGTAGTGCTACCCCAGAGAGGATGATGTGCATTAAAATCGCCAATCACAATGTGTGGCCTTTGTGCTGCTTGAACAATGGTCTCCAGGTAGAAGCAGTCTATCTGTGCGCTTGGGTGTATGTATCCTCCTATTACTGAGAATCTCCACTTTTTATGCGTAATCAGTATACTGGTATGCGATGTGACTGCATGTCTCAAGAACGTCAAATCACGGCGTATACAAACGAGAACTTTGATTGATTGATATGTGGTGTTACGTCCCAAAACCACTATATGATTATGAGAGACACCGTAGTGGAGGGCTCCGGAAATTTAGACCACCTGGGGTTCTTTAACGCGCACCCAAATCTGAGCATACGGGCCTACAACATAACTTTGCTGATACGTTGATCACTGCGGGACCAAATCTGGGTATATCCAGATATACGAAAAGTTGAAACCATATTCGGTTCACATATAACGATAACAGGAAATAGATTTTTAAAAACTCATTGTCTAAAGTCTGACAGACGGCCACGTAGACCACGAGCATTCCATTGCATAACAAGCGACTGGCGCATGCGTTCTTCGAACATCAATGCCATATTCACTATTGAAGAACCACTAGAAAAGGCTCAAAAACCTCAAGCAGCTGCACAGCCGCCTTAGCAGTGGGAGTGTTTAGGCTGCTGAGGATCTTACGCATCGAACCCATCAAATTTTTAAGCATAGCCTCGACATCTGCGTTGTCCATCTTCTTGTTTTCTTCATTGGGGGTAGGGTAGGGGCACTATGTGATGACTACGGCGGCTATGGTAGTGAAGGCCACTGAGTCTCCGACGTGGTGAGAGCCAATAACTGGTTGCCTTGTACTTGCGTGGACTGTATTGGCACTCGAGCATCTGTATCCTCCTTTATAGCCAACAAAAGTAGGCTAGGAGGTGGTGAGGGCACAGTTTTGTGTGTCGAATTTGATAAGCTATGAGCACTGCTGCTTTGTTTGTTTCGGTGTCGCGAACGATGTTTACGGCGCCGTACAGCCCTTGCAGCTTCTCTGTGAGTGGAGTGGTCTCGAACCATCTTCTTCAGGATACTCATTTCATTCCTCCTTTTGGGACATTCCTTTGTTGTTGCGTCGTGGGCGCCTAAGCAGTTTGGGCATTTGGCTGCAGCATTGCAGTTATCACCATCATGAAGGCCACCGCAATGCTTGCAGATTACTGCTCCCTTGCAAACTGCACTAACGTGCCCGAATTTCATGCATTTATGACATTTCAGAGGTTTTGGTACGTAAGGACGTACCGAGTGCCTCACGTACCCAGCCTTAACATGTGCGGGTAATGTCTTCGACTTAAACACTACTTTAACACATCGCGCCCGTCCAAAGCGGCGGAAACCAAGCACGGGAGCCGACGATGATAGCAGTTTCTCGAGACTCGAGTCTGTTATCTCCTCATCCACATCGTATATAACTCCTGTTGTCGTTTTTTTCGTCGTACGCGGAGAATGCGCGAACCGGAATGTTTCCTAATCGAACAATCGCTTTCAGCGTGTCCAACAAGGCCTTCGCAGTGACCTCCACAAACAAAATGTTCTTTCGAGTATTTATTTATGCGTATTTCTACGAGTTTTTCTGGGGCGATGAGCTCAAAGTACTCCGACAGGCTCTGCCTATTCAGAGAGTTCGAGATGCCTGTCTTCGATGTCGGCACATACGAAATGGTGTACGACCACATGCTACTCGCTTTTGTCTGTGCTTGCTGGCCCGTCGGCGATGTCCGGCTGATTTTCCTCTTCAGACGTCGGCTTGGTATGGCCACGTAGTCGCTGTCCGAAGCCATATCTTCGATGGAGGAGTCATGAGAATTGCCAGGAGGAGGAGGAGGAGGAGGAAGGGAAGAAATGAAAGGCAGGGAGTTCAACCAGGCGCACGTCCGGTTTGCTACCCTGCACTGGGGGAAGGTGTGAGGGGATTAAAGGAGAAGAGAGAGAGAAGTGAAGGGCAACGTGTGCGTAGATGCGAACTTGTCTATTGCACGCTTATAAGCGGTTGCGTAGTTCAGTCGTCTTTAGAAAACTTAGCAGTGCTCGCGTCGCTTTGCTGGCCTGCGACGCGAACAGCCATGAACCAAGGATCTTCTCTTCGGAGAAAGGTCTACTGTCTAGTGTCTCTAACGTTTCGCGTAGCAAGTTGCGTTTGCTCGAAAAACGTTCACATGAACACCGTAGATGTTCTACTGTCTCGTCAATGTCACACGATTCACATCGGGAGCTATCCGCCATTCCTATGCGAAAGGAGTACGCCTTTGTAAAAGCTACTCGTAACCACAGGCGGCACAGTAAAGTTGCATACCTTGCGGGAGAGGTCCGATAGAACTTGAAGCTTTCTCGATGGGTCCAATTTGTGTAGGCAGCGGTTCCTGATACTGGGGTCACTCAGCCAAGTTTCCGACATGGTGTTAGCGAACGAGTGAAGGCCCCTTGCAGCGTCGGTTCTCGACAATGGAATTGGGGTTGTCTGGGCGTCCGCGTGGGTGGATCGGGCAGCATTATCAGCAAGGTCATTACCGACAATACCACAATATCCCGGTAATCACTGGAACACCACGTCATGTCCTTTCGATAAAACTTCGTGAATCACTTCTCTCATTTCATTCACTAGTTGTTGATGCTCCCTTTGTCGTAAAGCTGATTGCAAGTTCTGAAGGGATGCCTTGGAGTCGCAGAACACAGCCCATTTTTTAGGTCGGGCTTCCTCGATATAAAGTAGAGCAGCATGTAAGGCGGCAAGCTCCACTGCTGTGGATGTTGTCCTATGTGACAGTTTGAGCCTTATAGTGACCTGGTACGCCGGGATGACAACAGCACATGTGCAGCTGTCAGCCGAGACCGATCCATCGGTGTAAATGGGGGTCCTCTGGCCGTATTTTTCGTTGAGTAGCGACGATGTCACCTGTCGTAGGACCACTGTTGAATGACGGCTCTTGTTCGTTATTCTCGGAATAGTGAGGCACACCTGTGGTTGTTGTAGGCACCACGGAGGTGACGCTGGTCTTGTTGCTGGAATGAAGCCGAAAGGAAGGCATTCTCTATGGGCAGAAATAATCTTTGAAAACATCGCTTGTGGTATTTGAAGTGGCAACACTGCAACATGGTGACCAGGAACTCGGCAGAGGTGTCTTATGTGGGCTCTCAAATTGTCAGTGGTGATGTATGTTTGAATTGGATGCTCTCTTGCGATCATCATTGCCCCGTAGGTTGAGGTGCATCGCGGCAACCATGCTTGGGCCGGGGTGAGAACTTGCGTCAGACGCACTATGATGTGGTCGGCCCGGTCCCGGTTGCTGGATGGGGTTTCGGTCCCCCATTCTAAGGGAGAACGTCCCTCCGCGGTGTGTCGATTATTGAAAAATCTTGGCAAAAGAATTATAAAACTCAGAGAGCTTGAAGCAGAGGCTGTTTTCTGTGACCACTTCTTCTTCCTCCTCCCCTAACAGATCTTGTAGATTTCTATTTCTGAGCATCGGACGTTAAACACCATAAATCAATGCATTTAGCTGCATGGTCACTACTCTACTTCTACTGTTTTATGATGGTTGGGAACTATGTTTGCCCCTGCGACAGTGCTCGAAGAGGCCATAACTCTGAGTAAAGAACTTCGCACCTTGGGCCACTTTAATATAACTTGCTCATCGCCATTTTAAAGAGCATCTTAGGCATGTTTAGGCAGCGTCAACTAGATTATACTCTCCGAAGCGCACGTCAATTATTTTTGCGAAAAAGCAGAGCAAACGATTTGGAATATTTTTCGAAGAATTACTAAATAAATTTTTCACTAATTGCTTTGTAGTACATGTTGTGATGCATGTAATATAGCTGGTAATTTCTAAAGTATATTCCACTTGGAAGCAGAGCCGTGTGAGTCTGGCGATTGGGCGGGGTGATGACGTCGCGGCGCGGTGATGACGCCAGCCTCGTCACCGCCACGTCTCGCTGTCGTGCGCCATTCTTGCGATGGCTGCCCAGCCTAGTTTTCTTACGGGATGTTTGTGCGTGAACTTCAGCGCCGCTAAACGAATTGCGAGGCAAAATGGTGCAAGAACACTGTAATTAAACTTTAATGAAAAATATGGGGCAAAATTCCATGTGCGATAACATTCAAGTAATAGAAATACTGACACTAAAAGCAGAGGGGGCACCAGTATTTCTTTACTGAGAAGGGGAGGGGGGAAGCACGACAAGCGAGTTCTTTCAGGGGGGCAGGGAGGCTGGGAACTTATGAGTTGTGTTTTTTGTTATGTTTGCTTTCGGGGGTGGAGGGGGGGAGCAAGCGGGAATTTTCGGGAAGGTTCTTTCAATTCTGTTATCGGTGAAATTAAATATATATATATATATATATATATATATATATATATATATATATATATATATATATATATATATATATATATATATATATATATATATATATATGAGCGATGAGGTGAATATACTTTGACGCTGCTAAATGGCCAGCCTAACGACGCCCACTTCAACGGGCAAAGCCCATGTTGTCCTGCCTACGCGCTACGTTCCCGGCCTATGTCCATTTCTTCTTGATTTCAACTATGATTTCAACTATGATTTCAACTCCTATGAATTAGATGAATGGTAATTTTGAGGTAAGGAGGGTGCAGGGTACGGTAATTGTCCTGTTTTAAGTGTGCTGCAGTAACTGTTACGTATATGTGAAGAAAGTAAACCGTATGAAAAGACAACTTGCCGGCAGCAGTGACCAAACCTACCAGTTCGCTCCAAATTGGTTGCAGGCTTGGTCCCTGCCGGCTCCTTTTGATTCTATTTATTTACATCCCACTTAAATTAAAATTGCTACTACTCATTTAAAACAGTGCAGTTGACGTACCCCATATTTTCCTTGGCTTCATTGTATGATGGTCTTCATTAAGATTCTCCTAATATAATGCGCGCAATAAAAGATTACATAGGGGGGGGGGGCATTATATACGTATTATTCATTGAGTCACCCAAAAGCGAAGGGCCTTGAGGATCCAACCCCGCTCGGCCACCCGCAGTTTTTCACTGTTTTACGTATATATGAACATTTACACATACAAACACGTGGACAAATATGCATAAAGGCCTCACGCACGTTTCTCCCTTTCACCCAATCCTATGCTCTGGCCCTGATTACGTTATCCTCACAAACTTCCTAATAATCTCATCTGCCAACATATTTTTCTACCTTCCCCTGGCGCGCTTATCTTCACTTGGCTTCAAGTTTGTAAATATTAATAGCCGCCACCAGACGATATGTTATGGTAGTTATGATGATCAGGATCAAGCACTTGAAATTCGATAATGCTTGCGGCGCTCTCAATGCAACTCTGCAAGGCACTGACGATAAAGTTTCACGAGATGTTCGTGTTTAAATTGGGACGTCTGGGAGGCATTTTATATAGGACCGCTGGTATATATAGTCTCGCCTTTGGATTTTAAATCATTTTTGCAATTCTTCACCGGCATTCACGCACCACTTCTTGCGTATGTCCGGGCCTACGTTTATATGCGTGCATGTGTATACACTAATGCAAAATTAAAAAAAAAGAACACATGTGTATGTATACGCGCGCCTATATATGTACGCCAATGACGGTTCTCATCTCTACTGAGACGAATACCATTTTGCACTCCATCAAAACTACATGAAGGTCACGTTTCGCAGTTAAAAACTCGCCGTGGGGGTCGAGTAGTTATGCCAGAAACCTTCAATGGTTCGTTATGCTTCCCAAATGGTCGTAGGATCAAACACCGGCCGCAGAGACCGCATTTTCGTTAGAGGCATGAATGCTCGAGGCCCGTATATTAGATTTAGGTGCACGTTAAAGAAGCCCAAGTGGTCGAAATTTTTCGAAGCCCTCAACTATGGCGTCCCACATCCCCATATTTAGTTTTGGGACGTATATACACCAGCAATTATTATTATCATGTTTTCAATTACCTGATTCAATAAATGGTAGTGATATCAAATTTCAAAGTAACTCCTAGCTGTTGGGCGCTTTTCTTATACTCTTAGAAATTACCCTTCTATTGGAATAATTTGTACTGTACTTAGAGTAAACCAATGTGTATCTATGTCTTCAAATATTATACGTCTTTTTTTTATCATACGAATTTTGTTCATTTATCTTGTAATCGTGAAACAGAGGCTGGATAACATATTTCAGTGATGACAAAAATGTTTATGAGCGGACAACTGTGCGCTATTAGAAGAAAACTTTACCAGAAAGGAGACATGTATTCATTGAGAAATAATCGCAAGTACTGAGATATATTTAAAGCAACTGTAATTATGCATCAATTATCCATCCAAATTTTAGTATGCCCCATCCGGTACCGACAAGATTAAAACCCAGCGAAAGAAGCCATACACGGAGGAACCACATTTCCTTTACTTTACCATTGAGGAGTTGAACGAAGCAAGCGATGCCACCTTACGTAACTTCATCGAACACGATAGTGGTCCTAGTATATGCATACCGTTGATTAAATCTCGCTATCACTTTTCGGAATTAAACCCGTTCTCACCGAGCAGCACCGAAGCAATCTTCGGAAAACCATTTTCTATTCCTTTAGGAATGAGGCAACGCTCCAGAGATCCTCAATAAATTTCGATCGTGTTTGGCATGCAGGTCTAATAAGGCAGTAGACATGCATAATTTTGACGGGATCAGTAAGGCTTGCATGTTTTTCTTTTTATTTTGCGTTGTGCAAAAGCAAAATCAAGTGGTCACAGCCAGAGACATTTTTCGTCATTAGCGACTATGGACACAGAGTTGTATCATTGGAAATACTATTTTTTTTTTGCGAGAGCTACATCGCATAATTTTTCAGAAATATTATGACGCTTTCCTTGAAGTCGCGTGGCAGGCAGGTGAAGTTGGTGTGGCTTAAGATATTCTGATCAAGTGCGAAGTGAACATGACGATAATAGAGTAGAAACAGATTGCAACATCTTTACATAGACCGATAATAATATAATTGATGGGCTTAACGTCTGAAAACCATGCTATATAAATGATTATGAGAGACGCCGTAGTGGAGGGCATCGAAATTTTCGACTACAATTTGGTGTTCTTAAACTCGTGCACTTAAAACCTAAATACACGGGCCTCGATCGATAATTTTCGCCATTGAAAATGCAACGGAACATACATAAAGTACAATTGATCCCCCCATCCATTCTGAAAGAAAAAATATGGCTTAAGGTACCACATTTTATTGACACAGGATCCACGTGTACATTAAAAGATAATTTAGTTACTGCACCAAGTAGATGTCACAATATACGATGTTTGCACGTGCGAACGTGACAGGGGTGGCAGTACGTGATAAAAGAGTTCTGCGAAGAATAGTTGTCGATTGGACAGCAAAAAAATATAGGTTTCCTGCATAAAACGCGATTGCGCGACAGACAACTGAATAAAGTTAATTCTGTTTAAGGCAGTTGTGGTGGTGGATTTGTTTATTTATTTGCCATACACTATTGCATTGATAAGTTTGCGCCAAGCAAACGTGTTAGGACAACAGAAATAACCCATGGATCACGAGAGACATCATACACTTGCACCGCAAGCTAAAACGTGCTAAAATAATAAAAAAAACACTGCAGACTTATCTCGTTGAAAGCCAAGCTTGCAAATCGTCTAAGCAAAGCTATGGCGAGGTACTTCAACCATTCACTTTTTAACTTTTTGAAAACTAACCCGGACAGATTCTGGTGGTACTTGAGTCATACGAACAAATCACCAACTAAGATATCAGTAAACGGGTGTATTGTTAACAATCCAACCAAAATTGCAAGCCAATTCAATCATTATTTTCTCTCTGTATTCACTGATGAAAATCATGCTGACACAAATAATAGTTCTCTTCCTACCCTATCTGCCGATTTCATAACTGTAGAAAGGGTCCTTTCATTGTTACTTAATGTTAAGACTAGATCGTCTGATGGTCCAGATGGTATACCAAACGTATTTCTGCACGGTCACGCTGAACCTATCGCACATGTTTTCACCCATATTCTTCGCCCTTTTTTTTTTCGTGATTCTATTCTTCCCGATGGCTGGCGTGCGGCACGTGTTATTCCTGTTTTTAAGAAAGGTGATCACCTGATTTTTGAAAACTAGCGCACTATACCGTCAACTTCCGGTCCATGTAAACTTCTTGAGCACATCATCACGCACTACATAATGTCATTTCTTGAAGAAAACAATATTCTGACGCTTTTTCGGCATGGTTGTAGAAAAGGCTTCTAGACTGCCACCTAACTAGTCACCACTATTCATGACTTCGCAGTAGCACTTGGTAAGGGCGACCAAATAGACACCATATTCTTAAACTTTAGAAAAGCGTTCGACTGTGTCTGTCATGGTAAGTTACTCACTAAACTTTCAAACATTGGCATACCTATCAACATAATTCAGGGAATTCGCTCTTACCTCACCAGCCGGAAACAGTTTGTTCAGGTCGAAGGCTGCAGCTCTGGGATTTTGCCTGTAACCTCGGGAGTTCCCCAGGGCAACGTCCTAGGTCCTGCCTTGTTTCTCATCTTTATCAATTAAATAATTTTTTCAGTTGATACCTCTGCCATAAGCCTAAAACTTTTTGCAGATGATTGCATTTGTTACAAGCCAATCAAAAGTGAAAGGGACCAAGAGTGATTGCAGAACAATCTGAATTCTCTCTCTGATTGGTACAACACTTAGTCGATGGAGTTAAACATTAGTAAATCAGTCTTTATGCAAATTTCATGTAAAATTCGTCCTTGTACACCCTAAATAATATTTTCTTGATCGAAGTGAACAATTTTAAATACTTAGGAGTAAAGATTACCAATCGACTGTCGTGAAGCAACCATATTGACGACGCCTGTTCCTACGCCTCTCGAAAACTAGGGTTTCTAAGACACAAACAAAAAAAAAACGCCATCACAAATTAAGATTCTTGCATACAGTACATTTATACGACCCCGTCTTGAGTACGCATGCGTGGCCTGGGAGCTATATTAAAGAAAAGACATTTATAAACTTGAAATGGTCCAGAGAAGGGCGGTAAGAATCATTTATATAGCTTATCACAATCTTGATTCACCTTCATCACTTATGGCTACAAACAACATTCCGCTTTTGAGACAGCGTAGAGTTATCGCCCGACTCAATTAAGTTTCTTTTCCTGCTTCTAAATCGTCAGTTTAATATCGATCCTCATGAATACCTATCTCCGTCTTCTTCCAGGCAAACTAGACATAATCACAATCATGATCTGACACCATACTTCACACGTACTAACCTTTTCAAACACTCCTACTTTCCACGAACCATTAGCGAATGGAATACATTGCCTGCATGTGCTTTTCCTGAACATGGCATTCCTGACTTTGAAAAATTCATGCATCTTTTTGCTTAGCCAGCATTGTTGATACCATGCTATATAACGTCATATCACGAGTTCAGTTGCGTTGCGTTACTTCTTTGCTTAAGACCGTTTCAAGCAATTTGCGCACTTTTTCTTTTTTTCTTTTTTTTTCTAGTAGTGTATATTTAATTCACTCTATTTAGTACATATTTGTTTTTCTGTTATTGCGTAGGATATAAGAAAATTGTGTTGTACAAACGTGTTTCCTTTGTTTCCACTGTGTTTCCTTTCTTCGCCCCTCCTGCTTGGTCTACAGACTGCAGTATGTACTAAATAAAAAATAAAAATTTGTTTCAATACTCTTAGGGCCCGGGGCCATTACAGAGAGGAGTGGTTTAACTACAATACATCAATAACGGCAATTTTGAAGGTGGCAGGGTCTTCGATTGCAGCGACGGAGGTAGAAAGGTGGTTCCAGTCACTACTTGTTTGCGGCAAAAAAGAAGCATGACAAGTGATTGATTGATTTGAGGGGTTTAACGTCCCAAAACCACCATATGATTATGAGAGACGCCGTAGTGGGGGGCTCCGGAAATTTCGATCACCTGGGGTTCTTTAACGTGCACCCAAATCTGAGCACACGGGCCTACGACCTTTCCGCCTCCATCGGAAATGCAGCCGCCGCAGCCGGGATTTGAACCCGCGACCTGCGGGTCAGCAGCCGAGTACCTTAGCCACTAGACCACCACGGCGGGGCAAGCATGACAAGTGTTAGATCGGCATAAGGGAACTTTAACCTTAAGATGATGGTCGAAACGTGGTGAAACGTAAGCTGGGGGAAGAAAACGATCATTTTTAAGTGTTGAATTTGTGTAAAAAATTTTGTGAAACAGGTTTAAGTGGATCGCACTTACGACGCGACTTCGGTGTTTGTAGACCTTGAGTAGCTTTTATTGAGGAAACACTGGTGCAGCGGGAATAATTAGAAATCACAGAACGAGCTGCACGATTCTGAAGGGACTCCAAAGTTGTGGTTAATACGGAACTATAGATGGATCCCATATAGAGCAGGCGTATTCCAATTTAGATCTAACGAGTGTTGTGTACAATATTTAACGGATGAAAAATTATGGCGATCAAATCCAAGCACGCGATTAGCGTTATTGTTTACACGTTGAACGTGCACACTCCAGGAGAGGTTGTGGGTTATTTGCGCGCCAAGATAACAGTGACTGGTTACGGGATTTGAAGGAGATATTATAAGGGTATAGGAAAAGTTGTCATTAGATTTATTACGATGCATTACTCTCATTACTTTGCACTTACTAATGTTTAGTTTCATGAGCCACTTGTCGCACAAGTTAGAAACAGCGTCGATGTCAGACTGTAAAGTAGATGCGTCATGGGTGTTATGAATGACATGATACAGCACGCAATCGTCAGCGAAAAGTATAGTGGTAGAATTTTTTCGGAAGGTATATCATTAATATAAATAAAAAAAAAAACGTAATGGACCTAGAACAGAACCCTGTGGTACGCCTGATGTAACAGGAACGGTAGGAGAGTTTTAATTATTGGCATGAACATATACTGTAAACGGTTAGTTAGCAAACAGCGAATCCAGTCCATGGGATGTTAGGGTCTATATACTGAGCTTGCTCATTTTATAAAGAAGAAGTGCATGCGAAACTGTGTCGAAGGCTTTAGCGTAATCTAAATATATGCAGTCGCGGATAAAGTTATTGTCGAAAGGACAAAAAAAGATTATTAGTAAAAGAGAGTAACTGCTTTCTGAAACCTTGTTGCCATGCTGAGAAAAATGAATTGGATTCAAGAAAAGATACCACTTTGAATAAATGATGCGCCCGAAAAGTTTAACACTTGTTGAAGATATTGCTCTGTAATTGAGGGGAGAGTGGATGGCGTCAAGTAAAGGGTTCCGGGAGCCTTCATGCATGTACATGAAGGCTCCCTAGTTAAATAAGCTCTGGTAGTAGACTGGCGTTGAATATGTAAGACAGCTTCTTTTGTGCCGGTACAATACGGTGTCTTTACTTCGATCCATCTAGCTGTGATCGAGATGCGGTTTATTTAAGGTATTCCATTCTTGTACTCGTTTTATATTGCCTTTCTGCCACTCGCGTTGCTGAACATGAATTGAAGATAAATAAATAAATAAATAAATAAATAAATAAATAAATAAATAATCAACAAACAAAGTGTCCAGCAAATATTCTTTTCTGGCGTGTCTCTTGAATTTCGCCAAATGAATTGCACCGCAAATAAAAACTCAGAACCTGTTTGAAGTGGTACCACTCAGCGGGACGTGAAAATTGGGAAGAGAAGGCCCTTTAATTGCATCTTTTTCATGCTGCTACCAAGGGACTCTGCTGCTACTTTGTTTGCGACGCTTTCGCGAAGGAGGACGTATCGATCGGGAAAAAAGCCTTTTTTTGGTTTCTGTTTCGGAATGTTTGTGGCGTCCTCTAGCGGGTAACTTTGAGAAAAAAAAAGTGTGATGTCAAGCTAATAAAACTCGTGAAGGCCCTATAGTATTTCAATAATTCACCTATTGTTAATATATAAAAATATTACACTACTACTGGCTAGCTTGTGTAACGTTTAGATGATGCCCTCTTCCCTCGTCTGCAGGCTTGGCTCGTGCGCCGACTTTTTAGATTTGTTTATGTTTCAGCCGCTCCGTGCTTTGGCGTTCTGAGGTGCAAGTGCGCTGCTTATTCGACGTGTGTAGTTGTACGAGGACTGCGGTTACCGTTTGTGGAGGGTGTAGAGCGTACATAAATGCGTCCAATTCGCGATCATGTCCTGCGGGGGCTTTAGTATTGGCTGCCGCGTCATAGCTGACATGGCGGGTATGCGGGGACTTGGATTCACTCCTCACATAGTAGAGTCGAGAGGTGCCCACACATAACCACGTTAACTTTCGCGGTTGATCATCGTTCAGAGCCTGTACCCTTATGATGATCTCGCGAGTTACGGTTGTAATCAGGCTAGCTGCGATTGTTTTCAACATCGATGTTGTCCTTCAAATAGCGTAGTCGGCTGCCTTGGGTAGCAAATTCACATTCGATCTCAGATCCTACGAGAACCATCATGTATCTCGGCGGTTCTGGCAAAAATTCAGGTAAGCAACTTGCTATTTCGATTCTATTTCATTCTGCAGGTTCTCAGTGTAGCATTAATAGTTCGACTTCTTTATCGTTCATCACTTATGTATGGTGCCCTAGTTTGTCAGTACGTGCTCCTCTGCACCATGTAACGGAGTGCCAGTTTCTCCGTGCTCATCTTTAGTTTTGCTATTTTTAACTACTTCTGTTGGTACCATGCTGTTCAAGGGACATAGAGTCGCTGATTTTGTAGTGGCGATTGCTTGCCTTGTAGCCTCGGCCAAAGAACTGTGCATGTGAACTTTTGTTTTTGCCCTGCCGTGCTCTCGTGACGTCGAAAGTAGAACAACTTTCGAGAACAGCTCTGGGATAGCGTACAACGCACTCGCACGTATGGCATTAGATTGTTACTTTGATAGTCTTTCCAGAATAGTTGAATCTTTCGTGTGTGTTTTTCTTATTTCCGCTCTAGCAGTCGTTTTGGCTAGAGTTCAATCGCTGGCCTCGATAACGTACACATATAAAGTGGTGATGCTTATGTGCCTGGATCGTCCCAGTTAGCGGACGCAGGTTTTTTTTTTTGTTTTTTCCCACCGCTTCATTTTGTAATGTATATGTCGATTGGGTTCATTTGCTAGCAGTATAAATTTGCTGCTTTAGGGCGCTGCACTTGTTATGTCTGCATTGCACTAGTCAAACCAGTTTGCGTCTTGATTATGTCAACAGTTCTAGCTTCAGGTTGCCAGCTGCCAAGTTATAAGATTATATTAATGGAATGGCAAACATGTCTAGAGATTAAATTCAATTTTCTATGTCGGCATTTTGTGTGCTTCGCCAAGTGTATATACATGAATAGATGTAACAAAAGATCTTTTCCTTACAGTGTAATGAATTTGAACTATTTTTATAAGATCAACCTGTTATGCATATGAAGTGCTTACATGAGAATGAATTTTTGATTCTGTATGCAGTTCAGGCCATAGAGGTCTGATCTGCACACAGCATCCTAAACAAATTCTTTCAGAATTTGTTCAGTACTCTAAAGAAATTATTAGCTTATTATGTAGATCAAAAGTAATAACGTACTTTAACTCTCATGCACATATAGAAAAATAGACATTTTAGTTAGTAATGTTTATTTACTAGCTAAAGTCCACTATCTGTAGTTCTGAGAAATTATGTACAGTTACAGCTGCAACTGTAAATACAAAAATCTACATGTAAATATACATTTAACCTATATGTTAATGTGGTACATAAAAACCCCAGTCATATATGCCTAAGGAAGCTAGCTTATCTAAATCAGTGGTCAACTTGAAGTTGCTGGTTTACCCCAATTACTGCTCTGTTTGCCTTTGTACTTGCTTCACACTATTGAATGATTGAAAAACAACAATAAAGTTGACTGTTACAGGCTTAAAATTATGTGTCAGCCGATTTGAAACTTCACGTAGTATGTTCAAAAAGCAAAAAGAAAGAGAAAAAAGATAGGAAGTTAGCAATGTGGTTGCTAAGTCATTCTTCATACTGCTAGAGGAAAAAAGGCAAAGAAAAGCCTTTAAAAAGTTTTGAGTTTCTTTTTATGGCAATTACTTTGTCAGTAAAAAATTTAAGCTTCCTTTTATAAGGCATGAGAAATATGTTAAAAAAATTGAAATCAAGAAGAAAACACTGAACAGGTCTGTGTTTATGATTTGATTTCTTATATGCAAAATTATATCATGACCAGGTGCTCCTGATGAGCCACCTGGCATGTCCCAGTCGGTCAACTTAGGGCACGGCAAGGCAGATTGTCTCTTGTCTTCCGACCGTGACTTACCACGAAGAGACATGCGCCAGGTGAGGCGGGTAATGCTTGAAAATGTCAATCGTGTGCTGTAGTAAGAATGTGCAGAAATTTGTGCACCATGGGGACTTAACTGAGTATGTACTATACTACGTACTCAGTAATACCCATGGTATGTGTTATAGTTGTGTAAATGTTTAAAGGTGCCCACCGTGTTCTATCGGAGCATTATGGTGTTCTTAATTCTTGGCAGTTTACAACACCTTATTTGAAGCAATTGTGCTTTTAAGATCAGTATTTTGATCTGATAGCCTTGTACATTCGAATTGTAACACTGCCAGGAAGTGCAGGGAGTAAATGATCTATAGATTAGGCAACCTTTGTGCATATTGTAATGCAATTAATTAATGGTTACCTGTGTCTCTAAGGAGGTTTAGTGTATCATTTGTGTATGGTTCTATAAGCAAGTTGAAAGGCATAGCCCAACATGTCACCAAAGCACGTTTGTTCTAAAACGTGAGGAGGAAATAGCATAATCTAATGGTACACTTGCCAGCTTATCGGTGCTGTACGACTTTTTTGAAGATGAATCATTATAATTCTAATCAGGGTGCACACTCTTATTTGTGTTTTTTAGTTATGCAAGAATCGTTCAGATATGCATTGCTCATCATGAAACACCTTCTTAAGAATAGAAAGCGAAGCTGGTGGTGGGCATAAGGCGTTATGATGTTTGGTGTGGCACCATTGTTTTGTTGTTACACTTATTTGTGAGTTAATTAGGTAATGTAATGGCAAAGAGCAGAATAAATAGCCAAATTATAGTGGCATTCCTAATCCTACATTATTAAGATATGAGCAAAGCAGAGCACTAATTTTATAGGCTGGTTTCTATGTGTCAGTATCGATATAGTGGAATGTGCATTTGTACAGTTCCATAACACCGTTCTCAGGCGACTTTCTAATCAAGAATGTAGCACAAACGCTGTGTATGGGAGTGTTGCTTGCTGGCAGGACATGGCAGTGGTGGACAGGTCATTCTTGGCAGAAGTCATGCAGACTTTAATGTATTGGAAGATTTGTACATAACGTAAAAAAAGGTCTTTTATCTGGTGGTAGGGGAGAAAAGTAAATAAATTGATTATGCTGTGCTCCTGTTAATTGAGTTGATTTTAGATAAAGATATGCTTGAACATCCATAATGGCATTGCAACACTAGTACTGTATTATGCCATAAATAGGTGATAAGCTTCATTTGCAGAATAACATTGCTGCTGGACTAATCATAGTGTAGAAGCTTTTTTGACTTCACTGCTGAGTCTGATTTGAAGTTGACAGTTTGAGACATTCAAATTGGGAATTCTGGGTCTTTCGCATACAAATGCTTGGTCTAATTGCTAGCCTGGGGTGGACCCCTCGGTGGCTCCTGTCACAAGCGGGAGAATACTATGTGATGTTCACGTAATTGTCTGCTGGCACTTGGTGTTCTCCTTTTTTCATGTCTGTGAATAGTTTGTTGGCAGGAATATGGCTTTGGCAACTTATCATAACATATTAGTGCACCTTTGCATGATGCTGTGCCCAGCATACAGGAAACTGCAACTCAGTGGTCAATGTCATCATGCATCTGAGTTTTATGTCAGGTGTGCATTAAAATAAAGAAAAAAAAGAAAACACTTTTTTCAGGTAGTTAGTGTATTGCTGGTACACTAGTACTAGCTATGACATGCTATTTAAACAGTGATATACTTAACATACATCCAATAAACATTGAATGATAAAATGAAGCATTACTAGGAACAAATTTGATCTGCTTAACCTACCGCCTCCATGAAGCTGGTCATTTTCCACATGGCATTACGTCTGACATCTCTTCTGATGCCCCGTGTGTAGATGCTAGTTTTAAGGCTGGTTGGTGTACATTGTTGCGTAATATTTTTTTTTGTTCAAGCTTTCTACTTTTATTTTCAACTCATTACCAAATTTTTTGTTCTGGTTGCTGACTCTAAGGCTGTGGGAACATGAGTGGTCTCTTTTGTGGTCGCCATACCATAATTTGTTTTTTGTACAACATTTTTCTTGCAATTTATATAAAATTATTTTTAGGTTTTTACGAAACATTGTTCGCAAATGAAAATTTCAAGAAAGCACTGCATGTACAAAAGTATAGCTAGAGCATGAAGTTGAAATAATAAGCACCTATGAATGCAAGAACATTCAATGGAGCAAGACTCAAGTTTTCCAGTTGAACAAAAACTGGTCAGGGGTATGCAGGGTGATTTTTTAGAATATGCAGATTTTTTTTGTAAAAGTCCAATGACAGTTAGGCTAGTGTCACTTCTCACGAACTCTCTGTCTAGGCAGAAATATTGTGCCTCAGCTAAAATGATACTAATGTGTTTTCTTCTTAACAAAAGCTTGTTAATGAACTGTTAATTTCAGGGCAGTTTTTATACTAGAAAGTTGTAGTTGGTTACAATTTATGGCATACCTATTTTTTAGAAGTTATGAAATGTGCACGTATTTCAAAATATTCTCGATCAAATTTTAATTCAAATATTAAAGCTTACTGTGTCTAGTACTCGGGAAACGTGGCTGCTGTTACGTCAGAGTGAAGCTTCTTGTGACAAGGAAGGGATGGAGTTTAAATCAAAGCACATCAAAGTAGAGTGTGGTCATGAAAAACAGCAGGTAGTCTAAAATACCTCTTTAGGTTGCCTGTTGTTTGCGTGAAATGTGTAGTATTTATCTGTTTCTTGTTTAAACTACAAACATAAAAAAAAAACTTTTTCGCATGTCTGCAAGAGGCATGGCCCCTAAGTTTTATTCGGTGTAGAGAAAAAGACAGTGAATATTGCAGTTTTCTTGTGCACAGCTGGAAAGGAACAGACAAATGGCAAATATCACATGAATAAGTAACGAGATCCACTGGTGAAAGTGTTATAAGTAGCCTCACTAAGTGAGCAGAAACAAAAAAATGGGACAAGGAGTAAACAACAGAAAACTGCAAATAATTATCTAACTGGCATCGAAAGTTGGAAGTGGTCGAAATATGCAACATAGAAACATTCTTAAATGTGCCCGACTGTTTTCCTTCATTCTGCCAGGCATTTAGTAGAGAATTATTATTTCCTTGTGTTGTGCTTCAGACAACGAACCACTTATAAATGATAATGGCCATGCTCTTTTTTCCCGTCTCTTTCTATCTGGACATTTACATTATATTCTCGTGTGTGCTGAGGGATACAGCCTCTTCAGAGTACATTGCAGTTCTTTTCACAATGTTGGGCCAGTGCACGTTGAGTTCAGTTCACTTTTATTGCTTTCAATAAAGTAGTACAAAATTTCAAGTATACAGGCGAGGGTCCCAGAGTGGAACTGTAGTGATACCCTCTGTTTATCATAAAACATTGAGGGCAATGACTAACATAGTAAATGAGTGTAATTGTTGGCAAAATCAAAACATAATTAATAAAGCAGTTTAGTCCAGATCAGTAGAACATGAAAAAGCAGAGAAAAAAAAATAAACAAGTGAACTGAGGTACAAGTGAAAGAAAAAATAGTCGATTCTGCAAAAACCATGATATGAGTACGCTTATTGCAGGTAGTGATGCCCAAAGTCATTTTTAAAGACTGAAAGAGAAACACGAGATTTGATAGCTGTAGGTAAATCATTACAACGTTAAATTGTAGTGAATGCAGATGTTATTTTTGGTGTAGTTAGTACGAGCTGTGGGTAGCAAATAATTATTAGCTACAAATCTTGTAACATTTTTATTCTTAAGTACATCATCTGACATTAACGAAAAAGTAAAGTTTTGAAGCAGCTTGTGGAATAAGCTGCTTCATAATGTCAGCTGAGTTCTTACTCGCTCATCCTGTTCATGTATAAGGGTCATCAATGTTTTAAAAGGGTGATGCAAGTAAAAAAATGTAAGTTTTTCCCAGAATTACATATTTTTATTTTATTTGCTTTCACACATTTGGTTTCTCTACTTTCACAACAAAAAAACCTAACATTGTAGTGAAACTCGAAGTTAAAATTGCTTTTAAAGAGGACAGGGTGGCTACCAAAAACCAAAAATGCTCAATGTCTAGGGTTCCTTGGAAGTTCTCACCTGGCTGCTTACGATTTCATTTCACATGAGGAATTCACTAAAGCCGCATGCTTAAAATAACAATCATTACCAAGCTCTCGTTACGGAAGAAATCATATTCAATTTTTTCCACATAGATGAGCTTTGACTTATGCCTTTATCCCATATATGCCCAGTGTCCTACAGGTAGGACGCTGAAACTTTTCAGTGTAACTCGAATGTTTTTTTTAGTATAAAAGCCAACGGCACCAAAGGTGTGTTTTTTATGCCCTGTCCTCGTCGCATGCAAGTCTAGGTGATCGCTGGGCTACTAATAGCCGCGTCTTTGCAGTCACGACATGGCTATTTCGTGTGTGTGTAGCTGAGTGCCATACCGCGAAAAAAATATTAGTCAAATTGTTCTCTATGCTGCTGACATTTTTGTCGACTGTTCGTTGGTTATTGGGTGGGCAGTAATTTTCATACGACAGTGATAGGCGCTAATGTTTTTTGTTCGTGGTGTGTCAAACGTTGGTAGCCTACATACAGGACGGTTGCAAAACCATTGTTTGATAGCGTTTTTTTAATGAAAGCCTTATTCTGTTTTCTGAGGTCGTAGAAGCAATCATTTTTGGGAAATAAATTAGTTTTGTTAAGTTTCCTAAGCTTTGGAATATATGGGTTAATGTGCATTTTTCTCAATATATAATTTTGGTCAACTTCTTGAGGGTAGACATGTTTTTTGGTACTTATGATAGCCCGATCAGAATGAAATTTTGCCCAAATATTCTTCAACGTGGGATGGGTGCAAGTATCTCCTTTAAAACTTGATATTGCCAGTACGATTATTACAAAGCTAATGCAAGCAATTAGTATGGGCTGAGGATTCTAAGAATTTTCACATGACAATTTTTATTGTGCATTAAAATGTCTTATATACACGTTTTTGATACTTATTTGCATCCTGCAGTTAATGAGGAGCAACATGAGCTCAGAACCATGGAAGTTCAAGGGCATAAAAAGTTTGTCCAAAACAAACTTATTTTACACATTACGTCATGGCACAAAATGGAAACTGTGCAATTTAGGACAAAACTAATTGAATATTTGAAATCGGCATAAAAGCCTATATACAGCTAAAATTTCATTGCTCTAGCTGAGAGATTCAAGAAAGTTCTTTTTTCAATTGCATCTCCCCTTAATTTGTAGAAACTAGGTAAAATGATTCAGTTCGCGATACACTGCTTTCACGGATGTTGCTATTAGTGTGGAAGCTACTGAGGATGAAGGAGACTTGAAGGTGTTTGTAAAAAAGTGAAATAATATAGTTTTTAGCTAAAACTGATAAAATGTCAAATAGTTACCAGAAATAATCTTTGGCATATCAGTTTGTCTGAAGAACTAATAAATTGTGCAGTTTTGTGCGGGTCAATGTGGTACGTGTTTTCTTCTTTTCGTATATATGACTCTCTGGAAAGCTTGGCAGCTGATTATTTTGTTTCTGTACACTGAAATCAAGAAAATTATAGTGAATTGCTATGGACATTTCATTTTCTCAGTTTGTTTATTAAACATAACTTACAATAACACATGTTAGATTGAAGATTTTAAAGGCACTGTATGTGCCTTTAAGGCACTGTATGTGTAGGACATTGTTTTTCTTTTTGTAGAGTGCGTGCTGTGTTTCTCCCAGATGTGTAGAAAATTCCAAAGTCATTAGTTATACGAAATTTGTGAAATCTGAGATCCTTTCGCTAACTTCAACATTATCTAATATTAATGATGTGGATTGACACAGTCATCGTGCACAAACACAGTTGCCCTCTACGTACTGTTTACCACAGTGATGTCCTTTGAAAATGTGGCTCATACTTGACCAGTACGATTCTTCTGTCCATAGGTTTTTCTCGTGAAGCAAGTATCTCTGAATGATGTCTGTGTACAACAGAATATATGCCCAAATAATTTGTAGAGGAACTTTTTACTGGAGGCTGTTGTGGTAATAAAAGGAATAGCCATAGCATAGCTCTTCCTCCATTCAATTCCAAACAATTATTTTACTTGTTTTCAATTCACTACTGCCCCTGGTGGGGCAGTAGTGAATTGAAAAACAAGTAAAATATTACTTCTGACTTTGGCTGTAGGATATTACTTCTGACTTTGGCTGTAGTGATGCATTTGCTGCCAATTTTTTTATTCTTAAAATGTACCTCACCATATTTTCATGCGACATTTTCTATTGCTACATTATTAAATTTTGCAGCCATTGCTTTTGCACATTATGATGACAAAATTAGAACCTCAATTCATGTGCCAGTAACCAGTCCAGTCATTACCATCTGTTCTGTTTCTTGCTCTTTTGTAAAGAAAATCTAATCATCATCAACTACTTTATATGTACACTCAAATCTCAATGTAAGGAACCCAGTTATAACGAAATATTGCTTATAAAATGTAAACGAAGAATAGTCTTATAATTGATATAGGGTAAGTAATATACCTTTATAATGAATTTTCTTTTGTAACAGTTATTTTTGTGTATGATGAAACTTCGTTATAACGAGGTTTGAGTGTAGATTATTTACCTGGCCCTTGTGTCATTCAAATCTATAATTCAACAACAAGTTGTTTTTTATTTGGTTGTACTTTCTTTAAAGTAATATTTATACATACTTTTTTGAGAATCTAATTTGCAGTGTGCAGACTTCTGAATAGTAGTGGTTGTACATTGTGGAACAATGGCATGATTTTGTTTATTTGATGGTGTTTTTTTAATGGAAACGAGTGTTTCTTTTTTTTGTTATTTTTTCCTGTGTTTTCTTAGGTGCATGCTGACCACGACAATGTGTACAGAAGGCTCACTATGGCTGGAGATCGTTTTAATCCCTCCATGGGGAAAACGCATGGTCTGTTGCTCGCTATTTCTTTTAGTTGGATTCGCCATGTTGCATATGTGTTCTGATTTATTTTGTGGTGCTGTTGTTCACTAAGGCACCAGTATTTCTCTATATTCTCATTTTGTTATTTTAACAGTTAATTTCCTCAATCACTTTATTGCATTACACGTAGAACTATATTTGTATCCCAGTGGTGTTTGTAAACCTCAAGTAGGATAATTGCATGCTGCTTGCTGTAACTATACAGCAGATCAGTGCCAGCAGATCCTGTCTTAAGTTGCATGCCATTTTTACAATTGTGTGGTGTCTATGAATTTCGGTTTTCAGATAATTCAAGTTGTACACCAGAGCCTTATTTTTCATGTTGCATGTCAAGTGATGCACGTTTAGGCCAATGGCTGAAGTGTCTGCCTAGTGGAGCGAACTTATGAAAGAACAAACAAAAACATGGTTTGAATTTAATATTATATGTGATAAATAATTAAGGTTGATGACATATTTGTCTTATGTTATCAGTGTACTCATTTTTGCTCTTGTAGCCTGCTTTACAAGTCCAGTATGCTTTGTTTCTTTGTCTTCTATTAGTTTTGTGTTCACCGTTATTGCAAAAAAACTTTCATGTGAGGCCACATAGCCTAGAGGCATTCTGTTAATCAATGGAAAGTGCTATGAAAGCTCCTGTAATATTCTTTTTTACATGATTGTTTTATTTTTTTCTTACAGCCAGCTCAAGTGATTGGTCTCTGAGCTCATGCAGAGACTACGACTACAACAACTTGGTTCCTACTGATCCTCCTGTAAAATTGGAACAGGATTTTTATCACGGGAAACATAAAGTATGTTTGATTTGTGGTAGTTTCCTTGCAGCGGATGAGTAAATGTGGTAATGGAAGTGCAACAGGCCCATTGTGCATGTGCAGATTTGAATGTAGGCATGGTAGGTTACATTTGTTAAATTTTTATAGTAATGTACACTTAATAATAATTGTTCAAAAGTGACAAGCACCTTGCATGATTTGCAGGGTATGTGGCATGTTATAATATGTAAACTTAATTTTCACAAATTCATCCGAAAGTTTGAACGTTTCAAGAAATGGATACTATAGTTGTGAGAAGAAGGCTCAGAATTATGACTGCAGGGGCCCTTGGGTGTGCTGGTATATAAACGGGAAGAATGATTCTGCTGGGACTGAAACAGGACTGCGGCAGCCCGAAACAATTGCGCAGCTATGCGTTAAGTTGGAGAAAGCAGTGCATAATGTATAAAATTGTAACAATGACAAAAAAAATTTCGTCTTTATTCTTCTATGTGTGTACTTTTGACTTGTTTAAGACCTCTTCATATTTACTGCTGGGCTAAAAGCAATCAAAGGAACATAGATAAAGTGCAGTTCACTTAGCCTAATTTATACTTTCCAAACATCTTAATTCAGTGATCACAAGTTTTCATGTACTTGTTTATTTGTCAAGTTCCACAAATTATGTTTCTTTTCAATTACTTATTTACAGCACTTTTTATTGGCATTTTTATTGTACTGCTGCACTGCACCAAAAAATCAGGAAACAAAAGCATAAAAAAAAATTGACATTTGAATGTGCTAAACAATAATCCTTGGGTAAAATTTGACTTTCAAGCAATAAATGAGGGACAGAAACATCAAGAAAAGTGGTAGCTTCGGCCTTATAGCATTTACAGGCCTTGACTAGTCTTGCAAAATTAAGGGCAGCTTTGACAAGCTATGTTAAGGTGTATAGTCAATAAATGTCTTTTGCGTGTGAGGCTGGGCATTTTAATTTTGTTCACGAAGTGGAAACAACTGAATGGTTTCAGTTGTTTCAACGAAGTGAAACAACTGAAACCATTCCAGCAACCATGGAACTTCAAAAATTAGCAAGCACATTTTTGGTTTGTGTCTTCTAAACCTACAAATTGTCCTAGACATGCTGTGCCTGTCATTTCTTAGGGTCGACATGGGAGTATCGGCACTGATGCTGACAGCCTACTGTAACCTTTTTATACACAATATGTATTGAATTGTCATTGCCTCGAGCAATAGGATTGAAGTCTGGTAGTAGAAATATCTTACTAGCAATGTATTCTTTATTGTACAATGTTTTTGTTTAGCAGTTCGGTCGGTCGGTAGGGGCTCTTTGGAGCATACTGAGGACCTTGCTGGTGGCACAGTTGAGCTCTTTTATTAAAAGTCTCATTGATACAGATTGATTATGAAGTCAAAACTTGATTTAATGAAATGATCACCTGCTCAAATTGTTCAATTAAATTGAGATGTTTGTAAGGTTGATAATTGGACTTGCTGGTATACTTTGAAATAAAAAAAAATTTTAGGTAATAACACTGAACAGCTTCCACTGCATTGTATTAGTCACTAACCCTCACATGCACGTGTGCAAAGATTGGAAGGGCAGTTGAGACATTCGAGGAATTATGTCCAGGGGATGCAGGCTACACAGACAGTCACGTGAAGCTATGATAGACTGCAGATAAGCAATGATGAGTAAGAATGCAGCAATTGTGTGCGAGCAAAAAAATCACAAAGCGACGATCAGAGCTATTTGTTGGATAAGTCATAAAATTATGAAAGCAACCATTGTAGTGTTCTTGTGGGAGCATTCACTACGACATTGAACAAAAAAATCCCCTACTGCAAATGCATTGTTCCATGCAGGCGTGTGGTGTGCAGCCTCGTTGAAATAAAGCTAGGGTCATGACTGTGGCCGGAAGATGCTTACCACATTAACGTTAAAGGTGGTACCTGAACAAAACCCTCTGTGTGTCAAAATGAAAAAAAAAAAAGTTTGTGCTTTCTTTACTCATGTATTTCGAGAAAAACTTTGTTGGATGGTGTTTTGTGTCGAGTTAGTTTTGTTAACTGGGGATGATAACAATATTGGACACTATGGGTACCTGTCAAGTGATAGACATTTCTTCGTTAGATCGTGAAATTCATAAAATTGCAGTTTATTGGTTTGCCTTTTAGAATTAGCGTATCACTCAAACATGTCTGGGATTTGTTTCAGTTTTAACAGGTATGCCACTGCTCAGGCTGCTGTTCTTAGTGCATGCTTTTTTTTCTTGGTTTTATTTTCACTGAATTTATGAGAGCATCAAAGTGATGGTCTGTTGGTGCAGCATATTTTAAGAAGATGAGTGGAAAAACAGCAGCTCTCCAGCAGCTGCTCCGTCGTTTCCTTTCCGTTATTGTTGTTTTTCTATTCATACCATAACACTAATATGGTAGGAATATGTGCTTCTGTATCCAGTCTCGTGTTTCAATTTTATTGTGTTTTTTTATTTTCTGTTTTTTCTTCTGTTTCAATGTATATTGTTTTATGAGTTACAGGTATAGATGGATTTAAACAATCAACCGATTTTCTTTAGTGGAAAGTGAGTTTCTGGGTTGAGTATTGTCATTGCATTGCTATATGTAGTGCTGTCATATTTCCTTTCTGTGGGTATAGCCCCATAGAAGTGGCCAAGTATGCTGTCCCTGGTAGAAATACTGGCTGCGTGTTCAAGCAGTAAACAATACAGAAGAGTGTACATATATTAAAGGGGTGCTGTTTCAAAAGTTCTCAATTTTTTTTATCATGTGAAATACTTAGCCAGACTTGGCCATCAAACCTTAATTTAAATACGCACTACTGAGGGTTGTACCTGAGTAGTGTGTGCCGTGGAATGTACCCACTACTAAGGGTTATAGCTCAGCTTGAGTGCTGCCTTTGTCCATTTGTTAGTAATGCCCTTAATAATAATACAAGCTCCTTGAGCACCTCAAGCATGGGACCAGGAAACTGTCAGTAATCAACATCCAAAGGAGAAATTTTCTGTTTTGTGTCTTGTCCTGAAAGTTTTTTTTATTTGTTGCAATGCTACTGGTGTGCTAGCCAACTGCATACCTATTTGTTATGCTGTTGCCAGGGTGTGTGCAGAGGATTTACAGCTTATGTTGGGTGCCAAAATGCTTTCAAGATGTCGATTAAGTTGTACAAGACTTCAACAAAATGAATGTATCATTATCACTTGAAAGAAATATCAGCAGACGTATTCTACTAAATCCTTTAGTGTGCGGGATCTCAAACTCACCTTTGGTAGTGAGCCATATTCATGCAATTTAGCTTTCCTATAGGCCGGGATGTCAAAGGAGGTTAGCTAGAGTGGAGGGGGGGCGGGGAAGGCAGTGTTAGAGCAAAATGTCAGCTGATATGGCCATTTGAAAGGCCTCTCTCATATCTCATATAAGGTTCATTGTTGAAGACGATCTGGCATCAGGTTTCAAGAAACATATCATTATTGATCTCTAGAATGACCAGAACCCAAACTGGGGCACTGATTCTGAAATGTCGTCCTATAGTTTCTGTCGGAGTTATTAATACATGACCAGTTTCTAAATGGTGACTGCATGGAGTGCCTCACTAAACATTTGCTTGAGATGAGTCACATCGGTGTAGTACATGAACATATTTATATAACGAAAAAAAGACAGTCATGTGTAGGCTGGACCATTAGTGAATGCAGTCAGGGGACCACATGTTAAAAGCCCTGATCGAGTCAATAGGCGAGACGTACAATAAAAAAAAAACAGGTGGGTGGGGTGGTATAAGCTTTATAATAAATTTCATTTTGCTTTTTTTGTAGACTATAGATAGTTGAGCAGCCATTGTACTCTGCTGACTTACGGAAATGTAAATGATTTGTTTCATGGCCAAAGAGGGGTAATCTTAAAGGCTCGTTTTTCATTGTGAGAGAATTGCACGTGTTATTTGAAGGTTGCAGGTTCGGTAGATGCCAGCAACAAGTTATCTATTCGTCCACGTTACTTTTTTTATATTTACATCATAATTACTACAAATAACATCCCTGGCTAATACATTTCCTGGCTTTCTTGTTTGTCAGTTTTATTATCGTTTTATGACTAATATTGCAATGGCACTATTTCAGTGGACAGCTGAATAAAATGATTTGCACCATGTTTAAAATGACATATTTTAAAATGGTGCAATTATAATGATAACAGTTTTTAGGATGGCACTATTAAAAGAAAATGAAAGTTCACCTGTTGTCCAGTATCAAAGCAGCCGACAGATCATCAGGAGCATGCCTCTCCCATTGTTTAGTTTCTAAGTAATTTGGTTCACTGCCTGTACATTACGCATTTCATGTTTCACAATACTTTTCTATCACAAACATATCATTGCTAACAGTGCAGGAACACATTGATGGATTTAATGTCGCAGCAGGCTGTCACATTCAGCGCTAAATATTGCACAGCAGTGCTAAATATTGCAGGGGCATGTTGAATGTTGTTGTGCACTCAATTGGAGAATCTGATAGAAAATGTGAATTTTGTTTGTGCACATGCCAACATCAGTCATAGCTTTTTTTTTAATCGTCATATTGCTATGGAAGTTAACTAGTTTTAGTTGGTTAGTGAATACACCTGTTGCAATGACTTGACTGTCTGATGTTTACTTTATCTAAAGAAGAATATTTAAGAAGAATTATTGCAGCTGTTGTCCTTCGTTTAAGGAAAAACACTTCCATACAAAAAAGAAAAAAATGAACTGAGTATCAAGGTACTCATGTGTGACATTATATTGTATTGTATTAGTAATTTGATATTACTTGGTTTTACTGCTCTTTATTGTTGACTAGATACTTTAAATTGCATAAAATAAGATAATATTGGATGTGTGGTAGCATTTTATAGTTTCTGTTCCTGAGATTGAAGAGTTGGAAATTGTGAAAGTGAGGTAACATGTAAGATACTTTTCTTTCTTAGAACCAGGTGAAGAGGTTTTGAGAATTCCTGATACTGACCTAGATGTATTCTTAGAGTTTATTGGTAGCTGTGGTAAATAATAGTGCAGTTTTATGGTGTAAAGAAATGAGTGAGTCGTGCATCGATCTTCAAAAATGACTGCTGATAAACTTGGTCCTATGCAAATCGGTGTTCAGCCTTAACATTTTAGCTTTTACTAATATACATATAGTAATTGGTAGACATCCTTACTAGTAAACAAATGTAATGCACTGATTTCTAATCAACCATGTGTGGAAAACGTACAGTTTAGTTACTATGTAAAAGGCCTGTTGAGAATTAGGAACTTTGTAGCTTGTTATGGAGACTTTCTGTAATTACAACACAAAAAGATATTGAGTGTATACAATAGCCCTGCATTAGAGCTTGTAATTAAGCATTCTCCCTGAGAATATTGAGTGATCTGGCTCATCTTATCACTCACTGGCACCTGAGATAGATTGCAGGTATACTCTTCAAGAGGGTATTCATTAATTATTCTTAACATTTTTCTTTGAGTTGATCGTAGGGATTTCTTTGTTTGGTTAAGTAATTGTTGTCTTGCACATCTGAAGGTACTGTAGATGAAAGGTGTGATGGTGTGTGATCTTGGCAGTTCAGAGCACATTGTGTTAGCTACGCTGGTCTCTTTGAAGTGCACAAGACGTAAAAAAGGGACAATTTACTCAATTCTCCAGCAAACACAAGCCACCGAGGCTATACTCAAATGTCACACAGGCTGCTAAATGCCACACAAGACAAACTTCACAACGTCACTCCATCCTCATCGTCGTCTACCTTCACTTCTTTCCTCAGGGACCGTGCATTTCCAACATTTGGCCATCCTGAAGCAACTTAATGTCCTCGTTAAGGCTGTCCCGAAAACGTTCTTCACTGATTTAACATAAGAATGTTTGGCCATCCTACTTACTAAATGATAAATGACCCAAATGATAAATGACCCATGATGGAAACAAGATGAAGGAACAGAAACAAAATAACTCAAAACTATACTTATGTCCTAAATTCATCACAATACTGAAAAAGTGACCAGTTTTTAACGTCAAACACTGAATAAAAGTCGCATCTCCCGTCAGTCTTGACTGGCTTGACGATGCAGAAAGCCACAAAGTAATGAAAGAATAGGAACACAAAAGCTTTGGACATCATAGCAACTTAGCACAGTAGAGTTTCTTAAACACACAGGCAGAAAAATGAAATTACGACACGAAGTCTTGAAGCCTGGCTGGTTTTACATGTTTGAACTGAAAATGTTGCACTGGACAATTTGGATCTTGTTGATTCTCCGGATGCGTCATTGTCATGATGTGATGCTTTATACGAAGCACACCACTTCTTTAATAGGGAGGCGTAGGGAGCTCCTGAATATCTGCCTTTCCTTTCGGGATGTAAGTCAGTGATGTGGTGAGTGTCCGCAGGCAAAGCGTGTGTGTCGACAAGTGCTCCATCACGTTTTGGCTGAGTTGTAGACATAAAACTGGTGCTTATAGGACTCTTGCTCAGAAATACCATTTCACCATTTTTGGAGGGCTTTAGAGGGTAGTGCTGGTGATTGCAATCATCTTGCGGGCACTTGGGATCCTCTAGTAAACGTTAACGCACATGTGGCCTTAATTCCCGTGTTGGTTGCAAAGGAATTTCTGTATCGCTAAGCTGCTGAAGTTGTGATTTACTAAAGCTTGAGTTGTAGCCATGCAGCATCTTGAATGAAATCTTGCCGGTACTCTTGCTTGGGACGTTGTTTTTGTTACACTCATCTGCTTTCAATTTGACACCCCAACCAAGCTGCTCAGGACCGTCAACAGTCGCTGTGACTTCTGATTTCCTCTCAAGAAGCACATCACGTTCACAGTGTCCTCAAAAATTAGTCGCAGAGCGATCACTGGATGTAGTGATGTAATTCACGGAATGCTCTTGAAGCTCACATTCTTTTGCTGTCATGTGTAGTTCAAGCTGTTGCTTCAATGACACCAGATGAGCGAAAGGACAATCGTTTAGGTTGTAGAAGCAGAACGTGCTCTCCACCTTTGCATACGTGACGTTGGGCAGTTCTATGAAGGTTCAGCCCATAAGCATGTCAAATCTTTGTGCATCGTCGGGGACCATCAGGACAGGCACATTTTCTGTCGTAACGCTGTCTATGCTCAACTTAGCCTTACAATGACCGAGGCTTTTCATCATGGGAACATGCTGGCTGCCAAAACCGTATAGTTCAGTCGGTTGCTGAACCATCTTGATGCCACATCGTGCCACCGTTGACGCACACAATTAGCAACCGGAACTCTCTGTGTCAAAGAGTCCTACTAGAGTGAAGTCGTCGTTGAACGTCACTACCTTGAGCAACACATGAGCGGCCCCGGTTCAAGGAAGTTCTCCGACAGCATTGGTCTCGCTATGCAACAAAGCCTGGAAGTTGCGTTGAGTGTGATCGATTGCTTGGCAACGCTGACACTTGAGTGGGCGCTTAGGGTCAGGGCAATCGCGTGCGATGTGGCCGTAAACATTACTGTTATAATATTTTCGTTCACAGAGATGGTTGACGGGCGGCAACCTCAGGCATCGACCTCCTCCCTGGATCGAGTTGGCGCTCCCTCTACTTGGCATGGGCAGGCTTCGCTCCGAATCTAGCGATGACGCAAAGCTTTGGTTGTGAGATCCTAAAATCTCCCGCCGTTCACGTTCGATGCGCTCAAACTCCACGATGTCGTGAAGAAGGTCGTCGTCGTCGTCATGCACCCTTCCCAAAAGCATGGTGCAGAGTTTACGAGACCTCAAACCCGTGAGGACTTATTCTCCCGTAACAGTAAAGTTGACATTAACTTCATGACACAGATGCACCTTGGCATGGAAATAGGCAGTTGTGCTCTCCTTGCACAGCTGCACATGCTCTTGCATTCTGCGCCATCTTTCTGCAACGCGAGTCTTGCTGACAAAGGTCTGATAAAAGCGTGTCTCGAACTCTTCCCACGACGTGATCTTTGAGCTCCTCGAACGGTATCAGTCCTTGGCAGCTCCTATTAGTCGGGCTTTGACAGTTCCTAGCGTGTAAGCAGCTGGCCACCCGTGAAGGTTAGACGTGCGACAAATATTCTCGATCCACTCACGCGCTGATGGAGCATCCTTGGAGCCATCGAAGGCTTTAATCGGGAATCACCTGGAACGTTGGTGCTGATTGAGGTTGCACCGTGCCGGCCACAGACAGTCGTTTCAGCAGGGTTACTAGTAGTCGATCTTTTTCTTGGAGAGCTTGGAATAGGTCACGAGGCGAGATAGTGTCGCCATGGCCAGATGTTGTGTCTTTACCGCCAGTCGGGTTGTCTCTATTGTTGGCGAATTCCATCTTAGGGTTAGGGATACCAGTTCCATGCACTGATAAAACTCACATGTACTCTCAGTGGCGATTGGATGGCGAGATCCCACTTCTGTAATGTTAGCTGCACTGGTCTCTTTGAAGCGCACAAGACATAAAAGAAGGATAATTTACTCAACTTTCAAGAAAACACAAGCCACCCAGGCTGTACTTAAATGCCAGACAGGCTAATAAACGCCAGGTCAAACTTCACGAGTGTCACTCCGTCCTCATCGTCGTCTGCCTTTACTACCTTGCTCAGGGCACGTGCATTTCCAAGAACTGTTTATAAAAGACTACCTAGATGCTAGTACTATATGGAAAATATTTCAACTTTTGCAAAGTCACTGCAAGCATAGGAACTGTTCCAAATGTATGGAAGGTTAAAGTAGCATATTTGAGGTATTTGAGGTTCTTGTTTTGCTCACATTTACCCAGTAATGTTCACATAAGCACTTAGCCATGCTGATAAGAACATTTGGTAGCTTTTGCCAAAAGTGACATTCAAATGGATTGCATTATCGGTTACTTTATTATTTTGCTGGTACTTCTTTGTGACAAGCGTTTGCATGTACTCATGGTTACACTGCATTGTGAGGAGCAGTTTCAAGCTCTAGTACCTCTCAAGAACATGTTTGAAAATGTATTGAAGCGTGCAAGATAAAGTAGCCCACTTTTTTTTTCGTTATAGGGAAGGCTGCATTTAACTACTCTGCATTTTCATTTACTTTGCCCCTGCATGTTGCCATATTTCTTTTGCTGCTAGTTTCGGGTCACCTCATAGCATATTTAATAATTCTGTGAGTAAAGGTAACGGGCCTCTCATGTACACCCCCCACAGACAGTACTGCTGCTGGTCTTTGTAGTATCACTTAGAATATCATATTTTAACCAGCAGATGGTGATCCAGCAATTCTGATTGTGTAAGTAAGTGATGAATAAATTTTATTGGTCTATTCTTTGAAGTACTCAAGTTATTAATAGTGTGCAGAAATTAATAATGAGCCAGCCTACTGGCTAGTACAATGGTCTTACAGCAGTTAGTTTCCTTAATCCGTAAAAAGTGTTAAGACTATATGTTAAAAGTAATATTGTTTGACTTTATTCTAATTAAAACAATGCATAGTATAACATGGACAAGTGAGGACTCACACTTGTCTGTGTTTTATTTTGTATATTTTTAATTATATATATGTACCTGTCATGCTTCCAGATGCTGTCAAGTTACATTATTTTCATGGGCCACTAAATTCACATTGAAAACTTGCAATTGCTCTGTGCTTTGTTTATGCGAAGTTTATCAGGGATGCCAACTAGTGTATATTCCATTAGATGCTTGGACAGTTTCCCGTTGCTGTGTTATATTACACAACAACGGTAATAGTGCAAGATCTAAAGCTTGTTTCTGTTCTGGAGGAAATGAATAAGAATTTCATAGTTTGCAGGTAGATTACAGTTGAGTTGTCAACATGACCTCATATTTATTTTGTCTGATTATTAAAATGTGAAGGAATTACCAAGTAATTTTGGCTGTTTTTTTCTTATTCTCTGCTAAAAGTTTGACTCATAGTAAAGTTTTAGCGGAAATAGTAGTATTTTGCTGCAACGTGCCTTTTTTTGGTGTCTTATTCAGAGTAAAGCTGAGGACCACTGGCAAGAAATAGTCATGATGAAAAAAGAGAACGGAGACCTGCTCGCTGAAAAGCGGCTTCTAGAGCAGGAGGTGAAGCGTCTTCAAAGGATTGTGGACGAAAAGCAGAAAGAACTGAGTGAGCTTCATCATCAAAAACAGGCAAGTCTCTTGCAGCAAACACAAAGCAATGGTGCGCCAAAAAAAGCTCATGCTGTCTCATTGGCACCAAGACTAGTGTGAATGTTTCCACCAACTGTTTGAAGGCTGAGTCTTCAGTCTTGAATTGCTTGTCAGATTCTTTTGCATGCTAAAAACTTTCGCTTTAAAAGTTGTAAATCAGTATATAGCATGTGCTTACTTTTGAACTATTACTGGTGTTAGCTGTGCTGTATAAGTGGTAATTGATCATTCCTTTGAAGACTGATTGAAAAATCACTTATTAATTATAAATTTTTATAGAAAAGGTATGCTTTAGCATTCTATTTTCATAGGTAAAAAATGAAGCCATTTCTCTTAATAGAAGGATGACAAATAATGTGATGATTGAGGAATGTAGTTGTGGGAGCCTTTTTGTCCAATTCACTCTATGCGGATGAGTCTCGCAATCACCTTTTACGCTCACATAGGATGCTTTCTAGGTATAACAATGATTGAGCTGAGATAAGTTGATGCGAGCTCATTGTTCACCTGACGCCTGTACGCTGGTGAAGTCTGTGCTTATGAAAGGCTGACAAGCAATATCATTTTATGTGAGGGCAACTCCATAATTTTGCGGAATATTCGAGTAACGAAATTTGTTTTCTCTGCCTCTAAACAAAACTTTCTACGTAGAGTTATAGGGTTTGCCACACATGTACACTGTAGTTCAACAAAGGCCACAAAGCTTTGAGAAGGTTCTGCTAAAGTTGGTGGTCCTTGGAACTCAGAAATTGGTTATTGAGCTGATATAGAGGCCAGAGAAAAATAAAGATCTTGAGCACAGACTGCTGTAGCTAATTGTACAAGCACAGCCATAAATGTCCCAATAAACATCCTCAATCCACTTTTGAAAAAAAAAATTATGCCAATTCAAGTTGTGCAGTAGAGTGCACAACTCGAATTGAGTGCAATTTGAGTGTAGGGGATGGATAGGTTTGACATCTGCTTCACATCACGAAGGAACAAAGATGAAACAATATTATGCAGCCTGCTTTTGTGAGTGAATGCTTCATAAAGCCTCGTTCTTGACCCAACACTTCTGAGATGCAGCTTATTGGCTGAGTGGCCTACACTCCCTTGTAGTTTTTCAGTTTTTCCTTCCTTCACGGTTCACATTCAAGCAATAGTGCTGTAGCCAAGCTTCCCTAGTGGATTTTGATTAGTTTTCTGTTCATTAAAACACCAAGTAATGTCGGCCAAAGTGAACGTCACTGTGAATATTACTGTGGATGCTTTTGTGATCTTAAAATCTGCCTGCGGCCATGTTCGTCTCTTGAACTGTTGAGTTTGCTCACGGGAGAGCAAGTGATTTTTGGCTGTATGTGAAATAAATTGCAGATGCCCTGCTGCATGCACTAACATGTTCTCTGCAGCTTTGTCTACTGATCAGCAATTTTTTCTTATTATGTTAAAAAAGTGTTGCGGGGCCCCTTTAGTGGGATAATTCAAGATCAAGATGAATTTTGTAAGATAGACGATCACAAGAACCTCCTGAAAAAAAGAATTTTTTCAGCCCCCATACCCTTGCGGCATATCCCAGTCTCTCATTATCTATGTCAGTGTACATCAGTCTTCAGGTTGGTAGTTATGCAAATCTCTGTGAAATGTAGCAAAGGTAGCATGGCTGGAAAAGGAAGCTAGCAAAGATTATTACCATATCACCTACACGGAAGAATTTTGAAGTTTTTCACTTCTTCTGAAAAGACTGTTCTTTCTACTGGCTTACTTTGTTGATCATATGTAGTTTAGTAACATGGTTTTGAACTTTTAACTTTTTTGCTTTTTTCAGTCTTGCTATGTTCTTACTACAGCTAAACCCCTTTATAAGAGGCATGCTCTAAGCAGCAATTCTTGTCTTTCATATGAGATGTCTCTAATAAGCAGGGTATCTTGTATGCATTTTCTTATCAATCCGTATTTTACTGTAGGCACACTGGTGTCTTTTATATCTGTTTGTCTCTTATATCAGTGTCTCTTATAAAGGCGCTTGACTGTACTTGTGCGCAGTGTTCTAAATGTTTCAAAAGGCTAGTGTGCACTCTAGAAATTCTTAAGCAACCCCCACACCAAAATAGCAAGCTCTAGATGTTTATTTTGTTTGGATGTCCTGCATGGGTGGACACTTCTGATTGATTATTGGTGACGAATATTTCTTTGAGGTATCTTAACTTGAGTGCTCATCTGAGCTAGCAGCACTTTGAGGTCTTCACTAGTCTGCAGACAGGGCTCCCTCCGAGACGTTGACTGAGAATAGCAAGTATTGTCAACATCACAGAGAAGTTTTAGGGTGCACACAATAGTACCGCGTTTCTTGTCCGCCGGGGACTGTTGTTTCTCGCCCTCCTTGCTGTGTTAGGCTGTAGCCAAGGTGGTTTTGGGTGCTTATACAAGAGGTGTTTTACCTACCGTAAAAGCAGGGTTTTTTTTTTTCTGAGGGAGCACACTTGAGACAGTGAAGTGGGTGCTTGGCAGACACATGTGTTCTATTCATTTCATTCTTTTGGACTGAAGAATGTTCCTGGTGCATCACACCCTTTCTCGGGGATCTCGAATGCTTCTTAGCTAGCGTGCCACAATCACAATATTTAGCCCCGCAAGTGCTGGAAAAAGAGGACTGCAAGGGGGCAGCCATTTGAAAGAAGGCATTTCCCATGTCTCATATACGTGTCATTTCTGAAGAGGCTATGGGGTTGTCAGGGCTCAAGAAACACATTGCTACATATTTCCAGAATGACTAAAAGCTAGATGCCAAGTCTGAAACATGAAGCTTTCATTCAATGGTTTTTTACATTTTAACAGGTGGTGTTCTCACAGAGTGCCACATAAAAGAAGTACTTTATACCTGAAGGAAACGTGTCTGTGTGGCGGCCTTACACAAAGAAGCAGCATGAATGGTGGCACAGTGCATTTGATAGTGCATGGGGCCTAGTGTACACCTGCAGCAGGCCATATGCACTACTGAGCACTTAGCTGAATATGCTTATCATAAGGGTTGTAAGCAATTGAGCAGTCCTGGTGCATTTACCGCCTGTAATCATATGGTTTATGTGCATTTCCGATGCTTATCTGTAAAGGCGTTGCCACACTGCGCCGTAGCAATAGCCTCTTCAGATTTTCAGTATGCTTCACCCCATCACTTGGTGAAATTGCAGCAAAGTTCCCTTTCAAGCTCTGATAAGGCCGCGAACTAGTCGACTTACAACATTCCTGGTTCGAACCTACGAGATCATAGATGCGAGATAGATGGAGGTTTCAATTAATGCTATTTAAAACCTGAAATTTGGGTAGAGTGTCTGAAAATTCAGACGCTGAAGAGATTCAGCATTCGAAACTTCGGATGTTCTTCTTTGTCCATCACAACACTTGGACCTTGACAGAAATTGTAAGATGAGGAGAAACTGGGAAAATAGCATTTTTTCCTTTCATGTCTGAAGTGTTGTCGACGCCACATTGGTTATACCAAATCATGTAACTAAATACAAGTCAACCTCTGCATTGCCTTATTCTTCATAAGACAACTAGGTAACACCACCCTTCAGTGGTTGACCAACCTACCACCCAAAAAAAAAAACTCTTTCATGTTGCTATCTTGTAAAACTATGCTTAGAAATCCTCTGCAGCTTTTTTTTTTATTTCACTTATGTGTATTCAAAAAATATTTAAGAAATTTTTAAAAAATATTCACTTCAATTCGCACTGAAATATTAATATTCAATTTCTCTTCACATCTAAAATTTTGCTATTTGTACAGCTCTACTTTACAGATAAACATCGAAAAGAAATGAAAGCTTGACATTAGGCACCAATTATAGTGTAACAGTGCGAATTAGTGCTGGCAACCCCATCAGCTAGGAAGGGGGCAACCAAACGTGGAGTTAGGAGGGTTATGGCTGATCTCACCCCCCATTAAATTGTACAGTGTGTTTGTAAATGTATACATGTATACGTATTGTTGCGAATGTATTTACTACTATAAAGTAGAAAAATAGTCCAGCAGTCAAGATGGCGGCCGTTGTGTATTTTGAACACTAAACACTTCGTCGTCCTCTTCTTCGCACCACCCCGCATATAAATAGCCGCAACCCCGCAACGTCGGCTTCCGGCCGCAATAGCGCCGACCAGGCGCTTGTTAACAGGTGTTGGACGAGAGGTACGGCTTCAGGCGAGCGACGTGGATGATGTCGGAAGATGGGGAGGGCATCGAAGGGCTTAGAGGGGCTGTATCATAGGTATCATTAGTTACCTGCTGTAGCACACGGTAAGGCCCAGAATACTTCTGTAGAAGCTTTTCAGCCAGGCCAACATGCTGCGACAGAGTCCACAAAAAAACCAGTTCACCTGGATTAAAGCGGACGTTCCGATGGTGGCTGTCATAGCTAAGTTTTTGGCGGAGCTGTGAGTCTAAAAGGCATCGATGAGCGATCTGACGGGCCTTCTCGGCTGTGCTAATAGTGTGGCGAGCATATTGCCTCCTGGTGTTCTGTGCCAGTGAACAGTGAGCCAGTTCTGTGCCAGTGAACGAAGAAGACGAAGATGAGCTACCCGTGCCAGCGGAGACGTCCTTCTTTGTGTCTCAGATTTCGACAGTCGCATCTCCTTGTACGTTTCTTTGAGCTCCTAGCGCGTGACAACTGGTGGAGGTGCTGGGTACCCTATGCACCGAACCCCTCCCAGTACAAGAAGCTTCAGCCCCATACCGATGGTTACGCCTGTTCACCGTGCTAGCCGAAGGATCCGTGGACTGGACCCTCAGTTCGGACTTCTCTCAGAGGGGATGACGGCCCCAATTATCCTAGGCAGCGCTGTCCCAAGCGGCTCCAACCCAGCCGGTATGGAAGGTGCAACGCCAATGCACTATGCGCTGTTCAAACCACGAACGCCGAATCCCTTTCATGGTGCTGTCCATGAGGATGTTGAGGATTGGCTAGTCCACTACGACTTCGTTGCCGCTCATAACATGTGGGATGACACAAACAAGCTCCGACATGTCTACTTCAGTTTGAATGACGGGGCGCGTGTTTGGTACGAAAACCGGGCAGGTGTGTTCACGTCATGGGTGGACTTCAAACGCTGGCTTCTCGAAACGTATGCAAGTCCCGATCGCCAAGAGCGAGGTGAACGTGAACTCCAGTGCCAGATGCAAATGCTAAATGATGGCGTAGCAATGTATGTTGAGGACATGACGCGTCTTTTTCGCCGAGCCGACCCTCACATGCCGGAAGAGAAGAAGGTGCGATACCTGATGTGTGGAGTGAAGGAGCTGTTGTTCGGTGGTCTTGTACGCAGCCCCTCCAAGACTGCGTCAGAGTTTCTTGCTGAAGCCATCCTAATTGAAAGCGCACTTCGGCAACGGACACAGACGTACGAGCGACAAGTGAACTTTGCCTCTGCTGCGGACTACATGGGCGGTCTTGGGGGCCACTTCGACTTCTTCCGAGAGCTCATACGCTCTGTAATCCACGAAGAACTGCAGAAGTTATCAGTACCCTCGGCGCCCACTGTCAGTTCTTTGTCCGGCATTGTCCAAGATGAAGTTCAGCAGGCACTATGAGAACCGTCCTGTCAGACACAGCCGCGGCCCCTAAATGACTTCCCTCGCATGTCGCATGCGCAAACTCTGCTCCAGCCCGCACCACCTTTGGCTTCGCTTCCAATCGTGGCCCCTGCCATGTTTTGAGGCAATTATCTTGGTTATGTTGTTGTGCAGTGTAGATGTGGCTACGTCGGCGCTATGCAGATTTGGCGGGATGACTACGGCCAGTTCACGTGACACTGGTGAGAACTGGCACTCGTGCGACGGTGAGAGAGTGGCGAGAACAATGCCTTGTGGTAGGACTTGAGGGCTGCGTTCGAAGTTCAGAAGAGGAAGGCTTGCCTTGTTCGCTGTAACAGTTAAAATGTTGTACGGAGAGGAAACATTGCGGTCCAGTAAAACACCGGGAGAGGGAGCGACCTGTAATCCCCATCCAGCACACTGAGATATGGTTCTGCAGTTACACAAGTTAGGGCTTGTGGTGGGAGGCGAACAAACTCTGCACAAGAAAGCTTGTTCTGGACCATCTTCGAGGCGTTGGGGGCCGCAGGCAAGTCAAGTTGCACGATGCTGGCTGAGCAGTCAATTACAGCAGAGTGGTCAGACAGAAATCTAGTCTGAAGACGTTATGAGGACAATGAGCGATAACATGAAACAGAATGGACATCTGGCGGTCGGCAAACCTCACACGTGCGGTGCACATTCCGAGCACAGCCGGAGTTGCTCCACTAGCAACACGTACGAATAGGGACTCAGGCGGCGTAATTGTGCACCGAGATTAGAGCTCAGAATAAAAATATGTGCACCGGTGTCTATGAGAACAGTAACAGGAAGGCCATCCACTTCTACATCAAGCAGGTTCTGGTCCGTAGTCAGTGTGAGCAGAGGGTTTTCAGGTCGGGAGTCCAATGCAGCATCACCTCAGGGAGTTGCATTACTCAGTTTTCCAAGGAAGGGCATTTAGTAGGGCGGGGCGACGGTGCTGAAGTGACCTGGAGTTACGGTCATGCAAAGACGGCGAACGACTGGAACGGCAGACTGATGTCGCAGGGGCGCCATTGTATGGTACATCATCACGAGCGCCATACTGCTGGGGCCGATGATTGTCATCACATTGATAGCCAGAAAATGACTGAGGTGGATGGGTGCAAGAACAACAGTATTGATAGATGTGTCTTACACCATGATAATGAAAACAGATCGGCTTATCATCCTGAGTTCTCCACTGAGCAGGATCACGATAGCGGCAGAATATTCCCGGTGCAGGAGAAGGCGTTATGGTACTGACCCGAGGTTCCGTCAACGAACATACAAGCTGCAGTGCAACCTTTGCCAGCTCCTCTCTTACAACCTACTGAATCAACGAGATCGGTAGTGAATCGTCAGATGAATGGATCAGAAAAGATGGTGAAAACGCCGCCTCTATTTCTCGACGCATGATGCAAACTATGCTCTCGTTTGTAGGTGGTTGACTGCATGGCGGCTGAAGGTCCTCGCAAGCTGAAGTAGTGGCCATGTTCAGAAGCCGCAAGGAATTCTAAGTGACTTGGCAACTCTTCAGCTCTTTGAATTGGCGGCACTGTTTAATAATGTAGTCGATCGTTGAACAATCCTCCGACACAAGTAAGTTGAAAGCATCATTCGTGATGCCGTTGGGCACATGGCTTACTTCGTCTTTCTCGGTCATGTTGGGGTCGACACGACGGCAAATGATGAGAATGTCAAGGATGTAGGTGGCATATGATTCGGTCATAGTTTGTGCCCGACAAGAGAGTTCTTTAAAAGCGACTATTTTGTGTGTACATATAGATGATTTCTTTCCTGTAATTGATAGAGCTGTTGGTATTAGATGATCAGCAATTTAAATAAGGTGCAGTTTTATTTAAAAAATTGTTCCCTAGTATAGCTGTGTGCTGCTTTCTTGCAGGAGGGCCTGATGGAGACCGGTGGTGAGGCTGCTTACCGGCAAAAGTGCAAAGCACTGAAGGAGGAATATGACACTTTGCACAAAAGGTATGCGGACTTGACAGCAGCTCACAGTGCACACATGGCACGCCTGGAGCTTTGCCAAGAGGAACTACAGCGGCTCAAACAGGGGGCTGAGGAGGCCCTAGCTGAGCGCAATGCTGCCCTGCGTGACCGAACAGGCCTGCAGCAGCAGTGCACAGCTGCCATTCGTCAGTGGGACAGTGCACTGCGTGAACGCAATGAGGCCCGTGACCAACTTGCCAAGGTGTGAAAAATAGAGGTGTACAAGCTCTGTCCAAAAATTTTGTGCATTAAATTGAAAAGGAAAATTTAACGAACCTTCAAAGTTTTTCCCATTAGAAACAGTATACTAATTTTACCTCCTGCTTCATTAATGGTGCACTCTTAGAAGTCCTCCCTATTGAAGCACTTCAGCAGCAATGTCATTTTCCATTGAATTGTCACATTCTTGTTTAGTCGCTTCTAGAGCACTGGTTGGTCTTTGAAGAAAAAGGTCACAGGTTCCTTGATCGGGCAAGTAAAGAATTCCAGCATGGCGAAAGAATAGGCCGCATGCAAAATGTGCAGTGCTGTTTAATGTATTGCCACTGCCGCCACCATCTCGGTTGTTTCCAGTGGAGCAGACAAGACTACCTGTCTGATGCACATGTGTGGAGCATGTGTGTCTACCTACCTTGTGAATATGATGGAGGAGCACATCTTACTGGTCAAGATTTCCCTTTGCAATCAATATGGAGTGACTCACAGTAAAGGGAAACAAGTTATGTAGGAAATCTTTGGCTGAAGTTCAGATATAATCAGAGTGGCAAAATATGTCAGGCACGATTCAAACACTTGATGCTTAGTGGCGTAAAGGCAAAATTACATGTCAAGTTGCACAAGTTAGAATCTTCACCCTAGATTGTGCAGCCTGTAACGAAAACATGTTAGTACACACTTGTCCTTAGTGGCACGATGGCAAAATTTCATGTTAAGTTGCACAAGCTAGAATGTTTACTTGTTCACTCTAGCTTTTGTAGCTTGTTTCCTGTTTCTGGCTTTGCTACTGCAATGAACAGCCAGAATTCCTTATTAATTTATTTCAAGGCCTCATTCAGATAATTTACCAAAGAGTGCATCAAAGAGTAAAAAGGGAACAGCTAATAATCAAAACAGAGTACAAATAAACATGAAAGTACAACAAGGCACATTAACTGCAAGATTGTTACACAACATGATTGCATAACAGGGTTTAAAAAAGGCTGTTCACATGTGATTGAAAAAATGTGTATAAACTATAGACCACTGATAACGTAAGTCGAGAGAGTCGCGAATATTCGCACTATAACCTAAACAGCCTTTTTCAAGGGCCGTGTTGAGCATTCAGCTTCGTGCATCCGAGAATCGAAGTATGCGATGCGTGGTGCTTACCACCATTTAAGTTTCTGAATGTTAAAAAATATAACATCCTAAGACATGCATTGCCAACGAAATGAATGGAAAGGAGGGTGAGTCTAACAAACCAAAGCACCATTGCAAAAATTTGCCAACTACTTAAAAGGCCACCTCGATTATGCGCATTACGCAGAAACTATGTCGAGTCAGGTCCAATATTTCACACGCTGAAAGACGCTGATCATTCGATTTCACTGGCGCGCACATGATTTTGAGACGTCGCAATCTAATAGGGAGCCACCATTCGAGCGCTACACGTGCCACTCTCATTTTCGTTAACAATATGTATCCCTTCTCGTCAAGTGAAGCCACCGCAAGGAGTTTGGTTGATTCCGTACCAAACTGCAACTTGGATAGCATGTGACCACTACCGAAACACAAGAATGCTGATTAGGCCTATCGTGCCGTTCGGTATGTTGTCGCGGGAAGTTTGTCTAAGACATGAAGTTCTGGCGTTGAAAAGATACACACTCAAGCACTGAACCAAGAACAGCGTGCGTGATATGAAGTTCGCATTCGCAGCTGGGAGATCAACGACGAAAACCCGAAAAGCCTATAACGTAGGCAGAGAACTGGCAGCAAAGGTGAAAGCTAGCGTCACAAAGCCGTAAAAGGTTTTAAACTTGCAGACGAGGTAGCAAACGCGATCTCTGTAGCAAGCTCTATAACAACGACCCTTCATCAGACAGGAAAATGCTAAGCGCAGCTGATAAAGACAGGGTCACACGTGCCATGTCGAGCAGCGTGCGGCCGGAGCCACGCAAGCGACACTAGTACACAGCAGCGGCGGTGCTGGGGCAAAGGTTTATCCATCGCCAAGGCAACCCCCCCCCCCTTTTTTTCTCTTTGTTCCCTCTGGCCTTCGTTCGTTCACTCCGTCCCCCCTCCTCCTCCGTAACGACCTCGTTGCTTGCTCCCCAGCAGTGCACTCTGCGCGCCTCCTTTCAGACGTGCATTCGCTACCGCATTTGTCACAAAGATTTTCTGGCAACTGCATTATAACCAGTCTTTCAGCTTGGGGACTTCGCAATAAGCTGTATGGGTATACTTGAGGTTGTTCGGGAGGTTAAACGGGAGTCGAAAAAGACCTCATTATAACCGATTCTGCACTACAAGCGGTTACGTTAAAAGGGGTCTACACTGTATTGAGGGATATTGTGTACGCATGGGGATAATTCTAGCGCGCACATTGCTTGGGCGCAAAATATATTTTACAAAAGTGTAGTGATGGAGTTATTAGAAAAACAAAGCTACTGAGCCACTCTTGCATTATGTTCGCAATAATTTGTCAGGTTTGGTTATAGGTTTGTAGCATTACATTCTTTGTCACCATAAAGAAGGATTGTGAGGGCTATAAGATGCTCTGCACAGTGAGTGCCAATTTGCACCATACACTCATTTGTCAACTCACATGTAGACAAGGAAACGCACAGACTTGGAGATCTGTGTATAACAGTAATACTGTGAATGAATGGCAACGCTTGCATGACTGCTATGAGCTGTTGAATTGATGCAATAAAACATTAGATTCAGTGCACAGCCATGGCAACTACTTTATGTGCATGCCACAACCTCTTGACTACATCAAGATGGCAGCTCAAAACATCTGGCTCACTGTTGCCAGATGACCTAACAATTTTTCGTATCTCCTGTTACATATCTCACAGGTTAAAAGAAGTGGGAAATAGACAGGGGTAATGTTTTTATTGCTGCCACTAAGCTAGATAAAATTTTGGCCATTGTGCAGAAAAAGAATGAGCAATTAATAGACAAGGAGCAGACTTAACATGTTTTGTAAAACACACCAACAAATTCACTGATAGCCATGCATACCGTACAGGTCTAGTGCATAAGGTTCGTTTTAACCTGGGCCACTTCTACGTCAGCCAGGTGGGCTGCTGTGTTAACAAGAGATTATTAGAACATGAGAGATAGTTTATTGGAAGCTTACCTTCTAATCTATCTTTACATTGTAGGGAGTGAAAATGCATGCCAAAATTATTTGAATGCGCAGTTTTGTTCAGGCACAGGAATAAAGAAACGTGCCTGATGATTGAGGCATGGCATATTGATAGTGGTAGCACATGCAGGAGCCAACAACCAATGAAATTGCAGAAAGAGGAAATCAAATGCCTTAACAGTTATTTTTCATCTAGACTCCCACGCATGCTGGATTGATAATTTATCTATTTCCTTGGCATGTACAGATAAATTTTCATGCCTCCTCTATTTTCTCAATTGTACATCTTTGCAGTTGTTAGTCTGCATTTGTGGCCTGTTGACTTTTTTCTTGTGTCCTGCATGCCTTGTTTTTTGTAATTCCTTATTACAGGCTTAGGACTTGAACACTATTAATGCAAATGTAAAATGAACAGCAGCATTATTGTGGTGCAGAATACACTCAAACCTCATTATATAACAAGGTTTGATCTTACGAGAAAGATCAAGATCTTACGAGTTTGTTATATTTGAAAATTCATTTAAAAGGTTATTCCTAACACTGTATCTATTTCAAGAAATTTTTCATTTACTTTGTTATTACCAATATTTTCTTATATCCGTGTTTATTCTGTTCAGGCTTGAGTGTATAGCGCACCTCTTTTGACAAATTTGGCCACATATGGTGCATGCAATATCTGAAGAGCTTCAAGACTGTTATGTAGTAAGCTGCATTGACAGCTTCATCTTCGTTTACAAATTTGCGGTGCACAATTTTTTAGTATTCCAGAAAACAATGAGCACTTTGAGTTTTCTTTTGTTTTTCCACACTTTTTTTCCTCTAGCTCATCTTAATGTTTCCACTCTTTGCTCCGTGACATTAGCTCACTGCCATCTTCATGAAATTGCTGGTGACAACTCTGGAAAAATTTATTTCATTTGGGGGAAGGCGTCAGTCAATACAATATTTTTGTCACAACTATATCTCAAGGGTTTTGCCATGTCAGCTTAGTTCTGAGCAATTGCCGGCTAAATTGGGCAGAATACAGTAGAATCTCGATGATACGATCACGGCTGATACGAAATTTGGGGTGATACGAATTTTTCTGTGATCTTGGCCGAGGCCCGATAATTTACTATGTGCTAGAGTACGGTTGTTACGAACTGATTTTTTACCCAAGTTGTTTGATACGAATAAACACCACACATCGATGGCCGCGGAAGCAAGCAGCGTGCACGCACACGCTGAAATGCGTGCTGCGCCACCGGTTTGGCACGTTGTCAGTGCCGCCTGTGAGCGGCAGGCGACAGACTTGAAGATCTGCGCAATCTCGAACGCCGGAGTGCGCCTTTTGCTTTCTCTTGAAGGCTCCAGATGGCACTGGCGACGGTGGAGACACAAATCCAATCCAATCTTTGTTTTGCTTGGTGGTGGGTGCTCTCTGGTGCGGACACTGCCTTTATATATATATATATATATATATATATATATATATATATATATATATATATATATATAATCATTCGCTTTAGACCCATCATTACCTCTATCTCAAATCGCATCGATCCCTGCTCAGATATACTCCTTTTTCAATTTCTGGCTTTTCTTTGTATATATATTTTTTTTCAGTCCAAAATTACTTTGTGTTTGAAAAATCATAAGCCTTTTACTTAAGATCCTGCCGCCTGGTTCTTGGCCGATCCCTCTTTGTGGGTGTGCGCCAGAGTAACAAGGATCATCATCATCATCGTCATCATCATCGTAGTTACTGTAGTGCGGACGCTGTCGACAGTCTTGACTAGTCGAGCACACGTGTTTGATTTGTTGTGCCTTTTTGGGGAGTCGCAGCAAGCCATGTCTCGCAAGCGGAAGGCTCTCTCCTTGAAGGAGAAACTCGACATTCTTCGAAAGGTCGATGAGGATCCGAAAAGAAAACGCACGGAGTTGGCTAAGGAGCTAGGCCTCGCTACGTTAGCATTGAGCACAATTGTTGGAAAGCGGGACACAATAATGAAAATGTGCTTTCGTTGAGCGTCAACGCGAAGCAAGCGAAGACAACCCAACACGTGAAACTTGAAGAATCTTTATTGATCTGGTTTAAGGAAGTTACTGCAGCCGGTGTGAACATTGACGGCAAAGTTTTGCGTGAAAAAGTCGACGAGATCGCACTTGCTCTGCACATCGACGGATTCCAGGCCTCAGGTGGGTGGCTGCACCCTTTCAAGACGCGACACGGTCTCGTGTACAAAAGCGTCTGCGGAGAAGCCAAGAAGGCGGACGAGACCGTTGTTAGCGACTGGCTCGTGAAGCTGGAATTTCTTATCTCGAGGTATGAGCCTCGTGATGTCTTTAATGTAGATAAGGCAGGCCTGTTTTTAATCTTCAACCCGAGAAGAGCCTTTGCTTAAAAGGTGAAGCCTGCCAAGGAGGCAAAAGAAGCAAAGAAAGAATAACGGTTCTTCTGTGCTGTAACGCCGACGGGTCGGAAAAACTGAAGTTGACCATAGTTGGAAAACTTCAGAAGCCTCGGTGTTTCAAGCGCGAGAGCCATTTACCATGCGTCTATCGCGCAAACAAAAAAGCGTGGATGACGGCGGCCCTATTCGAAGAATTTCTGTCTCTCCTTGACAGGAGAATGGCCTGCAAGAATCGAAAGATTGTTCTGTTTCTTGACCAGTGCGCCGCCCACCCGAAGCAAGTGATGCTTCAAAACGTCGTGCTGGTTTTTTTGCCCGCAAACACGATGACGCACTTGCAACTGCTTGACGCTGGCATTATAAAAAACGTCAAGCATCATTTCAAGAGCCTTCTTGGGCGCCGCCTCCTTGCCAAAATCGACAGAAAAGACGAAGGTGGCCTGCGAATAAGCCTTTTGTACGTCATCCATTTTATCTCAATGGCTTGGAATAGAGTAACGCCGACTACCAATGCGAACTGCTTTGGTAAATGCGGCCTCTTTAGGATTCCCGAAGAGGTGCCAGAGGCCCTTTCAGAGTCGGAGGAGCCCATTGAGGGTTGGGAATGCCTTGATGCCGGGTGTTCAGCTGACGACTTTTGCACGGCGGATGACAATCTTGTTACTTGTGGTGCACGCGCGGTGGAAGATATTGTCAACGAGGCCACGTGTGAGGTTGCCGATTCCAGTGATGATGACGAGGAAATGGACAAGTGCGACGGCGAAAGACCACCACCAACGGCTGAAACTCTGCAACCGCTCGACATCCTGAGGCGTGCTATGGCTGCTGAAGGAATCGGTGATGACACGGGCATGCGTTTTTACGGATTTCAGAAAAATCTGCTGAGTGACTTGACAAAAACAAAAAGAAGCAGAAAGACATCAAAGGTTTTTTCTCCAAAAAAATTTTTTTTCGAGTGTCGAAAATGAGTTAATTTAGCTAGTTTTGCATGTGTTCCGATCATACGAATTTCGGCTATTACGAATATTTTTTGTGACCCCACTAGATTCGTATCATCGAAATTCTACTGTAGACCCTTTTCATAGTTGTAAAGCTAGTTTCCCCGCTGTGCAGTTTGCCTGACTAATGGCGGCTAGTCGCTTTCTGCAAATGGCGTGGTCAAGGGAAGGTCACTTGTGCTATGACATGGAAAATGTAGGCTCAGCTCTCTTGACATTAATGCGCATAATAGACAGGCGCCAGCATGTTCAACTAGGACCTCGTCTTCATTTGAAGCAAGATAGGTGCCGCCATTAGTAGGGCAAATATGCAGTGCAGGGAAGCGCACTTGCCGCTTCTGAAAGGGTATCTTGCTGTGTACATTGCACACCCTCAGTTGTAGACAATCTGTGACATCGATAGGCTGACGCATTGCCATGTCATGTTTGAAGCATGAGTTCAGGTGGCAAAGCTACAACCGTGGGCTTCTCAGAAGCATAGCATCATTGTCACCAGAAGTTGAAGCTTAGAACCTAGATAAGAGTGCGAACATGGAGCATCTGTTAATTAAGTTTTTGCGTGGTGCTCAAAAGAGCCTCTGCCAAGGTGGAAAGACAAGATGGGATGAGCATAGTGAAGAAAAGTGAGAAATGAATGGCAGCTGTGTTGTTAGTCATTAAATACCTGTAACTAAACCATTACAACACTGTTATGAAAAATTTTTGCAGCTTCTTGTTTGTTGTAGATTTGTGTACAACTGCTGTGTGTGACCGCGAGGTGGTTTAGGGGCTCTTTGAGGGTGGTTTGTGTAAAATATACGCAATATATACTGCAATCGATCTCATATCAAATGTCTATTGGTCCCTTTTGACTAGACAATGAGTTGCGACACTACATGTTGTCCATGTATTTTGCTGATACTCCGTATAAACATTCGGACATAAACTTTTGGGATTGCCCATGTACAGTAAAACATCGTTATTTTGAAGTAACTGGGACTGTGAGAAATCTTTGAATTAAGTGGCTTTTTGAATTAATGAAACATACAAAAAGTGAGATGTTAGGAAATTATTAAAAGTAATCAAAGGTGGTTGTTTGCTGTGCCGGCTAGTTTACGGCTCCAACGATTGTGTTTTTCAGCAATACCATTTCCAATTCTGCTGCAAGCACACAGGAATGCCGGGTTTCGCGGCTGCCAGCGTAGAAAAAAAAAAAAAGGACACCTGCGGAAAAGATGTGTTTAATTTCAACACAGTGGTGATGCACAGGCAGCACCTCACCTGCTTTTTGCAGTGTCAGTGTGTCATGATCCGACCATTCATCATTCTGTCTGGTAAAATAAATAATTCAATAATGTTTAGTTATATCTAAAATGTGTTTTGGCTAGTAAACATAGTTTTTGACGTACTGTTCGCAGGCAAGAAGTCCACCAGCACTGCCAGTGTGCAAATTGATGGAGTGACTATCAATTCTAAGTTCGCATACGTTGCTAATTCTGTCAGACTGTTGTTTATTACTTTCTTTATATTTACAGAACGAATTGGTAAATCATGATGCACTAATGTACGAGAAACATGTGACATGCTGACTGTGTTTTAACATTGAGGCTAGGGTTCTCTACCTGTAACTCATTAGTATCACCACCCTGCACTGCTGTGTGGCTCCTAAGGGCCATCTTTTCTTTGAAATTGTGGCGATATCAGCATCATAAATTGGCACCCATAGTTTTTTAGTTAACTGGGCTGGTGCTGCATGCTGCTTCAAATTACCCGCTCAAGCTTACATTGCTAAGTACGGTATTGCAGAAATACTTTGAATTAAGTGGGTTTTAAAAATAACAGAGTTCGAATTCATGTGGTTTTTGCTGTACATTGTACTATATGTACAGCTAGACTACCACTTTCATAAATGAAAAAATTGTGTTGCTTATGTACTTAAATGGTAATTTCCTTTAGGTCATCTGATAAAAAAATCTGATAAAGAAAATCTGAAATTTAGAAAATCTGATAAAGACATGAGAGCGATATTTTTGCCATCTGTTGGAACTCGTAAGCTTTTAATTAAGGATGTGGTGGCTCAAGACCATTGCATAATTTTAGCAATATTATGCGTACAATAAGAAAACGTACTTTACCGTATGTATCTAGTTTAACATGAGATTACTTGTTCTTTTTTCTCTCTCTTTTTTTGCTTTTTTTGGTATCTTCAGGTACAGCAGCAAAGGGATGAAGCCATGAAGGAGATCAATCAAGCCATGGCTGTGCGCATCAAAGCCTCTAAAGACCTGTCTCGTCTAACTGAAGAGCGTAATGCAGCTGTTCAGGAGTACACTTTGATCATGTCAGAACGAGATTCTGTTCACAAAGAGATTGAACGGTTGCAAGAGGAACTGCAGGAAGCACAAAGCAAAGCACGACAAACTGAAACTGCCCACAAAGCATCTCTTGATGAGGCAAGTCTGATACTTACTCTGTGATGTCTTTCAATTAGGGCACTATGATTTTCCCAATGTGACACAAAAGTTTTGCAATTTTGAACATGCAGGAGAAATCAAGTAGAGTTGTCATAGGTTATTAAATTGGAATTATTGTTTAGAATCTATTTGCGGTGATGCAACACTACAGTGTATACGCTACAGTGTATAATTCTAGAAAGAAGCATGAGGCTTCCAACCTGTGATGAATACTGGATTTTAGTCTTAAAAAGAAATGCTGCGAAAATATTTGGCCTTTGAGTTACCTTTTTCAAAAGTTTTCAAAAAGGTCAGTAGTGCTCCAACTGTGCCGATTGTGCCATTTAGCTACAATTTTATATTTCTGTGCCTTGCTGTGCACATTCAAGTTCAGCATGTGCCAGCTGTGCCCAAGTTCTCTAGTCCACAAGTCTACCTGTTTACATGGTATAGACCAAAAGTATTCGTTGGCACAACATAGACAGCTAAAGCCTTTCCACAATGCTACCGATGCTCTCACTTCTGTTTGAGTGAGGTGTTGTTCATCATTATATTCACTCTAACCTAAGTCCTTGCATTGTCGTTTGTGTCTTTGTTGCAAGTTTAACATGATGTTCTTTCTTATTCAGGAAACTTGCAGTAACATGTAACATTATCGTTTCGTTCGCGAGTCACTCAGCATATCCTATAAAGCAAAAGCTTGATATTTCGAAAAAACTTTTACACCTCTTCATCACTCTGTGCAACATTCCTTGGTATGCTTATTTTAAAGTTATAGGCCCCAGTGCCCTTGTAGGCATTCGCCAATGCCCGTCTGGCACGATGTGGTGTGACTGCTGCTTGCGCACGTCCAAGTGCTCGTCACGCATCTTGATTGCGAAACCAATCTAACGCCATGGCAAGTCAGCACTCGTAGAAACCGCGCCATGTAGTCAGTCACGAATAAAGAACAAGTGCTCCCATGCGTCCTAATTTCTGTCAGAACATTTAGCTGGTATTATCATCTGTCGGCAAAAAGGTCGAAGCTCTCCCGACGTGCAAATATTCTCAACTGATTCCTTCCTGTTCTTGTTGAACACTATGCTTGTGGGTGGGCTCAGCACACCCACCGTTTTCTCGCAAATCGATGGACATTGAACGGCACTGCCTCGAGGATTTCTCACTCTGAACAGTGCCGCGTGGTGGCTTCATTAGGTCTAAACTGCATTGCGAAATTGTAAATTAAGGAAACGGACAGGATGTGGGGGCATTAGTCATCAGCACATGCTGAACCCTAAAATGTCCACCTGGAATCCTGTCTTAGGGCCCCTGTCAACAGCAAATCCAAGTGGGAGGGGGGGGGGGGGGAGTTTGCACTTTCCTTTAAAAAAAATGGCCGATGGCACTCCTTTGTCCTAACCAAATGGTTTTCCTCTGCCTCTGTCATTTAGCCGGTTCGTGGGACACCATACTTAGTCCCCAACTAAGAGAGTAGCATGGGAACTCATACCTATAAATTGCACCTTGATAGCGTATATTAAGGTAAAAAAATTTGTGAACACAGGGTGTTGCTAATGCCAACGTTTTGACAAGCAGGTCCTCAAAGCTGTCTTGACAAAGAGTCTTCCCGCCCCCCGTCCCTTTTGTTCTTGGTTTGATCACTGACATCGCCCCATTCGTATCTGTTCTCTTTGCACCAGTATTATTTTTAGGAGATTTTTTTTTAAATATCGAAAACCAGAAGTCTCAGTGATCTGCTGAGGAACCTTCAAGCCAGTATCGCTTACTGCCTTTTGCCTTTACTTCTTTTACTGTTTGCTAATAGTTTACTCACTGCGAGAGTGGTGCTTTTGATGTTTTAGATGCATATATTGCCAGTACAAATAATTTTTCACTTTAGAGTAGCTAATTTTGTTCTTTAGTGTTCAAATATTTATCAGGTCCAATTAAATAAGATTTAAATGTGTGCAGTACATCTCAAGGGCCATTATGTCGACTAGCCCAAACAGAACAAAGTTGACAAGATGATACAGAAAAAGTAATTATATATTTGTTTTCATACACAGCCAAGTTTCCTTTGTAGTCGATGAAAAATTCGTCAACTGCGAACTGTTCTCAGAAACCTGAAAAAGCTTGATGATATGAGTAGGTAGATGACAATTCTGTCTCTTGTGCAGTATGGTGACCAATGGTACTTGCAAATCCGCATTGTAACAAATGCACATAATAGATAGCACAGTTCCAATAATAAAGGAAGCCTCTGTATGTCTTCTTTCAGAAATTCATGGTTTGGTGTGCCTGCTTGTATGGTCTTTCACCAGTAAAGCACGCTTCACTATTGCACTAGCTCCATGATTAGACCACCCTTGCCAGCATACCAGCTTTGCGGTCAATTTCACAGCAAAATCTTCCTAAAGTCAATATGAGTGTGTCACGGGTGAAATGCTCTTGAGTCTCCATGTCTAGCGTTTAGTGCTTAGCAGGCACTAAATACTTCAGTGAGTGCCTAACCTCTTCTTTATGATATTATTTTTGCCAGATGGAGGGCCTAAAGCGAGAGATAGCGTCTGCCCTTCAAGATAGAGATCGTGCACTCAAAGAGCTGAGCGACCTACGAGAGAAGCAAGCGGAGTGCAACCAACATAGTTCAGAGGATGCTAGCCGAGCTGAGGCAGCGCGCAAAGACTCATTGCCATCCTCCTTGGCAGATGCTGAGCAAACTAATCAAGAAATGGAAAACCTTCGTCGGAACATGGAACGTCTGCAGGTGGAGCTGGCTGGTGAGCATTAACAAATCTGATGGTGCCCATTTACTCGCCACATGATTTACTCCCCACATGATTCTCTCTCAAAAGGTCGTAGTGTAGCAAGCAGGTCAATCAAGTAGTCTCTACTTATTATTATGCTTAAAAATTGTGAATAATTTAAATTTGAATCAAAGCAAATTCAAATGCATGAATATTTGTTCAAATATTCAAAGTGTTTGAATATTCACATAAGCCTAATTATGTCACTTGATGGGCAAACAGTATTGGACAGGCACTGGTGAAGGCCACAGAAATTGTGTTTTGAAATGACGCGAATACCACAGCACGGCACCGTGGTATTCGCAAAATGTCATCGCCGTGAACTTCAACTTGAATTGGTGAGCTTGTTTAAAGGTGTTTAAGGGGGGGGGGGGGGGCAGAGGCTGTTTACTGGCGTTTTAAAAATGCTTTGTGTTGTTCTGTGGATATAAAGTTAACCGTATTTATTTGAATCTTGGCCGATAGTTTTTGTCAGGTTATTTAAACTCCAGGGTTGGCTTAGGTTCAAGAATTTTGAAAAACATGCCATTTTTCATTGAGAAAAGGGCTGCACAACTAGCGCCATCTAGACGGTATTGTAGCAGTTCATAACCGAGCCAACACCTGGCTTAAAAGTACACACATAAAGCCACTATTTTGATTTTTGTGGTGAGTGTTCAGGCCTGTGTGTAGTGTATCTCTATGGTGCCAAACAGGCCGTGTCATTATAGTGCTGCTTATAAAAGGAAAGTTGTCCTAGCTGCGGAGTCATCATCCAACGTTTATGCTGGGCAGGACTTTGAAGTGGATGAAAAAAATGTGCATTGCTGGAGGGGCTCCTGCTGCAGCGTAGGACGACATCCCAATAACTTTGACTGTGCACTCTTTTAAGAAGTGCGCCATATCCAATATGCCTGATGGCACCAAGGATTGCGCACTGTTTGAAGACAGCGACTAAGGACTCAGTGATGTGGGAAGCAGCGATGACGAGTCAAAATAAGTGCAGCATCAGCAAGTGTGGAATCTTTTAAAATGCTAATAACTATAAGTAACGCAAAAAAAAATAATGACACACAAAACAGGATTAGTGGCTGTGTTTGGAGAGTTATTTGCACCATAAACCAACTACTTTGTTTCATCTTTATATTCAATAAATATTATCTTTTTGTAAACGCTGTCTTTGCTGTTTTGGTCGGCCTACATTTGAGGTAGTTTTTTTTTTTGAAGCTTCGGACTTTCGGGGGTTAGCTTAGACTCGAGTAAATACAGTAAACAATTTAATACATTTTACTATTTTACGTAAGCTTTTAGGCATTTGTTTACTTTCTTTTACTGGGCTTGCAGCAATGATGAAAACCCTTTCTTAACCATGTGACACAGACAGTTATTTTTGTAAGTTAGAGAGAAGTTTCATAACATAAGCTTTGGCATTCATCAAATGCCTATGAATTCAACTGGTCAGGAAAGTCTAAGCCCAAAGCCTTGATGTGGAGACTTGTCCAGATGTTGGCGATGAACAGAGGTGCTTCTCTTGTTCGCTCAGCATCCGAAATTATCTTTGCATGCCCCCTTGTATTGTCCGTAGTGTGTTGAATGTGTATGGTGCTGCCTAATTTTGAATTTATTTTCGTGTGCAGAGGCACAGCAGGAGGCTGAAGTGTGCAAACGACGCAGAGATTGGGCTTTCAGCGAGCGAGACAAGATAGTCCTAGAGCGCGAGAGTATCCGCAGCCTGTGTGACAAGCTACGGCGCGAGCGGGACAGGGCTGTTAGTGACTTAGCTGAAGCTCTCAGGGACTCGGATGACATCAAGCGTCAGCGCAATGAAGCATCCAAGGAACTCAAGGAGCTCAAGTGAGCTTCATCTTTCTTTCATTTGTTCAAGGGAAACTGAACTGGTTTCCGAAAAAATTGAATTATAAGAGCTCTTTTCATACTTTTAACATCTTGAACACGAAATCAATGGGAAACTTTATAGTGCTCAACGAGAACTGTGTTATTAAATAAGCAAAAAACACTGAGCCAACTCTACTAGACACCTAGCTTGCATCCATCATTGATGGAGTGTCCCATGATGACAATTTATGGGTCCGCTACATTAGCCACAGCCACAGCTTCTTACCAGTGAAGGAAATGCTTTGCTAGGGGCGTTGGTTCATGCTGGAATAAATTTGAGGGTAATAGAACGAGACACATGAAGAGCACTGTGTAGTCCTCTTCTTGTGTTTCATCCTTTTGCGCTCAAGTCTATTCTAGTGTCTGACCAGACACTATGATGTCCTCCTGATGTTTTGCATTAGTATTTGGGTACTGCCATCAGTGGCACATCAAGAAAGAGGGAATTAAAGAATGAGGGAACGATGCTTGCAAGTGAACAGGAGAAGGGGTGTACAGTAGGCTATCAATAATTCAAACCCAAGCAGACCCCAGGATTTTGTTTGACTTATAAGAATCTCGAGTTTTCAGTAATTCTCATAAACATGACACCGGAAAACATACCAACTAGTGGTGTGATGTTTAGTATTGTTTCTCAGGGCCGCAGCAACATCATAGACAGCTGTGCATGACTGCCAGTAAAGTTTTTAGACATTGGCAATCATACTGGTATTCGTTATTATGCAGCACATGCATGCTGTGCAGTTAAGGGAGAAAATTAGCTGGGTCTTGTGACATCTGCAAGGCCCGTTCTAATCTTTATAGGCTTTTCTGTATTATACTGGTGTGCATTGCGAAAGTGACTTAAGTTTTCGGCATACTGTAGATCACGGTCAGTCCATCTGAGCTTTCTTTCCTTCCTCGATAAGAATGTGATTGTTGGTGCACATGGTTTGGCTTGTTTGGCCACTTTGTAGGCAGACAATTGGCTTTTTTTGTGAATGCTAGGGACATAAAAATGCAAATGTCAGCTTGAAGCACGAAAGGCAGCAGTTTTTTAAGTCATGGACAAGCAAATAGTTTAAATGAACTGGATTTGCGTAGTGGCACAGCTTGAATTAAGTGGCTCTGAAACACATTGAAAACATCGCAGGCCAACTGAAGTCACCGCTTGTAGCTTTAACGCCAAGTGTGAAAACTCTTTTTTGTTTGCTGGTGTCGTGTAGCACACTATGTTTTTACAAGCCTGTAGCTGTCCAATAATCCTTTGCATATTAGCTTAAGCCATTGAGTCTGCCAGAAGAATCCCTTGATCGATTCCCCTTCCTTCGTTTATAGCTGTGGTCTTGTTCCAGCAGACTTGGTGTCTTCAGGTAGTGTGCGAGGAATTATTTAATAATAGTGGTCGGCTACCAGCTCATTGAAAGATCACATGCTATGCAATACCAACTAGCAATGCACAGTGTTCTGCACTCGCTGTCATGACTACGAGGGGCGCTGACTAACATTCCCAGGTTTACATGCACATAAATTCCCAATAAAGTGGGTGGGAGGATGACCGCTGCTTCACCACAATCAGTAGATCATCGGATGTCTTATCCGAAGGTTTTAGGCTGAATTTCTACCAGCGGCAAGTTGTCTTTTCGACCACTTTAATTTCTTTGAATTTATGTCTAAATTATTATTGTACAGCTTAAGACAATGAACGGTGCCCCTATTCTTTCCTTGGCTTTATTTGCTGTTGGTTTCATTAGGTTGTACTGTGTACCAGGAGTTTCAATAAATGTGTCCACAACTCTTTTAGACCATAAGAAAAATGTGATATTTGCTCAGTAGTGACAGTAAAAGGGAAATGTGGTGCTAACTGCTCTCAAGTTATTCGCTAGCTAGAAGCATTAATTACAGCAAAAGGTCTGGAAATTTAACTATCTTTATAATTAGTAAAGACATGTGGTTGGGTTAAATGAGAGAATAGAAGCCCTTGCTGCGAAGAGCTTAAAGTCAAACTCCGCTACAACAAACGCCGCTTCAACGAAATTTCCGCTACAACGAAAAATTCACGATTTCCCATCAGTGGTCCACAGGAGTCAATGCATAAATATTGTCGCCACAACGAACACTTTTTCTTCGATCGTCCCGCTTTAACGAAATTTTACGATGCAATTCCAGGCTCAGATACTGATTCCTCTGCAGTAAACCCAATCTTTAACATTTCGATGTATTTTCAAAGCCTGATGCGTCAACGAAGTCTAAACCAGCAGAAAACCGCCGCTAACCGCCACTGTTCAGCAAGCATTGGCACCGCCATTGCTCGATAGCGATGGCAATGAGACTGCCCTGCTTTTGTTTTGACACTGGCTTGCTTTTGAGCTGCAGACAATTCGAAGCTGAAACTCAGTCGCTCAGTTCATGGTTTTCTTCTCGCAGCTGCTGGGTGCAACCGCGGCATGATGCCTTTTCCGATTCCGATGCTTATCATTATGTTCGCTCTTGGCCAATGCGGTAACTAATTAGAGCGGCTGTTCGTCCGCATTATTGATAAAATCAGCTAGCCACCAGTGATGAATGATAACAATGGCATTGAATAATGCAAAAGTCGCCGCTCCACAATTCCCTGCCTCCATCTTGGCGTTGTCGGATAATTTTGACGGCGGACAGCTGCTGGTGTTAACGTGTTAATGCAACTGTTTGGTTCATTTACGAAAGCGGTTTTAGCCATTGTTTCAGCATGCTTTTCACCATGGCCTCGCTATGCATGGGTGAGAATCACGTTGTGACGCTGCTGGAACAGAATAGCAAGCAGTGGACACTTTATAAATTTTGAGAATAAACATTCCTTTGTTTTGCTAGCTCAGATCAGCTTTATTTTTTTTCAATTTCACTACAATGAAATTTTCACTTCAACGAAACTTTTTCTGCACTCCGTTAGTTTAGTTGTGGCGGGGTTCGACTGTGTTGCCACTTCGAGGTTTCCAAACTGTGGCTATTATTAATTTTGGGGGGACTGAAGAAATTCGACCAATTTCAACAGTGTAACCAAAGTGCCTAAGAGTGCAATCGCCGTACTCTTTTGAGATGACTGACTGTTTCCAGAAACAATTGCAGTGGTGTTATTGTTTTTCATTTTTAACCTATGTGCACTATGCATTATACCTACTATGGCAAGCGAAGCATGCATACCCATGTAGGGAATGAAGTCGATGGTTGATAATGTTGCGCTATCATTTCTGTAGACCATCAGTAAATGGAAATATCTTGAACAGAACTGCTGATAAAACAGAACAACTCAATTTTTCTCATTTCTGTGGGAGATGAAACTTCTATTAAGCAGAATGCATTTTCCTGCTACCTTGTGGTTCCGATTAAGAAGTCTTCTGGATGCACTACAATGATATTAGGTGTGCCCTGAGTGCAGAAGTGGATTACTAGTAGAGTGTGGATGACTATAGAGTTTAGATGACTTCGTATCAACTTATAGAATCAGAAAAAAAAATAAAGAAATAGTTCAATATTATTATCATAATTAGAGCTTCCCTGAATAATGTCACAATATTTAGTGAAGCCTTACATTAAATTTTTTGGGAAATGTTTAGGTTTTGCTGTAAAAAACTAGGTAATGCCTGTTTCTTTATGCATGAGATTTCGTTACTTTGCAGAGTTATCTAATATTCTATAAAGTCAACTCATGATTTATTGCTTTATATGTCTCTTTGTTTTTGTGTTTACCAGGGAAAAAATTGAAGCCCAACTGGAGAAGGAATCAAGAATGAAGCAACTCAATTCAGTAGGCAATAATCATAGCAGAGACTCTGCCATCGACACGGATCTTCAGGAATGGGAGACTGAAATCAAGGAAGTCCATCTTGTGAGTCCGCCTTTTACATTTGAAATTGCAGTTGGTCACTTACGGAGAGCTTATAAGCAGTATGAGTAATGCTGATATTGCCAATGACATGTGCAAAACAGAGGTGGCATACTGCATATCATATACAGTATGCCACCAGCAAAGCCCTTCAATGGCTATCAAAGGATTCAATAGTTAGTGCAGGTTTTCTCTACACATATGGAATTTTGTGTGTAGTGTTAACCAGAAATTGTTATTTAAAAGAATTTTGTGGTTTTAATTTAAATTCAAAGCTGTGCTTAAATAAATATCATATACCATACTCATTTAGTGATCACATATTTTTTGTTGTTTTTTTTAGATTTAAGGGGAATATTGTAGATCCAGCTGTATGGGGTGGAAGAGGGGGGAAATTTGTTTTTTACAAATAATTTTTTTTTCGTGTCTGCTTCTATTAAACAACAGTAAAACCTCATTGTTTTGAATTTGATTGGGCAGAAAAAAGTGTCTCAATTACAGAATGTCAAATTATCAATAGTATTGGAAAAGTGATCAACAGATGTCTCACATCCAAACTGTTTTGTTTTCTGCACGAATATGTAAATTCTGTTCTTATTTTACATAAGGGCAGTGTAATAGCAGCAGTTTCTTGTCATCCTCTAAATTGTCCATCCTCTTAATCTATCGGAAAAGTGCTCTGCATCATTTGTATGTCTCGTATGGCCCATAAAGTTTTCTAATATACCCTTGAAGAAACTCTGGCGCTAGTGTCTATAGGAGCTGCAATGTACGGTGCTTCAGCCAGCATGGGAATGATGGGTAGTACACAGATTTTTCTAATCTTCGAACTTCTGGCTCCGTGTGTGTTCGTGTGGCTTGAAGCTGTTTTCTCATGAAATGAAAATCGGCAAAGGTTCAGTGGTTGTGCATCACCACCTTCATCTTTTAAGCTTACCATTTGAAATCGGGTCACGAAGTTCAAAAGGGTTTGTTCTTTCTTTGGAAACAAAACCAGAACAAAGCAATAAACGAACCCACAAGTGCGATTCGTTGCCTGCGAGCACGAATACTAGGCAAATCCTTGTACTACCCATCATTCCCATGGTCGCTGAACGATCACGGCGCCAAAGTCCCCTCTAGGTAATTTTAGAAAACTCCATGGTATGGCCGGTCACGTAGCCAGGGGAAAAATCCAGTGGCACCAATACTGCCACTCACATAAGTGGCAGTGTTGGTCCCACTGGATTTTTTCACTGGCTACATGACTGACAAGAGATTGCCCATTGCAATGTAGTGGGCGAGTTTACAGCAGCATGTGCATTGCGGCTGAAATGCTCTTTATCTTCAACAACTTCTGCAATGTTTGAGTTTTGTGACGTTGTGCCGAGTCAGAAGGAAACTACCAAGTGCCGCACCTGTTGTGGAAGAAAACACAGTCTCTGCTAACGTAATGGTGGTCAGTGTCAGTGTAGTTCTGAAGAAGTGTGGGCAGCCTATCAATTTAGAGTTCAAATGAAACTTACGATTGCTGCGCCATGTTTGTGATGGATGAAACCGTGATCGCTAGTGATGTGATCAGAGCGTCCACACAGTTCTGAAGACGTCTGCTGAAAAATGTAATTACTTGTTGCGGTTCTCCTATCGTTACGATACCATCCGTGCAGTAATGACAAAGCCAGAACACTTTATGCCTGTGTGCTTTTACCACAATGTGTAACATTGCATTGGCTGAAGGCTTTTGAAAAGCGTGGTCACCTGTAATTTTGCTAGCAATCAAAGCTTCAGCGAGTATGGCAAATCAGTACCTTTTTTTTTTTACTTGGCGCGCATGAACTGCATGGACGCTATGGATGATTGGGCCAATGGCAACACCAGTTCCTTTCTTGCAAGAAAGAGAAGGTGGTAATGTGTTGATTTGTGCATGGTATCTTATATTCTTGTATATACAGTCGAACATGGATATATCGAACTCGAAGAGGATCGCGAATTAGTTCGATATATGAAAAATTCGATATAAAAAATAGAGATCCCGAGAGCTTACCTGTAGTCGATCATGACCTACAATAGGCGCATTCAAGAATGACTACTAATTTTGCACACACACTGCAACAGAATGACTTATTTGTACGGAAAAAAAAAGCTAATCTTGGCCTGCTTCTTCGTTTTTGATATGTTGAAGATGCTAGTCTCGATTTTATCAAGGCTGTGCAGGTGCGACAGCCCGGTTCCCTTCATGTGGCCGATACAACGGCGAATGATGCCGAATGCTGCCGCCGCTTCAGCAGCGTAGTACGCGTGTTTAGCCAGCGCCTCGTCCGGACGATCCTCCTCGTCCCATGAGCTGTCAGCCTGGATATTGCAGTCCGCTTCCACGAAGTTGTCGGCAGACACTTTGTGTGGAACTGCTGCCAAGAGGCAGGTCAACAACTCGCGAAACTCATCGTCTATGCGCTCATCATCGTCATCTTCACCGGTTTCTGCAAGTTTCGGTGTCTCGAAGCCTGCCTTGCGAAAGCAGTTCACCACTGTGTCCGTCTTCACGTCTCACCAGGCATTGAAGATCTCCTTAGGAGAAAATTTCGCGGAGATTTCCGGCCACTCCTTCGTCATCCACTGCTGGATGTCCTGGCTGCTGACAGCTTCGCTTTCGCCAGAATTGGTCCAACGATGTTGTAGTGCTGCTTAAATCGGTGAAGCCACGCGCTGTTGTCGGCAAAGTTGTTTCACTGAGTGCAGCGGCAAACCATTTGGTCTTGGCGATCAGTATCAGGCCATCCACCGGAATGTTCTTCGCACGCACATCTAAAAACCAGGCATAGAAAGTCTTTTCTACATTCTCGTGAGCAAAAGCGGCAACATGATAGGTTCTTGACGTTCGCTGTTCTGCCGCCTTAGCCTTGATCTCTGCTTTGTTCTTCAACAAGGTACTCGAAGGGCTCCGTGGTATCCTGAAGTCGTCCGCAACAGTCGAACATTTCTCGCCCGCCTCAACCACTCAATAGCCTTTAACTTCATTGCAAAGTCAAGGGTCTTGCGCTTCTTGACGCTGGCCATAGCTACACGAAAAGTCGACAATTCAAAAAGTCCGCAGCGGCATTGCACATCACTCACGCAAAAAACTAATGCTGCACATGCGGTGGTGTGTAGACGACGCGAAAAGGGAAGCAGAGTGCTCGGGAGGCGATGGCCATTTGCGAGAGCAACTGCGAAAGCCGCGAGCTGTGGTTGGCTGATCGAAACTCGCAAAACAGTTACAAAAAAATAAAAGAAAAGGCAAAAGGAGGAGGACGTCGTCTTTTTCATTCCTGCTCTCCGAGCCGATGGGTACGCAGAGAAAGCATGAGAGAAAAAAAAGAGAAACGGAAAAAAAAAAAGCCGCTCTGCAAGTTAGAGATTGTGCAATATGAGCCCTTTTGCCCTTTTTTCGAGCGTTTAGGGTTTTGGCGGAGGCGTGGGGCCGCGTGGAGGTCACCGGGCGCTGCGAGTGCTAAAGCGCACCTTCCAACTCATGCGTGGAGGCGCGCTGCCGTGGAGATTGCGAGGGGGGGGGGGGAGTGCTGAAGCGCACCTTCTAGCGCGTGCAACGTTCAATATATCCAAAGGCGAGTGAAAATACTATTCAATATAAACATGCAAATTTCTATACTTTTACAAACGAATTTCGAAGGGATAACTCACGAGTTCAAAATACCCGAAAATTCTATATATGTGGGTTCGATATAACCGTGTTTGACTGTACTATGTATTGTATCAGGGGGCATATAATCTATTTACTGTGAGGTCAATCATGTTGTGTCACAATAATAGACTCTTACGCTCGAAATACATGGGCAATTCGTTATTGGTTGTATTGATTCTTTGTAGCAAACAAAAATAAAATCTTCGGATTACTTCTTGAACAGGGTACATTGAATGGTTGTGGAAAATGGTAATGTCTTCGGCAAAATGATACAGTGCAGCAATATGCTGCTCAAGGAAGGTAAATGAAAACTACTTGTTCGCTCGAGATATATGTACAAATGTGCACAGCACATTTCAAGCTGGTTTAAGTACATTATGGAACTTGACCATTGACAAGGCTCAATTGTACCCTCCACTGTCAAAGAGGATATATACATGCAGAACTGGTCAAAGTAACCTTTGAGCTGCACTCTCTAAAGTAACTTATGTGACATGTACCGCAGATATTGCAAGTACATATGAAGCTAGCTTTATTTCACAAATAAGAGCAAATCTTTTTATTTGTTTGTTTCTTTTTCTTTACTTTCTTCAGAGGTATGAAGGAGACTTTGGCTTTGACATCAGCGGTGGCAAAGAAGACATGCAGGCTGAGCCTTCTGTTGCGTACTTCTACGTCAGCTCAATTCTCAAAGGAGGAACTGCAGAGGGAAAACTCCTGTGAGTTGTCTTCCATCGGTATTTGTTTTTCTTCTTAAAACTAGTTTTGCACTTTCATGTAAGCCAATAGACCTGTCCTGGGGTGCACTATACCACGGTGGTCATGCCACTACAAGATGTCACCATGTATGTAGAGTGGCTGTGGTTGGCAAAAGACTACTATTGCCGGCACCGTGTGGTATAGTAGTGTATTGTCTGGTGTAAGTTTTTTTTGATGCAAGGTATTCAAAGTGAACCAAATGGACTTTGACCATTTCTGTCAATCTGTCTATTCATCTAGCCACCTGTTTCTGAACACTCTCTTGGTCATCTCTTTAGCTTGGTACATACAAAAATTGGTATACCAGAATGCATATGCATGGTGAACATGGTTCACAATTTATCATATGAATAACATGACTTCCCTGTCGCATCGTCATAAAATCCTTTCCAGCAGTCACATAGCGCATACCCACATACCACAGGCTATGGTGCATGAGTTTGTGCTAGTAGTGATTCTCAGTCCATATCAACCCAAACTCCAGAAATCCTAAACGACTTTGCGAAGGAGGCTGTGCCACAAAAAAGGCAGTGCCCAAGTCAGCTATTTGTTGATAAGCTAAACATTCCAACAAAAGCAAAAAAAATAAAATAAAATCTTGGCTCGAGTTAGAATTGAACACAGATATTCTGCATGGCAGTTAAGTATTTCACCACCGAGTCACGCCAGTGCTTCAAACCCTTTTGGAAAGAGACTGTATTGAGTGATATCTACTGGCAGTCAACGTAACAGTTAGACTGCCATATTTTCTGTTGTATAAGGCACTTACTTTTTCTGAAATTTTCACTGGTGCATCTTATACAAAGGTGCATCTTATGCAGTTAAACCTGGATATAATGAAATAGATAAATTCCTGTAAAAACGTGTTATAAAGAGGATTTCGTTATATGCAGGTTCGGTATGAAAATTTGGAAAATAAACGTGCAGAATAAACAAAAAGGAGACTGAAGGCAAAGCTAACCCAGAACACTTATTTTACACTAAAAAACTGAGTTATTATTGTGACATCAATTATATGTACACTCTCTGTGGCTTTTTGTCCTCACCCCCATGTTCCAAAACAAGTCAAAACTAATAACATGCCCCCCCCCCCCCCCCCGAGCATCGAAACTTTCATGAGCGGGTAAAAGCGTATGAGCGCTGCTGAAGCAGAGATCAAATGCGTCGGCGCATCCCTATCGCCTGGAAAGTGCATAAGATAACATCTCTCACGTGTTAGAAGTGCCGTTAAATGCTCAAACTGAAAGTAAACCACTTGTCTCTAACGAGCATTAAACAACACTAGGAGGGGGGGGGGGGGGGTCATTCGAGTAGCAATCACGAACTTGGATTTTAAGGGAGGTCGCGATTGCTAGCGCGCTTGCTACATCGGCGAGCATCAGTGCGGTTTCAACGCGAAGCGACTGTGTGAAAAGAGCACTTCTCTCTAAAGCGGCCGTATTTGCTCACACCAGCGTTTTATTGGACTTACGCGATATCAGATCCAAAAGAGTTGGCTGCCAGCCTTACTTCTTGTAACATTACAGCTTTTTGCTATCACGTTCATTGCATTGCATTCAATGCGCCCTCATGTTGCCAGAACTAATCCGCTTATCGCGAAAGCTACCAGCCTGCGAACTCCTGGCACGGTGCAAGACGGAAGAGCGTGACGAGTCGACCTTCGAAGATCTGTCACCACCGTGGTCTCGGAGAGTTTCCATCAATGCCTAATTTGACATCCTCTCAAGGGTGAAGACACGGTTGTCTGAAATAAAAAAAAGTCACAGTTTCGCCGCAAGGGCAAAACAATCGATGCGGTAGCAACAGTTTGGAATGTAATGCTGAGAATGGCAAGCAGATCGAAACGTGCGGCACGCTGCTCATGCACAAATGATGTACAAATCCATCATACACAGGATGAGAGCGAACTAACAACGTTTACCGCTTGACACTTGACGCTCTGTTTAAACAAAGAAAAAAAGGAAATGAGGCACAAATCGCAATTACACGTACAGATGGGAGTGCGAACAAGTGCCTCAGTTGTTCGCTGTGCTAGCACTCTCTTTTCGCAAACAGGACCTGTCCAGCGAGCAAAGGGATCTTTGTGCACCCGACAAGTAAACGTAGTTGTACCAGTCAAGGTCAAAGGCGCGGGATTCTCCCCACCGAAGGATAAGCGCGCCTGCACAAGCATCCAACCCCTCCCCCCTGCCCAATCGCACGGAGCAAGGTAGCTCGGAGCCAAGCGTGGGCAGCTTTTTTTTTTCTTTCTTGAGTATATATATATATATATATATATATATATGTGTGTGTGTAGACATATACAGTGAAAGACGGCGGCGGTGATGGAAAAAAAGCCACCTGAGGCTGTCCATATAGTTGATATTGCAATAAAAAAAAAAAGCAAACCTGAACGTCCCCGGTGGCCACACGATGCACATGTAGTGAGACCATGCACGCGCGCATGGCATCAAAAATAAAGAGCGAATGACACGGACAGAGAAACAGAGAAACGGATACCATGGAAAACTATTCCGTAAAGCACCCTCCATATGCAGCACAGCCCCACATATGAGATGCTAACTAAAAGACTGGCATTGCTAACGCGCAAAAGTAGTTTTCTTTTTTTTTTGTTAAGAGTGGGGGGGGGGGGGGGAAGGGCACACCCACGAATGCGCCTGCGCTGTGAGAACGGGGGCAACACCGGCTCGTGTGGTGCAGGCCTGCCTGCCCGCCTCGCGCTCACTCACACGAAATTTCGTAACAACGCTATCCGGCTTAATGCCCTCCGGCAACCCGGTTTACGCAAAGGCTTATCGGTGTGCCGGACAGACTAAAATCCTCTTTTGCCGAGCACTCGCTCTCGCTTAGTGCGCCGTTCACATCGCCGCCACTTCGCGCTTCATCGTTGGTGATGCGCGAAGCGGCGGCGGTGCGCTTCGCCTTGGTCGTTGAAGCTGAAAAACTTGTCTGATCGCCTTGGTCGTTGGGTGCTCCGCCTACAAAAGTACGATTTTGACGTCATTTAAAAGTCTGGCAAGAAACACCAAGATGCAGACGCTCTCTCTCTGCCCCCTACCATTGTCATCATCGAGTACGTCACCAATTCTTTAAAGCCTTTCACGATGACCCATGTGCAGGCCGCTTGGGGTTCCACAAAACACAAAGCCGCATTAGGAAACGTTTCTTCTGGCCCGGCATCGCTATCTTTGTAGCAAAATACGTTGCATCTTGCCCTCTGTGTCATCAGTGGAAGTGACCAACTTTATGTTCTGCTGGCCCTCTGCAACCAATCCCATGTCCCGAGACACTTTTCCCCATCATTGGCGTAGACCTAGTTGCACCTTTCCCCGTCATGCCGGCAGGTCATTGTTGGATTATGACTGCTGTCGATCACCTGACATGGTATGCAAAGACTGCTGCACTACACACAAGTTCTGCTTCAGACATCGCAGACTTCTTTCTCAACACCATTGTATTGCATCACTGTGCACCTCGCCCCCTCCTGAGTGATCACTGCAAGGCGTTCCTGTCCACCACAACCTAAAACCTGTCCACAACGTGGGGCAGTGTGGCACTGTACATAAGACGATGTCAGCCTATCACCCCCAAACTAATGGGCTGACAGGGAGATTTCATCAGACACTAATAGACGTGCTATCAATGTAATTGTACCAAACCACGACAACTGGGACACAATTTTGCCATTTGTGATGTTTACTCACAGCACCACTGTTAAAAAAACTACTGGATACTCTCCTTTCCACCTCGTGTATGGCCGTTCCCCGGCATTCACCATCGACGTCTCTTTTCTAAATGTTCCAACTGACACCTCGGCGATCATATCGGAGCAGGACATCGCACAGCTTGAGGAATGTCAGCAATGAGCTCGCCTCAATACAGAAGCCAATCAGCAAGATGGCAAGGAGTGCTACGACAGCTCTCATTGCAACGTCTCCTTCAGTCCTGGGGATGAAGTGTTGCTTTGGACAGCCATTCGTACTCCAAGACTGTGCAACAAATTTCAGTCACTTCATTGGACTTTATATAATCAAAACAAACGTCACCAGTAAACTATCGTGTCACTTCCACCGACCTTTTTTCAGATCGTCGCTGCCATGGTTCAGAAATTGTCCATGTATCGCTTCTGAAGGCATTGTTCCGATGTTAGGTTTCGGTCTAAGATGTGGCAGGGTTTGCCGCTCACGCGTTGGGGGGGGGGGGGGGATTGGTGTGAGCATTGGTCATATGCGTCATCTTATCATATGTACATACTCATCATCATCAGTGTGACCTGTGTTGTGAGGCAGAGTCTCGGCGAGTAAAAGAAGCGTCTTGTGGCCTAAACATTGCCTTACAATATGTCCATATTTTATTTGTGAGAATACTGAACTGTGTGTTACTGTATTGATAAAAAGTTATTTAATCTTGTTATAACAATCAAGCGACTCTGGTCTCAGATGGCTGCTGTTAAAGGAGTGGTGCCATTAAATTTCGAAGCCAAAACAAGCCTCTTGTGGGTTTCCTCTGTATGCAAGGACACTCGCCAAGAATGATCGGACACAGCTAAAATTTAGAATATAGTGTTCATTCACTCACTAAGTGTACCTAAATGTTCATTCTCCCGAACAAAGCTTTTCTTAAGTGCGTCACTGACATAGCTCTTTAGGAAGGGCACCGAAAGTTGTCGCCAGCTTGGGCTAGCTAGTAATCCGCTGTAGGCGCTGCACTTATCAGCAATGATGCTCAGACAGGTATTCTGTAAGCACTGTGTTAAATGTTCATGTACTGTTATCTAGAATGCTGCAAAAGTAGCATAAAATGTGTGAACACTCCTGTTGCAGCAATATGCTGATATGGAACAGTTGTTTCTCAAATTTACAGTAGTGTGTACCTGGAAAGTGTGTGAATACCTGAGTATGAAAATCTTGCAAAAATTCTTGCATTGCAAAACTTCTTATACAATGGCATGGGCCAAGAAAAAAGCTGGTCTGGGCAGCTTGAAGAGCTCTAGGTCCCCGTTCCCTATGGTGGCAGCAGTTGGCGGAGGTGGCAAAAGACGTGGTTAGATTCAGGATGACATAAACAATGATTAACATTTATACAAAACCAGCAAACCAAATAATAAAACAAAACAAAGAAATACAATATAATGTGCAGAACATAAATATAGATGTGCATGAGGAAACAATCTCTCACACAATGCAACTCTATACATGCTCAAACACATTCTTTACTCTGAATCTTGTGCCCCGCCAGAGTGGTCTAGTGGTTCTGCGATCCCGCGACCTGCTGACTCGCAGGTCGTGGAATCGAATGCCAGCTGTGGCGGCTGCATTTTCGATGGAGGGGGAAATGTTGTAGGCCCGTGTGCTCAGATTTGGGTGCACGTTAAAGAACCCCAGGTGGTGGAAATTTCCGGAGCCCTCCAATACCGTCTCTCATAATCATATCGTGGTTTTGGCATGTTAAACCCCACAAACTAATTTCCTCTGAATCTGAATTTAAAATCTGAATCTAAAATCTGAATTTAAAAGGTGTTTTTTTTATTTTGCACTAAACGCTTTTGAGCAGATGGTCTGTTTTGTAGTTCTTGTAGCAATTCAGTTTGCGGAATGGATGCCGCTCTAATTGAAACTATTTTCAAATTAGACCTTGTAACAGTGCAAATCGCAATTTTTTTTAGTTTTGACAACTCATTTATTTTATTCAGAGGTGCACATAGAAACATGTAATTTTTTTTAACATGCGAAATAAGCAATTCTGCAGTGCAACCAGAGCTCTTCTCGCATAGTGCCGATAGAGACGGCTGCATATACACACAAGCATGTTGTTCTTGTCCTACCTGAGTGTGGATGAAGTGTTGGTTGAAGGTTTGCTCTCTTACCTAAGATGTATGTAGGAAAAAACTGTAATGTATTCTACTTGCTATTGGTAATTATGCTGTTATGGCATGAACACCAGCAATGTTTTTGAAACTGCACTGTCCCAGGTTCCAAAAACAGTTGTCTATATATGCCTTGCCTTGATATATAATATTTACAGTGTTTTTTTTTATTCCCAGTATGTTTTAAAGTACTAATTAAATTTGTGCAAATAAAATACATCACATGTTTTTATCTAATTTCATTTTTTTGGCAATGATGGTGAATGCAACCAACTTAACGGAAGAACCGAGCCCGAAAACACATTTCCCCTCCCCCCCCCCCAAATTGCATGTTTTTAATTTTTGTTTGCTTTTACAAGTCTAGCTCTACTTTCATGAAAAAAAAACTGAGTATAGTGATTCTAAAAAAGAAAAAGTGCTGATTGTCTAGAGTTCTCTGGAAATTGTCACCTGGCTGCTTGCCATTGCATTTCACATGAGGGGTTTACTAAAGTCACAGGCTCAAAATAACCATGATTGCCAAGCTTTCATGATAGAAGTAATCACCTTAAAAAACATATCTTTTCTGCATAGATGAGCTTTCACTTATACCTTTAAAATGTGTTTTTCTCAAGATCCGTCCTTTTTTGGGGAACTTCTTGAGTTTGGACAGAATTTTAGTACTTTTGATAGCTCGATTGGGATGAAATTTCGCCCACGTATTCCTTAACATGTGAAGGGTCCAAGTATTTCCTTTAAAACTTGAGATTGCCTGTATAACTATTACGAACCTAAAGTAAGCAGTTAGTGTGGGCTGAGGATTCTAATAATTCTCAGATTGCAACTTTTCTTGACCATCAAAATGTGCTTTATGCACTTTCTTGATAGCTATTTGCATTCTACAGTTAAGGTGGAGCAACATGAGCCATTAATGGCTCAGAACCTTAAAAGTTGAGTGGCATGAAATTTTTGTTCACAACGAGTTATATTTGGCACATTGTCATGGCACAGCATGAAAACTGTGCAACTTACTATAAAACCATTACATATTTGAAATCAGCATAATATCGTATATATACTGCAAAAATTATGTTGCCCTGGACTACTAACGCAACTTTTTTTTTTTTACCGAATCATATGTCCCCTAAGTGCTTGAATTGCTTAACAAGACCAAAATCTTGGGGAAAAAGAACAAGGAATATAGCTTGAGCCACTGCTTCAAACAAGGTGACTTGCCTTGATAGAGACGAGTCATGTTGTTTAAATTATTGGCTCCACTGACAGTCTTTGTTTGAAAACTTCTAATCAATTTTATTAAAACAGTTTGAACATACTAAATTTCTTTATTGGCTGCGTAGGGTGAATGACGTCATTCTCAAAGTCAATGGTTTTGATGTGGCTGGAATGGACAAGAGAACTCTGTGTGATACTGTCCAAAACTCGAAGGGATCTCTGACTCTGGTAAGTGTCTGTTGGTCATCACGCTGGTTCCTTTTTGCATGAGCCATACCTTTGACCTTCCTCTGCATTCTTTGTATTTTAATAATGTAGTAATCGATAATTTTGTCATCTGTGACAGGTTGTGAAAAGAAGAAGAGCCATGAGCAGTCGGGGAGTCATTATGTTAAGCCTGAACTTGAGCAGCTCTCATGAACATGGGATCACCTTGGAAAATGGCCTTTATATCACCCGTATTGGCCCAGGATCAGTAGCCGCTCGAGAAGGAACTCTAGCAGTTGGTGATAGAATACTTTCTGTAAGCTTCTTTTGTACTTCTTTTTTCCCCACACATCTGTTGCTTTTTGTGTCCTTGATATAGAGTTAACCTTTATATAACCAATTGTGTTCTTGTATGTCTGGTGCTGTTGCTTGTTAATGATGAATTACCACCAACTTTTCTTCTGTATATAACGGAGGAGATTCAAAGAGCAATTTACTTTGTTGCATCAAAACATTGTTATAATAGCATTCAATCTTTCATGCAAAATATAGTTACTGATGGATTTCATTTTTACTTGGAAAGTGCTATAATAAATGTCCATGTAATTGGGCAGCATGATGAAAAATAATTTCAATAACAAGTAAAGTTCAGTTTTGTGGAACCTGGGAGCCTTCATCTATATTTGCAGTTTGATACTGCATCATTGAAGTCTTCATCAGGCAATAGTATGAGACGTGAAAAACTGAAATAAATGTAGGTCGAACGCAGTGGTAGTCAGTGTGAGCAGAACTGCTGTGCACATTCCATTGGCGCGGGTTGCCATAGTAACAGAGAATGTCACCCAGAGTGGTACAGCTCTGCTCTGGCCCACTGCGGTGGTCTAGTGTCTAAGGTACTCTGCTGTTAACCCGCAGGTCGTGGCATCGAATCTTGGCTGTGGCGGCTGCATTTTTGATGGAGGCGAAAGTACTGTAGGCCCATGAGCTCAGATTTGGGTGCACATCAAAGAACCCCAGGTGGTCAAAATTACCGGAGCCCTCCACTATGGTGTCTCTCATATTCATATGGTCGTGTTGGGATGTTAAACTCCACATATCGATCAATCAACAGTGCTGCTCTTGAACTCAGTACAGTGAACACGCTATGTCAAAGTCTGTCACCTGCCTCAAAAGCGTGAAAGTTTCAGTTCAAAATTTGTGTGGAAACAAGATGGCAACCTCAATTATGGCACCCGTCTTCATGATGACATGGTTTTCTATTTTGTTACATTGTAAGCACACATTATGTCAAAAGAATTTTGCAGTATTTTATGTGGCATCCCAAGTTTCAGTAACCATAATTAACCATTATGCATTGTTCAGCAAAAGTATTGTGTGTTTTATTACAGAACACCAACACAATTATTTATGAAGTTGACTTCAGTGCAGTGTATAACTGTGAGTTGCTAAAAAAGTAGTTGTGGTTGGTTTTCTGAAAAAGCAGCAGTGCAATCGCTGAAAAAGCTTTTAATTGCTTCAAATGCTTTTAGTTTTGATGTTCTTGCTAGGTATTTATATCGTTTTCTACAGCAAGTCCAGGATAGCTTTCTTTTTTTAACTTCGGAATGGTGGATATTCAGCACACTGATAGCTCTTATAAATAGTGACATCGTTTTTCTTGCTGATCGAGATCATTTGCTAGTGAGAGGCCATTGTGTTTAATACTGCCACATATGTGGCTGCTCATGCTTGTCACATGCCATATGGCGACAGCATGAATTGGGCAGTGAGATCAGAGATGCATGGATCCAAATACATAACAGCACTGATGTGTACACTGTGCGATGCCATTAAGACGGTGCACTAGGGCACCCTTGTTAATCTCCTGTTAATGCCCTCCACCTCCTGATGTGAGGTGGAGAGCGTCCAGTGAAGCTTTTCCTCCTATGCTGCAGTTGGAAAAGCTGCTGCACATTTTTGTGGCTGCTTTTTGGCGTACAGCATGCAATTATAAAAAGATGTTCACAAAATCTGCGTATAATCGGAACATGTGATCACTGGCACTACACTTGGCGACAACTTTCTGTGACAGCACAGTAAAAGGTACAGAGCCGAGGTGCATGCCTGCTCCTGCGCCGAAAAATAGCACTTAAGTTTACTGATAATTCTCTCATTTGCCTTTTTTTTTATTTTTACCGCTCATTAACCTGAGCCCTTATGATTCTCTACAAAAAGTATGACAGCAGACACTTCTTCACACAGTGAAGGACTATGTTATACTAAATGCACACATGTAATCAGACTTTTTTAAGTTAGTACAATTCATAAAGAATTTTGACAGATTTTACTTCCAGGATTGTAAGTAAAGTATCAGTGAAAGCCAGATCCATTTACAAATACTAAACAAATTCCAGGGAAGTACTGGCTTTAGCTGACTTGGGAATGTATGCAGGAAAGGGGAGAGCAGTGATGTAATTTCATGTTTAGAAGTACTGCTAATGAACCTGCATGCATGCGTGCATAATGGATTTCCTTTCGCATATGGTGGTAGAGCTCTGGCTAAGAGACAAATGTTTGCAGCCGAAAATGTGTGGCAATTAACTGCTCCAAACAGTTGCTATGCTGCTCTAAAGTGAGATTCTAGTTACTTCAGAAGCTGTGCCAAAATGGCTTTGGTCACTCACATCACTGAAATGCTGTAGCCAATATATAAAGACATTCCGCAGCTACCCTGCTCTTCTTCAAGGAGAGTAGGAAATCTCAACTAAGAAAGTGTTCCGTCGAGATGCAATCTCTCTACTGTATTTTACTGCTTGTCTGGAAGTGTTTGAATCATTGAATTGAGAAGAGATTAGAATGAAGAATAATGAAGCATATGTTAGAATTTTACTATTTGCAGATGACGTCATACGCCTCATCAATGAATGACGTATTGCAAAAAACAATGGGGAGAAACTCTGAAAGTATCAAAGTAGTGTAGAGGATGAATACACAAAAACTAAGATAATGCCATGTGGCTGTGCAACAGAGTGAGAGTTTGTGATAGAGAACCAGGCCCTTAAAACAGTAGAATAGTGTGTATTACCTAGGCCAAATACCAGGGAGCCTACTCGCACAAAGGAAATCTCCTGAAGAATAAGGATGGGATGCTGTGCATACGCTAGACAGTCTCAACTCATGACCAGTAACTTACCATTGCTACTTTAGCAGAAAGTGCACAACCATTTTGTTTGGAGAGTTCTGACATGCAATGTAATGAAAAGTTCTCAATCATTATTCTTGATTGTCATTAGCCACATACAGCCATAACTTTAGAAGGCAGGAAAGCAGCTGAGTAGAGCAGTGGACAAAGAGAGGTATGTTCAGGTATATATGAAGAGAAAAAAATATGAACCTGGACACAACAAAGAGAAGTAACCGATGGTAAGCTTGACCATTTGAATGGGTGGGAAACGTGGCTGAGAAAGAGCGAGGTGGAGTGGTGAAATAAAAAAATTTGGTAGCATAAAAGGGAATCGAGTCGCACAGGACGAGGCGGGTTGGAGATAATCGGCAGACGCCTCTGTCCAGCAGTGGACATTGGTGGTGGTGGTAGTGAAGTTAGGGTTAAGACGAATTGAACACTTCATTTAAAATTTATTTGAAAAAATTTCTAATTTCTTACAATCAGTTTTTTTTTTCACATGGAAGCTCACAAATTATTTCTGTTCTCAGTTTTAAATTGTCCCTTGCCTTCAAGCACACTATTTGATTTTGTTTCATTACAGTGGAAGTAAATATACTTAAAGGGGCTCTGCAGCATTTTCCCATGTAACCATCGAATGGCTTTGTAAAAGCAGTTTATTGCCTTACGACTCAATCACTGCAAAAATTTTTTGAATCCGCCTAGTATGAGTGGAGTTCCAGAGATTTGTTGCACACTGTAATTGCTTTTTTTCTTCTCTTGTTCTGATAAGTGCACTGGCAGCTAAGCAGCGAGGGATTGCATAGGGAAAAAAAATTTACGGCACATGTTTGTCATGAGTCATGACGTCAAGCACTCGTTTTGAAGCGCGGCTTTTAGGCACGTGTTCCTGCGTTGAGCGACGCTGCCATCAGTGGCTTAAACAACAGACATGTAAAAGTTGCCGATAGGCATGAACAAATGTGAAAAAAAAAATGCCTAGGATCTAATGGGATTTGAAGCTGAGCTGTTTGTGCGGCGGTTTAGTATTCTACAACAGAGACATGGTGGTGCTTGACACTCATTTGCAAAAAGGCCCTCTACCGGCGTCATGTTGGCCAAGGAATCACGTTAACTCATGTAATATAGTGTGGCAGAGGAATAAAGTAACTCGCAGTAATCACACGATGCTAATGTGTGGTCTAATGCTTCCAACCTACTGCGAAGTGCTCAGCCATAATTTTTCATTGTCATCAGCCACATACAGTATCAACAAAATGCACATATCTCACAGATGTGTAGCAGGTACCTCACTTATCTACAGAAAGACGAATAATGCTGTAGTGGTTGCTGTCCTACATCACAAAAATTATGATTTATGGTGTAATAAATACCTTGTTAAAAAAAGCCCAACCTTCAAATACAGGCAGCCTTGGCCCAACACAAAGCTGAGCTCACTCTTCTTGTTAGGCAGTGTCATAATTTTAGTTTGACCGTTTGACTAATTTTCAGTTTGACCGTAAGCATGCATGCGGGAATGTGCTAGCTTTCTATGGCAGCCTCGGTAACTATGCAGCTCACGCTGCTCCGATCAGCCAATGGCCGTGAAGTTGGGTGTATGACACGGTCATTTGGGTATACGGCATCATTTGTTGAAAGAAGAGGGGATGGTTTTTAGCCAACTTTATAATTAATAGTGAATTCCAGGCTTCGTGCTGTGATATATTGTTTGGCTCATGTGTTCTTAGAGACCTTGACTACGATCAGGCACATTTTTTGACTGCACTGGAAAAGTTTTGCTGGGTGCCTTTAGAAAAAGCAATGCTGTTGATAGGCGTGTCCTAGTCAAATAAACTAGTATCAGTTGCTCAGCTAGCCGATTTGGCCCACAAACTGTATGCCAAGCTCTGTAGAATGAGCAGCATAGTTGTTCCGGTAATGAGCAATATGTGCGTGGGACAGGCTGGATATCGGAAACTTATGAATTGTCTCTGACATGAAAAATATTATTTATGGAGTTGTACTTAGTGAAGCTATTTCACAAAGTGACATTATAGTGAAAATTATCAGACACGGAGATGATAATTGTGTTTTGCATCCACACAGATAAATGGCAAACCAGTGGAAGACATCAGGAAAGCCATGGAGTGCTTAGACAATGCAGATTCCGCTGTTCAGCTCCAGGTTGTGAAAAATGCTCTCTTCAGCAGTTCGCCATCTAGCTCCACTGCCAGTGGCCACAACTTCTCTGAGAAGCTTGAAAGGTCACCTCTCACTCATGGTATGTGCTCACTCATATGCGGACACTACACACACACACACACAAAGCAAAATAATGCCATTGTTCACAAAAAAAGACTGTTCACAGTTTTTACGTCAAAGATTGTGTTCAGACTTAGTTCTTCCGTAGGTTAAAAAACAAATCAGAGTAATGAATTTAGACCAAAGATGGTCAAATATACATGGTAGCTCAAGAGAACTATGACAAAACTTGTGATATCTCAGTGTCTGGAAATTTGAAACTTTGAAAACTTGAAAACCTCATTTATTTCAACATTCAAGATGCTGAGGGCTATGGTAAAAAAGCCTCTAAAAAGTTTGACTGGCATCACGATCCCTTAAAATATGCCCGGCTTAGACAACAACTTTTTTGCAATGAAAATGTACATATTGAGCAAGCAGTTTTGTGACAGTTTATGCTAGTGAAAATAAAGCATGAAGATTTAAAACAATAAACTCAAAAGGTGAAACTGAAAAAAAAATTATTGTAATTATTTCTTACACACACAAAAATCATATATGAGTACAGATATCAATACAGTGTACTGATACAAGTACTACTACATTTGCACTTAAGTCAGAGTGGGTATGTGCCCATGTGATAGGAGACACTACGTCTTGAAAAGAAAGAAAAAAACATGCGTAGTTTCACTCGGATGGCAGATACGACATTCAAATGAAACGGCAAGAGAAAGCGAAGCATTTCTTTGCCGTAGTTTGTGCGTGGGCATTAGATAAACCACGTGTGATTGAAACGGGTGTTGTGAACAACTTTGTGGTGCTTTAGGGCTGCAATGGTTCCTAAAAAGTTGCCGCATTTTAATCCTGTGTTCTAGCGCTTCACAAGCGTTGCGCGCTAGTATTCTGGTAGAGTTAGTAGGTTCATGTCCTGAAATATGGGAGTGGCGTGACAGCAATAAGAAGCATTTGCAATGACACGAACAGCCCTTTCTGTATGACATGCAATTTGTGGATATTCGTTAACGTGGTCGTATTCCAAACCAGATGACTGTAGCTAACACGAGATAAAAACAAGGATTTATAGATGAGACGTTTCACCGTCTTAGGTAGCGAGAAACGCACCCGTGATAATATGCGTGAAATGCATGATAGAGTGCCCGATAGCTTTTTAGTATGTGCGTTCGTCGAAAATTATTCCCAGACTTTTAATACGCTGTACTATCTGAACTTCTGAACTACTAAGTTTTAATGGTAGATGACAAAGGGTTTGTTCATTTTTCGGCCTGATATATACAGCTTTTGTTTTTGATGTGTTATTTTAAACAGTTAATGCTTGTCCACGTGGCCAACTTTGCCAGTAGCTCATTTGCATCATTAATTAATGTTTTATAATGTTCAGCAGTAAAGAGCAAGGTTGTTATGTAATACATTTTACAGACGTGTCAATTTTATGTATATTTTATGTAATGCGTGTAATTTTTTACGTGTAATTTTTACGTGTAATTTTATGTATATTTTTATGTATATACAAAAAAGCAAAGGCCCTAATATGTTACCTTGTGGTACACTCACTGAAATTTTTAGTAAATTGGAGGCACTATTGCTCATGATTTATCTTCTTCTGCCGATACATTAGGTATGATTCAATGAGTCGTAAGAAGACAGCTCAAAAGCCATAGTGTGCACATTTCTTTTGCAGCGTAGTATGATTTATTGTGTCAAACGCCTTTTAATAGTCTACAAAGATGCATAAAGTGTGGAGTTTGCTTTCAAAAGTATATAATATGAATTTTTTTTTTGCTCTAAAAGAGCATGTACAGCTTTTGATAGAGCCAAAGTGCGAAGGAGTGATAATGTAACGTTTGTCTAGGAAAGAAACCGTACACTTTTGAATGAGTTCTTATAGTCCTTTTGAGATTACTGGAAGTATAGATATCGGTTGGTAATTGTTAAGTGTATTTTCATCTCCTTTGTACTACACCACTTTTGCCACTCGCAACTTTTGGGGGGAGATTCCGTTCAAAAAAATAAGATCAAAGATATGCTCCAATAATCCAGCAATGATATCTAACATGTGTTTGATGGGCTTAATCTGTATATCATATGCATCACAGCACGTGCTTTTTTTCACAGACAAAAAAGCATTTGAAACTTCGCTGGCTGTTGTTGGTGCCAAAAACGCACCTTCAGATTGTCAGATAAGTATGTGATACAAGCTGAATTGTGTTGTTTCTTTGCTAGGGATACAAAAATAATAATTCAACAAATTTCCTAAATCATTCTTACAAACAACGTCCTCGTCTATCACAAGTTCTGTGGGCCGGAAGCTATCACCGTTATGGCCAAGAAACTTGTTTAGTCTGGACGAATCTACCATATAAACCGGAATATTACCATATAAACCGGAATATAAGTGGAGATATTTTCAATAAAACTACGAGCTAAAGTCGCCCCTCATCTTATATAGCGGTATCTAGCCGACAGTGCACCGCTGTCTGGCAACATGTGGCTTGCATGTGCATGAGAAGCTGGACGCGGCCATATTCGCATTCAAATCCAATAGCAGGTTGTTGTTTTTTCTCATCTGTTTTTTTGTGTTCGTGATTTGCGTCCGATATGTTAAGTTTTCAGTCCGCTTGACATTGTGTGTCATTTTTATTGGTCTTTTTTTTTCGTTCACTGAATATGAGTAGCGGTACGAGAAGGCAGTACTCAGCTGCGTTTAAACTAGGGGTTGTTCAGTTCCCAGAAGCGAATGGGAATATGGCTGCTCAGCGCCACTTTGGTGTATCAGAAAAAAAGCATGCGCTATTGGAGGGTGCAGAAAGGGTAGCTGCAGATGTGCAATCCTCGGAAAATGTCATTTTGTGGGTGAAGTGGGGTTCATACGCAGCTGGAGGATACGCTAGGGAACTTTGTGCGGAAAGTTCATGCGTGTTTGCTGCCAGCGACCGTGGATACCATTCGCAAGAAAGCTGTGGAACTTGCTCGAGAAGCTGGGCTCACGAGAGAAGAGGTTCGTGCACCAAACTCTTGTGTGCGTCTATTCATGAGACGCAAAGGATTTTCTCTCCGAGGGCGCACATTTATCTGTGAGAAGTTTCCAGACGAGTTCGAGGACAAGCTTATAAACTTTCAGGGCTCCGTGAACCTGCTTCGGGAGTGTAGCATATCCCTGGTGTGCGCATAGCAGCGCCGGACCAGCAATGTGTCAATGTAGTCAGCAGAATGAAAAGAACGTTTATTCAAAAGTGTATAACGTATTTATAGGCAGCGTAGTGTTAGCCAGATAACGATGTGCACGTGGTAGTAGAAAAAGTCCGGTGTGGTGCAGGCGGCCAGCTGAGGCGTCAACAGGTGCACGCGCACACACACACACAGAAACCGCGAAGACACAACATTCCTTCCCCCTTAGAATTGAAAGCGTTGTACTGTCTTGCGTTCTCTTGTTGAACGCCTGAGGGCTTGTTGGGCGACACCGGTACTCATCGGGACGGCCGTGATCTTCGGTGATGCATGTTGTGCAGAACCAGCATCATTAGGGATGAGCCGAGAAGACATGCCTGCATTCGAGTTTACTGCTTCCGGAGGCGATGGTTCCGTTGCTTGGTCTGACTCGCTGGGACTTGTGGCAGTTGTTACTGGTGGCGAGTCCTGTCGCGGGCGAAGTTGATCAACATGCCGCTGGACGACCCCGTCCGGAGTGTTCACGGTCACCATTCTCGCTCCAGACGTCGCCTTCACATTGCCAGGCATCTATTTGCTCCCTGCACCATAATTGCGGGCGTATACGTCACTTCCTGGTAGCGGCAGCCAGTCCTCTTGGTCTTCTTTTGATCCTGTAAGGGCTGGAGGAAAACATGTGTCCAGCCGTGAGCGTGTTTGGTAACCCAAGAGCAATTCTGCTGGGGATTTACCGCACTTTTGTGGCGTCCTCCGATAGTTAAACAGCAAGCGTATCAGATTCTCCTCTAGCTTTCCTCTCCTCATTTTTCGAAGGCCATCTTTTATAGTACGCACTGCCCTTTCCGCTGCACCATTAGACTGGGGGTGGTAGGGCGCACATCGGAGGTGCACTATGTTGTTGTTTGCTACGAATTCCTCAAAATCATGGCTGGAAAACTGAGTCCCGTTGTCGGACACGATTGTGCGTGGTACCCCAAACCTGCTGAAAATGGCACGTAAGCAGTTAATGGTGGTTTCCGTTGAAGCATGTGACAGAGGTACGGCTTCAAGCCATTTCGTGTGGGCGTCAACTATGACGAGTATCATTTTTCCGCCGATCGGCCCCACGTAGTCAATGTGAATGCGGGACCACCTTTCGCTGGTTTCCGGCCACTTGACAACGGGCGCCGCGGTTGGCATCGGCAAATTTTGAACACAGTTCTGGCACTGAGTAGACACCTCTTCAATATTTCTGTCTAGGCTTGGCCACCAAAACAAAGAGCGCGCGACAGATTTCATTGCCGGCGAACCCTGGTGAGTCTCATGTAAAAGCTGCAGCACTTGCACTCTTGCTTCGGCTGGTATTATGACCCTATTGCCCCCATAAACAAGGTCATGTGCAACGAACAGCTCTAGCTTACGGTCAAAAAATGGCAGTATGTCCCTTGCCAGCCCGTTGGCGTGTCTGGGCCACCGATGTAATATGTACCGTTTGACTTCTGCCAGGACAGGATCCGAAGCGGTGAAAGCCTTCAGCTCACGTGTTGTCACGACACCGTTGTTCAACTGGTTTAGCGAGAGTACATATTCGGGTGGCTCACCGTCTTCGTCAGTTTCCGTAGTTTGCAGCGGCAGGCGGCTTAAGGCATCAGCATTCAGCATCTGTCGTCCTGGGGCGTACTGCAGCTGGTACCGGTAGGCCCCCAGCTGAAGCGCCTAATGTTGGATCCGGGCAGCGGCCATTGTGGGCGTCTGCCTGTCTGACGTCAACAGGCCCAGCAACGGTTGGTGGTCAGTCACCAAGGTAAATTCCCGACCTAGAAGGTAGTCGCGGAATTTAGTTACGCCAAATACCAGTGCCAGTGCCTCTCGCTCGAGCTGTGAATAGTTGCGCTCCGCCTGTGTTAACGTACGCGAGCGAAAGCCGATCGGCCTGTGGACGTTTCCTATCGTGTGAAACAAGACCACGCCCACTCCGTATGGCGACGCGTCGCACTCAAGTTTTAGTTCCTTCGAAGGGTCGAAATGGACGAGAACCTTGGCTGCTTTGAGGCTTTGCTTAGCAACCTTAAACGCAAGCTCTTGAGGCTGTTCCCAGTGCCAGCGCACATTCTTTTCCAGCAGCTGATACAAAGGAAAAAGTGTGGTCAACATGTTAGGCAGAAACCTCGCGTAGAACGTGATCATTCCCAAAAAAGACCGCAGTTCGCTGACATTACGGGGGCTCTGCGCCTGCATGATAGCATCGAGGTTTTTCTCTGTCGGATGAAGCCCATCGCGATCGATGCGATGCCCGAGATAGGTAACTGCTGGGCTGCGCAGCTTGCACTTGTCGTGTCTCAACTTTACGCCTCTCTCTCGAAACCGCTCCAAAACGTTTTTCAGCCTTTCACCACTGTCGCTTGATTTTTCAGAAATGAGCACGTCATCAAGGTAAGCTTGTGCACCCACCAGACCAGCTAGAACCTCATCCATTTTTCTTTGGAATATCGCGGGTGCAGAGGCTATACCGAAAGGCAGTCGGTTGTAGCAAAAAAGCCCTTTTGGTGTGTTAATGACGCAAATTTTCTTTGCCGACTCATCCAGTGCCACTTGATTGTATGCGTCCCGTAAATCCAGTGTGCTGAAACAATCCCCATCGTGTAGTTGCGCAAACATATCTTCAATGATAGGCAAGGGATATTGTTCAGTGGCGCATGCGGGATTCACTGTGGCCTTGAAATCACCGCAGATTCTCACGGCGTTGTCTTTCTTAAGAACTACGACTATAGGTGACGCCCATTCCGAGTGTGCCACCGGTGATAACACGCCTAAGGACACTAACCGATCAAGTTCAAGTGACACGCGGTCGCGTAGCGCATATGGAATGGGTCTGGACTTACAGAACTTAGGTACGGCGCCTTCTTTTAGGTGCAGACGTACCGGAGGGCCTGTGATGAGCCCCAGTTCCTCGGAAAACACGTCGTTGAAGTCGTTGAATATGCTATTCACACTGGACTTGCCCGTTTGTTCTGTGGGCTCAGAGTCTCCTGCAACGCGAACCACCGGAGCACCAGCGGCGTTCAGCAGCTGAATTGAATCTCGACCACAGAGGCTTGGTCCCGCACAGTCTAACACGGTCAGCGCACACTCCGCCGTCACTCCCTTATGAGAAACACTGAGCGCAAGCTCCCCAAGCACTGGCAGTCGTCCTGTGTAGCAGGATAATTTCACACTGGATGGTCTCAGTTTCGGCCATTGGTCGCGGTGCTTCTCGTACAGTTGACGTGGGATAACACAAACGGGCGACCCAGTATCAACTTCCATGGTAAGCTGCACACCACACCAAGAGAACGTTCGGCGAATTGGTGGCACCAGACAACTCTTCCGTTCCGAGGCCAAGGCCCAGATGTGCGCTGCTTCATGTTCGTCGTCTGTCGAATCTTCCGTCCCCGTGAGAATGTTGGTTTGTGCCCTGCTTGCTGTTCCTTGCTCGTGAGGACCGCGGCTTCGGCATTTCCTCGCAAGGTGACCGCGTCCTCCACAGCGATAACAGCGAGCGTTAGACCAGGTGCAACCGCTCTCATTGTGCTTTGCACTACCGCACCTTGAGCATTCTTGACGTGTAGCCCTCCGTCTCTCGTCTTGCGGTGTTTTCTGCTGATACGCTTTTACTTTTAACACTGGTGTCAATCCAGATCCGTTCATGTTTTTTACGCCACTATCTGCACCTTCAGCTGAAAGGACCATCGCTTCAGCGTCTTCTAATGTTGATTCCCGCTTCGCAAGTAGCTGCTTCTGTAGTGCACTTGACCGGACACCACACACAATGCGATCTCGTAGCATGCGATTTAATGCACTGCCAAAATTGCAATTATCAGCTATTCGGCGAATGTCGACCAGGAATTCATTAATGGGCTCACCCTCCGCTTGACACCGACTTAAAAACCTGTAACTTTCTGTGATTTCGTGTCGCTTAGGGTCGTAGTGCTCACTCAACACTGCCACGACTTCTTCATAAGTCAGCGCATTCGGCTTGCGTGGAGCCACCTTCCCTGCCAGCACTTGTATCGTGTGCGTGCTTAAGGCAGCAACCAGCAATGCTCTTTTCTTAGTCGCGTCTTCAATGGCATTCGCTTCGAAGTATGCTTCGACTTTGATAAGGTATGGCGTCCACTTATCTTTGCTCTCTTCGAAGTCCGGAAGCTGGTGGTGAGCCATGATCGCCTTGGTTGCTAGATTTTTCGTAGTGTCAGGTTCAGGGTCGTCTTTCACTGCATGGGTGGTGAACATCCTCGTCGCCACTGTAGCATATCCCTGGTGTGCGCATAGCAGCGCCGGACCAGCAATGTGTCAACGTAGTCAGCAGAATGAAAAGAACGTTTATTCAAAAGTGTATAACGTATTTATAGGCAGCGTAGTGTTAGCCAGATAACGATGCGCACGTGGTAGTAGAAAAAGTCCGGTGTGGTGCAGGCGGCCAGCTGAGGCGTCAACAAGTGCGCGCGCACACACACACACAGAAACCGCGAAGACACAACAGGGAGCAGAACAACTACAGGATGGGGCAGATTGACAATGCCGATGAGACCCCGTGTGGTTTGACATGCCTTCATCGACCATTATCATGCAGCAGGGCGCCAAGGATATGAAGCTGTTGTCCACTGGCAACGAGCACTCGCGCTTCACCGTCATGCTTGCATGCATGGGAGATGGTAGAAAGCTTCCACCCTTCATCATATTCAAACGTAAGACAATGCCGAAAGAAGTGTTCCCGTACGGTGTTGTCATTCGCGTCAACAAAAAGGGATACATGGACGAGGCCATGATGCTCGAATGCATTTGAGTAGTCTGGAACCGTCAGCCAGGCGCACTGCTGCGCCTTTGCAGCATGCTGGTGTTAGATGTGTTTCGTGATCACTTAAGCGACGCTGTGTAGCGTGCACTGGACGATGAAAAAACGGACCTCGCCGTGATACCAGGTGGTATGACGTCCACTCTCCAACCGATCGATGTGCTAAACAAGCTGTTCAAGGACCGAGTGCGGCTGTTCAAGGACCGAGAGACTGTTTGTGGCTGGGTACTTTCCGCCTGGCGTTCCTGGCCAGATTCTATGGTGGCAAATGCTTTTAAGAAATGTTCCATCAGCAACTCGCTGTATGGCACGGAAGACAACGCACTGTGGGAAGCCGCCAGCGACAAACTGTCATCTTCAGAAGACAGTGGTGCTTCGTCTGACAAATAGGAACACTTGCGATGATGATCGAGGGGAGCTCTGACGATTGGGGTGCAGTGCGCCCAATTCGCAAATAAATGTTGTTCGGCAATTTCGGGTTGTTTTTCTTTTTTTTTTTTCTTTTTCGGTAACTTGAACTTGGGGGGTCGACCTATATTCCCACTCGACCTATAGTCCGGTTTATACGTAAGTCTTGTTTACTCATTACATCTCTGTTGAAGAGGCTGTTCAGGTATTTTCTGTTTTCGTAATGCAACAGGCTGTTTACTTTATTTTGTTGGGTTTTTAAACGTTTAAACATTTCCTTGTTTTTGTTATTCAGGAAGTTTCTGAACAATTTATTTTTACGTTTGATTTCTTTAAAGCAAGTTTTTGTAAGCCACGGTTTTTTGGCTTTTCGCACATGATTCAGGTGTTGGTACGGAAAGCAATTCTTGTAAACCCTAATCAGTTTATCATGGAAAATATTATAGGCGACTTCTGGTTGTTGCTCGCAGTACACGCTTGACCAATCGGTTAACGATATGTCCCTGCGAAATGGAGTGTATGTATATTCAGTAATATCTTGAATAACTATTGGTCCTCTGAGTTGGGATGGTGCACAATTTGCGGCTTCATTTATGAACATGAAAATAGGAAGATGGTCACCGATGGGTGCGCTTATTACACCCGACGAACATTTCGAAGCTTCTATGTTAGTAATGAACATATAGATTAATTTCGCACTGTTTTTGTCAATGCGGGTCGGGATGGCGATAACATTAGAAAACCCATTTGATTCAATAACTTGACAGAGTTAAAACTGACTTTCTGATGGTTTTGCAACATCTATATTGAAATCACCTGCAAGAATTAGCGTGTTACCTGTGTCTCTAACCCAACATAAGTATGTATCTAAGGATGCTAATGAATTTGACTTGTTGTCACTCTGTACAGTCAATATTTCATAATCATTAGTGATATTTGAAAACTCTTGAACCAGCCGAAATTTTGCAGAATTTTTAGCCATTATCAAAACACCACTTCCTATTCTTGTTGAGCGATTCAGAAAGAATGTTGCATAGCCGGGTGATTTTAAAACTTCAGATTCTTTCTTGTACCATGTTTCCGTCATCAATAGAACATGAGGTTCAGATCTTAAAGTTGAAATAAGACCGGTTATTTGGTCTTCCTTATTTCTTGCATATTGTGCGTTAAAATGAATGAAGGACATGTTTTTGTTTTTTACGGAAAGCAATGCACTTGGTTTTTCAAGCGTCACATAATCACTGTCTGCCATTTTTCTTTTTAGATAAGAATCACTTTGGTAATGAACAGTGACTATTTTCTCATTACTGAGAGGTCCTGCACGCTGACGATGACGTGAACTCGGTTGTCCACAGTTTCTTGCACCATGATGCGACCATTGTCCACCCACAAAAACTTCATTGCTTTTCTCTCTTTAGTGAGAGTTTTTGTGCAAACAATTTCTTGTTGTCTGGTGTGAGGTGGTCATTAACATACACATTAGCAGCTTGCGAATGAGGAAAGCCAAGCGACTTGGTTGTTAGATGGGCTCTGCATGCTTTACCCAAAAATTTATCTTTCTTGACCCAAGAACTAAATCTCGCGAATAACTCATCTCTTTTTTTGCTGGCACGCGGTGTACAGTGTTGATATCGTCCTTCTCCATGGGGCAGCCAATTACATCACCCACTTTCTGAAGAATGGCGGTGAAATCCTCCCCCTTTTTAGATGGCACACCCTTTATCTCAACATTGTTAATTCGCGAACAATTGTTTGATGTTAGCCAGTTAACCAGCCAGTTCATCGTTAGATTTTTGCAGAGACTTGCTTTCGGCTGAGTTGAGCTCGTGCTTCTTTTTTTATTTCTTCATAAAAAGTGCTGATGGCGGAGACACTTTTATTGAGCTGTTCAATTTCAGCTTGAAGCTGTTGCACTTTGCGTGTCAATTCACCATTTGACGGCATCATGTAAACTTAACGACTGCAGCACAATAACTACTGGCAGTAGCAATCAGTGGAAACAAGAGTAGGAGCTATAATCAGCGGTTGAAGTAACGTTCAACCAACCTGCATAAAGGAAAAATGTTGCTCAGTGGACTTGACTTTCTGCTGCCACGATTGCCACCGCCAAAATGTGGCTACACGAGCATGGTGTTGAGCCTCTGTAGCGACCCCATTAGGTGTCCTCGCAGTCTGAGTTGGTGCAGAAGCTCGCTCTAGGTGGCTGTAGTGACAGGGTAGTGATTGACCAGATAAGATGGGTTGAGAAATTCAGAGAACATCCCAATAGCTCGACGAGCCGATCCAGACAACTGTCACAATCTGCATAAAGGAAAAATGTTGCTCAGTGAACTTGACTTCCTGCTGCCACGATTGCCACTGCCAAAATGCCAAATTGTCTTGTGCATAATAGTTGCCACTGTAGCTTGTGCAACCCCACAGGGGCGCCTACGCAAGTAGGCGTTTAGTGTGTAGTGACACTACGGACCCGAGCTAACAGGGGAGTTTTGACTCCCTCCCACGCCTAGCCGTTCGTGGCTTTGCCATGTCCGGGGAAAAGGGGATCCGGGGGGTTGAGCTGACGCTAGGTGATTGGACCTTTAAGGCCTACCGGCAGAGGCAACACACCCCTTTGGCCCCGGCTTCACGTAGACGGCACCCCTGGGCTGACCCACCCAGGGGAAATCGGCAGTCGCCTTTTCCTATCTCTCTCTACCTCCATCTTCGTCTTTATCTCTCACTTTTTATCTGTCCTGTCATCTTCTCTCTTCCGTTTACTTCCAAATTTCGTGGCGGCGAGGGTTGACCCTGTGTAGTTACCCAACCTTGGGTAGTTATATTCGGTTATAGCGGCGATGCATGGCTGGCGTCTCCAAGTGTTCACTATTCAACCTTGTAGAGTCCCCTTGTTGGGCTCGGTGGTGGGTGGCCACCATTGCCGCCGAACTGTACACAATCTGTATGGCCAACTTTTTCTCCCCTCTTCCTGATCGCCGCCCGAAAAGGTGGCACACCGAAGAGTCTCTCTTTTTTAAACCAAAGCAGTCCTTCCCCAAGTTTCATGTCGTGCATAGCCAAAAAGAGAACAAAACAGTCCGAGCGATCTCACCTTTTCTTGTTTCGAAAACACTCACTGAAGCAATCGGCCCAGGATATCGCGTAACGAAGTTGGGAAGTGGTGACCTCCTTTTGGAGGTTCGCGACAAGCTCCAATACGACAACTTACCTAAACTGGCAGTGTTTGGGGATGTCCCAGTCTCAGTGGGCCCACACAGGTCAATGAATACAGTGCGCGGCGTGGTCTCTGATGATCTGCTTGAACTGTTCGAAAGTGAATTATTAGAAGGCTGGCAAGACCAGATTGTAGTCAAGGTCCAAAGAATAATTATACGAAGAGACAAAAAGGAAACACCCACAAAACACATAATCATCACCTTTGGTACCAGTGACTTACCTGATTCAATTGAAACTGGCTACTGCAAGCTCCGTGTCAGGCCCTATGTGCCGAACCCTCGCAGATGTTTCAAGTGCCAGCGCTTCGGACATGGGTCACGAAGTTGCTGAGGGCGCATTACTTGCGCAAAATGTGCATCTAATGAGCATGCATCAGATACGTGTACTTCAAACACATCATGCTGTGCGAATTGTGAAGGAGACTATGCTGCCTACTCGAGATCGTGCCCTATCTGGAGGAAAGAAAAACAAATCCTTGAGATTAAAGTGAAGTTCAATCTGTCCTTGCAAGAAGCACGCAAACAGTTCTCCATCCATCAGTCCAGTCCTTCCTTCTCCGATGTCACGCGCCGGGGCGCTGCGCCGCATCTTTCCGTGCCCGCAAAAGTCACACAGAGTGAGACTGCGGGTTCGCCACAAGCGCCCCCCGGCTGGAGCAGCCAGTACTGCTCTGCCACCCAACAAAACGGGCCAGCAAACTTCCTAGTCTGCCGGACCTTGGACCACTGCAAAAGCAGTTAGGTCCGAAAGTTTTGTTAAAGTGCCTGCCGAGCAGGCACCATTCACCACCTCACAAGAGGCGATGGATACAAGTACGACTCCTCCGGCACCCGAGATGCCGAAAGAGAGGCGCAGCTCTTTGGAGCGCACAAAAATGAAAGACTACGAATTACAGGGCCTCTGAAGGACCCTGTAACGTAAGGCAACACCTTTGTACACACAGCACCACACAGATTAAAATGAGACATATATTACAGTGGAACGTCAGAGGACTGCTGAAAAATCTCGACGACATTCAAGAACTTTTACACACATATACACCAAAAGTGCTGTGTGTACAAGAGACACACCTGAAACCGAAACACATAAACTTTCTACGTCATTACGCCATGTTTCGAAAGGGTCGGAATGATGCAGTCGCGTCATCCGGTGGTGTTGCCATTGTTGTGGATCCAGGAACTGCCTGTACACTTTTACCACTTCAGACGTCTCTTGAGGCAGTAGCCGTCCGAGCCGTTATCTTGAATAAACTGGTCACAATTTGCTCTATTTATATACGTCCTCAGCACCAACTTAGTAAACAAGAATTCCAAGCATTAATTGATGAACTTCCAGAACCGTATCTTCTCCTTGGAGACTTTAACGCACATAGCAGTCTGTGGGGTGACTCGTGCTGCGATGCACGAGGTCGTCTGAATGAACAGTTTCTTTTCTCCTCTGGCGCGTGTCTCCTCAATAGGAAAGAGGCAAGATATTATAGCTTCGTTAACCATACCTACTCGTCAATTGACCTAAGCATTGTATCTCCATTGCTTCTTCCACTACTTCACTGGAAAGTCATTAGTAATCCTTTTGGAAGCGATCACTATCCTGTAGTTCTGAGCGCAACAGTACCAAATGAAAGTCCTCTACAGGTTCCCAAATGGCTGATAGAAAAAGCCGATTGGGACCAGTTTCACAAGACTGCTAGCTTAAGTTGGACTGACATATGCGGTTCTAGCTTAGATGCAGCTGTACAATACTTTACTGCTTTTGTTATTAAAGCTGCAGCTAAGTGCATTCCGCAAACATCTGGACTGGGCAGAAAACGACGAGTCCCCTGGTGGAACAGCGAATGCCGAAACGCTCGCAAACAACAAAACAAAGCATGGAGACTGCTTCGAGACTCACCGACCGCTGAAAATCTTGACAATTTTAAAAACATCAAATCCCAAGGCAGGGGAACGCGTCGACAGGCCAAGAGGGAGAGCTGGCAGAGGTTTATATCAGGAATCAATACATATACATATGAAGCAAAAGTCTGGAAAATGGTCAGTAGGGTAGTAGGGCGAGAACAACATCCTCTTTCTCTAGTAAGCACACAAGGCAATGGTTTGGAAGACCAAGCGAACTGCCTTGGTGCACATTTTGAACAGGTCTCCAGCTCGTCCCATTACAGTCCAGCGTTTCAACGATACAAAGCAAAAATAGAAAAACAGAAAATAGAATTCAAATCCATAAACAATGAGGCATACAATGAACCTTTCGTCATAGCTGAGTTACAAATGTAGAGAGGAAGAAGATTATGTGCCGCAATGGGTCACGCCTTTAGCAAGAGGAGCCGAGCGCGAGGTGTTCCCCCGAGCATTGCGTTTCCTGCGTCGGTTGCTGCCGCCCGCTTTCCGCATCAGTAGACCTGCTGTGCAAGTACTACTTACGCCAATAAACCCCGTTTCAGAGTGGTGGAAGTGCTGGGTAACTCAACCTAGAACTCCGCAACAGGAAACTACCTGCCATCTCAGACAAGGCTGAAGAAAACACCCAGCAAGGTACGACCCAGCCTCCGATGGTCATCCTGCCCACTGCGCTACGCGTGTGCAATCCACCTTTTTTCGACGGTACTGATGAGCAAGACGTAGAAGATTGGCTGTCAATATTTGAAAAGGTAGGGGCAAGCAACAAGTGGGACGACACATCGAAGCTGCAATATGTACCCTTCTACCTGAAAGAGGTAGCGAGTCTTTGGTTTAACAACCACCACTCGGAATTCGCCACTTGGGGTGCCTTTAAGCTACGCATTACCGATGTGTTCGGTCGCCCCGAGGTACACAAGCTTCGCGCCGAACAGCGCCTACGGGGACGCGCACAGCTTCAGGGCTTCACAAGCTACATCGAGGATGTGCTCGACTTGTGCAAGCGCCTTGACTCTTCAATGATCGAGGCAGACAAGATCAAACACATCTTGAAGGGGATAGATGACGCCGCCTTCCAGATGCTGCTGGCCAAGGACCCACGTACCGTGTCCAAACTCACCACTCTTTGCCAGAGCTTCGAGGAGTTGCGCAAACAACGGGTCATGACACGGCCGCCAGCGGCTACCGATGAAACTCTCGCGGCATTGAGCCTGGGTGGAGACCACAGCACAATCATGTCGGAAATCAAACGATATGTGCGCGACGAGGTGGCCCGACAACTTTCGTGCCTGTCGTATCTACCGGCAACGGAACCCTCTTCTGAGCGTCTTGCGCCCGCCATCAGGCAGGTAATACAGGCGCAGGTCTCTCAGGCACTGCCGTCCGTCTCTCAGGCAGCACCCATCACCGCGCCATTGACTTACGCTGCTGTTGCTGCTACTCCGCCACGACCTCCGCTTGGGCCGACTCCCCAGCCTGTACAAGTATCAACGACGCCATTTCCAGCAACACAACAGCACTATAACGGAAACCCTTGGCGCACAGTTGACAATCACCCGATCTGTTACGCATGCGAATGTCCAGGTCACATGGCGCGCTTCTGTCGCTGGCGCTTCGCAACGGGCTTGGCTGCACCTCCGAGGTACCCTGACTACTCTTTACCGGCCCCGTACAACGCGCAATGAGAACTGCCACGTCAATGCGACCGACAATCAGTGGAACGCGACCCGTCACCAACCGAACTAGACCACCGCCCTGCTGCTGACTACTGACCATTCGGTCCACGTCGCTCGTCCTCACCACGCCGCTACCGTTCTCCGTCCCCTCTGCGTCGCCGACCGAACCCTGTAGAAACGGAAAACTGACTGCCGTAGCTCCGGAGGTACGAGCTGCGAAATCGTCGCATTGTACAAGTCCTCGCCCGTCCCCCGCTTACGTTCTGGAAGTGTTTGTTGAAGGTCTACGAACTCTTGCACTTGTTGATACGGGTGCCGCCGTATCTGTGATGAGTCAGAAACTCTGCCGTTCGATACGAAAAGTAACGACGACGCCTTCCGACGTTTTGCTGAACACCGCGAGTGCGCAACCAATTCGACCAGTCGGAGCATGTACGGCGAGAGTAAACATTCAGGACGTCCTGTACCACATCGAGTTTCTCGTGTTGACCACTTGTTCCCACGACGTGATACTTGGATGAGATTTTTTGTCACGCCATCACACCGTAATTGACTGCGCTCGCGCGCAGGTGGAATTTTTTGTGTTTTCAGATGCGCCATCTACCGACAATGAGCGCACTCACCTTGGCAAGCTTCTTGTTGCTTCCGTCGTTGATGTTCCTCCTCTTAGTGCCATCGTTGTCCTTGTCAATCGCACTGAATTGTCCGGCTCTATCGTTGTGTTCTCCCCATCTGACGTTTTCAGTCGCCACCACGGCACGTCTCTGCCATACGCCATTTTGCCACCTCACCAAGATACTTCCGGAATTGTCGTTTGCAATCCTAGCTCATGCCCTCTCACCTTAAGAGCTCACGAAACACTGGGCTATGTTCATCTTGTTGATGACAACGTTATTGTGCCTATTGAGTCCCCCGACCCTGGCCAGCAACTTCAACTGAACGCCGTTACTCTTCTTTTTACGCGGGATGACCACTCCTCGGATATCTTCAATCGTTCCATCGACAGCAAGCTTCCTCCGGATCAACGGGACCAGCTAATAACCCTTCTGCATGAATTCCGAGATTCATTTGACCTTCCTCAAAAGGCACTGGGTCAAACTAACACCATCGCTCACACGATCTACACTGGAACGCACCCTTTTTTGCGGCAACACCCCTACCGCGTATCACCCAAGGAACGAAGTGTAATTGCAGAGCAGGTGGATGATATGCTTCAGCGCGGTGTCATCAAACCATCTTCTAGCTCCTGGTCTTCACCTGTTGTGCTAGTGAAGAAAAAAGACGGTTTGATTAGATGTGTCGACTACCGGCGACTGAACAAAATTACACGGAAAGATGTATACCCTCTTCCCCGCATCGACGACCCTATCGATTGCCTACAAGGTGCCGAATTCTTTTCTTCGCTGGACTTACGTTCAGGTTACTGGCAGGTTCCGATGGCAGAGTGTGACCGTCCCAAAACAGCGTTCGTTACGCCGGATGGCCTATACGAATTCATGGTTATGCCATTCGGTCTGTGCAATGCACCTGCAACATTTGAACAAATGATGGACAGCATTTTAGAGAAACAAGCTCGGAGGTCATGGTTGTACCCATTGCACCTCGGAGGCCATGGTTGTACCCATGAATTTTTTTCCTGGCATGTTTTAAATGTGGGTGCATGTTATATGTGGTAATATATGTTATTAGTTTAAAAATTTGTCATGCTTTGTCAATATAACCCGTTCTGAAGCTATGTGAAAATCCTTCAACAGCCTTAACCCCGGTAACATGCTTATGCACACGTTACTTTGTACTGTGGCTTCATGGCAGTGCACTTGATTTGTGAAACCATGGCTTCACAGCATAGTGGCTTTGTGCTGCTGAGAAACAACTTTTCTAAGTGGGTTGCATCTGAAATGTTCATTCAATATTTGTTCCTTTGATATTTTTCGAAATTTCAGTAATATAAACATGTTGAGGGTTGATTTTTATTCATCAAATGCACCCCAAAAAGTTTTTTTATTTCTGAATTAAATTCTTCAGACGAATCTATTTAAGACGAAATTGTTTTAAATCGTTAAGGGTGACCTAAAGTGATAAAAAGTTGTTTGTGTACCGTGTCATTACTCTACTCATTGTCTTCGTAGAAGCCTTCAACCAAATGATCATGGCTGGATGTAGGCGCGTAGGCCTGTACCACTTTCATTATGCTTAAAGGGGCCCTGAAATACTTTTTCAAGTAACCATAGAATGAATTCACTGGAAAAGTTTATTGCCTCACAAAATTCAAGGCCGCAAAAATTTTAAGAATTCGTCTAGTGCGAGTGGAGTTATAAAGATTTGTCGCATGCTGCAATTGCATTCTTTGTTCTCTTGTTCAGACGAAAACGCTGGAAGCTAAGCAGGGAGAGATGGCAGGGCCACAGCAAAACGTCACACGCGCCTCATGACTTTGAGCACTTTTTTTTTCTTCGAATGCGCGGGTTTTTCAGTGCGATCGCGAGCGCCCCATGTTCAAATCAGCCAATGGCGAGTGATTTTTGGGCTTATTGCGCGATTTGTTGAGAGAAAAGAAAGCTATTTCTACCTGACTTTGATAATTTATTCTGAATTCTAGGTCACGTGCTGCACTATAATATTTGGCCGCCGTGTTCTCGGGTTCCTTACTACCAATCGGCAGCATTTCCTGACCATGCTCAACAAGTCTTGCAGGGCCCCTTTAATTATGATGCTTGCATCCCTCTCACTAATGCTATGGTATTCTTCTATAATGCCAGCTATATTTTTATGATAAGGAACCTCACCCCTAATTCTTTTCCGTTAACTAAAACACGATGGTATATGACGTGTCCATTCTTCAGCATTGTATAAGCCTCATGTGTCCTCCTAACTTCACTGAGTCCTGTTACATCCCAATAAAGACCCTCTGGTTTCTCAAATAGCACAGCTAGATTCGCTTCACTAGATAATGTCCTAGTGTTAAATGTAGCCAAGCTTAGATTATAATAGCAACCTTTCCTAACCCTGAGATGTTTAGCACCCTCTGCTGCGTTTTAGCACGTATTAAGAAGTAAATCCAGCACCTTACAAGTGTTTTTTTTAGTGCTAAAACACATAAAGTAGAAATTCCCTTTCGCACTACTGTGAGTGAAAAAGGTTCATGGCAGCACCAGGCTAGAAAAGTGCTTGAATTGGTTGAGTGTGAATAATCCATTCGCGGCGAAGAATTCTATGGAAGTTTCGCGTTTTTTATGGCAAAGATTCACTTGTGTTGACATTATCAGTGGATCAGTAGATTTTTATCTGTTTCACATGTTGAACTTTTTAAGTGTGTTATGGACTGCATTCTAGAGAATTCAACTATTGACTTTCCCCCGCCGCGGTAGTCTAGTGGCTAGGTACTCAGCTGCTGACCCGCAGGTCGCAGGATCGAATCTCGGCTGCGGCGGCTGCATTTCCGATGGAGGCGGAAATGTTGTAGGCCCGTATGCTCAGATTTGGGTGCACTTTAAAGAACCACAGGTGGTCTAAATTTCCGAAGCCCTCCACTACGGCGTCTCTCATAATCATTATAGTGGTTTTGGGACGTTAAACCCCACATATCAATCAATCAATCAATTAGCAAGCGCATTTGATGGTGACACTTCGCTCATTTAAGCTTCTTGCTGTACCGGCTTTCCGCGAGCAATGCGCTCTCCACGATGCTCTAGCAGTCTTGACTACTGACGGAGGCGCGTTTGGGCTGTCACTGTATAAAAGCGTGCATCGTGGTTACAACAGCGCTACGCTCGCTGTACGGTGCCCGTATTGGCATAACACAGCAAGATTTCTCGGTGCCCGCGATCCGCAACGGCCAAGTCCGCGTCAGCGAGCTGCTTGCGTTTCTGTAAAGCGATGTGCGCTAAACACGGTCCCGCACAACGAAGCGGCAGCGATCAGCGGCCCAGCTCGTTTAGGTAGTCGCCTATTAAAAGCGTGCAGTAGGCCTAAAGTGACGCTACGCTACACGCGTGCCCGAGTATATAACCGGGTATGCTTACTGTGATAAGGCTTTTCGTCGGCGATAAGGCACACCGGCGCGATTGTCGATGGTCGCCACTTTGCCTTCGCGTTGTACCCGATGATTACTCGGAATATGTCATCGCCGCAATCGCGCGGGAGTTAGAAATATTTATCGGCTGATCTCCGCACTTATCATCAGAACGAAAAACTGTTCACGGCACATTGTGGCGTCTGCAAGTTCAGCGGCACATTAAAATACGTTAGTACAGTTAAAGCGGGTACACACTAACGAGGTTTGACTGTACTGACAAGGACCATCAAGCTGTTGGGATGCGAACTCCTCTTTGACCATGAGTTAGTCTAGTGTCCGGCCCATACGGGCCAGGAGGGCAATGAACTAGTTCATTGCCAAGCTCGAGTACTCGGCGGCCGAGCCCCACGACCACCCACCGCTGAAGAGGATACATATGAAGGGGTGATACGGCGTGGCATCGTAGAAAAACAAATATCATATCACCGCATCTGAGCACCTCCCCACAAGGACCTCGATAGACATGAAGCGCGGGATTGGCGCTGCCTGCAGACTAAGACATTGCCAAATTTACATATGCTTTACATCATGTACTCGGAGGCGTGTTTGACAAACGCATGCTGGAGAATGTGCGAAAAAGAGGGGAGACGCCCATGTCGTCTGCTATGGCGCTCATTGGCTACTACCGCTGCAAACGTCATTTCCACGCAATGCCTGACGCCCTCGTCTGTCCTCGCCGCCGCGGGGTGAGGAGCGGGTGATCGTGGTTCTGCGTTGTATCAGTATGCCAGTAATCAGACAGCTGGGGGGTTGTTTCCGAACTACTGATGCCGTAGGTAAACAGCGTCGGGACTGACTGCTTAGATAGGCGGCATCTGCACACTCGTGGCTTAACGGCGAGTAGTAGACGAACAAGATTTACGCGTTGAAGGGAGACGTACGGCCGTGGCTGTGGGGTTACGTAGCGTAGGGCGAGCTCGTTTTTCGCCACGCGTGTTTAGCTCATGCCCAAGTTTTAATTCCCTATAGTTGTTTCAATCCCCATTCTAACAGCCGCATCTAACGGCCGAACGCTGCCATTCATGTTTTGAGCAGTTTCCAGTGCTTGCTTGTACTTGCAAGTGTTAAACAGATTGATACCGACTTGCCTAAATCCAACATATTGTTTTGTACATACCAACCGGCTCAGTTTAGTTTGCTAATGCAGGTGAACTTTCTTCATTCTGTTTCTGAAAACACTGTTTACACTTGAGCGCAGCCTACGTGTTCAAATAGAGTTTATTTTTGTCGAGTTTATTAAACAGTTATGGAAGATCTATATTGCAAAAATGTCACATTAGCAGGTCCCGGAGTTCAGAAAAACTGCTGGGAGCCTATTGTGAATATGCGTGTTGCTTGCCTGAAGCCTGAAGCCCTCCACATGAAGGCAGCAAGACTGACTCACGGCGTAGGCTTAATGTGGAAGCTTAAAATAATGAAGTGGGTTAGTTGCTATGAAAAATTTTAGAAAAATGGGCTGAGACAGGAGGAAGCCGGACATTATTCACAGGATTTTTACTTTCTCTGTCCATTAGTACTTGCATACTTATAATAAAACACCTGATCCTCTCTGAAGCACGCTACCATATATGTAACATGTGAAGTTAGAAATTACTAATGCTTACTTTATTTGTGCGCATTGAATTTTCTACTTCCTTCTGCGATGCCCTCAGTTCTTTGAAGTAATACAAATAAATTATCTGGCATAAAAAAAAACATACTCTTGCAGAAATTTATTCAAAACTAAAGTCACCCTTAATCGTCATTCAGTTTTCTTTTGCACCATCTGCCTGTGATGTATCTTTTTGAGTATTTTGAAGAATGACTGCTGCACAAAGTCCGCAAAACTGCGGCAGGCATCACGAACCGACGTCAAGTGACTCCGAACTGACGTCGAGAACCGACGTCAAGCAACGTCAAGTAACTAGGCAGTTTATTTTAAAACAGGACATACTCAGTGATTGAACAACTGTTTCGCGTTTTTGAGCCGCTCTCGCTGCAGGCAAAAAAAAAAAAAAAAACTACTGGGGTGTATCATGAGCACTTGATAGTTTAAACTCGCAATTACTTACGATATGCATCGATTGTGTAGGCAAGACCGTCGGTAGCCTCGAAATTGCTCAATGAACAGTGATGTACGGCCGTACCTGCAATAGCGTAATAAGCTGACCAGATTAAAACTTGACATGCGTTTAACAGCCGTCACGAACATGCTGAGGGTTCTACGGGAAAAGCGAGCCCTGATGCGAGCGACGCTGCGGCAAACAAATACGTCTTGTGTGCAGTCTGTCTACGCAATTTGCCCGAGACTGTTTACTTACGGTTTCAGTAGTTAAGAAACAACCCAAAAGCAATTCGATTCACAATTAAAACAAACCACATTACACAGCTGCTATCAGTACACCCCCGACGCAGTTTGCCCGAAACTTTTTATTAAAATTTCAGTAGTTCGGAAACAACCAAAAAGCAATCTGATTCACAAAACACACCACACACACAGCTCTAAGTATCGGCGCTACCGGCAAGACCGCGGCGGCCTTGGAGGCTGGCGCGACAACCGCAAAAAAAAAAGCGAAAATTCTTACTGAACGCGGAAATGACGTTCACATAACTATAGCTGTCCAGAGCGACCTGTCACAGTCGACATAGGACATACGCACCCCATGCAAACGTGGTCGTGGGAGGTGCGACTTGCTGAACGGACCTTGGGAAGCCAACTGGTAACACTGAGTGATGCCCTTGGCAAGAGGGCCTCACCCGCCATGAACCACTCTTTTTTTAATATAAATGGTATCTCTCTCTCTCTCCGTCCGTCTGTGCATGCTTCCATCCGACCGTCTTTTCGCACGTGCGTCCTTCCGTTCATCAATCCATGTGTCCGTCCGTCCGTCTGTGCCTCTGTCATTCCGTCCATCTGGACAGAATGGCAAAGGCGCGGACGGATGGATGGATGCTTCGCCCCCTCATCATCGTTCCCTCCGTGCATATGCTGTGATTTTTTTTTTCCAAGGACTGAAGCTCCGTAGGCTCTCATCCCGCCGTCGAAGCACCCCGCCGCATCACCGCTCCTCACCTCAGGGTTTCCAGAACCAGTTAAGGTTCGCAGCGACGGCCGACGCAAGAACTAGTGACTCTTCAGTTCCATTTCGCATCATGCCTTACGTGTTTGCAAATAACATTCAGAGAAAGCGAAAACGCAGAAACAAAACACGAATGGCTCCGGGGATTTATGCTATCTGGTTACCAGGCAAGAAAATCGCTCTCGAATCCCGGTGCCAGACAATTCTGAAGCAGATTAAATAAAAAAACAAATCTAGCTGTTTCGTGTACGAATACAACCGATGAGCCAAGCTTCTTAGAAATTAGATGCAAATCACTATGCGCCTGATCTCGCTTCTGGCTTTCATGAAGGCGGTGGCATGGGGCAATGTTTCTAGAATCAGTACACTCTCGCGGCTCCGCTGATGAGCCGGCGCACGCCATGGCGACGCGCTTGCAGCAGCGAGCTGAAATGCGCGAGAAGTAGCCACTTGCGACGCGTTTCTCCGAATCGCTCCGGATGAATATATGCGGAGGAGCTAATCGTCCTTCTCATTGCGTCACGTGACCTTTTTAAAAGGTCACGTGACGCAAAAGGTCACGTGAAAGAAAAAAGAAGCGGGAATGCTGAGAAATGAGCACCATCACGTGATGGGCTAGTGGTGAGTTATAGAGGCGTCAAGTCATCGAGGAGGTTGTATCGTGCCGGCGGCAAGGTATCTTTTCATCTACTTTACATTAACATTTCAATTACATCTGATAACGTATTCCCTATACTTTCTTTTGCATTATTGTCTGTTATTTCTCATTATTACATTATAATTGCACTTTAGTTTGACAGATGCAAGCGCATTAGAGGTTCCGTATCAGCGCTTCAGATACCATGACTGTCTACAGACCATCGCAGGACGACTCTTACTCGCGATCAATCGTGACGTACTTTTAAAACATTGGGCACTTCAGCTACGCACTCGAGTCGTAGCTAGGCCTAACTCTGCTCTCAGTGTCGAGGTACGGCGAGACAAAGCCGAGCTTTGCAGGCAAGGACATCACGCCAACGGGCATGCGAAAACAGAAGCAGCAGCTTGCTTTGTCGCAAGCAACGAACCGCATCGCTGGCCGGCATAACTGGGGATGGGTATTTTACGCATCGGTGGCGGACCCCCTAGGCGTGGTCGCTGCTACTGTGCAGGCGTCGTAACGCGAGCCGCCGTTCGCGCTTGCGACCCGCCCGCAGAAAATCTGAAATAGCGAGCCGTGTTTGCGGCCCACATGTGGCCCGCAAACGCTAGTGTCGACGCTATGTGTAGTCAACGTTGGTGCAACGCCTGGTGTAGTGTTCGTGCATTTGAGTTTGCGGGGCAGCTAAAGTCCCTATATTGTTCCCTAGGAGGGGCAAACATTATTTTAAAGCTCCCTATGCATTATTCTAAAGCTCCCTAGTATCGCACGTCGGCGGCCCAAAACGCAAGACCAAGCATGCTGCACGCCAATTTTGCCTTAATAGGGAGTGTTAGAATAGCCCACTGCAAGCCCTTGCGGTACGGTCGCTGCCACTGCGCATTCGTCGTAACGTGAGCTGCCGTTCGCGCTTGTAGTCCGCCCGCAGAAAATCTGAAATAGCGTGTGGCCCGCAAGGCCTGCAAAGTGCTGGGGTCAAGGCTATGGTTTAGCTTCCGTGCATTTGGGTTTGTACGGGAGGAGGGGGGAGGGTAAAGCCCCTAGATTTTTCGGGGGGGGGGGGTAAACTTTATTTTATATTCTAAAGCTCATAGGGCACCCGTAAAGCCGGCTAAGGCTATTCTAAAACTCCCTATTATAAACCCTTATAGTTACTTTTGGGAAGTTTGAATAATAATATTCTGGTGTGAATCCAATAGGAAACATGATGAGAAAAATATTCAAAAGTTCGAGTATACATACACCTCTTAAAAGCCCAGTATGTCTAAGACTAGCTGACGCACAAATGCCCGAGGTGTATCTGGTAATGTTGTTTGTTAGAATATAAAAAGCATTCTTTCATTTAAGAAGCGTATTTGTCAGCACTACTCACTGTTTTCCCCCCTTTGTTAAAAAAAAATCTTGAAGCATGTTTTGTGGCTGATAATCACAATGAATTCTGGCTGAGTGATCTCTAATAGCCTGGCAGCCTTAAGCCACCCACTTTTTATGCAGTGCAGGTAATGTGGTACCTGGTGTGATTCTGTTTCTGCCACATGATATTTCATACGCTAACGTGACTCCTCGCCTGACTTCGACAAAAAACTTCATAGTTTTTTTTTTTTTCGAAGCAGTTTCAAGCACTGACATGGCTGCGTGATAAAATACTAGACTACCGTGGAGAAACCTGGGTGTGATTCTGGCTAGGACCCTGTTTTATTTTTGTTTGCTTTATGCCCATTATGTACAATAACTGCGATTGCCACAGGTTGTGGTAAACAACATTGCCACCAGAATCAGCTGTTGCAGTGAGCTTATAACAGCTTATGCTGTGTAGTAGAGGAAGAGCTTAAGAGGCAGGGACAAACAAACAAAGATTGACAGCAGTGTTCGTGGAGTGGCTGAGAAACATAAAGAGGACTCGTATATAATTAATAAGGCATGAAATGTTGAGACTTGGGTGTGATGGTAGTTGATAATAAATACTAAGACGCAGCAGTCAGGCCTGGGACGCAGCGGAGGGTGCTAGAACTTGTGTTCGGACAGGCTGCCATTGGAATATGAACTTGGCTACGTTCAACGCTAGAATGCTATCAAGTTAAGGCGAGTCTATCTAGGCTATTTGAGGAATAAGAGGTGTTAAATATGATATAGTAGAGCTGAGCTAAGTTAGGAGGACATATGAGGCTTATACAGTGCTGAAGTAGGAGGAGGAAGTAAGACTTTATTCAACCATGGGATTCGGCACGTATGTCCCAGGGTCCTCCCCGCACAACCTTGCTGTGCTATGCATTCACGGGTTCATGTAGTTGTATGATGTGGGTGGCCGGGTCAGTGGCAATCTGCTTGGGCGGGTCCGTCGAGCGCAGCAGGGTCTCCTATTTTTTCCCATATGGTCAGTGGCCCTGGGCCCCCTAGAGGAGGGTCCTCCGGGCATTTGAGGAGAGTGTGGGTAAAGGTAGCGTGGGCGTGAGCGCATTGAGCACAGGACGGTGTGTATGTTTCCCATCTAGAAGTGGGAAAGGAAATTGGGGATGGAAGTGTGCGGGTCTGGTTGTGGTGCCATAATATTTGATTCAAATTGTCCGGGATTGGTGATGATGATGATGAAAAACATTTAAGCTATGCTCAGAAATGGCAGCGGGCGGTGCTTAAAGGGTCACCCTGTACAAAATACTAGGTGGGCACCCCCTTTATGGGAGCCCATTGGCGTCGGCCACAGCCCGGGCACGCTCGACCAAGGCCCGTTGGGCCGTCAGCTCAGAGCAGCTGAGCAGAGCTGCCTCCCAGTCCTCCCGGGAAGGGTTCAGTAGAGGGGTGACGTTGGGAGTTTTTCGACACGGCCACACCATGTGGATAATGTCAGAGGAATTTTCCTCACACACTTCCTCGTGCAAGCGGGGTTGAAGGGTTACAGGATTGCCGGGCACAATAAAGTTTTGGTGCAAAGGCAAAGGAGGGTGTGTTCCTCTGCATTTGTGAGGCCCTTACAGGGTTTGGGATAGATCTGATAGCCAAATTTATAGAATTGAGTGACCTCCTTGAATGTATAGGTGGTATTAGGTTCGAGGTCCGAATCGTAAGGGGACGAGGATTTTGCCCGAAGAGTGAGCATGCGGGCAGCGGCATCGGCCGACTCATTATCATGGGGTCCCATATGAGATGAAGCCCAAATGACTGTTCAGTGCGCAAGGGCACCTAGGTACTGGCTGTTCTGTGAAATTTCGTCCGCTAAGTAGGAAGCGTAGCCCTGTTCAATATTGCAACAGGCACCCTTGGAGTTGATGATAATGACCCTCAAGTCAAAATCTGTGGCGGCTAGCAGGATGGAGATCTCTGTGTGCATAATGTATTGCGCGCGGAAGGCAAGTCCATTTACTGCGGTGTTTTGGTGAACGATTGCAGCCGTGTACCAATCCTTGTGATGAGAGCCGGAGGCGTCCAGGTATAACACTCCGAATTTATGACCGTAGTGGTGAGCCAAGGCTTCCGCCCGCGTGAGGCGTCAGTCACTGTGGTTGTCTCTGGTCATGTTAGCCGGAAGAGGGCGCACATGCAGGGAGTATTTTTAAACTTCCGGAATCAGTATGCACTCTTCCGTGCGTAGTGAGTGATTGATGTGTAGTCGGGCAAGGAGGCCTCGACCCGACGGGATATTAAAGAGCTTAGCATATTGGTTTGTGTGCGCCTCTCATAGTTCCTTGAAGGTTTTTACCATACCCAGGCCCAAAAGGTGTTCAACGGAAGGTCGAGGTCGCGCTTGTAGATTTTACGGAGAATGACTTCCAGTGCGTTTTCATCGAACTTGCGCAGGCGGAGGTATGGAGCCGAATACAGGACAGGGCCGGTTACAAACGCATGAGCCAGCCGCAAGGCATCTTAGCAACGTAATTCGCCGCGCCTGTTGGAAACCTGGTGGACCATTCGACCCACCTGGTCCCCCACTTTACACATTTTGTCCAATTTTGTGTCTGCTCTGCAATTTTTGTGAATGAAAAGCCCCAATACTCTAGTTTCGTCGCGTTCGGGTATGGGACCACTGTGAAGGGAGAGGTCGAATTTCGTGGTGCACTGTGGTGATGCGCATATGTGCACGAATTCAAATTTGGACGGGGAGCACTGAAGGGGGCAGCGACTGGCGTAGTCGTCAGCGATGCCCGCCGCTGACGACTACGTCGAGGTTGGCCTCCATGTCTCTTGACAAGCCGTGTGACACCCATATAGTGATGTTCTACTTAAACGCTTGCATTTAAACGCTGTCATGTTGAACATGCACTTAAACGCTGTCATGTTGAACTTGCACTTAAACGCTGTCATGTTAAAATTTGGAGCCGGGGAGTACACACTGAAATTACCAGAACACATCCACTTGGGCACGAACAGCGATTCAGCACGGAGTGGCCTTGAACGAGAGCACAGTGAGGGCGGTGCGGGCGTTTTTCCTTCTTCGCTAGTTGAGTTTCACGACAGAGTTCTGTGCCGGATTTTGTGATGTTTTCAAGGTGCCCGAGCGAGCGCAGTTTCACCTGCTCAAATATTCTTGCTCTGTGGGTTTAGGGATAATGATAATCTTGCCAGGGTGCCTTCTTTCATGCATTAATTAAAGTATTCTGTAATTTGGAATCGATTTATCATCCAGGTTATGGAGCGTAGAGTTAGTAATACTGTCTTTTCCTCTTGCATAGTTTGTGCAGATGTTTTTAGAGGGCCATGCGAGCCTCTTGCTCTGAAATATTATTGTGCAGGGTCTTATTCAGGGCTTCTGTATAGTGTAGGAGAGGCGAGGTATTTGGTGGCATGTGTGTTGTGAGGAGTTGGTCCAGAAGCGTGTTAGGGAAAAGCATGAAGTTGTGAATTAGGCGTGTAATGTGATATCGTGACGTCCGTGTATGGGTGTACGGGACCATTATATATCTTTGAGTGAATGACTGAGTGTGAGGTGCAGGCTAGTGTCCATGGTTACTGTATTGCTTATTCGAGTTGGTGTGGGTAAGTTAAGTGTAGTGAGGTGCAGTTCTTGGACAGTAGTCCAAAGCATGTGACCCCGTGCTGTGATGTACCGATAACCCAATTCAGTATGCCGAGAGTTAAAATCATCACCTATGAGTTGGGGGTTTTGACCTGCGTTGCAGTGAGTTCTTTGCAATAGTGCCTCAAGAGTAGCCATGGCCTGGTGTATGCTGCAATAGATATGGGCTATAAAAATGGGATGTCTGCCAAGTTTCGTGGGGATAATTTGTCCCTGTGCTCTAAAAAATGACAGCTGGTTATTACCACTGAAGTTTAAAAACAATACTCCCTTTAAAACAAACTCTAAAGGACCACGATAATTTGTTCATCTTATCAGGAGTTTGTCTTATCAGAAGTTCCCTCAAAAACCAAATGCTAACATGCCGAGTATGCCCAAATATGTTGCTTGAAAACACTCGATGGAGTATATTTACTATTGGGATAAAAGGAACAAGAAAAAGCATTTATTTGGCTCAGCTTGATAAAAAGTAAGCTTTCGAGTAGAGTATTTAGACTAATTTATAGAGCACTCGACTTCATGAGTTCATAATAAATATGCTCATGAATAAGTTGCTATCACATTTAACAATAAAACTAGTAGAACCCTGTTTTGACGATTAGAAAAAGATAAAAGAGAAAAGCACAATTTTCCTATAAAGAATAGAAAATTTTATTTCTGGCTGTTCACCTTCTGAGAGGCTGTTTTACCGGCCTTGCTGTCACTTTTGGATATGCCTCCTTTGCATACCGCTACCTTGACAAAGCAAATCTATGCCAAGTTTCTTATCAAAGTCTGTAAGCTTTTCTTTGAGATTCAAATATTTTATTTTCAATCCTCACTAATTTTTCGCGAACAACATGCAGCTGAAGATTTCCGTTTACGCTATTCACAATCACAAGCCTTGAGCACACAAAAAAGACAGGACACAGCTATACTTAGTGTGCAAAATTACCTTCCTTTGGTGGGCACTTACATAATGAAAATGGCACATCACAATTTGCTGCATTTCATTGGGAACAGATACAACGCTTACAGGCCCTACGCGAACTGACCACATAAGCTCAGGCACCATTGTGTGATGGCGATGACAATGCATCTGATTCCTCTGATGGGTGTGCTAGGGCCACATATGTGGTTTGGGTTTCATGTGAATATAATGCACAGACAATCTTTGTTCCCGTTGTAGCTTCCGTATGGCTTTTTTTTTTTTGCCCTCCTTTCTTTGCATTTTTCCTTCTAGCCAAGCTGTTGTGTTCTGTTCTACACTGCACTCTAGTTGGGGAATTGAAGAACGCGAGAAGAATACAAAAAGACGAACACTTTTTATTGCTTTCTTTGCTGATAAAGGTGGCCCTTTCTCTACCTACCAGCTTTATGCGCTGACCATTCTTTTACACTTATCTCGCTTTCTTCCTCCACGTGGCAATTAGCTTTCGGTTTGCTTTGAGTCTTCGTGCTAGGAAGTTTTATTATTATTTTTTTTTCCATATTGCTTTCTCTTGTTTGCTTGTATGCCCCCATTAAGACTATAAGTTAGTAGTGCAGAATCCCCGTCATTGTCGTGCGCTGCGATAGTTTGTTTTAACAGAAGAAGCCTGTCTCGCAGTTCGTCTTAAGTATTTTTTTGCATTGAACCTATCAGAAACGAAACAAACACTCTCATGTTGTTCACCTTTAGCGAAAATTCGTATTAACAGAGTTTATCTTAACGGGAGTTCACTGTGTTTGTATCACGTGAGCACTTTCGAAAGGCCATGCAGTTCCTGGCTATCAAAATGCCACAAACGATAGCTGCCTGGTGGGCGTCGCTGATGCATTATAATATGGGTGTTGGCAACTTGTCTTCTTTGTACGAGAGCCAGAACATGGAGTAGTCAGGGTCGCTTGACACATTCTTGCGTGGCCTCAATGGAGTTTTGCACTAGCAAATGCACACGGCAGTTTTAAGTGGCCGTTTAATGGCTCAGGCATTTTTCGCAAGAGTAGTGTAGTGCTGTAGATTTTTATTTTCGTATTCATGTCATCTAAGGTTAATAATAATAATAATAATAATAATACTTTTATTTTACCAATACAGTGTTGATGGAGGGAGTGAGAAAAAAAAGTGACAGGCCGCTTGACTATTAAAATAAATTCACTTAAAAGGCCGAATATGTCTGTTTTTGTTAAAACATTTCAATAAATCGTTGACGAAACTGGCATGGGATACATGGCAACGGCACGATGAACGCAAGTATGTTGCTGTTTTGTGTATCTGCAGTTTACACATTTCAGGTGGCAAAAAATACTTTGATAAGTAATTCATTACACTCACTTTTTTTAAAAGCATACTTGTGCGATCCCTTTCTTATTACGGTAAATGCAAATGCACTGCGAAGGGAGGGCACGTTGCCGCTGTTTTCGCGTTCGCAGCTCAGTGCTTATCGAAGTTTCGATAGAGTTGTTGTGTGCTCTGTTGACTTGATAGATTGTTGACGGCTTTGGAAGTGTACCACGTAGCAGCTCATGCTTGACTATTGAGTCAATGGGGTATCACTTCGAAAGCCTTCCAAACACCAGTGTGACGCAGGTATTAAACCTGAAAATAAAGATCCTACTCTAAAGCTGCATGTATGGGACTTCAACAATTTTTCACATGTGGTGCAAGGCTTGAAAGCTCGTATTTTCAAATCTATATTGCCTGTCTTGAACAGTGTTTTGTGACTATATACTAAAGTTTAGTTTTAATACTTCCATCTTTTCCAGGAACATTTTGCAGGTGGCACTAGTTTCCATCATTTTCATTGTTCATGAAAGCAAATATATTAACAGAACTAACTGTCTGTGTACTTATACTTATTTGTTAAGGTGATAAGGCGTTACTTATTTTGTGTATTACATTTCTGCAGGGTCTTCACAAGCAAAGTCACACGAGGAAAAATCTTTTGTCTCGTGCTCAGTACAGACAGACACACCACACGAACTTGGAAACCTCACCAAAACGTTGACCTTAAGCAGCCGAAGCAGTAAGTCGGGAGGAGCGTCCGAGAGAGCCACTGTCAGTGTTCAGCCAACACTCCTGGACAAAGCGTACAACAAGATCTTCGGTGAAAAGCGTGTCTCCAAGGAGAAGAAGACCTTGCTGCCTGACGAGAAAGGCCCCATTGAAGAGTTGGACTCGATGTTGGAGTGCTACAGCAAAACTGGCGGCATGCGCTCGTCTGGCCGACAACAGCAGGAACATAATGGGGGCACATGGCCCAAGTACCGGGGACCTCCACTCCAGCTAGGCGAGGCCGGAGTGGCCAACACACTCCAACCTCACAAGCGACGAGAGCGCAAGTCCCTGGCATCCTTTACAAGACAGCTGCAAGTTCCCTCCTATGCAGACTTCCCTGCTGAGCTAAGCTCCCCTTCTAGTGGCAACTGCACCTCAAGTTCAGGTTCCTATGCATCGCCAGGCAGTCCCCCAAAGGTTCCTACGGGTGTCCAGCAGAGTTCAGAGCGGGTTTCGCTGCATTATGCAGCTGGCCTACCTGAAGACCGCCTGGACTACTCAGTGGTGTCTGCACACAAAGATGTCCTTGAAATGTACCAGCATCGGGGAGGCTTGAAGAGTCGGCCTCACTCTGCCCATTACCCGCGTGAAGCCTATGCCAAGCCTGTCACGCCCTATGCTGATGTCCTCCTCTCCGATCATGTACATCAGAGTCTCCGTGCAAATGTGCCTCTATACCCACAACCGCGAGGCCACCAACATGCCTACTACCCGTCATACATTTCACGTAGTGGAGACTCGCTCCTAGCAGCTGACGGGGCTGAGAGCTTGCGATATGGACCATTGGGCGGAGCAAAGGGGGATGGTCGTTATACACCCTCTCCATGCCCATCCCAGTACAGCTTCTCAGGCACTTCACCAACTCACAGCCTGGACTTCCCTCAACATTTCCAACCTGTGGTACCAGCCCCTAAGCGCCTTGTGCCCACGCATGTGCATGGACCCTTTCGTCCCGAAGAGACTTACCCACAGCCCTCATATGATGGTTTGGCTACATTTCCAAAGCGCAACCAGCGCATACGAATCCCATCAACACCAAGTGTCACTTCGAAGTCATCTGCAGGAAAAGTGTCTACAAGCTCAATAGAGAAGGCTCCATCACTCACTGATCATAGCAGCCCAATGCCAGCTTTTACAGTGGAACTGCTCACTCCCAATGGGTCTCGGGCCATCAGTGAGCTTAGAGGCCGAATGTAAGTCTTCGTAGAAACATTGATAGCTTCCCACAACTAGAGTGGTACAACATAAGGCATCGGGAACATACATAATGGCTGGAGAGATTTTTTCTTGTTTTATTTTTTTGAAAATGAGGCAGTCTTCAGTGTACTGATTTACCCTGTATTCAGAAACGCTCCTTGACTTGAACTTGACTTGCAACTGCCTTCAATGCTGCACAAACGTGTTTCAAGCGTAGCGGATTTAGGCTGTGTAAAGGCACTGCATATGCACAAATGCATTTCAGATGTGCTGCATTGAAAGCGGTGGCAAGTCAAGTTCTAGTTAAAAAGAGTTTCATAATACGGGGGTTAATTTCATTCATGTTCATGGGAGTTAGTTCCAGTCATATAAATTCCATTCATGCTTATGAGTTCAAACCATCAAGTAACTTCTGTTCTGTGCAAATCACCTGCTATGCTACTGCAGAATTGACTAGGACACAGGGGATTACTACACAGAATTGGTTATAATAGGGCCTGTTTTTCTAGCTTTACAGAAGTGAAGGTGTGCTCATAGCAATTTTCGACCTGTAAAATTGAATACAAATCAAATGGTGCCTGAGTTGATTCGAATAATAAATTTGATGTTTTTCATGTTTTTACCTATATTATGAGACAATATCGACATCCTAGTATTCACAACATTAACAAGTATCTCCTATATTATTCTACGTCAGTGCACTTTGCTTTTTAAAGGTACACATGCACCATTCAGAAAAATCAATGTCTTCATGTAAACAATCTCTTTGATTTGTGTGAACAGTTACAGTATACTAGGTGTAGTTTCGCTGTGTGGGCAGCATCGCACACTGTACTGCATAATTTCTTCATTTTTATGTTTATTTGAAATGTGCAAGCATCAAGTACATACCATATTGATTCCATGTTATGATATATACCTGCCAGGCCTCCCGGATTATCCGGGAGACTTCCGGATTTCGACCATTTTTTACGTTTGTACGGTTTACGTTTGTACGGTTACTTTAAAAAATATTGCTCGCTTATTTTGCACTCCTGGACACGCGTGAATCGCGGGCATGAAGAGAGCTTGGACATTTAGAGGTTTTCGACAGGCGTATCCCTCGCTGAGCAGGCTAGCGCAGTCATACGTGAAACAGGCTGCAAGTGTGAAGTCCCTTCTTTCAAACAATTCCTCCGAAACACAGTCCCAAGAATATCATGCCTGAACACCCAAACCTGCCCTACAGGGGCATCTGCGCAAGCAGGCATTTGTTGCGTCGCGACACCGCGGACCGGAGCTAACGGGGGTATTTCGACTCCCTCCCACACCTAGCCGTGCGTGGCTGAGCCGTGTTCGGGGAAAGGGGGATCCTGGGGGCTGAGCGACGCCAGGTGATTGAACCTTTAAGGCGGTGGTCTCATTCCGGCGACATGAACGCACCATTTTTGCCACTTTTCCTACTGATGTGGCAGCTGTTCTCCTTGTTTTGTATAGTTGACTTATATACATTAATAAGCTTGATTTTCGTACATTTGAAATATGTCTATTAAGATAAAATCAACCGTTACTATTTGGAGGTGGGTAGGCAACAATAAGTGCTAGCGCGGTTTGGGGTGACTGTGTCTCTGTTGCGACCATTTTCTGGAAAATCTGCTACACTTATAGCACTGTTTCCTGCACAGCACATTCAACATATATATCTATTTCCTCAGTGTAGCAAATTTATGTAGCACTTCTACTTCACTGTTGGTGTTTCTTTGAAAACAGCCTTGAAAACAGCCAGGTTCAGTAACTTTAGCTGTAGACTGGCCGCTAACTACTTGCTAGAGGAGGTTTATTTCCGAGACATGCATAGAAAACAACATTCCCCATGTTAAGTTCATTGATTTATGCTTTCTGGTTTTTTCTTTTTAATGATCTAAATTGGGCAATTTTCTCAATACATGGAGCTACCTCTGCCCATATTCGTGGGAAGTTAGTGAAGCTCTGTGGCTGAATTTGCACATAGACGAACTAGAGCCCCTGATCTATTTCCTCAATTTAGTGTTTTTCAATGAAGCTAGCAGAAATGCGAAACGAAACATGTAAATTGTCTCAATTTATCATGCCCCAAATGCCAACTAAACTGCAGCAATCTTCAAATGGCATTGAAATCTCAGCATGAATAGCTGACTATACAATAGTTCCTGTCTCCCGATATAATTATACACACAAATCATACACAAGTTGTGCATGACCACTAAGAAATCAACTTTTTTTTTTACCACTACATCGAAAAGCTCCCTGTTTTTCCGAGGGTGGCATGCAAAAATATTTTACCTCGGGAGAGAATGTCTTTTCTAACTTAAAATCATGCATTCCTTCAGTCCCCACCCAACTAGCCCTCCACCGCCCACTCCTCCAACCTGTGTTTTGTTCTTGCCTCCCCTCAGGTGAATAGCGGAAAGCAAGTCTTTTGTCCTCTGAAAGGTGGGGGGGGAAGGTCGTCAGGTGAAAAGGAAAGCCATATCAATGGAATGTCTCTTGTGGGTGTGGGCGTTTATTTGCGGCCCCACTCAGGCTATACTTTGAATAAGCGAGGGGTGATCAACTACAGACAAAAGAAAGCAGAAACGCCGACAAAAAATGTGGTTGGCTGGGCTTGTTGTTATGAATCACAGAACTTGCATTGACGTCACTTTGGTTGGCCTCTTCAAGTACCAACTAGCTGAGCCACTTCCAATTCTTTGTGTTCCCCCTTAACGTGGCTGGCAAACAGAAAGATACAGAGATAGCACCAAAGGATGCGAGCGGTGAATGGCTCTCTGTCATTGCTGTCATTGACGTCACGTGAAAGTTATGTATAGCAGTAAAAAGCATAAATACAAGACGAGGCACACATTAAGGAATACCTCAAAAACTGTTTTGTACTTGCTGAGTTCGTTTTTATCATTGTTACGGATCAAACACCTCAACAAATATACACAACCTCCACATCAATCAAATGGGGGCCAGTTGAGCTACGCCGCGGCAAGAGTGCGTCTCGCGAGAGTAGGGTCAACTGCGTTTGCTGCGCTCTAAACTTGCTAGATTAGGCTGCAAGTGAAAATTTGGCAGGATATGCCAACTTGAACTAGCCATAATTTGCCAAACTGGCAGTCTTTCGAACAACCAGAAGCTTAGGTTACATGGCGAAGGAACAGCACATTTAGTCAAACATCATTTGCCTTATCCTACAGAAGAACGAGATGGTGTTTTGAGTATAATAATTTTGGGAGAGAGAGGGGATTTTAGACAACGTTACTTGGTGCTCTTCCTGCATAGGGGAAGGATAACTTACTGTTTCGCTTACATCCAGGTGTTGTAAGCCAGAGGGTTACGATTGTGCTGTGTTACCAGCAAGGGCTGCAGGAATAGCGTCGCGATTTTCTACTGGGTATCACAAAGGTCCACAAAGGTCAAGGTTTTGACAGTGGCAGAGTGGACAACTATGTTTTAAGCCGGCTGCTATTTATTCCTTCTTTTTTATTTGTGAGACCACCCTGTTTCCTGGATTGCTTTGGTGCAGGAGTGTATATATATATATATAGTAGCTTGACATACGAAAATACCTGGTGATTACTCCGTAAATATAACATTCTATTTACATGTTATTGGCCTCAATTATTTCTCGAGAGAAATAAATCTTTAATGGATAGATCGCTTGTGTCGGGGTGTGATATGGGATAGAGGGTGGTAGGAAATAAAGAAAAGGAAATCCACAGTTTGATATGATGACAGCTGCCTGGCTCAGACTACGACTGAATAGTGGCCATCAGTAAATAAGGTAAGAATAAAGGGCAGCGACAGAGGGGATCATTTACATATATGCACACAAGGATGCAACATCTCATGGTTCGCTTGTGATGTAACATCCGTGATATAGCTCGTCACTGAACCTTGCATTCCGGCACTATTTTGTCACGTAGGGTAGCTGGCCAGGCAGCCTACGTGAGTGGTTTGTAGCGTGAAAAGCAGTGCTCAGCAGAGGACAAGTGAGCGACGGTTTCTAGAGAAGCAGAGAGAGAGAGACAAAGGTTTGTTGTTGAAAAGAAAAAAAAAGCCCCTGCTCAGCGCTTCATTTCACCGGATCGCGGCACTTCTCGCGCCCCCTCCTCAACCAGTTTGGGGCGTCCTCACAAGTTTGGGTAGCACAAGGGGGGGGGGGGGGTCAGGGCAGTTCTCCCCCTTTGAGTCTTTCCCCCACTCTGTTACCTTTTCATTCCCTTTCCCGTTCCGGTTGAGGTGTCCTCTTTGAGAGACAGTTATCGTTGGTGGGGTGGTAGAGAGTGGTAGGAGTAATGGGAGAAAAGGTTAGCATTCACTCGTATAGACCGCAAACCATTACATTTGAGCTGTGCAGGTTGGTGGTGCAAGCAGTAAAACTAAAAAAACAGACGTGGGCAGAGCAAAATTATATTTTGGGAGAACTTCAGAATGGATTCCGAATCAATAGGCAGTTAGACAATAACCTGTTTGTTCTACTGAGTGCATAGATACATCTAAAATAGAAAGCAGACCTTTGTATGTAGCTTAGCTGAGCATCACTGGGGCGTATGACAACGTTAAGCAGGAAATGTTTGGGACATATTGAAGGAAGTGGGCATAGGTGTTGACTGTATGCAGCTTTTGAGATAAATATACCGATAAAATACAGTTCACATAGAATGGGGAGAAATAAGTAGCAATGACAGCATTGAAATTAACAAGGAGCTGAGACAGGGATGTCCTTTGTCCTTGCTGTTATTCATGCTGTACATGGTGAGGATGGAAAAAGCGCTAGAAGGTAGCAACATTGGATTTAATCTGTTCCACAAACAGGCTGGTGCGATGATTGAGCAGAAGCTTCCTGGTCTATTTTACGCAGACAATATTGACCTATTTACGGACAGTCAAAACGATATACAGCAGCTGGTAGATATATGTGGAAGGGAAGGCGGGGCTCTAGAACTAGGAGTCAAGTGCAACAAAATGTGGATTGATAGTATTCAATGATCACAAAGACCAGGCAATCTCAATACTGGGCCAAGAAATTCCGAGAGTAAGCGAGTGCAAGTAGTACCTCAGAGTATGGATAAATAGGGAGATAGGTATATGGAGGTACAGGAAAAAACATTGGCAGCAAAGGGAAAGAGGAATGCTGCAATAATGAAGCACAGAGTATTACGGGGATAGAATTTGTACAAAGTCCTTCGAGGTCTGTGGAAAGGCATGATGGTTACAAAGCTTACATCCGGGAACTCAGTGGTGTGTGCATGAAGTCAGAGGTGCAATCAGGAGTAGATGTAAATCAAAGGACTGTGTGCTCACGGGAAGACGACGAATGAGGCTGTAAAGAGAGATATGGGATGGACAGGCTTTGAAGTAAGGGAAGTTCAGAGCGAAATGAGATTTGAAAAGAGACTTAGGAAAATGAAAGAGAGTAAATGGGCAGGGAAGGTGTTCAGTGATTTGTATAGGAAAAGCATGGACACAAAGTGAAACAAAAAAAAAAAAGAACTAGGAGGCTCACCAGTAAATGTATGGCTGGCAGTGTGGGCGATATGGCAACAAGGAACATTAAGGGAAAAGTCAGAGACTGAGATGATTTATTAGATGACAGTGATGGAAAAGGAGCCGGCTCTCAGTAACTGCCGAAAGGGCAAGAACAAAATAAGGCGGGAGAGGTTTTATGATAATCAAAAGGGAAGCACTTAACTGTTCGAAGCGAGGTTGGGTTGCCTTAGAACGCATAGTCATAAAGGGAGATTCAATAGAGAGGAAGAACAATGTACATGCTGTGGGAGAGCTAAGGAAACGATGGAACATGTTCTGATTGAATGCGGCGATATCCACCCAGGTATACGGGTTGGCACAAGCCTACATGAGGCTTTGGGTTTTAGGGACAAGCATGGAAAGCTGGAAATGCAGTGTCAATTTTGGTTGTTTTGCTGATAAAATGATGCTCACAAGAAAAGCATTTTTGCAGACGACCCAAACCTGGCGGCATGCGAAGGATAGTGATTGAAAAGAGCCTGGAGCCTCTTGGAATACAGATTAAGTGTGGTGCTGGCGGCACCATTTTTGTGTCTTCTGTGTCCGAGAATAGCATAGCTGCCGAAGCCGGCCTTCAGGTTGGAGACCAGCTGCTGGAGGTAAGCGGGCATGCCCGTTTAGTTGGGTTACTTGATGTATCAGAATGATAAAAGTTACGCACATTTGTTTACAGGTATGCGGGATAAACATGCGCAACGCCACTTACCAGCTGGCAGCCAATGTTCTTCGGCAGTGCAGGGACAGCATTACAATGCTCGTGCAGTTCAATCCTGACAGTGAGTCTCTCACTTTGTTCTTACCATATATTATAGCGTGGGCCTCAACACAATAAATTGTGCTGCCATGGAATGCCTGTTACAGGAACTGGAGAAGGTAGTAGTCTTAAGGGGCAGCATCTATGTATTGACTAGCCTGAATATAGAGACTTTCTCAGGTCATGTGATGCGTCTGGGGTTATGTTTTTCATTTTGGAGTTGAAGCATGACCCAATATTACTAGAGCAATGTGGAGTTGCTCACTGTGCCGCACAATGTTGCGCTTTGCTGTGAGCAACTCCACAGAATGCTGCAAGCATAGATTAAGGTTTCTACAAAGAGGGCAGGTGTAGGACTGAGGTTTAGATGGTGACCGTTAGTGACTGCATGGGTGATTATGCAGTGATATTAAAGGAGTCATGACACCCAATTTTCAACCATGATCTGTGTTGTGTGGGTTGATTCTTCTATGTTCACAGACAAGCTAGCGAAATTTGAGCGAATTCGGTCGAGCGGTTAATTTATAATCGAACATTTTTATTAACGAGCGAGTGGCCTGAGAGTCCGGCAACACTGGCATGATCACTAGCTCTGATGTCATGAACCGCTTGCTGGGCGAGCTGCTGCACGGTCTGCATTACGGAGGACAATCGTGTTCTGTGGTCAGCTGCGCTTGCAATCGAACTTTTTCTGCGTTCAACTTGCCACTCGAAACAAATGACTTCCAGGTGTTGAAACAATGCCACCACGTCATCCACGCAGGGCTGGTACTTGCAGCAAGCAATATCAGAGGTCGAAAAGTGTCCTGTGAATGTGCAATGCATATGACGTTTGCCACTACAGAAACTTCTGGCAAACAGCGAGGTTGAGCGCAGGTTGAGCTTCACACTTGCTGCATATGGTGATGGTAACGGTAATACACCGCAACACTTGCGACTCACTGACACGTGTGGATCACGCGGCCAGCAACACTCGCAACACTGACCGCGTGCGGAAGGTGCTGTTTCGTAGCAGACGACGACACTGCTTCTTCGGCTTGTGACGTTACGTACGCTATGACAAAATGGCGGTCGCCGGGAGTGGGCAGAGTTTACAGCCAATGATTTCTACGGCTTATTGTGAACTGAAATGATCTCTTACAGTTCAGTTTTCACATGTGTACAAATATATTTGACCCTCCACCTTCCCTTTTTGCCGAGAACCGTCAATTGTTGGGTCACCATGTCATGACCCCTTTAAGAATGATAATTGCAATAATTGATTCATTTCCCGTTGAGCATTTAAGGGCACAGTAACAATTGGGAAGAACTTCATGAGGTCACATGTGCCACTCGCGTTATGCGTACACAATTACTTAAGAGGACGAAGTTGTGAGAGATTCAGGACATTCAGTTATACCCCCTAGAATTATGCATCAGTACTTTTTGTGTCAAGCATTTTGTGGTTAACACGTTCGCTGCGGCGTAGGTGGGTCACAGCCTGTGCTCCCTGTATGTGGTTTCGTATTGCTTGAATTTAACTCCTTGTGGGTGCGGTAACACTATGACACTTAAATGCAGAGGTATGATTTTCGTTGCAGCAGGATTCAAGTTTCTGGTGTTAAAGGCTATGACCCACCGGTGACCCATGACACACTCACTCAAAATTTTTGTGCTATGTGCGGCCTGAGCCACCGGTGACCCACATGTGGGAGCTCTACATTTTGTGCTATTGGCTGAAGTTTGAAATTGCTCCTAATATGTATTGGTCTGTTACATTGGACGTGAGATGTTGGGGTTGTTTCTGATGAACCAAGTGGTGGCACGTTGCTCCATTGTGTTGCTTGCAAACGTTTCTCACAGTTTTTGGAATACTTGCCATTAGACTAAGTGTAGGAGTTTTTGCTGCTGCTTCAGACCTTTTCAGCGCACTTAATGGAGGCTCGTGTCTTTTACGGGCACAAAAGAAAGCACAGCAATGAGGAAAGAAACAAACTTACCACAGAAATGGACCTCATCTGTTCTTTTTTTTTTTTTTGTGGCAAGCACTTTGTATTTAAAGCTACATTTACGCGAAAAAGGTGAAAAACAGCTTCGTATCACTCAAATAAACACACCAAACGCCCGCTGAAAAGGCGGCAGTGCCATTTTGTTGGTTGATATTCCTGCTAAGTTTTCACTTTTATCTGTCTAATATATAATTCTATCACAGAAACTAACTTCATGTGCTTTCTTGTGGCAAGCACTTTGTATTTGAACATAGATTCATGCAAAAAAGGCAGAAAACAACTTTGCATCTTTTGAATAATGGCACTAAATGAGCACTGCAAAAGTGGCAGCGCCGCCTCGATAGAGCAAAGAATAGAGGCATAGCCGCATGTCCCATCGGTGGGTCACGACGCACCTGGAGGATATAATCAATAGACCACTGGTGGGTCACTCCGCACCTAAAACCAGACCTACAGAAAGCATGCCGCAATTAAAGGGCTCCTAAACCACTCCAAGGTTGTAACCATCTAGGGGTGCATTCTGGATTGGCAGTGTAAACAGACATTGATACTTCGAATGTAGGCAGCAGTGTGAGTCTTCGTGAGCCTCAGTGTAAAAGACTTTCTGGGGCAGAGGCTATAAGGTAATTCTGTATGGCACGTGGAATAGTCAACACTGCTAAAACAACAGCCTGGAAATTCATATTTATTGAAAACTCGAATAAAATAGTTCATGCCTTCACGTACATACCAGTGAAAGCAATAAAGCTTAATTTTCGTTGCAGGTCACAATGAATTCAAATAAATTAATAAGGTTGATAGATAATGAGTTCATTCATTCTATATGTCCCTTGATTTGATTCGTTCTATATGTTGTTTGAATTGATTCATTCTATATGAAGTGATGCAATAGCTGCGCCAATTGCACCAAACTGCCCACAAAGATGAATCCTACTGCATCGTGCCTCATTTTCACTATTCTGTACCAAAGCTGCGCCAAATATGTTTTCATATTTTGAGAAAGAAACTAATCTCTCGAGGTCAAAACACTCTAACATGTGCTTATTCTCACATGCACACACCACGCTACATTGTCTGTGAGTATGCGTAGATTGAAGGGGTGGTGCCATCAAATTTTGAGGCTATAACAAGCCTCTTGTGGGTTTCCTCTGTATGCAAGCACACTCCACAAAACGGTCAGACACAGCAAACATTTAAAACACATTTTAATTCACTTCCAAAGTGTACTTAAATTGAGGCTAATCGCTAGTGCGTCCGACATCGATTTAGCACCGGGAAGGGCAGCGAAAGTTCTAATGACCTCACATCAGATCGTAGTGAGCATAGGCACGTGCAGGCTTCCCTTTCACTGGGGTGAAAGGTTCATGGCAGCATCCCGCCCTTCCTATTATATTAATGTATGGGGCTGACATGCCCTCGTTAACACACCTCTGGTAGGGAAGTGAGTGATCTCTGCTATTTACTGTTGGCGTCAAATGAAATTCGAACAGTGGCAAGCCTTCGCAATGGATTAGTGTGCACCGTCCACTTATCATCATGGACAGGCATGTATGCGCAGAGCTGCCAAATAGTATGCGCATGCATCCAAGGTAAAAAAAAAGTGTCAAATATACGTGAAAAAAAAAAGAGACCGGCATTGCTGCCGTGTGCACCAAGCGAAGTGTCTTGCTCGCACAATTTTTTCCTTCGGCTGTTTTCACAAAATTCCAATCAAAAAGCCTCAACATCAGCACTGTTTTAAACACTTGGGGAGCCACGCTGCATGTGAAACTTTGTTGACGTGGGCCGCAGCAACTCTTCTTCATGATGACTCGTTTTTGATTGGAGCTGCTGCGCTTCACTAATCCACTCTTAAAATTGCGACTTGAGAGACCTTGGACTTTCACTTGTTTTTGGACCTCGCAATTTGTAGTGATAGCGAGATAATAGGCCCTCGTAGGTCGTTGTGGGCAGCCGCAGTACATGGTGGCATCACTGTTGATCGAAATCTAGTATAGTTCGATGTGTCACACATCTTGATTTTCTGGTCTTGTATCGAGTGAAGAAGCGAGTCCTTCCTGATCCGATAAACTCGTTAAAGTATGAGAACAAAAAACTGCACTGCTTCTCTTTCATAATTGCACAGATGACGAGCTCTCAAGAAACTGTGCTGCAGCACGCGAACTGCTGTAGATACCCAGGCATGGTGGGACAGGGTGACAATGGCTGAAGTGACATCATATGAACACTATGTATAGTTTTCCGAGATATGTGTGTCTGTGTCGTTAGCTCTTCGTTTTTGATGCCATGCGCGCAAGCGTGGTTTCACTGCGCGTGCACGGTGTGGCCCCCGACAATGTTCAGCTTTGTTTTGTGGTGTTTTTTTATATATATTGGAAAAAACCGTGTCATCACCACCGAGGGATGTAAAATTAGGCGCTGATAGAAATTCTCCGAGAGCATGGTGATGACAGATCTTCAGAGGTCGACTCGTCACGCTCCTCTGCCTTGCGCTGGGCCGAGAGTTCGCAGGCTCGTAGCTTTTGCGATCAGCGGATTAGTTCTGGCAATAACACGATGGCGCGTTGAATGCATTGCAATGAATACTTCAGCAAAAAATTGGAATGTTAAACTAACGAAGTAAGACTGGCAGCCAACTCTTTTGGATCCAATAGCATGGACCTCCTACAAAGTGCTCGTTTAAGCATAGACAGCTGCTCTATGGAAAAGTGCTATGTCATTGTCTCTTCGCATTAAAAGCGCACCGGTGTTTGTCGAGATAGCACACACGCCAGCGATCGCGACCGCAACTTTAAAATCAGTTCAGTTCACCATTACTACTCTAGTGACCCCACCTCCCACACAACGTTTTTTCATGCTCGCTCAAGACGGGTAGTTTCCTTACTCTTTGAGCATTCGACGGCAGTTCTAACATGCGGGCAGATGTTATCATATGCGCCCTCCAGGCGAGAGAGATGGGCTGGCTCATTTGATTTCTGCTTCAAGAGCGCTCGTGCGCCTTTACCTGTTGTAAAAGTTATGATGCGCGGGGTCATGTTATCAATTTTGACTTGTTACGGAACATGGCGGCGACAATGAAAACCCGCTGAGAGTGTCCATATAATTGCTATTGCTCTAATAACACAGTTTTTTACCGCTAAATTGTGTGTTTACTCTGCCCTCAGTACCCCTTCTGTGCATTTTAATTTGGGCATTTATTTTCAGTACTTTTGTACCGATCCTGCGTGTAACGAAATCCTCTTTATAAACGAATTTTCCCTAGAATTTACTAATTTGGTTATGTCCAGATTTAACTGTATACGCACTATCACTTGAACACCATTTTTCAAAGCCTACACATGTGCAAGATGTAATGAACAGGCAGTCGCGCCACTCCAAGAATGTAGTCGGGAGACTGGGGTGTTAATATTTATTCTGGTAAATTTGAAAATGTTGAAAGTTTATTGTGTACGGGCCTGTTCGAACAATATGAAAGCAGAAAAAAAAAGCGCTGTTAAAGAAAGTTGCCGGCCAAGTTTTCAAAGCTTCCCGTTTATGTGCCAGATTTTCCTGCAGAACGGCAACCGAATTTTTGCATGCTGTTGATTTCCCATGCGCGATGTCAAAAGCAGTGCAAATGTGAACCACCACTACTCGACCATTGCACTTGTGCACCCTCATTTTTTTCACAATGGGAGTCACTGCGTTCAAAATCAGAAAGTTGTTTCTATCTATTCACCCCTTTCAGAACGTAACCACTGCTAAGTTTTTCGTTGACTCGGCACCGCAGCATACATCTATGGCCGCTACCGATTAGTCAGTTATGCGATTAGCGCCAGTTAGGCCTAGCCTGGGGGTTTGCAACTTGGTGTGTCGACTCGTAAACCTTCATGAGATGAAACGCAAAAGAGATCGCAATCACAAGCTCAACCAAGAGCAGCACGTATGAAACCGAATTTGGGTCTGTGGTTAGAAGAACAGCTGCAACAGCTACCCTTCATAAGCCTTTCAAGCTTGCAAGTCTGCCTAGTGGTAGAAAAGGCGAAATCCCGCATCACAAAGGCTTTACGTTAGTGGAACAGCGCCTTCACTGGTGGTGAAATTTGGGTCGCACATGCGATAATCTGCATTCTGCAACGATGTAACTGTTATTTAGACAAAAAGTGAAGCATATGTGGTATAAGTGGTATGCGCATACATTGAGTTTTATGGGAGGATAAGTGGTAGTAAGAAAGCGCCACATAGCAGTTACTCTAGTGGTAATGCTATTAGTAGTCTGAGTTATATGTGCATGAAACGTTTGTATGTTTCACTTCGTCATTTGTTACAAATTCAATTTTTTACACTCGGCAGTGAGCCTTTAGTTGTTTCAACATAGAGTTTCATACAATAATACCTAGAGGGGAATGTGGCACTAGTGTCTACGCGCGGGCTCTTTCAGCAGTGCTTGTACCCCCATGGGAACTATGGGATGTACAGTCTTCGGATCTACTTCGGATGGATTACATTCTTGAGATTCGCGACGCTTGTTTGCTGACTGTAAAACAAAGTGATATGAAGTTATGTCTTATTGAAACACTCTTCATTTTTTTTCATGCAAACTTTATTGCAAAATGCTTTTGTAACTAGGCAGTAGGAGTAAAACCTGGACAAATTTAACCACCAGGGTATGCATTGCTCTGCCGTTGCGTTCCAGATTTGGCGTCAAGATTTAATGAATTATTCTTGACAATATTTCAAAACAAACATTCTTGTTTTGCTTTCGAAAGTACGCAATATCTATTTCTGGAAATAACAGCACAGTATCAGGTGAGAAACACTTAACGTTTCGTCTGATGCGATGCAAGGTGCGTCTGTTCAAGTGGTCTGCCCCCAACGAACGCACCTCTCGTTTTGTTGTGAAGTCGAGTCGGAAGAGTGTGGCGGTGCGTCTGTATTGTGTCGCCGTCGTTTTGCAGTTAATTTCAATGAATTTTGGCAAGACGCACTAACAACAAACGTGAACTCGATGTAATATCCTGCTCTGGCATGGGACGCTATATCTATGCGCAACGGTGAGTGGAAAGGCGCTTCGTTTAAACTGTCAAACAGGACTTATACAGCTACAGCGTTGCAGTAAATTGAGAGGCCTGCCAGTTTTCAGCCTTTTTGAACAACAAAGGCGCAGCTTGAGTCCTTTGCACCCACCCTACTCTACATGAAGAACGAAACTGAAACTGTAGAAAAAGATTCGTGGACAGTTCCCTGGCTAACGTGATCCAATCCGAAGCCTGTACTTCCTATAATTCCCACGAGGGTACACAATCGCAGCGCCAGGTTCCTCTCTAGGTATTATTGTATGAAACTCTCTGGTTTCAAAATACTCTATCCCTGCTTTATATGCACTTTTGGATGCTCCAAAAGCCTTTTTTTTTTCCTCCATCAAAATGCACCTTGGCTGCTCCAAAAGCATGATGGTTCAGCAAACTGGGAGCGCGGGGGTAAACACAGACACAAAGCAAAGAAGAGGCACCCAGCATGAGCGCTCATGCTGTATGCCTCTTCTTTGCTTTGTGTCTGTGTTTACCACCGCGCTCCCACTTTGCTGCACCATCATGAATTACCAACTAGCCCACCTTTCCATCCTATTGCTCCAAAAGCCTCTTTTTTCCAGGCCAATACATGCTTTTGGCTGGTCCATAAATCTGCTCCAAAATGGCTTCAGCCAATCACGTCGCTGTATATGTCAAGAATAAGTGAAGGGTTAAAGGAAATCTAGCTACAAATAATTACAAATAGGAATGTGTGCACTAACCTAATATCTCTTGACTAAATGCCTTTGTTGTGGCATATGAGCCGAAGTATTGCTATCTCATTCATTCAGAATATTTTTGGGGTTGTAGCAATAATAATGGTATTTTTGTAATTTCATTAGTGGAAATATGGGGTAGTTAACTTCGTTTCTTTTCTGTCAGTAAAAGTGAATTTCCTGCAAGTAGACATCTTGTCGCTTATGAATGCTTTAGACAAGCATTGAGAAGCTTGTATTGGAGGCCAAGAAGCCTATAGTGAAGGCATTTTTCCAGCGTTATCTGATGCGTCAGCCTCTCCTGTGCATTGCTTGGAAGATGTCACTCGCTTTCAGAGTCTGGGAACTGATGTGATGGTCGGTGATGCCGTTACGATATAGCTTTGCAATGTAAAACATTTGCTTTAGAAAAATTTCATAGCTTCCATTTTGGTGGGCTGTTTGAACCATATCCTCCTCTTTAAACTTACGACCTGCCCACCAGCGCCACCTCTACGGAGGCATATGGGCCTAAAAATTGGCACGTAGGGTCCAGAGATGCCGCGAGGTGTCGCGACAACTTACCCTCATAGCAGGCAACGCACGAACGTCGTGGTGCACTCGTGCGTGCGCGTTCATTTCATTGTTTCACCAGTTTCTAACACGTGGATTAATCCATTCACAGATTAAACGTCTCGAAGCAACATTCTAGCTGTGAGAAGCACCGTGGTGGCTGACTCCAAGATCTCCACTACTGGATCTCAATCTCTGCGCGAATGCCTTAATACGCAAAAGAAAGCAATATTCATCACATAACCAGGAGAACATAGGCCTTAATTCTTACTTCATCTTGTGCGGCAGCACACCACTTCATTGCCTAGCAGCTTTGGAAATAATTCATCTGTAGGCGAGACGGTGCAATATATCTTGTAACAAGTTCAAATCTGAAACGGAGTATTTATGATAAAAAAAAACAAAAAAAACTAGGTGTGTTACTAATGATGAATGTGATGGCCCATGTAAGTTTCTGTGTAAGTTTTCATAACCCGCCCATCACCCTTCAAGCATATTTTTGTCATAATATCCATGGTTAATGATGATAGAGAAAAGTTGTGCAGTCAATCGTCTGGGATCTTTTGAGTTTAGTGAACGACCGACTGATGGAAGCGTGTGACAAAACCGGCAGATTACAGCAACGTTGTCACAGCAATTTCTCACACCTACAAATATTACAGTTTATTACTGTTATGGCCACTGTTGGATCGTCACTGTCACGTGTCTCACGCCGGCGATATGCGACCACGGTTTTATCACTGGAGCACTGGCATATAAACCATACGAGACGATTGCTGTTGCACGCCTGATTTCCCCAATGAGAATAATGTTTTCTGGAAACTCGAGTATCATATTTTGGTCTAAATCATGTGTTCTTACTAGCTAATTAAATCATTTGGTAGGTTCTTGTTCTATTCCAGGAGCTTTTAGAACTAACCTAGATGGCACTTCACACCAATAATTAATGCACTATTCCTGATGCTGCCCATGGCTTAAGCTACCAAATATTTTGTTCGCATCATTCGTGTCATGCGTGATTTGATACACTGATGGACGCACACTGAAAGCCTCTGTGGCATGCAGGGTGCTTAGGCAGAAATTTTTTTTCAGGAGGAGGGATGGATTTAAGAGGGGCATCATTGTCATCTGAAGTGGGGCCAGTCAGGCAAATTGTCATCTTGCGTTCCGTTTGTCATGGCAAAAAAAACAAAACAAAAATTCGGAGTTAAGGGAGGGGCACGGGCCTAGTGTGGCACACCCTGGCTATGTCACTGCATGGTGGCAATAGTTCACTCTGCATGCACCCTTAGATCTCTGACCGCCACTGATGTGCATGAATTACTTGCTGCAGTGACAAAAATCAGAATTTTCATACCAATTTAACTCACAAAACAATTTTAGGTGGCTGTATATTCACACTTTACAATGGCAATTGAAACGAAGTATAAGTAAGCCCGTGGTTATATGTTTTATTTTCAGAATCAGTGGTACGCGAAAGCATTTCAGGTGTTAATAATGCAGTCCTACATTGCTTTTGAAGCAATGTTTGGGTGCTAATCAATACAGGAAAATATAATCTGCAACGAAAATGCTGTTACTTGTGAGAGGGAGGTTGCACAAAAGCAATATCCACAATGTCTCGTGAAAAAGATGAACAGTACAATCAAGGGCGTAAAAGAATATCTAGATGCGCCAACTACCTAGCACCACTCTTTACCAAGAGCCCATCAGCATTCCATCTAAAGTAACTACTGACAGAACTAAAATTCAGCCCCACTCAATTAGCCAAACACTGCCCTGGAATCCAGTAAACACCGTTTCTGGGATTGGGCAGAATCTTTCAGATAATGAACTTGCCAACATTATCAATACTGGCATGTAATATGCGGTGACATGACGACTGGTGACAAGCGCTAACCTTCAAAAGTAAAAAAAAAAGAAACGAACGCGCGCACGCATCTGCAGAAAAGCGGTTTCACAGCTGCAGCGGTGGGGGTAAGTTGTGCGCCATAACGTGCTGTGGCACTTTAGAGAACTAAGAAAAATAAACAAGCAAAAGCAAATATGGCGACACGGGGAGCGGCGGCATGAGCAGGTCGTAAGTTATAGAGAAGGTTGGGGTTTGACATGAAATTACTTTTCTCAATCCTCCATGGAGCTTTCTCTCAACTTATCACGCATGAAGTAATATTGTAAAACGAGCTAGTTGGTATGAGTGCATCGTTCAGTGTGTGCTAAAAATAACTTAGAATGTTATCATGCATGGGTACAAAGTTATAAAATTTTAGTGTCTAATTGGAAATGATTGTTCTATCACTGGTATTGAACAATCTTGTAGCGTAACTGTCCTTTTACAATATACTGTTTTCCTCAATGTTGTTACATAATGACCTGTGACTTTCAGAGTATCGGGAAGTTGCTTCTGACAACATCAGCACAAGTGAAGAGAATTCACCTGTGGACACTCCTGCTGCTTCACCCAAGATGCGCCATTCCAAACGATCTGACCTGATTCGTATTTCAAATGATGATGTCCCCAGTTCAGCTACATCCACCCTGACCCGGCAGAAACAGTCCTGCGTCAGGTGAGCATTCATTTAAAGGGTGTCGCAGTCTGTATCTTTTTTAACAATATTATGCACCTTCACAGATGGCACAATTTAAAGTGAGTCTGAAAATTTTTAATTCAGGTGTGTTAGTTGTAATGTAGAAAGCAGGTAGGTATGCATGCAGTCAGTTACATGCTGATCTTTAGATGCCCACAATTTTTGCTGACTTAATCACACTATTTAACAGAGAAAGTTGTGGCTGTCACGTTTGACTTGTGATGTATTGCTCAGCTTATAAAGCACTTGACCTGTTGCAAATATCAATCCCACAGGCAAACCTTTCCTTGCATCTTCACTTTTGGTACAGAGTAAGTGGTCTTTGTCAGCTTCATAAAAAGTGCACTTTTTGTAATTAGAAGTGAATATTTTTTTAAACTGAATATTCAAATATTGTGATTTTGTAAATCTGGCTGAAGGTGAGCATTATATGCACTGATAAATTTGAACATGATGGCAATACATTTTCTTGTTTCACTTACTACGCTTGATGGAAATTGTAAGCCTGCTATACTTTGTTTCTGTTTGCAATTTTCATGGTTTGAGTACTTTTGATCTTGAATTACTGCCAGCTTTTCTCTTCAAGTGTACCTTCGAAAATCGAAGTGGTATGTAATTGTGAGAAATACAGTAAAACCTTGCTAATTAGAAATCATTGGGACTCTGAGAAATCTTTTATTTATGCGGGTTTTCGAATCAACAGGACATACAAAAAGTTGGATGCAAGGAACTTGAAATTATTCAAAGTATAATTAGGGCTAGTTGTTTGCTGTGCTGGCTAGTTCGCAGCTCCGAGGGTCATGTTTTTTCAGCTATACAAGGTCTAAGTTTTGCCACAAAAAAGGGGGAACGTTGAGCCTCGCTGCTGCAATTGAAAAAAAAAAACAAAAAAAAAGAAGAAAAGACATCTTCACTGCAACACAGCAGTGATACGCAAGCAGCGTGTCACCTGCGTCTGGCTGCACCAGCACGTCATGATGTGACTATTCACCCAAAGTTTCCAATAAAATAAAGAATTTAATAATAGACAGTATGACAAAATCACGATATGTTTTGACTGGGAACTATTATCATTAAACCTTTCGAAGCGAGTTTCCGAAGTAGGCGTAGAAGCCAAGAACTCTGCCAGCAGTGCAAGTACTCAAATTGCTGGAGCAACCGGTACTCGTAGGTTCGCATACATTGCGAATTCTGCCAGACTGTCCTTACTTAGTTTTTATATTCTCAGAAAGAACAAGTAAATCGAGACGTGCTGATGTTGCGGGAAACATGCGACATGCTGCCCCCACGTCACCGCTCTGTGTTGTAGTGAATGAAGCCCGTCTTTGTTTTCCGCAAGCGCACATTTCAGCAAATACGAGACCTTTTTGTTACAATTTTATTTTTCGTGTTGAAAGTATCGAGGCTCTGGTACTTCAGCTACCACTTAGTAGTACATACCTGCCAACTCTCCCGGATTTCGATCTAATCTCCCGATTGTATGATTGCCATCTAGATTCTTCCGAAGAGTGACTGCCACAGTGGAGGCATTTTTTTTCTTTCTTTTTTTAATCACGTACCTATGTCAGCTTTGTTGCGACAGTTGTGGCACTGCAGAAGAGCACTCGCCAACTACACTTCTGTAGTTCATTGTGACCATACCGCAGAGTACCGCTAGGTATATTCGGGCACTATAGCACTGCGCATCTGAGCGAAGGTCGAGACACGCTTGCCACTGTACCAAAAGAAGGCAAGGAAAAGGGTACTACAACTTTTCTATGTGTGTGCCTTGGCCCCGCAATTTGTCCACTAGACCTACGCGAACTGTCCAGGTGTCAGTTGTGTTTGTTACGTTGTTGGGTTGGGAGGGGGGGTGGGGTATGTGTTCACTCGAGTTCAGTTGGAAGGGTGATGGCGGTGTCAAAGGTAAAGAAAAAGTACTCAGCTGAGTTTCCGTGATTTGTCACTCCGTAGGAATGTGGTAAGTACTGATTTTGTACCATGTTTTGCATGGTGGCAAAATGTCATAAACGTGCACATCGCTTCACAGAAGCATAGGAACAAAGTATTTTCTTTTTGCCCCACAATAAATGCATGTAGAAAGGCAGGAAAGCATCGGAAGTTTTTTCAAAAGAGGTGCAAAAAAAGTACGATGCGCGCAGAATATTCTCGGGATTTCTTGTGGAACACAACTTGCCGCCAAGTGTAGGGATCATTCAGGACAGTTGCTTCGGAAAATGTTCCTTGAACGTCAAGGATGCCAAGCGGTGTGGGTGCAGATCATACAAAAACAAACCGCCATCGTCGAGAAAATGCCTGCATACTATGGTGGAAGCTTCGAAATGCTGTGTTTTCACAATCACAGTGCATAGAAGCAATGAGAACGCGTTGCAAATGTCTCAGACTTCATAATTTCTGATATGCAAAAATTAAAAAAAACACCTTCCCGTGCGCTTCGCACCGCGCCCGCTGCAGTCTCTAGAATTTTTGCGTTACGTTGGCAGGTGTAGTAGTATCGCTAAAGTACATTACCTTGTGGCTCTTAAGGGCTGTCATTGCCGTGGTTTTGCGGCAAAATTGGGATCGAGAAATGGTACTCTGCACCCAAAGTTTTCGAATTAACCGTGCTGGTGCTGACCCCAACTTCACATTAACCGCTCAAACTTACATTAAAAAATACGGGACTACTGAAATACATCAAATTAAGTGGGATTTCGAAATTACTGAGTTCAAATTAATGAGGTTTTACTGTATTTATAGCAAGCAATTTTTTTTTACTAGACATTGTGCAGACTGGGTGGAACATTTTCTAGCTGGGTTAAACACTCCGCTAAATGAAAACAGGTACAGTGTAGACCTCTTATAACGTAACCCCTTATGGTGCAGAACCGCTTACAATGCGGTCTTTTTCTACTCCCATTTACCCTCCCATAGAATCCCATGTATATGCATACTGCTTATTGTGCAGTCCCCCAAGATGAAAGACCTGTTATAATGCGGTTGCCGGAAATTGTTTGTGACGAATACGGTAGTGAGTAGCGCTGGGTGCGCCATTGGAAGCAAACGATGAGGTCATTATGGAGGAGGAGGGGACACGGAGTGAACGAACGAAGGGCGGAGAAAAGAAAAAGAAAAAAAAGACTGCGGGACACTGCCGAGTAAGGGAGGAGGATGGTTGCCTCGGTGAACGATAAGCCTTTGCACCGGCGCCGACGTAGCTACAGCCTACTACGTCGCTAGCGGGGCTTCGGCCTCAGGCTGCTCGACGTGGTACGTGCGATTTCGTCCTTATCAACTTCATGCACTTAACAGTTTTCTATCGGGGTAAAAGTTGTCATTATCGCGCTTGCAACAAATATCGCGTTTGCTTCCTCTTCCGTAAAATGAAAACCTTTTACGGTTTTATGACGCGAGCTTTCACTTTTGCTGCCAGTGCGCTGTCGTACATAAGCTTGGCGAATTGTCGACCGTCGTTGTTGATCTCCCGGCCGCGAATGCGAACTTCGTGTCACGCATGTGGCTCTTGGTTCAATGCTAGCTTGATCTTTTTGATGCCGAATACTCATGTTTTGGACCAGCTTTCCGCGACAATATACTAAATGGCAAGCTAGGCCTAATCGGTGTTTGTTGCGCTTCGATCGGTAGCAATCGCATGAATCTAAGTTGCGGTTTGATACTGAGTCAACAAAACTTTTCGCTGTGGCCGCACGTGGCGGGAAGGGATACATATCGTTAGATTAAATAGAGGGTGGCACGTGTAGCGCTCAAATAGTGGTTCGCGATTCGATTGCGATGTCTTAAATAAGGTGCGTGCCCGTGAAATCGAATGGTTGGCGTCTTTCGAGTCAAATTCCGGACGTGATTCGACATAGTTTCTCTGCATAATGCGCATAATCAAGGTGGTCTGGTAGTCGGAGAATGTCTGTGATGGTGCTTTCATTTGTTAGATCCCCTCGCCCTTTTGCGTTCATTTCATTGGAAACGTGTGTCTTTGTACATTGAATTCTTTTAACATTCAGAAGTTTAAATGTTAGCAAGCACACATGGCATGTTTCGATTCGCGGACACGCGAAGCTGCATGCTCAACACGTTTTGCATAAGTGCGGCCTTTGAAAAAGTTTGTTTTGGTTATAGTGCGGTACTGCTTATAGTGCGGATATTCGGGACTCCCGCGACTTACGTTATAAGCGGTCTATACTGTATTAGCATATTGTCTTTTTGAAAAGTGAATAAATGTGAAAGTTAAAGTAGCGTTTCTTTCCTATATTTTCAAAAACAGAATATGCTCACACTTATTTTAGAAAAGTGGCAAGTAATGAAGCCAGTTACTGAAGTCTTCACCGAAACCTAAAATTTGGGCATTTTGTTGATGTCAGCCAGCTGGTGTAGACTAGTCGGTTGTGAGAAATGTTTGTGTTCGTCCTAAGTATTACGACGAAAGCTGTTATGAGATCACAACAAGGGTCAATTCCGGCGCCATAGTTGTTCTCCATCGGTGGCCGTAAGAAATATCGCACGAAGTGAGAAAAATACATAAAAAATGCTGAGGACAGAATGGAAATTGAACCCCCAGTACTATACCACAGAGTTACATGAATGCTTGAAACTCCGTTGCAAACTGACCCTGTACAGGTTTCATGTCAGGTAAGATATAGCGTTAACATGTGCGATTAGAGCGTTTTAGAACTCTGAAGTAACAACCAGTTGCGACACCACTCTTTATGCAACCAGTTGCATAAAGAGTGGGTCGTTCAATGCGTCAACTCATTACAAAAGCCGCAGGCATAATTCTACATCATCAGGCACAGCATCAACAAAGTGCATCTAATGCCTTTCAAGTGTGTAGTGTCTACCATGCTTTTCCAAGAATGTCGAATAATGGTGTGCAGATGCTTCCCTATTGCACAAAAATTTTTATTATTTATGGCATAGTGGATACCATGCATATGTGCTTGTAATAGTTGCTTCAAGAACGTTTGAAAAAGGCTCTAGGAAGGCCTCTTTTCCAGCTTTTCAGAGTAACTCTGCTGTTTATTCCACGCAGGCCTGGCAGTTTTTGTCACCTATGTTGGAAACTGTCAGTGGCTGGCTATTCTTACAACAGCTGCATTTTTAATGTTAATAGTGGTTTTTGGTTATAGCTTTATTTATTTTGGATATAAACGCCTATATAGTTGCATGTTGTGTAGCTTCCCGAGTTAGCTGCACTTTGAGGTTGCTGCTTGTGTACACTCCAACCACTATATAATGGACCCAGATATAACGAAATATTGGTTATAACAGTAGTGGTGCAACTGCGTCATTTTGCTACAATTTCATCCATACCCCTGCGCATAGCTGCGCACATTCGAGTACAGCTTGCACCATACTGCGCCCAAGTTTACTACTACGCCTGTTTACATGGCACCATTTAAGGCCCGAAATTCTTCGTTGCAACAAACACTACTATAATGACACCGATGCTTCTTGATCCACATCAGCGAGGCATTTTTTTTTTTTCATTATATTCAGCCTAACAAGAGTCTGTGCATCACCACATGTGCCTCCGTTGTTGAACGTTTAGCACGCCGTCAATAGTCTTTTTTGTTAGGGAACTGGCAACAACACGTAGAGAAGTGATTTTAATGTTTCTGAGTCACTTCGCGTAACGTAATGTAGACACCGCAGCCAAGCAGCAACAGCTATCGGTACTGCACAATGTAACGTCTTCATGCAAACAAAGATTCGACCGTGGAGGAGTTCGATATATTGAATAAAAGTAGATTCCTTTAATCATGCTGCACAACATTGGTCCGTGTGCCTCGTAAAGCTAAGCCTGAAGGCCCTCATAGAGTGAGTTTGACACGATATGGTGCAACTACTGCTCGTGCATGTCCCAGTGCTCATCGCACGTCTTGATTTCGATCCCGAAGCCGTCATTATGTGCTCGCAAGCCAGCTCATGTTGAACTTAGCCATGCAGTCGGCCACAAATAATGAGAACAAGTACTTTCATGCATCGTAATTGCCGTTAGATCAAGCTGTTGTCGTTGACAAAAAAAAAAGCAGCATGAAAATCACGATTCTTTACCAAGTCACCTTTTATTTGTGAATCCCACATTGACAAGCATTGAGTGGCGCTGCTGTAGGGATTTTTCCCTGTTCACGGGCTACCTAATGAGCTGTGTGGTGTCTTGTGGTCGCAGGAAAACTTTTCAGTCTAGTCACATTACTTATCAGCATTTGCTAAACCCTAACACGTCGTTCCTCAACCCAGTCTTAACGCCCCTGTTTTGGCGGATTCAAGGAGTTGTGATTGTGAGGACGAAGGGAGGTTCAGCTGTTCACACCGTGCCCCTTCCCCAGACCCCCCCCCCCCCCCCCCAAAAAAAAGAGACACTATTTTCGTTTCACTAGTCGGTCGTCGTCGGTCATCAGGCATATATTCGCGGGAAGTCATAATTGTTGCCCAACATGTGTGGCTTGCACGAGGATGCATTCCCAGCAATCGCTCGTTGGCTGGATAAAAATTTGTGAACAAGGGGTGTCGCTAAAGCCAACGTAGTCACAATTGGATCTGTCTTCTGCAATGCTGCCTTGAAAAAAAAGCTTCCCTTCGCCTGCCCCTCCCCCCCCCCCTCTTTTTTTATCCAGATTGATCTCTGACTCCAGCTCTGTAGCAGTTCATTTTGTACCAGTTTTATTTTCTAGAAGACCTTTTTTTAATATTTGAAAAACTGGAAGTGCTTAATCTAAAGTCGTTAACAGTGAAAGAGAATGCCACTCATTGCTCACGCCTCTAAAAATATTGAGTACAATAGAGCTGATCTATAGTGAGTTGTGGCAGTTATTGATCTCACTACAGTTGACAACCAATTTCCCGGACCCTCAAGGGACTACGAAGTCCAGCATTCTTGAAAAATAAATGCATGTGAAAACGCACCTTCTTTACGGGTATTATTCATTGAAGGAGAGGGTTACGGCAGGAGTACAAGATTCATTGCCACAATTCAGCGAATGCGTCATTTAGGTGGCTCTGAAGAGCTGTTCATTTAAAAAGAAAAGGAAAAAATTCTACCTCGTCGGTGCTACCTCATCGGTAAACATTTTGACCAAAAAAAAGTTATTTATTTTGCACGGCATTCTGCTTGGCCATGATGATGTCTGCGTCAATTTCAGCTAACATTATGCTGTTGCTGTACACCGATAATAGTGTGATCGGTTCTCGCGTCAACTCTGAGCTCGTTGGCTGTGTAGCACTGCCTCTTTGATCTCGGCTCAGTGTCGGAGTCATTGGAATCCTCCTCAACTCGACGAATTATTTCGTCATCGGTCAATTCTGCACGCAGCTCGAGGACTTTTACAGCGTCGAAAAGGCCTTCAAACGTTATCTTGACTGGAATTGAAACGCCGGCAGCGCGCAGATAGTTGCAGGCAACGTGCGTCACACACGCTGTCCACTCGAGGCAAGACTGCTGTCTCGGTGGACTCGCTTAGCGAAAAACGCAGCATCTAACAGCTGGAAACTCGATGGATGCTGAAGATTGGGAAACATGAACGCTGAAGATAGCGCACAGCTGCACACAATCTATGCCAGAGCTGACAAAACAACACGTGAACGAACACAGTGAGGTTTGACCACAGATTTGACAAAGCTACAGCTGGCAACGGATTGGCATGCGCTAAATTGATGCAGTTGTGGTTTCGAGGGTACGGCAGCCGCGTTGCGGTGCTGCTGGTCACACCTATGATGCGATTGTGGTGCATTCGAGGGTGCGTAAACGACCAAAATGACAACGTTGATGGTGACTTCGAGTCTGTGGTTTGCAGTAAAGTTTCCGGAAAATCAGGTGGTGAAGGCTATAAGCATCCGAAATTTTGAAAAATACATTGACTTTATGGGAAACTTGACGGTGCTACAGATAGTACGGGAAATCAGGCATGTCATGGAATTTCGGGGGGTCTGGGAAATCAGACGTCGACTGTATCTACGCAGGTGATTTCAAACAATATGCCCCCATTTATGAGTATTGTTTGCCTTCTTTTTTTGATTGCCAGGTTGCTGGTTCTCTGGGTAGGATTTTTTTTTTCTTCGATTGATCGTATGACGCTTGTCATTCGTAGAAATCATGTGTGCACACACGCTTGCCTTGTCGCTAATTGTTTCCCTCAATTCATATATATTGTGCAGTACAGTGAAACAAGACTGTGACACTGTTTCATGCTAAGAGCTTGATTAATGGGAGCTTTCTACATCTCGGTCTCGACTTCTTGGTTACGTTGCTGCAGTATGTCTCTTTTGTCTGCTCTAAAACACAGCTCCTCCTGCTGCAAATCTGCTCAGACTCTTTCCCAGCTCCTGAAATTGCTCCTAAATCCTAAACTGGCTGGACCACCACTGTTGTAATGAAGTAAATGAAAAATAAGTCGTGCGATAGACATAGTGTTAATAATAAACCTTTATATTGAATTTTCGGATATAACAAATTTATTTTTGTGTAAAACGCAAGTGTGTTATAAGGTTTGAATGTATATGCATATTTGGTGCTACGTCGATGAAGTGGGGTATTCCACGAGAGATCAACATGGGTCGAAAAGGTAATATTTTAAATTTGATTATTTATTCTATATTTTGTGCACATACCACCCAGTAGCCCGAAAGTGCACCTCGTTTTTTTATTAACTGCATGTACCGACTGCCTTAGAGTGTGTCATTATGTCTTGCTCCTCCGGCATTAAATCTGAGCGAAGGCCACCAGAAATGCACCTTTACAGAAATTTATTCCTCAGTGTGCTAATCTGCTTCTCCTGTGTGAGTATGGTCCTGTGCAAACGACCCAGAGGCTCAAGCCCACTTTTCTTAGCCCGATTTTCATGCGTTTATCGCCCTAAGCGCATGCTCGAAAATCTGGAAATTCTACTTGTAATATTGTGACTGAAAATAAAATAATGCAATATGTTTTTAATATTCTTTTTCCATCATCTGTGAGGAACGTTTTATGAGATTTTAAGAAGAATCTAAGATGGGGTTTTTTAAATATTGATTTTTTATAGACTACTGTCGACGAATTCGAAAGTTTGAGGCCATTTATAAAATTATGTTTGAGGCACATCCACAGTATTGACTGGCAATATTACAAAGAATATATTGTAAGAGGTCACCAAGTTATAAAACACTAGCTAGTATAGCTTAGGAGGAAAAAAAAATCTCAAATGAAGCAACTTTTAAAAAATGTCACCTGTTCAGATATTTTTCTGAATCTCTTTGCTTCAGCATACAAGCTTCAAACAATGCTGCTTCATTCTTCTTTACTTGTACATTTACTAGGAAAAAAATCATCTTCGTAAAGCTAATATTTGTGTTTTATATCGTTACTTAAAAAATGACGAGATGAAATTAGTCTCTCTGTACAAAGTTAAGTTCAATGTTTTTTTGTTTTTTTTTTCACCTAAACAATGCACTTTATAAAAGAACTAGGTGCACTTTCGGACTATTGGGTGGTATGTGCACAAAATATAATATAAACAATCAAATGTAAAATATCAACTTTTCAACATATGCCAACTTTTCGTGGAATCACCAGGTGTAAAACGCGCGTTAGCAGTGGCAGAAACCGCCAATGTATACTAAGCATGGGGGCTGCCATTGCTCGATAGTGATGACAATGAGACAGCCCTGCTTTTTTCACTGGCTTGCTTCAGAGCCGCAATGACAATTCGAAGCTGAAGCTCAGTTAGTTTTCTGCATGCAGCTGCTGGGTGCATTCACGGAACGATGCCTTTTTGGATGCCAATGCTTTTGGATCTTTTCGCACTTGGCCAGTGTGGTCACTGGTCAGAGCAGCTGTTTGTCCGCAATCGACAAAATCAGCGAGCCGTGACTCTTGGATGATAAGAATAGCGTAGCATAAGGTGTAAGCCACCGCTCCAAGATACCATGCCTACATCTCGGTATTATCTGATACACTTTGACGGCGGACAGCTGCTGGTGTTAGTGTGTTAGTGCAACTGTTAGGTTCATTCATGAAATCCATTGTGGCCATTGCTTCAGTGTGCTTTCACCGTGGTGTCGCTATCAATGGGTGAGAGTGGGCTCGGGACGGTGCTGAGAAAGAAAAGAAAGTAGCGAACACTTTTTGAGTTTTAGGAATAAAATTTCCTTTTTTGCTAGCCATGTCAGCTGTATCTTTATTACGATATCTCACAACGAAATTTTCACTTCAGTGAAATTTTTTCTGTGCCCCATCAGTTTCATTGTAGCACGGTTCAACTGTATAAAAAAAATAGATGTTTTTTTTTTTTAAGTTACAAACAGGTTTTTCTCATGTGCTGCTTGAACTTGAAAATTTGGAAAGAAATCCAAATTAAACGATAGGGAAACTGAAGACATAGCCTATGGTAAAGATTTATTTAGTGGCAGAAACTGCATTATTTTTCTGTATTGCTTGTTTGTGAGGGATCGCAATACTGAAGTTGTGTAGTACATCAGTATGACACAACTTTATTGTCATCTAGTTGTCATCTCCGAAATGGGCACTGGAAACACAGCGGCACATTGTCGGTGCCCATCGTGGAGGTCACGGTCTTGCAAAAAACGCACAACTGCAAAGCGTGGGACGGCAAAGGACATGACAAGTGTATGTGCCAAAATTCATCGCTTTCACCAGCGCCTAATCTGACATGATGACCTCGGTAGTGAAATGTCAAATCGGTGGTCCCTTGGTTGTGGGCAGCGATATTCATATATCGAGGGTGTCACCTGCTGTTTATTTTATAGAGGTCACAAATACATGTGCTTGCATGGAGTGATGGCAGAAAATAGAAATATTTTGTAATACGAAGGTTCATTATAGGCTGGTTTAAGTGTAGTGCATATTGTTGTATCGTCAGAATGTTTCCGAAAACATAACACAGAATTAAACATTATGCCTCTCCGTCACAGAAACACAACGCCGAATCCATACACACTGAGTAATAGGGCACTTCAATTGTGATGCCAGAGTCTGGTAAACTCACATATTTTAAAAGGTCACTAAAGAGAAAGCTGTTGTGTCCAGTATTAGTAAATTACCTTTTATAGGGATGGCCTAATAGTAAATTTGATATTTAAAGCAAATTTGAAAATTTAGGGATTAGTTCAAATAGTTTGGAACGTGGTTAGTGTTTGAAAAAATAAAACAATAATAATAATAGTAATAATAATAATAATTAAAATAAATGTACCTTAGTATTCTAATAAAGTTTCAGTAATGGGTGTAGGTGTCACATTTTTGTGATAGTCATTAAGCAAGAATGTGAACTTTTGTACATAATAACGGTATTGCAGTTTGTTACATTCAAACATAAAAAAAATTTCGGTTTCTGTGTGGTATTTTGATGCGACTCAATGTGCTGTTTTAAGTAATTAGTTAATTTGAATTACAGGAGTAGGAATAGGAGCTTTGCCATATCTAATATCACTGCAAACTTGTGAACAGCAAAAATATTTTACACTCTCTGGAGCCAATTCTTTAAGAGGAGCTATCATAAACATTGCGACAAATAACCCAAAAGAAACTTTAAAAAAAAATGAGATAACCTATTAAGCTGCTCTATATGTGGATTGTTTTATAATTATCAGCTGCTCTTAATTTATAATATGAAGAATCAAAAATGTGCTCCCTTTCATTAATTAACCACTTTTCTGCTGATTGCTCCAAGCACTCGTCTAGCAGTTCGAGCCCATAATTGAACCAGGGATCTTTTTCATGGTCACCGTTTATGTTGAAGCTTTAAAGGGCCACTCACGAGGTTTGACAATTTTGAGCTGACAAGCGCAATGCGTAGACCAGGCGTTCATGATCACGTCTGCCAAAATTTGCAACGCTATGCGCCGCTGAAATGGGTCAAATTTCAAGATGAACGCTGCTCCCCCTCCCTTTTGCCGGCGCGCACCCAGAGAATGAGGGCATGACGTGTGTACGTACATATCAATGCAGTGATGTTGGTCCTCTATGTCGACGACTCTGCTCTGATGTTGCAAACAATGGCACGTGACATGGCGAAAATTATTCAACACGGCATGCGTAGCTTACGTAATTTGTTGCTTGAAGAGATTAATAAAGCTCTAGATAAATAATGAGATGCAATAAGGGAATGTGAGCCTCTTTTCTTCATTTTTCTCCCGTGAATTGCAATTGGATGTGTCGGCGTTTCGCATGCGTTCGTGTACCTGCGGGCAGTGCATAAAGCAGACGATTGCCGTGGAACACTCCGATGCGTTCACATACTCATTGTGCTCATCTATTCTACCGCGTCTAAGCCAGCGTTTCCAAACCATCCTGCAGAAACAGGCAAAAGATTACAAAATAACGCTGGTCAACTAAGCAACGCTGCTCGTGTGCTCGGGGGTTGGACTTGTTCGGGCGCGTCATGCGCACGTGACCTCTTGGTCGGATGCCGGAGAGGGTGGGGAAGATATTTGGCTTGCGAAGGCTACGCGAAGGAGCGGCAAGGGTTTTGAGCTCGCCTCTTCTCATCCTCGTTTCGCGCCACTTCAAAAAACCCGTTTTCTCCTCTCGTGATGAACCGATTAAAAAAAGTTTTTGTGGCAAAATGTTTCTCATCGAACACCCAACAACTTTCACTGTCTAACTTAAATTTGGTATGGGGCCTGGTGAGTAGCCCTTTAAAGGAGCAGGGACTTTTACATGCCATGTTTTCGCATCAATGTGTAGTTATTGATTGTCTAGTCACGATTCACTTCTGATGATGCCATGGAGGGGCAAATAAATGTCTTTAATATTGATCAATAGGACCAGTATCGAGCGCGATTCAAAATTGGTGCAAAGCCCGCCAGTTCAATGCGGCTGTGCACTCACTTCATGTGATCATGCCCCATTTAATTACATGGCCACACGAAATGGTGACACGAGTTCCAGCTGACATTTTGTCTGCTAGGTGCGCACATGTACTCATGTGTACGTCACCACCATCGTCGTTGCCTTCGTCGTCAGTGTCTACAAGTGATGAACAAATCACGGGACAAATCTCTGAGATTGCCGAAGTCAAAAGTCATTGCACTTCGATCCTTAGCGAAGCATAGATTCTGAAATCAACTACGATCCGAGAAGAGATGAGAGTGTGCCTGGAGATGCACGCTTAGGCCACACTGGCTCGTGAGAACATAGAACAGGAAGAGAGCACTTTGAACAGGACAGCAACTTTTTCTGTCACAAGAATAAGCAGTCTAGTGGCTAGCAATAGCAAACTTTTTATTCACTTTAAATGGTCGATTGTCTTAAAGATGCAATATGTCTGTACTCCTCAGAATTTCAGTCGCGTCTGCTGATTCCTGCATTATGCCTAGCTCGCCTTCTTCTAGTGCCCACCAACCCACACATGCATGCTGTCGACATTCTGTGCATCTCTTCCCCAGCCAGGCATTCATACTGGCTCACTTTCTCTACTTTGGCACAGTCTCTGGTTGTATAAGGTTTATGTTCAATGCATCATGAAGACTCGTCGAGAGACGTACATTGCTTGCACTGTGCTCCCTGGAAGCTTGTATAACCAACTGTTGCAGCTCTCTGCAACAAAGACATTCCTTCTTACGGTACTTGGAATGTCACTGGTGTAAAACACTCACTGCTGTTTCATGGCATGTTGCTGGTAATGCTGTTGAGATCAGTGCTAGGAATTACTACATGCTGGTGAGCACCCAACGAATCGGTCGAAGTGGCATGGCAACGAGAAGATTTCAGTCCAAACAACACAGACAATCGAAGTGAAGTCGCTGCTAGGTGTCGCCCCAAGTGGCAGCATGATGACAACATTGAGGTCATTGATGTCATCATTACTTGTGTATCATCAGTCAGTGCCTGGGGCCGTGCTTGGAAAGTCGTTGAACATGTCATAGTACTTTTGATGTCGCATTGTGCTTAATGCCGCATTGAGTCTTTTTAGGCTGTTTGCCCTCAAAATATAAGATTTTCTACAAAATTGACATGATTCATACTTTGCCAAAAAAACTGATGCATAATGCGTAACCAAGCAACAAAAGGGAAGGCCACATTTAAAGCTTGAAATTTTATGTGTCAGCTCCACTAAAGGCTCATTGTAAAGGGCTTTTTGCTGTACATTGAAAAACATATTTTCGCTGAATTCGATGCACTTACCTGATGTGTTATGAAAATTGAACTTGTTTTACCGAGGTAACATAGTTAAATTTAATTAGCATGCGAGATATGATTGTCAAAATGCATGCCTGATCATTTAAATGAGAGATTGTGCTATAAGCAAGTACATACACATAGCCAGGCATAGCTACTACTGTAAATGGTGAACTGCACCAGCACTCTTACTTGTAGTTATTATTGCTGAACCATGATAGTATTTTTTATTTATATATTTATTTCTTTACATAAAGGCCATGTGGCAAAAGTGGTTAAAAACCAATAGTGCAGTTGAGCCCGCTTATAACGAACCTGAGCCTGACGCGGCATCCGTTCGTAGTAAATGAAACACAGCTTTTAAAAAAGTTGTGAGTGAATCACAAACTTTTTTTTGCCCAAAAAGGTCCGTGATGCACGTGTTTTGAAGAGCAGGAGCAATAAGGGCGGTCTCTAGTTTATTTCAAACAGCAGCGTGCTTGTTGACCGAGGCCCGTGGCATAACCTGCACGAGGGACTGGCTCTAAAGTTTCGTCGTTCTCACAATTCAAATCCTCCAAATCGCTCTTGCCACGTACTTCATTCACAATGCCCTAATCCGTGCATGGTTCCGCGGTGTCGGCATCATCATCGGCCATAATAAAACTATCACAACAGATGTTCCACCCGCTCTCCCATGTCGGAGTCGAAGGCGTGCTGCCACAAATCGCCGCTGAAGTGATCCTGTTTGGAAGCTTCAGGCTCGGCACCGGGCCCGACGTCGACGAAGTCGGCCTTGCGAAAACAGTTTCGCACGCATGTAGCTGTCACCGCCGCCCACGAAATAGTCACCATCTCCACTACCGAATACCGGGACCCCCGAAGCGGCAAGTTGGCTGCCAGGGGGTCAACAGCTATGAGCAAGCACTCCGCAATGCGGCACCTAACGCGCGGGTTACGCTCAAGCCAAGCGGTCACACTTTCAACGTTTCTTTGAGCAGCAGGAAATAGCGTGCAAGTCCTCCCGTCTGCCATCCTGATCACACACGCACACCAAGAGCGAGCAAGACGCGCACACGTGACATACATGCCAGAACGTGCGGAATAGCTCTGGGCCCATTTCTAGTTAGAAAACGAAACTAACTTGAGCCAGAGTGGCTGGCGTCATGGAGCGGTGGAGACGGGCAAAGGGGTTGTGATCAAGAAAGGAGAGCAGATTTGCGAGAGAAGAAGAGCAAGGAGTTGCGATAGAGAGGGGAAGACACGGCGGGAGGGCGACCTTGAAAACCAAAACGCGCAGGATCGACGTAGGTTAGGTAACTTGCTTGAAAGGTCAGCGAAACGTGCGTTGAAATACTTGAAAGAGTACCTCCGCACGCTGAAGTCAAAGCACGACCGCTTAGATTGGCGCGCGCGGCGGTGTTCAAAGAATCGGCGATTGTGGTAGAAAAATCGTTTGGTTGCACCGGCGGGTTTGCGTGGCCTCACCGACTTCAATATTTCGCGATTCGTTCCACTCAAATTAACAGCCATTTTCGTGCTTCCGCCCGCGTGCGGAGGGCATGCTGAGCCGAGTGAGAAGTGAGCGAGAACAGGTCCTAAACACAAAACGAATAGCGAATTACCAGAGTCGGTGGGGTAGCGTGCGCGCGTGCACTAGACGCAGATGATCGGATACAGTTGGTGGCCGTCGATGTTGGCAAATGGTCTGGTCACTCTAGGGCGGCGATGACAACGACAGTACCAGTGATAAAAAACTGAGGAGATGGCCGACTGGTCTTTGAAAGAGCAGTGTTAGTGTGAAAACACGGGCCTCGTCTGGCGATGCGGGGTGCTCAAAGTAGCGGGGGGAGGGGCAAAGAACGGAGGGGTGCATAACAAAAAGCGGTTGGGGAGAGCGGCAACTAGAGGGCACGGAGGCAGGTTTGGCGTTTAACAATAAGAATGTTTGGGCACCTCACCGATGCCTACGATGCCTGATCGGTGGTCAAAAGTGGTTTTTCGGGAAGTCGACTGAGCGCCGAGCCGACCCCGTTCGCTGTAACCGATCGGTGGCGCTCGGAGACGTTCGTTGTAAGTGCAATTTTCTGCCATTGAACCAATGTACATTTTCACGGTCGTTTTAAGTGACCATGAAAATTGTTCGTTTTAAGCGAAAGTTCGTTTTTATGTGGGGCGGTTATATGTGGGCTCGACTGTGTTATAAAAATGTGCTGCAAGCCTGGGTAACAACTTCAAAACACATTTGGTTCTACATAGTTGGCCAATGTGGCACGTTAAGTCTTTAAAGTGAAAGCTTTAGTGTCCTAATCAAGTGAGTTTCTCTGTGTATCCTTGCGAAGAATGGATACCTCATGACAAGCATAAAATTTAGTTGCGGCGTCAGTTGTGCACAAGCCTTCAGTGAACGCGTTTGTCTGCTTGTCTGTCTGCCTCAAGTGCCCTTCCTCAGTGTGCGAGTTGAAATGTAAGGAGCGTGTGCATCTGCCAGCAAAGGAGCACGCAAGTACAAGCTTTTGTTGGTGGTTTAGGACCTCGTATTTCCCAGGGCGACGGTATTGTAAACTGACGAAACGGTGGTATACTCGGCGACAACTTTTCTTGGCATTGGAGCAAAGGCAACAGAGCCAAATTGCAGGCATCCTTCTGCCAGTGAACGTAGTTCCACAACAGTGCCTGTATATTCACCGTATAGAAGTTCCTGCTTTATTTTCTACGTGGAACTATTTGAGACAGGCCGCAGCTTTCACCATTAAGATAGTCGTATTTACTTTATTCTGTTCGTTGTGACTTGGTGTTTTTGAACGCGTAAGAAAGTCCCGCCTCTTTACGTGCACCTCAAACGCTAAGCGGTGTCTGTGTCTACATGAAACGCTGTTGGTGTGCCTTCATCACTTTCCACAGCGTTACGACACGCGCGCCAAGACGGACTACTTCGCACGGGGCTCACTATATTTGGCGACAGTTGTCGCCAAATATAGTGAGTTGTCGCCAAATATAGTGAGTGCACGCAGTATGGAACGTTTGGCTAGCCATGTCGTTCAGTTGGCAAACTCTGCTTTAACTATGAAAATAAACAAGTATAACGAATTAAACAGGCTTTCACCTGCATAACTGGGCCTAGCCGAGTTAAGCCGGAGTCATTTTTCAATGGCTAATAGCTACAATGCTTATATGATGGTTACCTTCAGATTTTCTGCAAATTTATGAAAACAGCATTGTTTAATGAGAGAGTCTATGCTCTGTTTTCTTCTTACTGTTAGCTGCAGCTGGCGTACAAAATAACCCGACTGTGGCGGGCTGCAATTTTCGCGTGCTCCTTTTCTTTGTGTGTGCACATGTGTACGGATCCTTTAGTTGCGACGACTGCTTCTTGCACCTGTCCATGTTTTTCAGATAGTGTTTGCGATTCGATTCAATTTGCACTGAAATTTTACTATTTGAACTACTCAAACTTCCCTAAAACAATTGCAGTCGAGATCCAAAATGAAGTGACCCCTTTAGATTTTCAGTATGCTTCACATCATTACACTCTAGTATTGCAGACAAGTCGCCTTCAAAGCTCTACTATAGTCGCAAATGTATTGCTGAGATTTGGCAGAGCTGGGTACTAAATTAATGCCGTTTTAGACCTGAAATCTGACAAATCAGACGCTAAAGCTTTTTGGCATCCAAAATTTCAGTAGTTTCTTTATATTGACGTCTACGAGGCAGATTTAGAACTCTGGACTTGAAGGGTGCGCGACCCAGTAGTGTTCCGCAGGACAAAATAAAGTTATTTTATTTCCTTTCTTGAAGGGAAGCTTACCCTTGTCCACCGCATCAGTTGGGCTTCCGCAAAAGAAGAGGCTGAGGGAGTAGCATCTTTGCTTTTCACGTATAGTGTTCTCTGCAACACTTTAGTTGCACCAAATTATGTAAATAAATACAATTTGGCCTTTGCATTGCCTCATTCTTGGTAAGACAAACAACTATGAAAGTAACCCGGCAGCGTTTCATCATACTAGCAAAAAAAAAAAAATCTTTCATATTCCTATCTAATAAGAATTTGCTTAAGAATCCTCTCCAATTTTATTTTCTACAATTTCACTTCAAACTATTCAAGAGACATTCTAGAAATATCAGAAAAATATTCTATTCTCACTTCAATATTTTAATTCACTTTGCACCCAAAATGCTCCTATTTGTGCAGCTGTAGTTATTATACTTATATTTTGCATGTGTTCAGTGAACTACATAACATAGTTGCTCTCCATGAAACTTGGTGACATGTTTTTTTCTTTACAAATTCTGTTCGTAGCTTCTTTGCTGTGAAAAAGTACCATTGTTACGTAATGAAAAAAAAATGTAATGATTAGTATTTGAAGTTCTTACCACTAAATTTGCCTAATGCATGTCATGGATTAATACTAATTATTATAAAAAGGGGTCATGACTCATCAGATACTCTAGCTAATAAACAAGCTAGCTCTGCTACATGCTGGTGGATGAACAATATAACTGGTGTCAGTGGTGGATGCTACCTGTGTTTGCTTACATGCATGCTTTGGATAACTCGCTTAGGTAGTAGAAACTATATTGCTGTCGTGAACTAATTTTTTCTGGGGAACATATACTGAACAATTAAAGCTGCCTGCATTCAATGTTTCGATCAATGTCATTCGTGTTGTTTGTATTTGTTAAAAAAAGTGTCAGCTTGCAGGCAAATTTTTTCTAGTGTGTAGAAATGTATTGTTAGTAACTCTTCAAGGCATAGCCTAGAATAGTACAGATTTCTTGTGCGCATCTGTCCACCTTTTAGCCATTTCGGTTTTGTTAAGTGGTTTTGTAATCTCATTACATCCAGCACATTTGTAACAGTTTTGCGACATAGCAAGCACTGTGCTGTGCTTCATGCGAGGTGTTATGTCTTGCACCATCGCTGTAGGAAAGTCAATCATAAGCAGCTTATTCCCAAGAATGGGCACAATTACCTCATAAAATTATTTATTTTAGGAGCTTACTGTCTCAATGTTAGCTCGTAATTAAAAGAGAAATCATGCCAGCTGCATGCGGTGCTAATTTTCGGGACTACTTTGTGTTTCTTGTATGCACTGAACAGTATTTATTGTTTTTTTTTGTACATGCTATTGCTTTACTGCTGCTCCCTATATTTAGTAATGTATTTTGTAGTAATGTATTTTGAGTTTCGTTGTTTCGCGAGCCCAAGGCAGTCTTCTTGAATTTTGGCATTGTGTCATTTCCAGGATTATTGGGAAAGTTGCGTGGTCTGCAACTTTTTTGCTGTCAAGATCAGTTTATAAATAATACCCGTAGAATACTCGACATCTTAAACGGACCTTGGTTTTGTGTGTATAGCTCCTTTGATCAGCTGTCACACAACGTTGGAATATGCATTTAAGAGTTGAAACGGATGCTTGGGGGAGTTGGTTCATACTTAAAATGACCGGAAAAATGTCGCTTCAAGAATGACAGTGCAGAACAGCCGGTAGCCACACGCTCGAACTAAATGATGTTAGCTTAAGTAGAGTAGGCCTGGATGGGTGCTTATCAAGTCAAAGCCACGATAAGCTTATGGATCGTGGAAGCTTTGCCTCAATAAGCAATTCATGCGTTGTTGTATAAGCAATCCACACTTTGCCGCGATAAGTGTCCATGCAGGTCTCTTTGAATGAGGCTGACATCACTTAGTGCATGCGGCTGCTGGCGATTCCACATTGTTGTTTAGGAGTGACATTTTCACAACCCCTTTAAGGGGGCAGACTGCTCTTTGGGACCAAAAAGTGACAAAAAAAAATCATTTTTTAAAATTGACATATTTGGTATCTGCAAGTATTTTGCTATCTCTCTGCAAATTTTTACACAACAGGCAGTGATAATTTTTTTGTAATGTCATTCTAACTGTCCAGAATCTTGGTGCTGTTAACATGCAGAACCTGCAAAAAAAATGGGGAACCAACTTTGATGCCTCTTTATAATTTGCTGGCACCTGTGCTAGAAGCTCTGCTACGAATTTATGAGCACTTTTATGAGGATTTCAAAACATGCACACCATGATTATTGCTTTTTGAAGAAGCTGTGTGTTTTCAGTTTTTTCAATTTTTCTCAAGAAAGTAAATTTACAACTTTTCAATTTTGAAGCCTCAATATCTCTGCAGCTAGGGCAGGTACAACAATAATTCTTTTTTGCAATGGAAACCTGTATGTGTGTAGGGTGCAAGTATGGCAGCAGAATTTAGAGAACAAGCCTTTTTAATTAATTACTCATCAAAATTTAAACACAATTCCAACTGCTTTTGAAAATGGATAGTTCATTTCGCTGTAAAATAATAAGAAAGGCTTAAAAACAAAAAACTCTTGCATTATTTCAATCTATAGTCATTAGTGTGTGTTAGGATACTTAAATATCACTTTTAATTAAGCACTTTTTTTCTATTGTGGCCTTAAACAATAGGGGGTGAACATAAGTTATCTTAGGAGTAAGATGAGTTACAGAAAAATTAATTAAACATTTGAAATCAGCAGAAAGAACTGCATAATTCTGTGAAGTTTGATCAAGATCACTGAAGAAATAAACAAAAAATGTCTAAGAGCAGTCTGCCCCCTTAAAATATTAACACTGCAAGTGCAAAAAGAGACAGTACATGTAGAGAAAGTGCTTAACTCACAGCTGTATTATTGCTTCATAAGCAAGGCCTTTTTATGGTACTTAGAGCAACAAAAAAATTATTATGTGAAACATTGCAATAGTAATGACGTGTCAAGAAGTTGCCCAAAAGTGGCCCATATCTAGGAATGTAGGTGGTGCACTCTACAATTTGAAAGCTGAAATATGCTCATGATGTATGCAGCGGTTATCACAAAGAAGTAATTACAGTAGACTCTCAGTAAAAATAAATCTGTCAAACAAAAGTGTTGCTTAAATGGAACTACCACCTCTAATATGATAAGTTTCTTCACCCCTGTTCATCTCTCAGTAAATGAAACTCCTGTTAAATAGAACACATTTTCGCAGTCCTTTCAGATTCTGTTTAGTGAGAGGCTGCTGTATATAAATAAGTCTTAAACCCAAACTGACAACCAGGATAAAATTGAACAAGCTGGAAAGCTGCATGAGTACTATGGTAACAACACTTGTTCAGGGACATTGTAAAAGAAAAGAAAGGCATGTGCTCCAAGTAATGTTCCTCCTCCTTTTAGAAGTAAAATAAAGCCTTACACCTATTCAAGAGTGTAGTGTCACTTGGTCTGCTGGCAGATCTAAGCCTCTGCTGCTTATTTGTAAGCATAAGCTAGCAGGTTTTTAACGCTTTATACCTTGAGCCTACTGTGTGCAATGAAACTAGCCGTAATTTCAAAATAGCTACCACAAATAATTGTCCGCCTTGGTAGAACAGTAAATATGGTTCTTGGCTACTGGCCTGACTGTCGCGGGCTCGATCCCAGCTGCGGCAGTTGCATTTCAATGGAGGCAGAATGCTAGATGTCAGTGCATGTTAAAGAGCACCAGATGATCATATTTTCTGGAGCTTTTCACTACGGCATCCTTTATATTTGTATCATTGTTTCGGGTCATAAAATGCCAAGTATAATTGCCACATAAACCCTTTTTTTACATGTTTTACATTGTCGGCTTATTGCATGTGTTGATATGCTTTATGTAAACCGCACCAGAATGTCTGAGAGCATTCCAGATTACTTCAGGATTATCTGGTAGGCTTAAGCATGCAGACAGGGGAGTTCATTCTCGAACAAACGCAGCCACGAGTGATAACGCCCGAGTGTTCAGTACCGCATGTGTAAATGCTGACGCACCTCACTGCAGATCAGATTACCAATAGCTGTATGCCGCTATCATTGCCAATGTGTATTCTTTAGTCTGACTTTCTGGTCACCGGCCACAAGTTCGGTCAAGGAAACAGTTTCATCTTGGACATAGAAACTCCTGCCTTCATGAACGTCATGACCATGTGACATTATCATTACCACAAATCATCATCTAAGAACATTGATACATAGTGTTTGAAACTACAGTAGACTCTCAGTAAGTAGAAATTTCTTAAACCTAGCTGCTGCCTAAAAGGAACAACTTCCTCTATAATGACAGGTTTTTTAACTCTTTAATGCCTGATATGTGAATCTGCCAAAGAAAATGAAAATTGTTTCCATTTTCCAGCCTTAACTAGCAACCTTTAAATGATCCCATATTTAAATTATCTAAAATGCAACCTTAATGCATTCTTTTGTGCATGTCATGAATTCTCCATATGTCACAGAAGGGAGGACCTTGCAACAAAAAACGGACTTCAGAACCAGATAGCATGTCGTGTGCCACCTTTTGGGTGTGTACACACCAAATAAACAAAATTATTGAAGGCAGAACTTGCATCACCCATGCGAGAAAGGACCAAGTGAGAGCTGTTGCACGTACTTCGCGCTCTCCACCATGAACTGCAAAACAATTGGTTCTAGTATCAAATACCTGAGACGAGTTGGAGCAAGATTTTTTAAGCTGAAAGCTATGTTTGCCATGAGTAGTTGAGAGCCGTCATGAAAGGCGGTGTACATTTTGTGACTTGCTTGCTCAAAGTTTTTTGGTATGTCGCGAGCGACACTCTGAACTTATTGAATTGTTTAGTCATGGTCCTCTTTAAGTAAATGAAACTCCTGGTGTAAAACATTTCCTTGATGCCTTCAGGTTCTGTTTAGCGGGAGTCTACTGAATATGCTAAAACAGGTTTTGCCACCCAGATGGAAAGTAAAAGATTTTTTTTGCCTAAACACACTCATCATCAAATGCCTCTCCCTTCTTGCTTTTTGGAATCATAAAACATGTTTACTGTATTTACGCGCATATTCCTCGTACTTTTTTTTCGCGGAAAACCGATGAAAACTTAGGGGATGCAAGAATTACACGAGAAAAATTTTACGCAAAAATGTATAGAGAAAAAAAAAAAAGTGGCCACAAATTGGGATTTTCAAGCTAGCACTTCTCAGCACTTTTCAAAGCTTGTAGTTGCAACTCTCAATTGAAACTACAAACTTTGAGAAGTGCTAATCAAGACTTACCTTAACAATAAAACCAGAGGTTTAACACAAGGCAAGATTTATTTTAGACACAAAAGCTGCAAGCAAATAGTAGAGTATTGGAGTACCTTACGCAAAGCTTGAGGGAATTGTGGGCATAACGTTAGCGTTCATCATCCAACGGCAGCCCACAAAAGTAGGCTAGCGAGAACAATGAATTTTAGGTTCGAAGAGAATTCGAAGTGGCTAGTAATTTGGGTCGTATAATTTCGAATCGAATTTTAATAGCATGACATATAAAGAAAAATCTGTATATTTATCATGACCTAATTAACTTGCACAATATTTCTTTTTAAATTCAAATAAGGCCTCTATACAAATGCCTTTTTTTTTTTCATTCAAAGGAAGTTGAAAGAACTTTGAGTAGCAGTAGAATCTGACTTTGAGTATGATGAGAGTGTTTATACTAATATGAGCCATTATAATATGTTCATTTATTGGCAAAAGGGTTGGAAGCTAAGCAGGAAGGTATGGCACGGGTAAAGAAAATAAATCGAGCACGCCTCGTGACCCTTTAGCACTTTCTTTTTCTTTCTTTTTTTCAAATGCATTGCATTTCAGTGGGATTGTGCACGTACGTGTGTACAAGTGGCGGCCTCTTGCAGCGGCCCCGATAACGACCGAGCGTGCTATGCTCAAATCAGCCATTGGCTGATACGATAGCTGTGACCAGTTATTTTTGAGCTCTTGTAGTCGTTTGCTGAGAATAGAGAGCAATTTTTAGCTTACTGAGAATTCATTGTGAAATACAGGCCACGTGCTGCGCCATAATATTTGGCTCATGTGCTCTCAGTAGCCTTGCGTGTTCTGGGTAGCTTCGACCACCAATCAGCAGCGTTTTCTGACCATGCTCAAAATTTGATGTAAGGCTTTGCAGCAAAGCGGACTTCCCTTGGACGGGTGCTTTCACGGTTTTGCACTTGTACGCTGCAGCGAAACGAAACCATCTTCACAGGTAGTTACATGCGGACTGATATACACCTATTTATTCATTGCGAATACTCGACATTTTCAATAATTCAAATTCGAATCAAAGCGAATTTGAGTACTCTACTATTCGTTTGAATATTCGAATATTCGCCCAAGCCTACACAAAATGTTAGCGTACGACGTCAACCTTGGGCTCATTGCCATCTAACACAGAATCGTTTGCAGTTACCTTCTGACGAAATAGTTTTATCATCCATCCCAGTCTTAGGCACACGTAAAGTCCAACACATCTTGGTGGCTTTCAGCTGTTCATGCTTCCATCACCAGGAGCAAATACAAAACTCGTCCACATTAAAGTACCTACCGGCGGCCCTGTTGCCGTTGTATAGTGCATGATCAATCACTTTCAACTTGAAAACAGCCGTGTATCTTTTGTATCAATTCATTGCATAACCACAGAACGGGCACAATGTGCACTACTAACAAGGCCGTAGAGCTTATGAACCCGCATGCCGCAATGCGCATTTGTCCCTTTGGATCGGCTTGAGGCTGCATGGGTTGATAATACTACGCATAATGCTTAAGAGATGGGGGGCACAAGGCTAGAGTGTACTAGAATTCTTGTACACTCTAGCAAGGCTGTCTGTACTATCATTATGAGTGGTTTAAAGGAGCAGACGGCATTACGGCTGCAATTTCAAGGGTGCGATAATTACGCATGAAAAAAAATGTATCTTAGTTAGGCTATATGGGGGGGGGTGAGAATTGTGTGAGTAAATATGCTATGCTGGCTAATGCTTATCACATTGCTGGAAATGGGTGACTTTTTTGCTTGAATCATTCATGACACTAAAAATTCTTGGTGACTTCACCAATAAGTATTGTATATTATGTGTTACATTGACTAAATATTGAAGTATAATATCTTCTCATGACTAAATGGCATGCCTGACTTTTGAATCATCATAGTCTTTAATTTTGTAGAAATATTTGGTTGCCAATTTGCACAATGTAGCATATATGGCCTGTATGTGTACACATTCTTTGACTTCTCTTTGTAGCAATGTTCAGGGCATGACCAGATAATGATTCGATGGGTGACTGGCTTTTAGTGTAACTTTGCAATTGCCAGGCAATATGAAGACGACACAGCAAACGTCAAAGAGAGAGCATAGTGGATCAGGGAACAAACCGGGATTAAGGATATCATAGTTGAAATCGAGAAGAGGAAATGGACATGGGCCGGGCATGTAGCACGTAGGCAGAATAATGGCTGATCATTAAGGGTAACTGACTAGATTCTCAGCGAAAGCAAGCAGGTTAGGAGGAGACAGAAAGTTAGATGGGCAGATGAGATTAAGATGTTTGCGGGTATAAAGTGGCAGCAGCAAGCACAGGACCTAGTTGACTGGCTGAACGTGGGAGAGGCCTTTGCTCTGCAGTGGATGTAGTCAGGCTAATGATGATGATGCATAGTAATTATTGCACATTTATAATTTTGCGGAAGCTGACTTGCAGTGTGCTGCTCCTTAACTTATGTTTTATATGTTTCTGTACCGATGCCAACGATAGCTCATTGAAAATAAGGTTCTTATGAGAAGCTGTTACAAGCACTGAGTTCCAAGGCATTAGTCAGTGGAATGTCATTGGGTACGCACTTTTTGCAATTAGGTTAGCACATGTTGAATTAACAAATACTGGGCCTGAAGGTAGCTGCCGTATTTTTATTGGATGCAGCTGTTTTTATACCGTCAACCTCAATATAATCTTCAGCTGTTTTTTACTGTCGGCAGTTTTGTAAGTTCTTTACAAGCTCCTCACTATTCAACTTTTTTTCTTTCTCACTGATAATCCAAACCTGTCTACTTTTTTGAGGAACTTCAATTTGATTTTCATCAAGGTGAGCGGGTGCTTGCTCATTGTTCTATGCCTGCTAATGTTCAGTTTTTTCTGATTCCACCTTTTTCTTGGCTTTCTTGGAAAGTGCTGCCATACTTTTCTATTATGCTATTTTGAGTTGACTGCCTTTTTTGGGGGTTGAAGGGTGTGGAAGTCCCATTTTTCTTGGGCTTTTGATCACTGAACAGTTAAAAGGGGCAGCTTAGCAATTTTGGTAACTCCTCTTGATAATTATTTTTTGCAACTCTGGTCCGGAGGCATTTGGATGTCATTTTTAGCCTCAATTCTCGTGGCTCACAAGGACAGGGTGGTGGTAACAAAATGTTAATGTTGTATATTTGCAGTTTCACGAGTGTTTACTGTGGTGGAGACATTAATAACTTGACGGTGTTACTTATTACTGAATTTAGGATGGACTTTTTTATTGGTAAGCATTTATGACCTGCTGGACTGGAATGCTTTGTCCTAGTGCTTGTGTAGTTTCATAATTCAAAGCTTGCTGCTTGCATTCACTCTGAAATTCTTTTTGGGATTAATTCATTGTATTTCTATTGTACTGTGTATTATTTTCTCATTGTATTTTTTATTTGACCTTACCTTCACTTGTCGCTGTCTCAAACTGATATGGTTGCCTGTTGTTTTTAGATTGCTTTTTAGTTTGGACATGCTGTGGGAAGAGTCATGTGACTTGTGTCAAGTGATGTGGTGTTACAGTTGCTGCAGTTTTCCTTTGCTCTCTGCTTGCATCTCTCTGGCCTTTACATTATGCTGTTGGTGCCTGTATTATGACAATTTTCAGTGCTGTGTTCTTTAGCCTTTTCATTATATTGCATTGTGCATATTCACTTTGTTCATCTAACGGCAGCTACTTTCATTTTGGAGTGCAAAATAGCACCAAACAGATGTTTAAACGAGGAAGAAACATTACAGTGCAGTGCTCTGTTGTCAGGGTTCTTCCTTTTTCTCACTGTTTTGTGTGGTTAACGCCCAAGATGTGAACCATAACCAACTTTCCATTTTACTGAACTGTCTACTTTTTATTCTGGCAGTAATAATAATATGATTTCTGATTGCTAAAAAAAAAACTCGTTAACACGTTCCACAGAAATTTTTTAAGTCACTGTATATCTTATTAACATAAACTGCTACATATTACTTGAGCTTTGTAAACTATAGGTGCATATAGTAAAATCAAAAGTCAGGTGAATTCTTGCTGACCTGCAGGTCGCGGGATCAAATCCCGGCTGTGGCGACTGCATTTCCGGTGGAGGCGGAAATGTTGTAGGCCCGTGTACTTAGATTTGGGTGCACGTTAAAGAACCCCAGGTGGTCAAAATTTCCGGAGCCCTCCACTACGGCGTCTCTCATAATCATATGGTGGTTTTGGGACGTTAAACCCCACAAATCAATCAATCAGGTGAATTCTTGCTGCAGAACTCGGCATGAAAATGGCAGGAGAAACCTTGTAGGCACTAGTACAGAGTTTGGGCAGTGGACATGCAGACACTTTTCAAAAATAAAGCTCAACGTGTTTTTATTGTATTCTTATTGTTAGGTCATGAATAATTATTGCAGGGGTGGAACAGCTGCGCCACTTGGGCCATTGTGCGCTAAACTTGCTTACCTGCCTTATCCTACGCCGAACCACCCCTTCTGCGCGAAACTTATCTATTAGCGCTGAACTACTACGCCTCAGCACCAGAATTTAGCCGCAAAGTGTGAAAGCCATCAAGCGCTATGCCCGGCAACGTGGATGAAACATCATCATTTTGGTTTCATCGAAATGGTTATAGTTCAGGTTTCGTAAAGGCTGCGATCGCTCCAGGAGCAGCTGTGAACTTTCATCCTTAAGGCGAGGTCATGATCGCTATGCACGCGCGAATATGGCAGGCATAAGCGTGAATGGCTCGCGAACTCTTCTACGTGTTGTTCTCTATGTGAAGAGACTGCGGGAAAAGCATCTTTTTTTTTGCACGGCTGTATTCTCTTACACCAGCGTTTTGTAGGAGTTATGTGATATCAGATCTAAAAGAGTTGGCTGCCAACCTTACAATTTGTTGCTTTCGCATTCATTGCTTCACCATTCTGGTGAAACTTTTTTTGTAACTTGATGGCAACATACAGAAAAGAAAAGAAGGGTTGCAGTAAAGGTGCTCAAAAAAAGAGGAGTATCCGGTTTCCGGAACAGCCTAGTGGAGACTGGTGCACATGATTTCTCATTGAGCGCATGCGCATATTCTCGTTCATTTCGCCACTGTGCTTTGCGCTTATGGACTCGGCCGTTCAGACGCTCGTGCATTCAGGACGCTCGTGCATTCAGGTAAAAAAAAAAAAAAAACATGGGTAGCTGTACATAACTAAGAGTCACAGTTACATCGCAAGGGTGAAGCAATAAATGCGGCAGCAGCAAATTGTAATGTTATACAAAGTGAGGCTGGCAACTAACTGTTTTGTATCCGATCTCACATAAGTGTACAAAACGATAGTTTATGAGAATATGGCCACTTCAAGGAAAGCAACACTTTTCACACAGTTTCTTCAAGGTGAGAGTGCCGGACGTCAAGTTGTAAGCGAGCCACCCGTATACTCGTGCCACCCGCATGGCACGAGTACATGCCAGCGATCGCGATCACGCCCTTAGAAGCAAAGTTCATAGTTAATGCTCGAGCAATTCCCCCCCCCCCCTACCCTTTGTTTTTTCCTACTTATGCTCTTCTAAGACGAGTGGAAACCTTTCTCTCTGCTAAGACTTCAGGCCTCCCGGGTGAGGGCATCCTATGTTAGCGCAAGCGCTCTCCGACTGCCGTAGTGGGACGGGATCCTTTGATCTCTGCTTCAACCGCATTCGTCGCCCTTTCTCGCGAGCTTTTACCTGCAATTGAGTATACGGTGCGCAGAAGTATTTTATCAATTTTCAAGTTATATGGGACATGACGGCAATGTCGAAAACCCGCCAGGAGGGTCTATATAATTTCTATTGCAATGATAAGGCACTTAACTGCGTGTTTGAAAGGTGCAGCATTGAACAAATGTTGCTTCACAAGTGCTTTGAATGGGGCCACACCTGCTCTGAATGTTCTTACTGCTCTAAACATACTCAAAAAGGCCCTTCTGGCTGCTCCAAGCCTGCTACAAAAATCACTTTTGCCTGCTCCCAGGGCTGCTCCCAAACCAATGTACCTTGTTCCACTCCTATTATTATTCATGGATGCAAACTTGTTCATGATACTATGTGATACTATGTGATATCATAGTGATACTATGTGATATCATAGTTGACTATTAAAAATAGTGTATTTTATGCCAGTGATCTCTATCTTAGGTAAGTGTATGTGCAGAAATTGACAGGAAACAATGCACTATAGTAGAGCAGATAAAAGAACAAGTTTGTACAGAACGAGGCACTATCAAGTGTCATTGATTGCTTTGAGATTACTCTGTCTTACAATAATTACATTGGAACCAAGAAATATGGTTTTTTTGGCCCCTGGGGTATCATTGTACAAAAAAGGCAAAAGTGTCACTTTTGGTGGATCCATACAGCAGTGAACATAATCCAGCGGAAATATAAAGAAATCATTCACCTATATTGTCCTGCATGCTGTGCAGTGACCTTCAAAAGTTTCTAAAATTATAAGTGAGCAGTAAAACCTAGCATTATGCAGGTTATGCAGGCGAGTGCCTGAAAGAACCACTAATATAACATTGTTACATATGAATTCTTGATGCATTTAAAAAAAAGAATTTAATTCATTCCCTGATGAAAATGAAACACAGGAACAAAGCTGTGGGTTGTAATGGGACCTCTGGGATATAGTATTGTTGCTTATGTTTTAATTATAAGTAACAACTTATTGAAGAAATTTGATTGATTTGCAAAAGTAAGACCAGCTGACATGAAAGGTAATAAGAACCAGTAAGACCAAAAGGCTTAATTAAATAAATAGATATGAGGGATTAACATGCTGTCACTGCCTTTTTTGGCAGAAACATTTGCTTCTTTATCTTAATCTAACTAATACAAGCTGCTTGAATATGCATTGCTTGTGAACATGATACTGTGACCTTGTATTCTTTGCAGTGTCCTGTTATCTTATTTTTCTTTGCAATATCTTCTGCCACAGTGCCATATTATATGCCATATTCTGCCAGAGTAAGCATAAAGCATCACTTGAACATCGGTATTCAGTCCTGAACACACTTCTTTTTTCGTTGTACCAACTGCACTCTCTACACAGGCATGTAAATATAACATGACTTGATTCGTCAGGCTTCATGGTTTGGTTACTATTCTCTGTGTCTATTAATTCCTTTAAACCAGAAAAGAATGGACTGTAATGGACCTTGAACTTTTTTTTTTTATCACCACTGAGTGATTAGGCAGTGTTGTGTGTTTTTGTGCTGTCTCAAGGCCCTGTCTCTCATGATATGATCTTTTTACCACTGTCATTTGGTCCCTTACTAATTTGTAGGTTTTTTTTTTCCCCGTCTCCTTCTGATTTTCACCTACCCTTCTTTTTATATCATGTTATTCTTTCAGTGTCCCAAAGAGATTTTTATGTCCTGATGTCAGGGAAAACAGTTAGGTGGTGGTAGATTTTTCTTCCATAGTTCTTCAGCAGATAATAAAAGGAAAAAAAAAAGTTTCTACCTGAATTAAGGGGAACACAGACATTGTTTCTGTCATTCTAGTGTCTTACTAATGGCATTGAACTTTGATCTATAAATTGTTTTGTGTGTATATTTTAAGTGGACTTTCTGCCAAATTATTACTAGCTTGAAGTTGAAAGTAATGGGTGGTATTCAAAGCACTGCAGCTAAGTCCTTGTAGAAATTTCTTAGATGTGATTTTTCTTTCTGGAATAATATTGCTTCTTTTGTGTAGTAGCTCAGAAAATATTGGCTTATTAATATTGTGAGATGATTATTTCAAGTTCACTTGCGTGGATCAATGATATATTAATTTATAGTGACTTAATAACTTGTTCTTTCTTTTCTGCCAAATTTTCTACCTGTGTACCTGTCATGGATTACCACCTGCATTCCTGGTCCAGTGCAAAGGGTTCCAGAGCAGAGCCCCGAATTGTCCTTTTGAGAAAGGCCAGCCCGAGTCTCGGCATTACCCTCCTTGGTGGCAATGCAGTTGGCATTTTTGTCCATTCCGTGCAAGAGGACTCCCCAGCCAGTGGCCCAGGAGGTCTGCTGCCAGGCGACCAGATATTAGAAGTGAGTTGCTACCTGAAGAAATTAACAGCCTTGTTTGCGCTTTTGAAATATGGTGAAGTTTCTTTAGGTTATACTAGTGTGCGATGCCAACTCACTTCTTTGTCATTCATATTAGAAGTTGGATTGGCAATGATAAATGTTCGCTTGCCACTTACTTGCTAAGGTTCTCAACAAAATACTATCATGGTCCTTCAGTACTTTTTACGGGTCATGAAACTCCCATGAAAGTATCACATAAGGACAATAGTGGCCACCACAGGGGCCACTCTAAGCAGAAGGGTATTGAGATGCAGCAATTGGTAGGGCAGTTGCGTGTTCGCAGAAGTGTTTACCATCAGATACACTTCTTTGGATATTTTCTCTCTCTGTTCTCTCGCTGACAAATCATAGCAGTGAATAGTATATTATTGTCAAAAGGGTACATGATGTGTGTTGCCAAATCGCTCAATTTGTTGATTTCTGGCAATATTTTGACTAAGTGTCTCTGTTAAGTGATGCATGTGTTCGTATCATTCCTACATGTTTCTTGATTCCTGCATTGTTGCTTTCAGTCTTGAACTGAATGCAGGGGTGAAAGCGCGCTTCAGTCTTTTGAAACAGCTTTGGAAGCAGGAATAACACAGTTTTGGAGCAGTAAAAGGGCATTTTGGAGCAGCTCTTTAGCACCAAAAGGCGTGTTTTGGAGCATCAAAATTTAGTTTTGGAGCAGATTTCTTGGGTCACACATTACTGTTAATTATAATTTTTGTTTTTTCTTTGCTTTTTCATCAATACAAAAAATTTCAGTCGTCTTTACTAAGCATTCAAAGCTGATCAAGTGACCAGAATTACACCAAATTGATATATATATATCTGAAAGCACAGCAACTCAAGACTAGAGATAAACTAATATAATAAAAGTTACCTTCATACTAAACCGATAGGGCTGTATAAAAATAAATGTAAAAAAAAACATTATGTTCCTGTCATTGAAGTGCCACAGCCAACATGAGAACCGTGAAGAAAATGGGCTCTCCGCGCCACTGCTGGGTAATTAAGTGATTTTTTTTTATTAGGATAGGAACTACATGGGCAATCGCAGGTTTTCGCAGTCAACGCCATGTTCCACCTAAACTACAAGTTGGTAACATTCCCCACGCATCATACGTTCTACCTGGGTGTAAAAGTGCACAAGCTGGGGTGTTGAGCGCTGCTCAAGCAGAGATGAAACACACCACCCGTTTTGAACGAGCATGAAAAAATACCCCAGGGGAAATGGGGGAGGAAACGGGTCGCTGGAGCAGCAGCGGTGAATTATGATTCTAAGGGCGTGGTTGCGATAAGCTGGGGCGCGTGCTATCGGCAAGCATCAGCACATCAGCTTGTAAACAGTTCAACGTAGTGCGCTCTCAACTGAAAGAGATTGTGCGATAAGGGCATTTCTTCCTGGAGCGGCAGTACGTCTTTTCTTACACCGGCGCTTTGTAGAGGCAGCAGCCGCTGTTTTCATGAGTGAACCTTATTGAGCGACATTTTGCCCGAGAAATGAAATGTCACTCTACAAGCTGTAGACTGATAGCAGCGAACCAGAGCATCGGCCGTCGATGATCTGCCAAGCGGAAAAGTGCGTCTGCATTTACACATGTGCCATGGACGATTTTTGCGTTATCGCTAGCGGCTGCTTAAGTTCCAGAACCAACCCTGATGTACATGTTGTGCACGTAATCTCATCGAAAGGTTCTAAGATTATCTAGATTGCTACAAGCAATACACGCAGTAGACTGATAGCAGCAAACCAGAGCGTCGGCCCTCGATAATCTGCCAAGCAGCAAAATGCATCGGCATTTATACATGTGCTATCGAAGGTTCCAATGTTATCGCTAGCGGCTGCGTAAGTTCCAGAACAAACTCTAATGTCCGTTTTCTGCGCGCGTAATCTCATCGGAAGGTTCCAAGGTTATCTAGATTGTTCACAGTCATCTAGATTGTTCACTAGATTGTTCACTAGTTATCTAGATTGTTCACAGGTTTCTGCAAGACGCGTAATAGTGCCGTAGCAAAAATAGAAAGAAAGGAGCACGTGCGGCATTACGATTACAACATTACAAATTCTTGCTATTGCAGTCATCGCTTCGCCGGTGACACTGATTTTAATTTGTTCAGTTTGTATGATTTGGCTAACAGCTTCACTGTTGAAAAATATATAGCATTATCCGGTATGCACACCAACGCCACCTTAACAATTAAGATTCATGTATGAACCGAAATACGACGCGACCAAACTAATTTGGCGTCCTTTGTGTAGCCCACACGTGTTGCTCGTTCGATGATAAAACTCGCCTAAATTTGGCGTTGCACACGCAAATTGCCATTTAAGCGCAGAAAAGCACAAATGGCGCAGCACTTCCGCTCCTGCGAATGCTGCGACTGGTTCTAGATGACGGGTAGGTTAACATATTTTGTGCTAGAGGTGCGGAGCAGCTGTGCTCTGGCTGTAGGTAAAGCAAGTTTTGGGACTAATTGTCTTATTTTATAGGGCCTAACGAAGCTGTCAATAGAAGTCTGCATGCCAATAAACAAGCCTGTATATCAGTCTATCTTGGCATTAATAGCTTTAAGGTGTAAGGCCACGTGACAGAAAATATTTTTTAAAAAGCAATATTTACTAGAAAATTTTATTTTCTAATTTAAACCATGTCTTTCTAGGCACATGTGATGGTTATAAATCAAGTAATATTTTTGTTAATTTTTCATAATTAAAAATTTTACTAAAAGTATGTCTTGCACGAACACTCCTAATTCAGGTACTGCTCATTAAAAAAATTTATTTTTTGTAGTCACATATAAAAAGCTTCCATCTGTGCAATGAACAAAAACAAATGATGAGATCTGATGAATAGTAAAAACGCAGTAAATAAATAATAAAAAAAGTATGCACTGGCACTAGGGGCACCTTTGCATAACAGGCAATCATATTAAATATTGTGGCACAATTTTACTCGTTGAAGTTCATTGCACACCTATTAATGTGATAAAGAATTGTGCCAAGTTTTAATGAAAAATGTTTATTAGTAGAAGAGCTATGACTGATTCCGTACGGAAAAATCCCAGAAATAAAAGTTCTGGAAAATCAACAAAAAAAGATTTAACACAGGTGCAGTGCTTACACAAGATACTCAGGAGGGCTAAAATTCTTAATATTTGGAGCCAGTTCCATAATGGACCTTACTACTGTGTGCCTGTTTTGCAGCAACAGCGACATGACGGGGCACTTTCGCTCTACGCTGTTGGTCGTTTATGAAGCACACTTTTACAGTGTAGGGGTCAGGCTCGATACCAATTCGCCTAAAAATATTAAATGTGCTTCTGTTGCCATTACTGAAACGGCACACACCGTCTAAGAATTCAAATTTTATGGTTTACAGACTCAGATACGTGTCCTTGAGCGTGAACAACACATGTACCACTTTAGTGTTTACCTGGTGAGAAGTTTACGACTTCTGTGATTCAAAATGATGTGCTGACAATGCTGGTAGTGCATTATGACATGTTTGCACTTGACAAGATTGCTGAACAGCCAACAAAATACTACTTATCAATCTAATTTTATGATGCACAAAATTGCTACTTTCAGTTTTGGTTTTGTGGCTAATCGGGGGGGGTCTAACATTTTTGCTTGTATCCTTTGAAAAAAACTGCGTAGACAGAAGCTTTATGCAGCAAAATGACAGGAAATAACTCGCGCATTCGACATAACCAAAAACAGAAAAACGACATTTTGAGAAAAAAAATTTGCTTTTTCCACTTGGCCTCATACCTTACTTTACCTCTTGAGAGATATTGTTAGTGAAGCATAGCCTAAAAATAAAAAATGCAGATATATATACCACAAAATTGAAAGGTATGCTCGCCTTGTTTTCCCTTTTCTTTCTTTTTTTTTTCCGGTGCAGTGATTTGTGCCCTTTATTTTGGAAAGATGAAACCGCTGTAAACTGTTTTTACTAGATATAAGACCTGTGTGCGATTTTCAAGTGAAAGCTTTTGGTTTCACACTTGCAGATTTTATAACACTGATGAGTTTTAATATGCACAGCTGACTGCTTACTAACATATGCAGTTGTCTAGTCTGGCTATATGCTTCTATACTGCCCCTCTGTCATGCCGAAAAGAGATCCAGGAGCGTGTTTATTAGATGTTGGACACTGGGCTTACCATGCTGGGCAATAAAAGTAGAGACCGTGTTCAGCAAAACATGTGAGAAAAAGGACACTTTTGTGCAACTATGTTAAACCATTAGTGCCTTTGTGGCATCATAAACTATATCATTCTTGTTTTCGCTTTCCTGTCGTATACACAAGTTGCACACATCTCCCTTTGAAAATTTGAACTTTTGTAGAAGTTTATTGTGTCTGTATTTACGATTTTAGGGGCCAAAAACTGTGTTTTGCCAGCCTATTTTTGGTGCCTAAAACACTTTTCTTCGTGTCTAAAAATTCCTGCTCTGCTATGTCGTCGATCGTTATAATAAGGTATGAGTGTACTGTTATATTCGTCTGAATATCCAAAGTGCTCGAATATCCGCCCATGCCTAGTATACTGCTCCTGTGCAATTTCAGCAATGCTATAATGAATAATTTAGAACAGTCCTCATATTACAGCGAAAGCTGTTGTGAGATCAGTACATGGGTCATGTGCAGCGCCGTAGTTGTCTGCCGCCGCATGTGTTCGTAACCAGTATCGCAAGAAATTATAAAAAAACTCAGTAAATAAAAAACACCAAGGATACAATGGGATTCAAACCCAGCCCAGTATCCAACCACTGAGCCATGCCGATGCTTGGAACTAGTTTCTAAACTAACCTTAGGGAGGCTTGATGTCGAAAAAAGAATTGTGTTAATATGAGTAATAAAGCGTTTTAGAACATCAAAGAAACAATCATGTGTCACACAATGCGAGTTGCGTAATGAGTGGGTCGTCCAATGCTCCAACACATTACAAAAGCTTGTTCTTCATCACCCATTAACTGTGGCGCAAACTCACTTCAGGCATAATTCTTTATCGTCGTCAGCCACTGAATAAAAAAAATTGCACAAAATTTCTAGAAAATGTGTAGCGGATACTAAAATGACGAAGGATAGCATTGTTAATGCTGGCCTATTACATTTAAATTTGGATATATAACGAAATCGATAAATTTCCGGAAAAATATGTCATAAAGAGGATTTTGTTATATGAAGGTTCGGTATGAAAATTTGGAAAATAAGCGCGCAAATTATACAAAAGGGGGACTCAAGGCAGAGCTAACCCAAAACAGTTATTTTACAGTAAAAAGCTGTGTTATTATTGCGATAGCAATTATATGGACACCTTGGCAGGTTTTTGCCGTCGCCGCCATGTTCCGTAACAAGACCAAATTGATAGCATACCCCCGCGCATGGTAACTTTCATGAGCGGGTAAAAGCGCGCGAGCGCTGTTGAAGCAGAGATCAAATGAGTCGGCCCATCCCGATTGCCTGAAAAGTGCATAAAATAACATCTGCCGCGTGTTAGAACTGCTGTCCAATGCTCAAATAGAAAGCAAACCACACGTTTTGAATTAGCATGAAACAACGTTGGGAGGGGGGAATCGCTCTTGTAGCAAAAATGAACTTGAATCTGAAGGCTGGTCGCGCTTGCTATTTCGGTGAGTATCAAGGGGCTTTCAACGCAAAGTGACTGTGTGAAAAGAGCACTTCTCCCTAGAGCGGCAATACTTGCTCACACCAGCATTTTTTAGGAGTTCCGCAATATGAGATCCAAAAGAGTTGGCTGCCAGCCTTACTTTTTATAACATTACAATATCCTGCTATCTCATTCATTGCATTGCATTCAACACACCATCGTGTTGCCAGAACTTAATCACTAAAGATACCAGCCGGGGAACTGGTGGCGCGGCGCAAGACGGAAGCGTGTGATGGGTAGACCTCGAAAGATCCGTCGTTAACGTGGTCTCTGAGAGTTTTCATCAGCGCCTAATATGACATTCCCTCGGTGGTGACGACACGATTGTCCAAAATTAAGGAAAGTCGCAGTTTCGCTGCAGGGGCGAAGCAATGAATGCAATAGCAACCATTTATAATGTAATGCTGAGAACGGCTGCAGATCGAAATGTGCAGCTCGCGGCTAACGCACAAGTGACGTACGAAAATGACATACTCAGGATGAGAGCGAACTAAGAATGTTTACAGCTTGACCCTTAACGCGCTGTTGAAACAAAAACGAGGCACGAAATGTATTCACAGGTACAGATATGAGTGTGAACTAACAAGTGCCCCAGTCGTTGCTTTGCTGTGTTTGAAAATTTGAAAAGCACACTTTTTTCGAAAACGGCACCTGTCCAGCGAGCAAAGTGATCTTTGTGCGCCCGGCAACTAAACGCAATCGTTCCGGGTCACAAGCATCTAAACCCCCCCCATTTGCAGGGCAAAGTACGTGTGGGAGATAAGCGCGCGTCAGCGCATCGTGACGAGCCGAGCGCGGGCGACCTTTCTTTTTCTTTCTTGAGTTTTCATATGTATAGACACGTAAACATATATGTTAAATGTCAGCAGCGGCGGCGACGGCAAAAAACCAGCCGAAACTGTCCATATAATTGCTATTGCAATAAAAAAAAAAAAGTGAAGCTGAACGTTGTCGGGGGCCACACCATGCGCACACAGTGAAACTATGCACGCGCCCACAGCATCGAAAACGAAGAGCGAACGGCACCGACACGGATACCGTGGAAACTATTCAGCAAAGCGCCCTCCATATGCAGCGCGGCCCCACATATGTGACGCTAACTGAAAGCATAGCCCTGCCAACACGCAAAAGTAGTTTCCTTTTTTTATTTTTGATTGGAGTGTGTGTGGGGGGGGGAGGGGGCACACACGCGCATATGTCCGCGACGGCAAGAACGGCGGCAGCGCCGGCTCATGGGGTGCAGGCCCGCCTCCCGCTTACCCGCGCGCAGTAAAGATCGCTCGCTCTCGTTTGGTGCGCTGTGCGCACCGCCGCCGCTTTGCCCTGCATCAGCGGCAGGCAGCGCCAGAAGATGCATGCTCATACCAAAGTGCCAAAATGAGGAGCAAAATTCCTAGATTGCCGGTGGGGAAAATCGGTTATATGAAGGTTGTCTCCCTACGTTACTTTGTTACATAGAGGTCAAAAATACATGTGCTTCTATGGAGAAATGGCGGGGCATAGAAAACTTCGTTATATGGAGGAATTCTTTATATGGAGGTTCGTTATAAGCAGGTTTAACTGTATACAAAAATTATGATTATTTATGGCATAGTACGTATCCAGCAAGTGTACTTGTAGCAGTTACCCAAAGAGTATTAAGGAAAAGCTCTGAAAGGCTGCTCTTAGAGGTTTCGCCATGACTGCGCTGCATGTTCCACGCAGGCCTGGTGGTTTTTAATTGTTTTGTGTGTGCGTATAATTCTCTCTGGGTGTGTCTATGCTTTCCCAAACAAAATGAATACAGGAGAACTTGGAATACTCAGCTTTTCAAGCAAATAGTCTGGGCTATTCAATATGCATTGAAATTTTCAAATACTATTCACACATTCCTAAATTATAGATAGAGCAAGGGGTGTTACGAAAGATTAAACTGTGATCCCAGTTGTGGCTGTCGCATTTCTATGAAAGCAAAATATTAAAGGCCCTTGTACCCTTGTGCTGTGAATTGTCAGTGCACATCGAAGAGCACATGGTCAGAATTTCCGGAGCCCTCCATTATGGTGTCCCTTATTAATCATATCATGGTTTGTGAATGTGAACCCCACGTATTGTTCTTAAAGATTCTAACTGCATTGTTTGGAGGTTTTGGAATCTAAGAACATTAACTTGTTATAAACATGCTTTCAAGAAATTATTAATGGTCGTGGAATTTCGTATTTACTCGCATAATGCACCCACGGCCATCTAGGTCCTTCAAAGACGGCGAAAGTTTTTTTTGAATGTATCTGTTCAATTTATTTCGGTGTGATAGCCTGTGTCATCGACGATCAAAACAACATTAAATCAAGCCATTATATCACAAAATTATGATGCAATAAAAGTCATAGCATAGTTTCACAACCATGCTAAACACTTCCAAGCAGTGTCAACGCGGACAACGTCAATCAAAATATAGAAGTCGTGGGTTTTGCGGCAGAGTGCCATCTGTCAAGTGCAAGAGAAACGTCTTTGCTTATAGGGCCATGAAAGCACAGCGACACGAGAACAAACCAAAAAAACAAACGCATGGCCTTCGAGATGGCGGGTGTGCGGCGTAGAAACGCATTAAGCGCCAAGAGGCCATGCAAAGCACCGACAGCGCTTCGCCGGCAACATTTGTGCATCGCCATCCAATGCTGCGTTTTGTTGTCGGGCTTGTCGTAGTGAACTTAGAGACACCTGCTACGGAGGGCGTGTTTGGCGGGTATGCTAGTTTCACGGCTGGTTTTCAACTTAAAGTTGGTTGAGCATGTGCTGGAGCATGGGAACTGAGCGGCTGGACGACACTTCAGCGTCGATCTGTGTGCGTTCATTGCAGGAGAAAACAAGAGCTTCGGGCTACAGAAACAATTCGCCGCGCATTTCGTGGGCCAAAACACGCTACACCATCAACGGAAATCTCGCTGTTATACTCCTGCGACTTTTTTCTTTTGCATGAGGAACCCTTCCTTTAAATTTTCGTCAAATTTTTTTAAAAAAGGGTGGGTTCATATCGGTTGTGAATACGGTGGTACATCCTGTCTAAAATGTTTCATTGCCCCCCCCCCCCCCCCCTCCAATGATGAGTACAGTCGCCGACCGATTTTCCAGCAAAAAGATGCAACATGGTGGCTTTCGCAATTGAGTGCCATAGCTCAAAACAACGAGTGATTTAGTCCAGAGAATCGAACTTTACAGCATGAATTCATCCAAGGCGGTCGCGAAAATGCATTAGTGCTATGGGAACCTTGACTGTGCATTTGTGAAGTTCGGAGTATTCCAACAAAAGTCCAAAAAGTTTGTTGGTGACTGTAGTGGTGCAAGTTTTATGTGCTTCAGTCCAAGTTGTCGATCAGTTTTATTTTGTTCATAAGACCTAAATAGCTTACCTGGCACTCTTGTTTTTTGTTCTTGCAGTACAATGGAACAGATCTAAGAAATGCTACTGCAGAGGAAGCTGCCTATGAACTTGCCAGCAACACTGAGAATGTTCATATCGTTGCATTATACAATCCTGAGCGTAAGTAACACAACATTTTTAATACTTTGAACAAGTCTTAGATATCGAGTGAAAGTGTTAAATCAAATATTTCTAAGTTTTAATGCATTTGCTAGTGAACCATAGCGTTTTGAGAATTTTGTAGTGGTTATTGTCGACACATGTTAAGATAATGCAAAAGAGCGAGCGTGCATCTGTGGTGTTTTTCTTACTCCCATTTACCCTCCAATAAAACTCTATAAAACTCCTTGGATGCTTACCTTTCTACTTTGAAAATTTACACCCAAGTACCATGCCTCGGTAGTCAGAATTGTGTAGCTGCCTGTTGGTCATGTTTAGCACTCATACAAGCTTTCAAAAAAGTTTTTGTGACAGTGTGGTATCGCTTATAGTACAGATATTTATGACACTGGTGACTTAGTTTATAAATAAGTATTCAATCCTACAGAAATTGATCTAAATTTACATTTCACCTCTCGTTAAAAAAAGTACAGTTCTGTTAAACATAGTTATGAAAAATAATGTTAGAGTAATTTCACAAGCAGAAAAATTTGTGAATTCTAATTTAAGGTAATATCAATTCAGTTCAGCCATTCGAAGGTTGAAGACTAAATGAATGTTTTATGCTGTGGTCAATGAAATGTTTCTTTTCTTATTTAAAAGGCTGAAAAAAACTCTGCCAGTTTGATGCAGTGAAGACTTAAGTGTGCAAGTGTATGTGAGCGTAGACAAAGACTGCTTAATCTCATTTTGAACATCATCGTAATCATCAAATAGCATTATCATCTCGAACGTAATCGTCATTTTGTTTTATTTGTTTCTTTATGCTCTCCTTTTTCCTGACCACATGACTTGCATGGCACCGAACAGACATGTAAACGGCGCAGACCCGACTTGAAACAGCTGTGCCGTTAAAAGGCAGATCCAGTCCTTTGTAGTGCTCGGTGCAAGTGAAGCTTTACTGCCCACTCCTTCAGTGCAGCTTGCCAGCATAATGTTTGTTGCCACCAGAGTTGGACAGCACTGTTATCTCACCAAAGCATCCTCTGCACAGTCTGACCAATGGTAGCACCAAAACTGCCTGGATACAGTGAATATTCTCAGAAGTTTGGCCTCAACTTATTGGCAGCAACTTGTTCATATCACATGTGAATCATGCCTATTACTTGCTCTTCATGCTCTAGAAGTTAAGCAATTTTCAGCACCGCTTTTGGAGCTTCAGTCACTGTTATGTACTTCTTTCTATACTTTCTTTCTTTACTCCTGTGCCATGATCTTTGTTCAGGTGAAGCTGAGCTCAGTGTCTGAAGTGTTTCCAATATCTCAATTGCTGTAGTGTGTTCACTCTACAGAATAATAGGTGCAAGTTGGTTCAAGGCTGTAGTTGAATGGTCAAGGTACTCTGAAAACTGTATCCATTGTTGGATAGACCTGAATCTTGTCCGAATGGATCTGAACCTCGTTGCATGTGCAGAATTCACCTAAAATTTATCAGGTGGTGGTAAAAATGGTCTTACTTTTATTATGCAGTGTGCTATTGATGAAAATTTTTTCTCTTCAGCATGTCAAGGATTTAGCTTCATTTCAAGTGACTGCACTTACACCCCCAGAACGTCACTTTGGCAGCGTGCTACTCACCATGGTGGTTTGTTGGTTATGATGCTCGACTGCTGACTCAAAGATTGTGGGATTGAATCATGGCTGGGGCGGCCACATTTTTGATGGAGATGCAAATGCTTGAGTCCCGTTTACTTAGAGTTAGGTGCATGTTAAAAAACCCCAGGTGCTGGAAATTTCTGCGGCCCTCCACAACGAGATCCCTCATACTCAAATCGTGGTTTTGGGACATTAACACTGAGTAATTACAATATTTACTCGCATATTTCTTGCACTTTTTTTCAGAAAACCGGTGAAAAAGGAGGGCCGGGGGTTCGAGAAATAAGTGGGAAAAAGTTTCGGCAAAAATGTGCTGAGCAAAAAAAAAAAAAAAAAACGTGGCCGCAAATCTGGGTTCTCACACCAGCAACTAACTGCAAGCCTTGAGAAGTGCTAATTAAGACTTACCTCAACAATAATACTACAGCTTCAACACTAGGCAAGATTTGAGACACAAAAGCCACTAGGAAATAATAGAGAATTAGAATACCATACGCAAAGCCTGTGGGCGTTGCAGACGTAGTGTTAGCATTCATTACTGAATGGGAGCCTGCAAAGAGTTGGCGTATGATGGCCATTTAATACGGAATCGTTCACAGTTGCCTGTTCACGAACTTCATCATCCATCCCAGTTTTAGGACAATGGAAGGCCCAACAACATCTTGGTGGCTTTCAGCTGCCTTCGCCAGTAGAGAACACAAAACTCGTCGACTCCAAAGGGCCTACCAGCAGCCCTATTGCCGTTGTTCAGTGCATGGTCAATCACTTTCAACTTGAAAGCAGCCATGTAACTTCCGTATCACCCCATAGCTTAACAAAATTATGGACACATATACAAAGCACGTCGCAACGTGCACTTGCAACTTTGGCTTGGCTTGGATTGGATTGAGGTCCGTGCAATGATAGTGTGCTTGATGCTTAAGAGATAGGTGCGAGATTGGGTGCGCTATCATCATCATCAGTGGCTGAAACGAGCAGACGACATTATTGTGGCAGTTTTTGGGGGTGCAATAATTACATTACTCGCGGGACAAATGAATTTAATTTTTGTTGAATGATGTTGGGGTTGTGGTAATTATGCAAGCGCGAGGATTACGCAAGTAGATATAGTAAATAATCACTGGTAGCATGCTGTTGCAAAAGAAAGGGGAGCATATTGTGAAAATTTGGATAATTACGACAAGTACTTGAGGAGCGCAGCATATGTTTAATATTTCAGGCAATGTTTTTTGGATAATAATGTGTTATAGCTATGAACAGCCCTTAAAGTAAACTTTAGGTAAAAATGTGGTGAACGTGGCTATCGCATGGCATGTGCTGGCCATGCGCCTGGCGGCCGGGGCTGTATACCACTTGAGAGCGCGAATGGCAAAATAGTTTTTTTGTGGCATAGTATGTTTTAATGTATAAGAATATTCCTATTTATGAAAATGATAACTTTCATGCAATAGACACTATTCACTCAGCTTCAGATAATCACTTCCTTATTCTCAAGTCACTGCTGCTGACAGACTAGACCCTCTGTTGCAGCATACAATCGAACCTTTTTGTAACAAAGTTTGCAAAATTTGCTAAATAATTCGCTTTAGTCATAATTCTCTATACAAAATTGCAATGAAAAGTCGCCGAACCCGACAGGAATGGGGCGGCATTAGGTGTGTGCAAATAAATGTTTGGAATATTCGTCTAATTTTGCGTTTGTAATATTCGCATCCGATTCGATAACCACATATTGAAAAATTTTATATATTCAAACTAATTAGAATATTCCTTGAATATTCAATATTCAAGAATATTCGGTTGCATATGTCACTGTGAAGAACTTCTGATCTTGCGTACTAGAGATAAGAGCATCAGCAGTAGATCGCGCAGTGATTACTACTACTTCCGCGCGAGTGCATTGACGACTGCGTGGAAATTTATAGAAGAGTGTTCACGGCTACTGACAAATGCAGTTGTACATCATCGTGACAAACTTACCAACGATAAACATCTAAAAAAATCTAAATCATGTACTGCCTGCTCGGCAGTACCTGTGGCTTAGCTGTTTAGTGCTGTTACTGTTCATGTACGCGTATAACCATGCCGTTCGTTGCCGTGCCCTTCTGCAAGGCACCGCCTCAATAAAGTGCGTATCGCTCGTGGAGACGCAGGCAAGTCCCCGCCACGGCAGCAGAGAGTTTTCTCTGCGCAAGTGTATATGCACACGTATGTTACAAGGAGCGGTGCTGATAGAGTAAGCTTAGTAGGTAACGCACTGCACGCAAATATAGCGAAGGGCGCGCTCAGCTTGATGTACGATGGTGATTCGTCTCATGTGTAGCCACGCCAGTTTTCGCTAATGGATCGTGCTACTAACGGGCGTGCACGCGTCGAAGCTTGACGAGTCGTCCGTAAGCTGTGCGACTTCTTCAGCATTTATTTCTTTCATAGTTCTGAAATGATTTCATGGTAGCAGATACGGTCATGAGAATGAGCTCCGTGCAATGACAAACAAAGAAAAGGCCATGCACTTTTCCGTATCTTTACAACGGCGTCATCACATATAGTTCTCTGTTGCTAATGGCAGCGGGCGACAGATGGAAATTTGAGGGAGTTAATATGTAGTTACGCTGCATTCCCGACAGCGCCTTAAGGACTCAGTTGTACGTGCATTGCACTTGCGTGGCAACCTCTTCTGCAAATCAATCCTTCGTTACACCGTTACTACGATCTCATTCTTTTTCTAACGTCAGTTTACTGCCATCGGCAGCCAGAGCATCGAAGGGGGTCACGGAGCCACATCTACCCGACGATAGTTGTGACTTCATCAACAAAATGGTGCACTTGAGGTGTCTTTCTATGAAATTATCTCGCACCCTCACTTTGCATTATCATTGCGCACCCAGTAAACTTTGGTCACGATCATGCAGCTATCAGCATGACAGAGTACTATTGATAAGAAAATGGCGAGTGCACAGTCCACGAGAAAGGGTATAGAAGCAAGCCAGATAATGAGTATTGCTGTGTAGTTAGAAGACTCCCCAAGTATTCCTATTTGCCTTAGTGGCTGAAACGATGAGCACAGGGGCAAAAACTAAAAAAAAACTAAAATTTGAGGTCTTACGAGCCAAACTGGCTAGTGTGGGCACCTGGATGAGTTGTGAGCACCGGGGCTGCTTTAATAATTGCTTAGACTTAGGTATGCTGCTGTGAGCTGTTACATTTCACATCATCAGAATAGCTGCCATAGCAGGAGTCAGACCAACGGCCTCATGTCCACTAGTCATCATGGCAGGTACAAAAAGCTTCTTCTTTTTTTAATATAAAGTACAGTTGAATCTCAATAATTCGAACTTGGAAAGGCTCGAAAATTTGTTTTGAATTAAAAGAAGTTTGAATTAATGAAAGCTTAATAAACGGAGGGCTCTCCATGCAGTGGTGCATGTGCATTGACCTAACACACAAGGGGGAAGTTTCAGAAGACTTGAATTTGTTCACAAATACAGGACATCCGTTCTTAATTGAAGTAATCGGTGATGCGTGTCTGCACACGCTTGCCTTGCAGTGAGTCAATCAATTTCGCACGCAGCTTGCAAGGCACTTCTACTTCAGCTTCAGCATTCTCCTGGCAAGAGAAGTTGCTTGCGAAAATGTCCAGCGCCGACACTTTCTAAAGACGACGACAACAACGACTGCGTAGCTGAGCCTCCCGCTCTCCGCTATGCAGCCGCAGCATGGCCAGCACGTGACGAGAAAGGAGGAGCGTCTCCACGCGGAGAGAAGCAGATCGGCATTTGAGAGAAAACCAACACTTCACGGCAGCTTTTTTTTTTTTTTTTTTTTTTTTGCTCTCTTGAGGTACTAGGTTGAAGTACTAGGATATTGTCCCTGTGTTCACTCAAGAGGCGACCAGAGCAGACGTGGCGGTAGATGCTATTACCTGGTGCAGGTCATTGGCCGGACGCCCTTCCTGCGTTCGCCAGTCAATGCTTGCTCGTAGTCGTGAAGGCGTAGGAGGGTCTTGAATGACACGTCTTTAGGACGACACTAAGATGCCAGTGCCGGGTAGGAGCTCGACGTGGTGCCAGGTGGGAGCCTGCAGAAACTTTCAGCCACAAACGCAGCTGGTCGCGACTCCCTCGCCCTGGACACCGTCTTCTCTCGGCCACCTCTGCCCTGCAACTCTATTCTCTTCCAGCCACCTATTCAGAGACCCCGTTGATGGCGCTCATTGATCGAGCCGCTTTTGTGCCATGTGCAGCGGGTGCAAATTGTCATCTTTGTCTTATTAAAATCACAAGCACCGCTCCGCTTGCACACAACATCACAGGGGTAGTGTGCCTTGATGCGCGTGCCCCCGTCCAGAGTGCGGTCATTCTTTGAAAGGGTCGATGCCACCTTGCTGCACGCATCCATTATGTTTTGGCCCACGCCACGCTTATTGAAACATGTACGGGGCGCCTGCTGCTTTGTCGGCTGTTTGATTCGTCGCAAATCCCGCAAGATGACTTCATGCTGCGTGCCACACAGGGCATGAACCATTCTAGAAATGGATGGAAGGTGTTTTCTTTTGCAAGTGATTCTAAAAAAAAGCTTTTAGTGACAGTGAGAATAAAGAGTTACAAGTGGCAGCCAATGAATGCCTCTTGTGTATGCACTGTGAATATTGCAAGCTTTGTTACTGTTTTCTATCGTCTTTTCTTTGCTACGTCTGGTACTTGGGGGGCGATTTTCGAAACGGCGTGTATATTACAAGTAACACAGTCACAGATTAGACTATTACAAGTTATGTACATGGTTTTGATTGTGTTTGTTGCCATACTTGTAGCACCTTAACATGATCGAATGTTGCGCAAACTGGTAACCCCAAGTAGTTTCATGGTGTTTAAACCGTTCTCTTAAATTTGGTGCTCTTTTTAGGGTGTGCTTGGAAATAGTACTTTGGCTATTGTGGACATCTCCTTTTATTTTGTTTTATTCATGAAGGATGATTATGAAATTGTCACGTCTATAATTAATGACTAGAATTCACTTCACATTGTTTTCTTGTGGAGCGAAAACTACAAATAAAATATTCGGTGTCCATGCTCACATTGCTCCCAATAATATTGTCACGGGCTAAGTAGATGCCTGAGGATGACGACGACGAAGTGCTGAGGGGAACGTGCTCGGACTGCAGCAGCGCTGTACGCATTTGCTCGCCAGTATATTCATCGTGTATACTTTATTCCCCGTAACATCATTGGTGGAAGGTGCGGGGTACAACTCGCTATACAACCCCAGGAGCTGGATCTTTGCAATGGACGGCGCATTGCAGCTACCACGATGACTGACCAGGCTACTCAATGTCAACAATATCCGTCAGCCCCCGCAACCGATCGTTGTGGTGCGACCTCGTGACCCAGGCCCATTCAACGGCACAAGTGGCATAGACGTCGATGACTGGCTGGTTCTATATGAGCGCGTCAGCAGCAGCAACTATTGGGATCCGAAGCCTATGTTGGCGAACATCATCTTCTACTTGCATGGCACAGCGAAACTTTGGTACGAGACACATCAAGAAGAGTTGACCAGCTGGGACGTCTGTAATCAGAAATTGCGCTATCTATTTGGGAAACCCATCGAACGTCAAGTGGCCGCAAAGAAAGAGCTTGCGACTCGTGCCCAGACATCCACAGAGCCGTACATCGCGTACATCCAGGACGTGTTGGCTTTGTGCCGCAAGGTCGACATGGACATGCTCGACGAGGACAAAGTCGGACACATCTTGAAAGGAATTGCCGATGACGCCTTCAATTTTCTGCTGTGCAAGGACTGCTCGACGGTGGAGTCGGTCATCGAAGCATGTCACTTCAAACAGGCGAAAAGTAGGCGCATAGTTCACCGATTTGACCGCCTTCCCAACACGGCGGCTACGTCTTCTTGCGAAGATTTGCCCACACTACATCAACCACCAGCGCCGGAAAACGTCACCAGAACAGTCCGTCGGGAACTCGAGGCTATGGCACCCGCTATGTCTAGCGTCAGCGTGCCAGGACACAACCTCGATGCTGTTTCAATGATACAGGCCATGGTTCGCCAAGAGATCGCGAATATGGGCATTTCGCCACCTCATCAAAATGCCCCTGCTACTTCTAGCTCGGCTCCAGTCGTTGCGGCTGCCACTCCGAACTGCACGTTCGCGCCACGACAAAACCCAGCTGAATGGCGCACTCATGCTGATCGGCCCATATGTTTCACGTGTCATCGGATAGGACACATTGCTTGCCATTGCCGCAGCCGTTGGACCTCATCACCTCGACCGAGCTTCTATGATTGGGGACCTCGCTCCGAACGTGCACTTTATGCCCCGTCCTACCGTGCTGAGACAGGTGCAGAGCACAATCCAGAACGTAGGACCAGCCACTGGCCATTGCCCGTGCGTCGTCAGTCCCGCTCGCCCCAACCCCGCCGTTCTCAGTCTCCCTACGACCATCGCTCGGAAAACTAGCCGGTGCAGCCCCCGGAGGTGACGCTGCATACACGACTCGGACTGCAAATCCTCTGATTACTCCCGTTCCTCGGTGCAACCTTCTTACAATTCTCGTTGATGGTTTACCTGTAAGTGCTCTTATTGATACCGGTGCGCAATTATCTGTGATGAGCTCAGACCTCCGCCGCCGCCTCCAAAAAGTTCTGACGCCTGTGATTGCACCTGCCGTTCGTACAGCGAATGGGAGTACTCCTGCTGTGGTTGGAATGGGCTCTGCGCGATCAACGATTTCTGAGCATCAAACTTCAGTTCTGTTTGCTGTTCTGGAAAATTGCCCTCATGACCTCAATCTTGGACTTGACTTTCTGACTTCACACGCTGCGCTCATTGACTGTTCCAAAGGTCTTCTTTGGCTCGAACTACCATCCTTCTCAGAGACCGTCTCTACCAGCCCACCTCGTCTATGCTCTGTCGATTTCTTCAGACTTCCGCCGCAAGCCGCAGTCCAAGTCCAACTCTCGCCATATCCTCCAGTACCCGATGGTGATTATGTTGCTGCCCCAATTTCTGACGCGGCCATGACACGTAATGTTGCACTTCCCAACACGGTGGTTACCGTTAAGGACAACCGAACTTCATTTCCCGTCCTCAATTTTGGCTTCTCAGCGCAAGTTATTCCTCGCGGCATGTCACTTGCGCATACTGACACCACTGGTCGACCACACAGTTTCCGCCCTAACCACCGATTTGCCACCCGATTTTTCATCAATGTTGCTCTCGTCACGTTCCTGTTCCGACCTTTTCAAGCCAATGCTATCTGACAAGCTCACCTCTGAACAAGTCTCTGTTATCTGCCATGTGCTTGCTTCTTATCAGGACATCTTTGACTTCGGCGACCACAATTTGGGCCAGACATCCGTGGTAACCAATCGCATCGACACCGGTGACACTCGACCCATTCGCCGGCGGCCCTACCGTGTGTCAGCCCCGGAGCATGCTATTATACAGCGAGAAGTTGATAAAATGCTTCATAAGGGCATAATCGAACCCTCACCTAGTCCCTGGTCCTCACCCATCGCACTTGTTAAAAAGAAGGAGAATAGCTAGAGATTCTGTGTTTATTACCGCCATCTCAACCATATTACCAAGAAAGATGTCTATCCCCTACCGCGCATAGATGATGCACTTGATTGCTTACACGGTGCCAAATACTTCTCTTTAATAGACCTTCGCTCAGGCTACTGGCAGATCGCTGTGGACGACAAAGACAGAGAGAAGACGGCCTTCGTGACTCCTGATGGACTTTATCAGTTCAAGATGATGCCTTTTAGATTATGCAATGCCCTTGCGACTTTTGAGCGCATGACCGACTCCCTCCTTTGAGGCATGAAGTGGACCATCTGCCTCTGCTATCTTGACGACGTTATTGTTTTTTCGACTACTTTCGACGACCATCTTACCCGTCTGTCCACAGTGCTTGATGTTTTCCGACGTGCCAACTTGCAACTTAACTCGCCCAAATGTCGCTTTGTGCAATGCCAAATCTGCGTACTCGGCCATTTTGTTGACGCTGTGGGCGTTCAACCAGACCCTGCGAAAGTCCGAGCAGTTCGCGATTTCCCCACACCCCGCTCAGCCAAGGACGTCCGAAGTTTTCTGGGACTGTGCTCCTATTTCCGTCGTTTTGTCGAGAAGTTTGCTGAAGTAGCCCGTCCTCTAACCTGCCTCCTCAAAACGGATGTCGCATTCACCTGGGGCCAACAGCAAGCAAACGCCTTCTCGTCGCTCGTTGACATTCTCACCAATCCACCAGTCCTAGCACACTTCGACCCATCTGCCGCCACGGAGCTTCGTACTGACGCCAGTGGCCACGGCATAGGGGCAGTGCTGGCGCAGCGGCAACAAGGAACGCACCGCGTCGTCATATGCGCAAGCCGACTGTTGTTGCGCTCGGAACAAAATTATTCCATCACAGAACGCGAGTGCTTAGCTCTCGTCTGGGCCATTACGAAATTCCGACCGTGTCTGTATGGCCGACCATTCTCAGTTATTACGGACCACCATGCGCTTTGCTGGCTCTCCTCACTCAAGGACCCTACAGGACGCCTTGGTCGCTGGGCGCTGCGCTTACAAGAGTACACTTTTTCCGTATCCTATAAATCCGGACAACTTCGCAAGGATGCCGGCTGCTTGTCCCGTTACCTAGTCGATCCCCCTGACATGATGGAAGATGGACAAGAGGCCCTCGTTCTTTCAATTACCGACTTCACCGACATAGCTGCTGAACAACGCCGCGACCCCTCTTTGCGTGCTATTATCAATAATCTGCACTCTCCCCACCCTGACCACTCCTTACAACTGTACGTTCTTCACAACGACATCTTGCACCGCTACAACGTCCGCCCAGATGGTGCCGAGCTTTTACTCGTTGTTCCTGCGCATCTTCGCTCAGACGTTTTGGCCCAGCTCCATGATGCCCCCTCCGCTGGACACCTAGGGGTGTCACGCACGTATGACCGCGTTCACCGCCGATTCTTTTGGCCTGGCCTCTACCGTTCTGTGCGACAGTACGTTGCGGCATGCGACCTCTGCCAGCGGCGCAAGACACCTGCTCTGGGACCTGCTGGTACCCTCCAGCCCATTGAAATACCAGATGAGCCATTTTTCCGAGTCGGCCTCGATCTTCTAGGACCTTTTCCCGTGTTGGCCACCGGTAATAAGTGGATTGCTATTGCTACCGACTATGTAACGCGGTATGCCGTTACACGCGCTCTCCCCACCAGCTGTGCTACTGATGTAGCCAATTACCTTCTTCATGACGTCATTCTGCGTCATGGTGCTCCTTGTCAGTTTTCACCGCGGCCGCTGTTTTCTATCTAAAGCTCGTGCGATCCTGCTCTACCCACCACAAGTTCACTACAGCGTACCACCCACAAACGGAACGTCTCACGGAACGCCTCAACCGTACCCTGACGAATATGTTAGCGATGTACGTCTCCAAGGATCACAAAGATTGGGACATCCACTTACCTTTCATTGCTTTCGCATACAACAGATCACAAAGATTGGGACATCCACTTACCTTTCGTTACTTTCGCATACAACAGTTCACGTCATGATACAGCTGGATTTTCACCTTTTTACCTACTGTTTGGTTATGACCCGCCTTTGCCCATAGACACCATGCTCCAATCTGACGCCCCCTCATCGATTGCTTATGCTCGTGATGCCCTGGCCCGAGTTGACATCGCCCGGGATCGTTTATGTGCCTCGCAGCTTAATCAAAAGAGTGCTTACAATCGCCGGCACCGCGACGTAAAGTACTCCCCGGGGTCGCTCGTCTTGCTGTGGTTACCATCACGTCGTGTTGGTCTCTGCCAAAAACTGAAGTCCCGTTACGTTAGCCCCTACCGCGTCATACGCAAGGTCACCAGTGTGACCTATGAGATAGCCCCACTCCATACCACGTCAGTACCAGCTTCAGGGCCGACCGATATAGTGCACGTCTCACGGCATAAACCATACTACTCACGCCCCGAGAATTGATCGCACGGGGACGGTGCTTCTGCCGCCGGCGGGTAATGTCACGTGCTAAGTGCTGAGGGGAACGTGCTCGGACTGCAGCAGCGTTGTACGCATTTGCTCGCCAGTATATTCCCCGTAACGTCATGTTTCAACTGCATGTATAGGGCCACGATAACTCGCATGCCGCTCAACTGCTACATGCCGTATACATACTCTCAGTAATATATATATATATACACTGACTCAGTAATATGCACTAATATACCCCATTTCCTTTCGCATTTCATGCGTAGAGGTACGTGCAAGTTCAGACATGCGTAGTATTTAGGATTTATTTGTAGTCAAAAGTGGTGACACTTTTGTTATTAAATGCTTTTTTTCATCGGATCCCATGCCACCAACAAGGAGAGGGATAGGGAACAGCCAGCGCAATCAACGTACAAACTTTTCTCATAGTGTCTTGCGCATCCGCGTAGGGTACTGGGATTGCTTTAAAATGACTCATTGCGGCAATAAGACTATACGATCGCCTGCGTACAGCTGTACAAAAGCTAATTTGTATAGGCATAGTTATAATTAAGCTGACTTAAAACGGGTTTGAATGTCATTGGTGCGTGTGTACTTGTTAACTAATAGCGGATTTAGCAGGTATAAAATTGAAACCTGCCTGAGCAAGCCCGCTGTTAGGAATGGAACAGAAATGTCATGCTCCCATATATTCCATTTTAGTTTATTGCCACTTCATATCTAATCTAACCGTTCAATCTGCGGGCGCTGTCTTCACATTTTATGAGCGAAGGTCTTTATGGTCTAGGGCAGTCTCGCAGCCCTCCAGTGTAGTCAGCACAGCATATAGACAGACAGACAAATGCACAGATGTACACATGTACGGACGGACTTATATGTGGACGCACACACAAATGGACTGACGGACGCATCATGGACACATGCATAGACTGACGCATGCACGGATGAATGGACGGACGCATGCATAGACAGATGGACGCATGCATAGACGGACGGACACTATGCCTCACTCATCATTATTCACTCTGTAGATATGCTGTGATTTTCTTATGTTTCGCTAATTCGTTTGCTTCACTAAATATGTTGCACACTCATACTGTTAAGAAATACGGGGACATTTATTGTGCGCGTATGAATACTGTGTGCCGAACTTTGAGAATTCGAACTGGAAGAACGTTAGACATACATAAAAGCATATATTCTGTGCCTTAATGGTAGGTGCATTACTGCACCGCTTTTACTTTCGGCAGTCGAAGGAACCATATCTTTTCATCACTGTTTTCTAATACAGTGTTCTGCATCTCTAACTTGCCCTAATAAAACTAACCTGTCGCAACTTCAAACAAAAAAAAACACAAATTTATCCACCTGCATAGTATAAAAGTGAATAGTGATGTCTGCAGCTGTGCGCTACTCAGCCATAACCAGCAGCCGAGTGGGCGCCGCCAGTCAGGATCGATACGTTCTGAAGCACATACAGGCGCGAGGAATTTGTTTACTTGTTGAGATGCGTGCCTACAAAGTCATAACTAGCAACATTTGTGAATCATTTTGCCTTTGGGAGGGCAATTGCAGCAGAAAGTGCCTTTACTTTAGAGAAAAAGGCCGCGAAGCCGTGTGTTTGCAGTGCATGCATTGAGGAGTGGGCCAAATGATGGCGACCGCTGTAGCAAATGATGCACTTGTCTCCAGTCTGAATGGAGCGGAGGCGAACGAGCGCATCAAGGCATTCTACAAAGGGGGGTGGCAACGCAACATCTAGTAAGATTTGTTTGAATCACTGCCTTGAGCGGCGACTGGGGAAATGTACACTGGCGTACACGCCGGCTGCCGGACTACGCCGCCAGACAAGACGCCGCCAGCATTATAAGCTTGCCTAGCAAGATTCTAAATAAGGGGGAGGGGGGTGGCGTAGCTGTGTTTGAAAATTTCTTAGCCTTGTTCTAATCTGGGCAGAACGCTGCTTAAGTGACCTTTGTCGCAATACACTGGCATCCTGCGGCAGAGTGTCTTATTATTTGGAAGGGGCTGTTATCATGACTTAATGGGGCACAGCACATTTGGTTCAGTTACTCATGTATGTATACGCCGCACAATTGTGAACACTAGTATGATCACCAATGTCTGAAAAAGTTACTGGCAATCATTTGGAGCAATATATGGCATATTTGCTGCCGTACAAAAAAAAAGCACCAGTATTTTTTGTTTGTGTTTTTTTCCACCGCTACGCCTCCGTTTCAAGAATCATTTAATTTCAAGGTTGCCAGCTTGGCAGATCTATATTTGAATTTACGAATTCTGTCAAAGGATTTGACAGGTGCGGCAAATTCTAATGTGGACTTTATCACTGTTATCACTGTTTGCACAGTGGGGTGGCTCAAAATACTACTTCTTACTCCACGATTTAGGTGATGTTGAGTGGTTTGCACACGCTTTTTTTTTTTTCTAAAAACAGGTATTTTTTATATGCTCCAAATTTGGTCTTTCGTGATGAAATAATGTGTTTTTTTGCCCATAACCTGCTCCAAATTTGCTTTTTAGTGCTCCAAAAGTAAAATTTTACTGCTCCAAAAGTTGCTCCAAATTCTATTTTGGCTGTTACACCCCCGAGCTATGAAAACTTTATACGTGTTGGCTGATTTTGGTGTGTGGGGAGTGTTGTCACTGCGTGTCAAGAAAACAAAAATGTCCCTCTTGGGATGTCTCAAAATCATGTCAATACACAGTTAAGTTTGCTCATCTGACAGGGGTATATCGGAAAGATTAAGGAGCAACTCTTAACTATGTTCTCCAAGCCACCTGTGCATTTGCAATTTTCTTGTGGTGTGACAAAGGTGTGGGGCGTGTACTGCAGGGTTTGCCGAGATCCAGGAACAGCCTGGTGACTCCTTCTATGTGAAGGCCCTGTTTGACCGGGCCTCATTAGATGGCTCACTGGCCTTTTGCAAGGATGACATCCTGTATGTGGACAATACTATGTACAAAGGGGTACCTGGCCAATGGCGAGCATGGATCCTCGATCAGGATGGACAGAAGCTGAAGTGTGGCTTCATCCCAAGCAAGTACAAGTAAGCCAACATTTTATCTTCTTTTTTATTAATGGGGTCATGTGGTTGCTCAATGTGTAGCTTGTTGCAATTTTGTTGTGTTATAAGTGTGGCACTGGGGCCCATCTGAAAGGTCATCTAGTTGATAGCCATCGAAACGCCATAACTAGGGGTGTGCAAATATCAAATTTTTCTAATATGAACCAAATATGAATACATAGCTTCAAATATGAATCGAATATTGAATAATCAAGCTGTTGCTTCTGTGCTCAGAGCATCTATTCATTGATTTGTCCATCCCTCAATCTAATTGTTTAAAAGTTATTGTAATTAAAACATTAGTTATAACCTACTTTTCATATACACATTTAAACATTAGTTATAACATACTTTTCGAATACACCTTGTACTCGACAAGCTTATGCATTTGCAGCTTGAGCTATAGTAAATATTTTTGTGGGAAATTGTAGGGCTGGTAACTCATTCAAAAGCTTGATTTTCTGCTCCCAAGTTTTAGCTGCTTCAGATAGGCCTCTGTAATAGCATGGAATGATTATACCACCACATCCATGACCATAGTAAGAGTAAGCTACATATTGGAACTTGTAAGTAAATTGGGTGGTTACACAAGTTCCTGAAAAGCCAAGTGAATGATAAGCTTTAGGGAAAATTAACAAAGCATGCTCTAGCTTCAAAAGAATGGCTAGTTGGGCAAGTTGGTAATGATCCATAGTATACTGTGCAAAAAACAGACAGAAACACAAAATGAGAGAGAAAAAGACAAGTGCAGACTATCAACTGAAGCTTTATTTCAAGACCAAGGCAATATATAAAGAAAAGGATAAAAAAACAAGAGAGGGCAAAGAGGGAGGAGAAAAAAGCACGATGGACCAAATGAACAAAAACCTAGGCCACGTCAGGAATGGCATGGGGCCGCGTATTTGTAATTGCTGGCCCCACATCGCACGAAAGAGGGAAAAGAAAGAGTGCGAGGAGGACGTCAGCGCCAGCGTCAGAATTGCTCGCGCGCTATTGGTTCCTCTCTGTAGGGGACGTGCACGCCTGTAGGTGACGTGCTGGTGACGCACGCATGCACCCGCGATAGAATGCGTGGAGTTTTTCCGGCTGTTCAATCGTAGGGAAGCACCCACAACCTGTTGCCACACTCTTTCTCTACCTTTCCCTTCTGCCTTTCTGTATCTCTCTTTCCCTCTCCCTGCAAGAGCTGAGCCGAACCGTGCTACCCGCAAGAGTTGTAGAAGAGTGACTTTTTTTGTTTTGTTTTATTCAATCCACCACTACATCATACGCGCCACTGCTGACATGGTCGACGCTCATGTGCGAATTAAAGTTCGAAATTACCATCTAACGTTCAATTACATGCATCGCACTTCTGTCACACACCATACTAGTTCCAACTGCCCTTGCAGAAACGCGGTTCCGACTATCATGGCAGACCCCCAGACGCTCACGTCTGAATTAGATGCCAACACATCAAACGTGAAGCGTGTTTCGATCAACGACGCCGCTCCGAATGACATGGAAGCCTCGCGCACATTTACGTGCGAAATAGACGCCAGTTCGGCCGGCCCATCTGACGTGAAGTGCCTCCTCGTCGACCTCTGTACGGACGGATGCGCACGAGTTGCTCGCCATTCAACATCAACAGAATTATCAACAGAATTGGCCAGATGGGACTAGTGGATGATAAGAATAGTGTAGAATAAGGCGTAAGTCACTGCTTCTTGATACAACATCTCCATCTTGGCGTTTTGGTATACCTTTTGATGGTGGACAGCTGCTAGTGTTAGGGAGTTAGTGCAACTGTTAGGTTTGTTTATGAAAACTGTTGTTGCCTTTGTCTCAGTGTGCTTTTTAACATGGCATCGCTATGCATGGGTGAGAATTGCATCTCAACACTACTGGGAAAGAAAAGGTAGCAGCCGACACTTCTTGAGTTTAGAGAATCAAATTTCCTTCATTTTGCTAGCTCAGGTCTGCTATATTTTTTTCGATTTCACAACAAATTTGTTCTATGAAATTTTTCCCGCACCATGTCAGTTTCATTGTTGCGGGCTTCGACTGTATGCTATAACCTCATTACAGCAGACCTCGAGAGGATTTTGGTCTGTTGTAAAAGGAGTATGTATAATCAAAGTACAGTTACAACAGACTTACAAAGAAACACTGATACGCTATAACCTCATTGCAGCAGACCTCGAGAGGATTTTGCTTTGTTGTAAAAAGAATATGTGAAATAAAAGTACTGTTACAACAGACCTATAAGAAAACACTGAATGGGTCTGTTATCACTGGAAAGTATCACAGGTCATATGTATGGATTTATTCTCAATTGGGCATAAGAAATTTGATTTTTGGAAATCACATCTTGTTTCTGTAGCCCCTTTTCTGTGTGATTAATAAATATTTGACTGAAAACTATATAGAAGTGCTCTAAAAGGTTCTTTTTTTGTGCCTGCTTGGGTGGTGAAAATTATTGTAGAAGTCGAAAAAAAAAGGCATTTTTCAGAATTTTATAGCTTCGCACCGGCACAACCACCTGCCATCATTTTGGGCTCGTCGTAAAAATATTTCATTAAGAGCATTCCGTACTGAAAAAGTGGATGTTTCAAATTTATTTCGAGGCCTTCGATAAGCTGCCTCTGCCCTGCTACTCCAGTATGCCTCGCTGGTCCGACGCTCATTCTATATGCCTCCGGGAAACACCTTTCCGGAATAATGTCGTCTGCTTCTTGTTCATCGCAAGGTTGCGGCTGTCCGAAATTGCGCTACTTAGTGACATTTCCGCATTAATTCTGTGTTCACATGTTAATGATAATTCAGGTTGTAATTATGCCTTAGTTAAGGCAGCTGCAAGCGGAAGTGCAGTCATCAGATTACGATCGCGCACCACACTCTTCTCGAACATTGCACATGCACGTCTCAAATCGACTGGCACAGCGTTGACTCGTTGGCGGGAATGTTCTGCTTACCAGGGCTTTGACCTTGTGACAAAGACCACCGCGGGACAACTCTTCGTATTCGGGATCGAGCACATTTATACATTGAAACATCAGGCACGGTGATCATGCACACTGTAGCCGCTCTTCCTGCTTGAAGTCGTGGCTAGCTAACTCTGTCCTGAACTTGGTGGGCAAGACCCTCACGCTAGCGGACGCTAGGCCTGACTCTGCCCCAAACTTGGCGGGCAAGACCGTCGTGCGAGCGGAAACGCGTAAGCAAAGGCGCCATAATGTGCTTCGTGGCAAGCAACGAAGCACATCGGCCACTGGCTCCTTTGAAACGCGAATAGGCATTTTGGGCATTGATAGCAAATCCTGGCCAAGCTCTTTACGCACCGATTGCTCAGTACAGCGATGACAGCGGTCAGCGATTTCGCCCGCCAGTGCCCCAACATGCAAAACCAAGCGCGCTGCATGCCTATTTTTTATCACCGTAGCTTGGCATCATCATCATCAGCAGCAGCCTGACTACGTCCACTGCAGGACAAAGGCCTCTCCCATGTTCCGCCAGTTAACCCAGTCCTGTGCTTGCTGCTGCCAATTTATACCCGCAAACTTCTTAATCTCATCTGCCCACCTAACCTTCTGTCTCCCCCTAACCCGCTTGCCTTCTCTGGGAATCCAGTTAGTTACCCTTAATGACCAGCGGTTATCCTGTCCACGCGCTACATGGCCGGCCCATGTCCATTTCCTCTTCTTGATTTCAATTATGATATCCTTAACCCCCGTTTGTTCCCTAATCCACTCTGCTCTCTTCCTGTCTCTTAAGATTACACCTATCATTTTTCTTTCCATTGCTCACTGCGTAGTCCTCAATTTAAGCTGAACCCTCTTTGTAAGTCTCCAGGTTTCTGCTCCGTAGCTAAGTACCGGCAAGATACAGCTGTTATATACCTTCCTTTTAAGGGATAGTGGCAATCTACCTGTCATAATTTGAGAGTGCTTGCGAAATGTGCTCCACCCCATTCTTATTCTTCTAGTTACTTCAATCTCGTGGTTCAGCTCCACGGTTATTACCTGCCTTAAGTAGACATAGTCTTTTACAACTTGAAGTGCACTATTACCTATCTCGAAGCACTGCTCTCTTCTGTGCTCGTTTTCTGCAGATTAATTTTAAGACCTACCTTTCTGCTCTCCTTGTTTAACTCCGTAATCATGAGTTGTAATTCATCCCCTGAGTTACTCAGAAATGCAATGTCATCGGCGAAGTGCAGAATATTAAGGTACTCTCCATTAACTCCTATCCCTGACTCTTCCCATTCTAGGCTTCTGAAAACCTCCTGTAAGCACGCGGTAAATAGCATTGGGGAGATTGTGTCCCCCTGCCTTACACCCTTCTTGATTGGTATTCTGTTGCTTTCTGTATGAAGCACTATGAAAGCAGTTGATCCCCTGTAAATTTCTTTTCTTGATTGGGATTCTGTTGCTTTCTGTATGAAGCACTATGAAAGCAGTTGATCCCCTGTAGATTTCTTCCAGGATGTTTATATATGCTTCATCGACGCCCTGATTCTGCAGTGTCTGCATGACGGCTGATATTTCTACTGAATCAAACGCCTTCTCGTAATCTATGAAGGCTATGAATAGGGGTTGGTTATATTCTGAGCATTTCTCTATTACCTGATTGATAGTATGAATGAATGAAGCTTGGCATAACTAATCATTAAGTGACAGGAGATCAGCGGCCTTTTTTAATAAATTGTTGCATTGACATCCGCGGTGTCAGTCCTGTCCCAAAATTATGCCAAGCAATGTTTGAAGTCGGAAGATATAGAGTTTTGGATGTCTGTGGTAGAAAAGTCCGCTGTACGGCAGTCCTGACCACCTTGCCCTCACGTTTTCGTCAATGATATCCAAATGTCTGTTGCATCAGAACTTGTAGTAAACGAAGCTCGATCAATGACACAAATAGGGATGTCGGCTTACTGTCGCCGTTTAGTATGTAGTATGCAAATGTCTGTTCTAGGCATATCCATTATAACAAGGTCATACTGTAGCTGGTTCTCAAGCAGATGCAGCCTTGCAACCATGCGGCTACCAAACGTTATGACTGTTTGTAATTTATTGCCATGACATTGGGAGTTCGCTGCGTTTTGCATGGTCTAGTTTAAAGTGTCAGTGTGAGGGCAGGGTAAGGGAGAACAGCATATGATGACGAAAATGATGAAGCGAAGAAAGGTTTTTTATGAGGGGCCTCTTGTCTTCATCTTGTCTCCACAATAGAGAGCCCTGCAATGATGCTAGAGTTGTTACAAATACTTGTTTATTAGAGCACACAAAAAAGAAATCAAAAGGATTTTAACAGTAAGATGGTAAATAATAATAACTCTGAGATTCTGCCTTGACACCATTCTTTATTCATTTATAAATAATAATCACTTATCATTGGTCTTACAGTTTATCTAAAGGGAGCACATGACTAATTCATATTGACAAGAATCATCAACACATGTGGAGTGCTGGTGCATGATGTAGTTTGCTTGGTGCTAATGCAGGGCAGAAGAGGAGCTACTGATGAAGCGAAGTCTGCTAGATTTGGAGGAAGGGGGCACTGGACGAAGGGGTTCTACCTCAACTCGGCGCAGCTTCTTTCGCCGGCGGAGGCACCAGCAGCGCTCGCGAGAAGACGGCAAAGAACTGGCCTCTTTTTCCGATGTTTCAATCAACAATAGTTGCGGGGGCTCCGCAGGCACCCTGGCTGAGGATGTACCACCGACTTACCTTCGTGTGGATCGGCTGAACTGTGAGCCCAAATCTTTTATGGGTGTAACTGGCCACATTAGTTTTTAGAAGTTTTTCTTTCGTTGCCATGGAGAGCCCTGTCTATCATTGCCATAAACTAGTCCTGCACCTGTGAGATATAATGTCTGTGGAATGAACTCTTATTTTAATAGTTCCTTGCAGCATTGTGAACACTCTGTAGCCGATATGAAAAGGGAAAGTCCTTGTGACTGTTGCATAATTATTGTTGCTAGCAGTATTGCCTACAGTATTTTCAGCATACAATTTGTGTATTTTGTGAAGTACATATTCTGTGGTATATTGCTCCGAAATAATCATGTATCAAGTAAACTTGGAACTCTAATCCCTCAAATAATCATAGTTATGTCTAGACCTATATTCTGCCACAAGAGCATTGCCTGTGTAAAAATGCTGCCTGCACAAGTTTTGCAAGGTACTTGCGACATGAAGTACTTCTAGAGAACATCTTACCTTTTCCTGGTTAACCTTTGTCTCTGTTGTGAACTAGAGAACATCTTACCTTTTCCTGGTTAACCTTTGTCTCTGTTGTGAATTCCTTCATTTGGTTAAACTGGGAGTTAACCAGAAGTGGAATGCAAGAGCAAATTAGCAAAAGATTAGAAAACTGAGGCTGGTGGAAATTCTGTAGTGCATAGATTCACAGAACAAAATGTAGTTGTTGCAGTAAATATTCTTCCACTTGATAGACTCTACAATCTTACAGGCAACACTGCTGCACCACACTAATATTATTGCCTTTGTGAAACAATTTGTGCCTGTGTTTACAGTGGTGCTGTGAAATGTTTGCTTCTCTATAATCGCATTACATTCATTTTTTGACTTGGTTCTCAGGTGTCTTATGCTATATTGTGTGTGGTAGTGCACTCGAACCTCCATATAATGAACCCTGATATAACAAAATATTGGTTATAACAAAGTAAATGAAAAATAGTCTCAACAATTATAGTATTACGAATAAATCTTTATAACAAATTTCCGGATACGGTGAACCTATTTTCATGTAAGATGCAACTTTATTATAATGAGGTTTGAGTACATGAACTGGTCAAGGCAAAAAGCAAACTTCTTTGTTTTTTCAAAAAGACCTGTCAAACTTGAAACTTAATTTTTTCAGCTTTAACACAAAAGAAAGCATACAACAGATGACTACAGTTATTATGAGATATGGCCACGTCACAACAGACAAGCCAGCTATTCTTTCTGTAGTGTTTTGAGAAAGGGGCCAGCATTGAGTTCACACTCCCGTTTGTAAGAATATTTTCAAAGCTCACAATGCCCAATTGAGGTCTGCTTGCTTTATGATGTGACAAGAAAAATAAAGAAAAAAGAAAAAGATGTGAAAGAAAAATATGCGATTTGTCCACATTCCAGTTCTCCATATTTGCCTATTATACTTCTTAATTTTTAGCAGTCCTCCCAAATGTACTGGTATGGCCATAAATCTCCCACAATACGCTGCTACTGCCACTGTAGGTAAAGGGATGGGTTCTAAAATTTTTTATCGCATGCTGAACACTCAAGTTACTTTCACCACAGTGCGCTGATGTCATGCAGAAAAGCGCATTAAGCTTGGCACTGAGCATTCAGTTGTCACTTGGCACAGCAGATTACGCGTGCATGAAGGTGCCGTATGAGTGTGAGTGCCAGTATAACCACCGACATCTCTGCTTCATGATTGCCCAAATAGTAGAATGCTCTTTTGTTGCAGTTGTTATAGAGCACCAACTTCCTTGATAATTCCACTCGTACAATTTGTTTGTTGCCCTTTTCCCTTCTGTTTAACAGGAATTTGCTGTGTATGTTAATGGCGCCTCAAAGGGAAGAATAGTGACTAAGCAGAGAGGCTAACTTTCACAACTGTCAAACGCCAGTGTGGTTCAAAGTTCTGTGGGACACTCGTAGCACTACCTTAGCTAGAAGGAATCTGCATCTAGTGTATTTTTGAAAAAGCTTACAGCTTTTCTACATTGCCTCTGAAAATACTGAATCTATCCAGGTTTTTTTTTTGGGGGGGGGGGGGGGGCTCTTCAAAAAAAAATTGTGTTATATTTTTTCAAGGCTGCTTTTATTATTATTATTAGGCTGCAAATATTATTAGAGTTCCTTTAAAATTTATTCTGTGCTTTGTTGGGGGGTATGATGTATTTAATTGCACCAGTAAAAATGAGCATACTATTTAGGTTATTTTTGTAAAAACCACTTTGTGGGAAGAAAGAAAATTTGCAGCAAATTGAAGTTACGCAGAGGAATGTGTGTTTTGCATGTGGTGATTGAATGTTTCTGGCATCCCACAGACCCAAGTCTGCGGCCTGTAATTCTGGTGGGCCCACTTCAAGAGGCAGTAGTAGATAAGCTGGAGCAGGACTTTCCTCATCAATTTCAACGGTGTCCATCACAGCCCCTGCGTGGCTCACTGCAGACTTTGGACAAAGGGCTAGAAGACTTGAGTCTGCTTGATTTTCGTCGTAGAGGTACCCATTTTGAGGTCCTCACCCTTGAGTCTCTCCGCTACATTATCAACCACCAGGTATGCTTTGCTTGTTGTGCACTGCTGCAAAACAATGTTATCTCAATCTTACTGCTGTCTGTAGGAAAAGTCTACAAAGAGCAAACACTGGTGTAAACAGTTCAGGCAAAATTTGTAGCCCTGCGCTACGAGTTTACTAGCGGAGGGCAAGGTTGCATCTTTCTCAACCCTCTCTTAGTGCAGAAGCCCCGTCATTCACTTCAATGGATGGGTCACCTAGGTACTCGTCAAACAGAAGATTGCTGCTACTGGCTAATAGCCAATTCAAATCAGCAGCGCACCCTGTGGTGTGCTAAAATTAGACTCTAGCAACACTGGTGCATTTAGGAATCGGAACATGGGAGAGCGTTTGTGTGGATGTGCACTCAAGTTCATGACATGTGGTGATGGAGCTTCTTTCCTCCGTGTAATCCCTCTCTGTGTAGCTTCTGGTGCACTTATAGTGCAACTCCAACACTGAAGTCATTCGAAAATTGCTTGGTAAAGTTGTTCATGATCTCTCTGATGAACTTGGAAGAAATCTCATTTTCAAGCATTTAACTGTTGTGAGGCAGTGCATTTTTTATGTGTCTTCAGCTTTTAGAAATGAGTGCAGATAGGATGTTGTTAGAGTCGAGAACCTACGTATAACAATGTCCAAGTGCCATAGAAATTCCGTAGTTATCAAGAATTGTTGTAGCTTAGGAGTACAGAAAAAAAAAAAAGCCAAATACTGAAAAGTGGGAAGGGTGTTTACCAATTGGGAAATCTTGGGGAATTTGACTAGGCTGGAAAATTTCTCATGAAGAACTCGGGGAATTTGGGCTTCTCTCAAGAAAAATCAGCCGAAACTTTTTTGGGGGAACAAAAGTCACGGTAATGCTGGCTCTAACTATGCACTTTGTAAACGAGGGCAATTAGAGCGCTGCTAAAATGACCATATGTCGCAAAACTAGTGTTTCACAACGCGCGTGCGCTGCCTTCAAACGACGAAAGGCAGCCGTGCACGCCGCCAGCGGGTTCTCTTTTAAAGTGTGCGCAATGAAAAAACATTAAAGATGACGTAACAACACGTCAGACACTGAGTGGCGGCGCGTCAACCTCTTTGCTATCTAGAAACAGCCGCCGGCATCACCTAGAAAGGCAGAGAAAAATCGATGCCATCGTAGGCAAAAAGTACCAGAGAAAACTGGATGCGTCCGTAGCCTCCGCTGTGCTGCATGGGAAGGACCCAGGACTGTCTGAAATTCGGGCGCGAGGCTATAAAAGTGTGCAGCTGCGTGGAGCAGTCAGTCTTAGTAGATGCTTCGCTTGCGTGCAGCACAGCGGCAGTTCAACCAGGCGTTCATGCGTTGTAACTTAAAAATGCTCAACCATGTCACGCGCCGGTTTTTCGTCATCGTAGCTACACATTTCGCACACCTTCACCATACACCTCTGCCAGGCATATCGCACGTTGGCACCACAGACCCTGCAGCCGAGCACTTCGTGATCAAATAGTGATGCAAATTAGACAAGTTGGAGGTCATGGTTCGCAACACCGCAAGCATGTATTATGAATGTTCTGAAACAATGAAAGCCTCATAGATGATGAGCGTTTCTGTGACCAGCCGAATTACAGTGCGTTTTACATGCTTGAGTAGCAAAAGAATGTATGAAGCAGGGGGCAAATTTTCATGTGCGTAACTTGCATCATTCAATAAACTGCTCGAAAATTCCCGTGCAACCAGTGTCTTGGCCACAACCGTTTGTTATTTGGAAGAAAGGCATAGGCTGTGAAAGTGTGGGCCATTGTCTGTCACAATAAACCTCTCTCTATAAACTGTATTTACTTGCATAATTCTTGCACCGCCCACATCGCCCAACAAAAATACTATTTCTTTTTTTGCTCGAGTAGTTATCGCACTCCCGAAAACTGCTGCAATATTGTCGTCTGCTTGTTCCAGTCACTGATGATGATAGCGTGTGCCATCTGTTTAACAGATGGCACACGCTAGCATCAAGCGTACCATTATTACACGGAAATTTAGTTCAATTCAAGCCAAGCTAAAGTGGCAAGTGCGCATTGCAGCATGTTTTGTATGTTGTGACGGTATTCTTGTCAAGTTATGTGGCGATACTGAAGCTACACGGCTGCTTTCAAGTTGAAAGTGATAGATCATGCACTAAATACCATAATTACTCGAATCTAACGTGCACCTTTTTTCCGGTTAAGCGAGTTCATAAATCGCATGCGCGTTAGAATCGAGTACGAAAAAAAAAAAAAATGAATACGGTCATTCTATTGCCATCGGCACTTCCAAAATGGCCGCCCCCTACTTGCGTCGGCATGGCGCATCGGCCATTTCTGCCTATGTGTTTCTCATGTGCGGCACTTCGTACATGTGCTGAGGAGTTTGTCATCTTGGTGTGCATTAGCATCGACAGCATGGTAGGGCTGACTCCAAAAACTCGACGAGTGCACCACAATGCCGCTTTTAAAAGAAAAGTCATCGCGTGTGCCGAATCCGACGGAAATCGGGCCGCATCGCGGTCGTTCTCAGTTCCCGAAACGTGCGTGCGGAGTTGGCGGAAACAAAAGCAGAATATTGTCGACAGCAAAGATTCACGCAAAGGCTTCAGTGGACCACAGCAGGGTCGGTTTCCACAAATTGAAGAGCTGCTCGGCGAGTATGTAATTAAGCACTGAGCAGCACAGCGGCCCGTGACGACAGAACTGCTCCAAGTGCAGGCTATGCAGTTAGCCTTAGAAAAAGGGCTAATGTGGAGCCAGTTTAACGCGAGCAGGTGCTGGCTAACTAACTTTATGAAGAGGAAAGGCTTTTCCCTCTGAAGGCGAACGGACATACGCCTAAAGTTGCCGGAGGAGTACGAAAAAAAGCTTCAGTTTTCTGAGGTTCGTTCTAAACTTGTGGCACAACAACGGCTCCCTGCTTGGGCAAATCGGGAATGCCGATCAGACGCCTCCTTACTTCGACATGCCTGGCACCACAACCGTCAAGAAGTAGGGGGCGAAGCAAGTTCGTGTGCTGACATTGGGCCACAGTAAAACAAGAGTGACGGCAATGCTCCGTTGCACGTCAGATAGGCACAAGCTTTCCCCGTACCTCACATTTAAACGGAAGACGCTCCCGAAAGGAGCCTTTTTCCCGAGTAGTGTGATCGTGTGGGCCAACGAGAAAAATGGGTGCGCGTTGCAATTGATGCCTTACTTTTTTTTTTCGTCGTGGAAACCCGGTGCGCGTTACAATCGAGGGTGCGGTAGAATCAAGTAAATACGGTAACGGCAACAGGGCCGCCGGTAGGCCCTCTGGAGTCTACGAGTTTTGTGTACGCTACTGGTAATGGCAGCTGAAAGCCACCAAGATGCTTTGGGCCTGCCATGTGCCTAAAACTGTGATTAATGGTAAACTTTATTTCTTCAGAAGGAAACTGTAGACGATTCTGTTAAATAACTATCAGTCCAATACTGATGTCCTACGCTTACCTTTTAAGGGCTCCTGTTGAGCGGTGAATGCTACGTCCGCAACGCCCACAAGCTTTGCGTTTGGTATTCTTATTCTCAACTATTTGCTTGCACTTTTTGTGTCTCAAATAAATCTTGCCATGTGTTGAACCTATGCTTTTATTGTTGAGGTAAGTTTTAATTAGTACTTATCGAACCTTGCTGTTAGTTGTTGGTGTGAGAATCCTGATTTGTGGCCACTTCGTTTTCTTTTTCGCTCTGTACGTTTTCATGAAAAGTTTTCTCCGCGTAATTCTCGCACCCCCCAACTTCGCATCGGTTTTCAGCCAAAAAAAGTGTGGAAAATATGCGAGTAAATACGATATATAAAAATTATTCATTGGTTAGTTTTAATCACGAAGCAAGATCTTTAATTCTGTAATAAGAATGTGAGCACAAGAAATATAGGTTATTAATTAAGTATATGGCCTTGCCTCGCCGCGGTGGTCTAGCGGCTAAGGTACTCGGCTGCTGACCCGCAGTTCGGGGGATCGAATCGCGGCTGCGGCGCCTGCATTTCCGATGGAGGCGGAAATGTTGTAGGTTGCTCAGATTTGGGTGCACGCTAAACAACCCCAGGTGGTCAAAATTTCCGGAGCCCTCCACTACGGCGTCTCTCATAATCATATGGTGGTTTTGGGACGTAAACCCCAAATATCAATCAATCAAAGTATACAGCCTTACAATCTAAGAAGTCAAATATCACAAGAAAAATCAAAGATCACAATTTTTAGGTTTCATAGAAGAGCAAATGAAACTTTAAATGCAGTTCTGTCAATATTACTGAAATACAACAAAAAAAAAAGGCATCTAAAGCATATCAAAGCTAGCATAAAATGCCCAAGAGGCCTCCCATCACAAAGGACTCCTAGAACTGTGATCCTGGTGCATTTGAGATATGTGGAGACTAGGTAAAATTTCTTGAGCCATTTTCTCAAATGTGTCTTTTTGCATGCCTGTCAAGTTATTGCAGCCATTTTCTTCATAATCATTTGGCCTATCTTGACTTTACTTTCTTCTTTTTTTCCTTTTATTTTATAATGTTTCTTAGACTACAATGTTTGTGATGACATTGTTCTTTCCTTAGTTTGACTATTTATAAGTTTACAATGTGACTAGTTCATTGTTGAAGTGTGCCTAAGGTGAAGGTAGCAGAAAGAATCTCAATGCGAGAATTTTGTTTTGTAAAGCAGGCATATCACCTCACCATACTGTGCGTGCATTCAGCTGTGCAGCAAATATTAACCTAGCCTTCTTGCACATTTTTAAAAATTTCCAGGCATTGCACAAACTGCTAAGGATTACAAAAGATAAAAAGTTTAATTTAAAAAAAGTTCCAAGGATATCTTGAAATTTTATAAAAGTATGAGGGATAAATTCTGAATATTTGTGCCAGTTTTTATCATCTGCTAAGAATTAAGAAAGTTGGCTTTCCAAAGATACGCCCCCCCTTAAAGGAATGACACAGAAATTAAAAGGCTGACTCAGAAATCTTGCATCGCTTTTGTTACAATAAATAGCTAATGGCCCGTTACTTACGGCTGGAAAACCCACTTGCATACGTTAACTCTCAAGGTTGTCTTAGTGGTTTCAGCAGCTTTCAAACTGTCAGTGGTTGTGACTTCCGATGTTTGAAGTACTCTGGCACGCCATCGAATGCAGAAGAAATGGTATTAGGCCTGTGGTGCGGCTCGGTAACGATACTGTCACCGTTTACTGTGGAATTGTGCGCGTGAATCATGTCTGTTATATCAAAGTGCTTTGCGCACACATGCACATGCCTCAAATCAATGCTGAAGTCGTGCGTTTCATGTCCGAATCCAAAGAGAGCTTACTTCGAATTCTTGAACTTTTCACGAACACTTGGCATCCAAAAAAAAAAAAAGACTCCTGAAGGGCATCATCGTGTGAACGTGCAGCCTCAACTGTACAATACCTGAACTTCGCCCTTATTCAAAAAGCAATCACAAATACAAAGGATACGGGCAGACTGTCAGCTCGCACCCGCCGCATTTGTGGTTTCTGCAGAATCTAATGGAAGGGCTGGAGAAGCCTGGCCTCTAAACAACGGTGGTGCCACGATACGGTAGCTTTCTGCGTCATACAAGTTTTCTCATACTGTGACGGCAAAGTTTCGTGACTCGAAAGAGTATTGAAGGGCTGTTTATGATGAAGATATGGCAATAATCAGCTGCTATGACAAGATTGTGCACATGCAAGTTGTTAATTTATGGAAATTTTTTTACTTACAGCTTTGCCATGCTTTGCTGGATGTGAGCTTGTCTGCTGTTGAAAGGCTGAACCGGTGCGAGATCTTCCCAATTGTTATATTTATCAAGTTCAAAACGACCAAGCAAATAAGGTGAGTTTTTAGTCCACATCTTGATGCGTAGTAGTACAGTAGACTCTCAGTAAATGAAAATCTGTTGAACGGAACTACTGCCTAAACAGAACCATTGCCTCTGCAACGCTTGGTTTCAGGCTTGTATTCTGCATCTGTGTTCACCTCTCAGTAAACGGAACTCCTGTTAAATAGAACATCTTTTCCTGGTTCCTTCAGGTTCCAGTTACTGAAATGGAACTGCTATTAAATGAAACATATTTTCTTGGTCCATTGCCGTTTACTGAGAATCTAGTGTATTAAGTTTATGTTTCTGTAAATTATTTCTTCATCAGCCTGACTGTGCCCAGTGCAGGGCGAAGGTATCTCCCATGTTTTTTTCCAATCAACTGTGTCCTGTACTTGCTGTAGCTACATTATTTCTGGAAGCTTCTTAACCTAACACTGCTCCTCATGCAGCTTGCCTTTTGCTAGAATTAGTCAGTTGCTCTTCCTGACCAGTGGTTGTCTTGCCATCTCACTATATCCTTAATTTTTATTTTAACTTAATTTTTTTTATACTAGAGGCAAATTATAAATGAATGGTACAGTTCACATTGACCGATATGTGAACTGCACAACTTGTCGTGGCAGCGAAATTTTGTGTATCTGATTAAGAAAAAAATGGGATCTCCCACAAATCTGAACTCTTTAAAGGGGGACGCGGCAATTGAAAACCAAAAAGTCGCAAAAAAGTATGTTTTTGAAAAACCATATTGTTGGGTTGTATGTGACATGAACTACCTATTCTGTAAATATCAGTGCTTAATTCAACCCCTCAAGTGCAAAAAAAAATGCTATTTTCGAGGTCGCTGTAGCGCCCAAAACACGCGCACAAACCAAAATCAAACCAAACTTCGCGCGCGTGCCATTCCGAGACCATGCAGCCATCCTCCGCTATCTTAGTCTTGTTTTGACTGTCAATTCTTTCTCGTTTGCCGCCTTCTAAAATGGCGTCAACAGCGCGGTTGAGATGCTCTTGGCGTTTCCCTGGGATGCGATGCAGAGCGCTGATTCTCTAGAGCAGCTCATTCATATCTCGTGGGCGAAAGTGCGCCCGCTATTGGCTGCTGCGCTGGAAGCAAGGGCGGTCCCTTCTGGCAATGGCACGTCCAGCACGCTAGTCTCGCTGTTGCTCTCTGCTTCGTCCGCCTCAACAGACGTCTGCTTACGAGCCGCTGTTGGCCTTGCTCTGTATGTTCAATCACTTTCTCTTCTTTTTTCTTTTCGCACAAGTTCTGTGCCCTTTAGTATCTTTGTAGCTGTGCGTGACGCCGGCAACGAAGCCGAAGACGGTGCGCAAGTTCGGAGTGCGAAGCGCATTATGCAGCTTCTACGATGAAATTCCACTTTTCTGCTGCAAGTGCCCAGTGCGTAGACGCTTGCAGCGGCAGAACTGTGCTGTCAGCTGCCACCAGTTCAGAATCTGACACATTGTGTGTACCTGGAGCCGCAAATTCATGGACTGTGTCGAAGATTGCCGGATCCATCATGTGCTCTGAATCGGTGCCGTCAAGCGTGATGCTGAGTGTTGCTGAAATTGCCAGACCCAGCACTTCATCTGCATCGGGGGCCATTGAGAATGCATGGGTCGTCGACCTTTCATCTGTGGACACATTTTGTAATTAAGAAAGAAATCTATGCGATACGTTGCGACGCCATTCGCGCTGAACTTGAATCTATGCCAGTGACGCAGGAAAAATTTGAACTGATCCAGCTGGCTCTTGCTCCTGCAGTGACAAGTGATGATGAACATTCCTCACTCGTCCAAATGAGCATTAACGTTCCACACGGCACTTAGAGAAGGTGGAGGGATAACAGAAAAGATAAAGAGTGTTGCACAAGGACATCTTAAGCTACACTACTTGAGCTTTTTGAGGAAAACACATGTGTTAAACTTTGAAAGCCCATTTTCTCAAAATGGATTTTTAGCTAGTTGTGGTGCTAAGGAAAGCAATTTCTCAAGAACTGCTTATCAGATTTATGTGCCTTTTTTGTTATTCTGTTCCTGGATGATTATGCCAGGGTATAGCAAGCTTTTTTTTCTGGAAATTGGTGCCAATAATTATTAATATACAATTATTTTTTTATGAATGTCATTATTATTGGCTACATCAAATTTAAAGTTGCATAAAAGTTTTTTTGGTGGGGAAATTGAAAAAAATGGCTTTCTAGTGCCCTATAATATCTATCCAGGGCTGACCACAAATAATTTCAGCCTTCCAGTATGTCCTGGCTCTTCCTCAGGCACACAAGTGAACCACCCAGTCAGACCTCAGTATCTCTAGAACGGCTGAACACAATTTTACGAAACTTTGCAGTTTCTTTAGCTTTAATGTAGTGAACATACCCTGAAAGTTTCGTTAGGATATCCTAAAAAATAAAAAAATACGGTTTCTGGGGTAGCCTCCCCCTTTAATGTCTATTTACTCGCATAATGAATGCACTCACATAATAAACGCACCCACAACTTCAGTCATCAAAATTTTGATTTTTTTTCCCTAAGTAACAATAACACCCCCTTCATTTATCAACTTCAGTCCCACTAACCAACAACTGGCGCCTCCTCGCTGATTGGATCTCTTCTGTTTTTTTTAATTATTATTATTATTATGCCAACCCCCTCGACCATCTTGGCTCACTCCCACCACACCTTCGCCCGTTGCCGCGTGCCGTATCTTTCTATGTGTGCGCGGCACGTCTTTTTTATCTGTGCACCACAGCGAGGTTCATGAAAGTGCAGTGTAGAGGCATCCCAGCTGATAAGCACACAGCAAGCGAAGGTCACGAAACTGCTTGCGCCAACCGACGGTCGCTTCCTGCAAATAGGAAAATTTAAGACCCAACGACATACACGCGATTTTTGAGCAACCACAATAGGATTTGCTGTTGCAAAGGGTAATTTGTCGCTGCCGCATCGGATGTTTCTGGAAAACCAGAAGAAATCACCTGTCGCCCAGAAAAGATCACAACAATTTCCGCAAGATGGTAGCACTCCTGATTCTCACTTCGGTTGATCGCATGTACAGGAACTTCTCATGTAGAAATTAAGCAGCAGCCATATTTCGTCAATGATCTTGTTATCAACGGCTTGTTTTGATGTTTCGAGGGTAGCTTGCTGCAATGTTAGTTACCGTATTTACTCGCATAATAGGTGTACTTTCTTTTTTTTAAGAAAGTCAAGCGCGAAGTTAGGGGTGCGCCATTTTTTGTGAATTTTTGTGAATTTTTGTGAATTGTGAAATTTTTTTCGTCTCGATTCTCGCACTTTAAATCTGTACATTTGTCCAGTAAAAAACGACTTTATCATGTACCAATTAATTCAGCATAAAACAAACATAACTACGTACCTTTTAATGAACAAGTGAGAGCCGTCAACTGCACACACACGTAAAATAATTTGCACAAAAGTTGTAGGTATTCCCTCGTTTCCCTATTCGGAGTTTAAGTCGGAGAGAACACATTCATCCTCGCCGAGCGGGGATTCGTTTTCGGTGTCCAAATCATCTGCACCCCACAACATATCATCCTCACTCGCATACAGTTCGTTTGAGATACCCCTCTTTTTGAAGCTTTTTCTGGCGACTTCATCGGAGATCGCCTGCGACGCTTCCACGATCCAAGCGCACAGCATTTCCACAGGCGGCCTCTTAATCTTACTACCTGGAGTCAGCTGATGTTGTCCTCCAGCCATCCAGGTGGTATACAGCCTTCGAACATTGTCCTTGAAAGGCTTATTCAAGGACACGTCCAAAGGCTGCAGTATCGATGTGAGGCCGCCCGTAATCACTCCCAGATGTGTGCGCAGCTCCACACGGTCTACTAGGTGCCCACAAAAACTGTCCAGGACAAGCATGGACGGGAACAACAGACCACCCGGCTGCCGACCCCAGACTGTTTTCAACCAATCCACCATGAGTTTCGCGCTCATCCAGCCTTTTTTCCTGTACTCTGACATAGATGCCTTGAGGGAAATTTGCCTTTGGGAGCGTCTTACGTTTAAAAATAATGTAAAGCGGTAGCTTGCGCCCATCCGCTGTCACTGCCAGCATTATCGTGCATCATTCTTATCAGCACCAGACGTTCTGATGATGACGCTCTGTGCACCTTTCTCCTGCGCTGTCATGTTCTGCAGCATATCAACGCAAAGGGGGGGTCTGATCAACATTGCCGATCTGGGTCAAAATGAAGTCTTCCTGCTGTCGGAGCTTTATAACGAAATGGTGGAAGTCCACCACTTTCCCCTCATATGCTGCGGGCAAGCCGATGGGCTGCGTTCGGGCTATTCTGTGCGCCTCAGTCTGTACAATATCCAACGACACTGCACAGCTGTCTTGTCGTAACTCCTGTATATGCCGGACCAGTTGCTCTTCGACGTTCGGATACCTGCCGGTCTTGGCACTGCGGAAAGCCCGTCGTGCTTTCTTTGTCGCCTTAAGTTTTTCTTCTTTATCCCTCCACTACCAAATACTGGTTTCTCCAACACCGAAATGCCTGCTTGCAGCCCGGTTACCATGCTCCAGCGCGTACTGCACTGCCTTCAGTTTAAATCCAGTCGTGTAACTTGCATATTTCCTCGTGGTAGAACCAAAGTTGAATACACGACCACAACATATGCACACCGATTGCAAAATGACGTTTCCTTTTCTCTGGTGGTGGTGATGGCGATCGAGCCCCCGGTGTTGTACACGTGACCTCCAAGGAGCACGGCGATTTGAGGGGTATCAGTGATTAATGGAACAACCTTTTTTTTTCCCCCCGCTCATGGAGGCCTTTTTTTTTTTTTCAAGTTTTATTTCAACAAACAGGTTGGTTAGGTCGATGCACGTCGATTTTTTTTTTTGCTCGTCGATTAGCCTTTTTTTTTTTTTTTTTCTTCAGGGTGCAGGGACCACGTTCCAACTGTACTGCCGGGGGGCATAATCGTTTCTGATTACGGCCAAGTTCGAGGTGTGCCTATTTTGCGCGGAATTTTAAAAATCAAATTTTCTGCGATCAAACTAGGGGGTGAACATATTATGCGAGTGCGGCGATGATGCGAGTAAATACGGTACTTACTGCAATGTTGGTTACTTGACACAATGTTAACGGCGGCGTCACGATCGTCGTGCGAGGCTGCTACGAAGTTGGCGAAGTGCTTCTGGACGCCTCTCGAGATCACAGCAGATACCACTGTTGCGGGTTAACAATTACAAAAAAATATAGTCACAATTGCTTTAATGGCATGCGCGGGCGGCGTGGAGACAGCTTGCAGAAGGTAGCATCATCAACCAAGTGCAACAAAGAAGCTGTTTCTAAACAGTGTACACGTATGTCTATTGTGAAAGCTTAAGCGATGTAACTTTTTTGCATTACCGCATTTTTTTCTCCCCCTGAAGAAGTTTTTATAAAATTTGCCCCTTATAATGAACGCACCCCCAACTTTGCTCGGATTTTTTTTAGAAAAAAAAGTGCGTTTATTACGTGAGCAATTATAGTACTTCCTAGCAGGTAATTGGACTGTGCCAACCACCTTTAAAAAAAATAATAAAAGGTATATTGTAGCATCCAATACAATTATTTCAGCATTACTTAGCAGAATGCTAGTGGGCAGTGAAACACATGGGGAAATATCAATTCAAATTCCAACATATACCGTATTTACTCGCAAAATTTGTGCACACCTAATCTTTTGGCAGCTTTACTGCAAAAAAAAATTTACTTTAAACAAATATTTACCCATGTATTTCACACTCCCTCACCGCCCACGCCAACTTGCCAGCGTACGAACGAAGTGACTTTCAACTTTTGGATGCTTTGGATGGGCGCTTTGGGCACACGCCTGGCCCAGTAGGCGAGCACAGCCAGACGGGCTGTCAGTGCAAGGTCCCTTCTTTCGAGGACTTCCCCTGAAGTAGGACCCCTATTAAACCGTGCCACAACTCTCAAACCTGTTGACGAGTCACCGGAACTGCTCGAGCACTTGTCTCCTTCTATTTCCCCATCTCTACCACCGTAAGAATGTACACTCGTGTCACCACACGGACAACTTTCTGCATCAGAGGCATGCAAGGGCCGGTTATTCTGTCGTGCGAACTGCTCCCTCGTTCTCTGTGTCCATTCTGCAACGCATACTTAGTTGATTTCGGTAGGTTAGGTTTCGCACTCGATCCGTTGCGTTTCTACTGCTCGCTTGTGATTGGCCACCATAATTATATATATGGGGAAATTCAAGCTCACTGGCAGAAAGTTTGCCGAAGAAAACTGGAACCGTGCTGCCCCCAAGCACTTCAGCCTGAAGTTCTTCAGTCACTTTCGTGAACTCTTGTTTATTCCAGCACCAGAAAAATCTATGTTTGTAGATGACAGCATCTTTAGTGATGTGCCAAGCTCACTAGTATTGCAATAGCAATAGCAGATTTTTGTATAGAGTCCGAATTGATATTATGGCCCCATGTATCAAATGTTCTATGCGCAAGTAAAAGTGTGCGAGGGCAGTTGCCAACCGTGGCTCAAGTCTAGAGGAAGGACATAAACTTTATTTGCCGAATCAAGATGATTCGAGTCCGGCATTTTTTTAGTGGGCCTGGGCACCCACCGCGGATGCGAAACTCTTTTTTTAATCGTGCAAAAAGCCAATGGGGGGTCCAAGAGAAGAAGCTGTGCAGCTCTGGCAGGAACTACGCATATTTATAAATAAGCCAAGCACATTTTCACGCAGCTATCTTCACAGAGATCAGCCAACAGCTCATGCCTTTGTATGCGGTGTGTTTTCAATATTCAGTTTCTAGTGAAGCGATAGCACAAAGGTTGTTTTGCTCGCTGCTGTGACTCCATCTCCTGATACCAGCATTTTGTTGAGTTATGCCAGATAAGAGTTGGCCTTACTTTTCTTGCTTCATATAAAATTTCACTAGTCCAATTTATTGGTTTGCCTTTGTGGCGAAACTGTGACTTTTTTCACACTGTAAGAAGTCATTTCACACTCTGTTTAAATTCGAAATTCAGACATAGTCGTATGAATGAACTCTCACAGCGCAGATATCATTTCTGCAAATAATCATTAGAGAATATTGTCCCTGAAGCTTGCCTTTGCTCTACAAGGTACACCACTGCACTTGATGATCATTACGGGACGCATTCATCTGAAATCTTCTGTGTGTTTCATGATGTACTGTTTCTTCTTGCAAGTCTTACTTGCACCGATTTGCATTGTGTGTGGTATTGGGGATTTGCTTGATTTTTTTTTCTACTTTAAAGGTGAGAGCTTTATGATAGCATTCACCATTGTTCTTGTCTTGTGCTTTGCTATGGGTCTTGTAGTACATACCTGGTGTAATAAGCACTTATTATTACTGCTCTCTCTTTTTTTTGTCTATCAATTTTTAACTGCAAGCACCTGCCACAATCTTCTTGCTAAGTCTGTGTCATGGTGTTTAAAGGGATATGAGCAAAACTTTTGCCATGGAGATTTTTAGGCCATGTGAAAGCAGGGGTGCAGACATTGGTGGACACTAATTTGTTTTCAGGCAGAAGCTAGACAAAAGTATAGAATTCAGTGCATATTTCACATAGCACCTGCACTGAGCGCTAAGAAAGGGGACATTTGACCTGCCAGAAACGAGCATGCCTCAGCGAACCATGCCAGCCATCGCTCTGAACCTGCTGCGTTCTCACACTACTATGGTCCCTAGAACCACTTCGAACGGCATTAGTGCCAAACCATGCTTTCCGGTGGGGCATGCCTCAGTTCTTGTGGGAAGGGGAGACTGCAAGGCACTCTTGACATCAGGACCATCGATATGCAGCTCTGTGCACAATGGCATGCGGCTACCATAGGCTCACAATCCTCCAAAAATGTTACAGCTAACTCTTCAACAGTATGCAAAATCAAAACTGTTTATTAGCACAGTCACGTTTTCCGAGTTGAATTCTGATGCTTTCATCATTATTTCTGTTCTGTATCCCTTTATTATACTATATTGGCGTGGTTGTCTGAATTATATATTATTGGTATGCTGATACGTAAATGTATTTAGAAATTATGTGCCTTTAAACCATTTCAACTGTGCGTCTTGTGCTATTCAGTGATCTGACAACTGCACTTATTGCACCAAACTGTGCCAACAGACGAGATGTGCTATATTTTTTGCTGCATTCTTACAAAAATAAAATTTGTACCAAGTGTGTGTAAAGGTGTCTTTTTTTTTCTTGGCAGGAAAAAGAAAACTGAATGTGCTTGAAAAACATATCTAAGTTAACACTAAATTTGAGTGGTCATTGGTGCATACTGACAAATGATATGTAGTTGGTACTTGTTAGACGCAACACTGTCAAGCATACAAGCTGTCCTTTACTGCATAAATAAAGTTTTATACTGCTACTGGACCATACTGCAAGAATACATTATTGAGTTAAGTAAAAATTGCTTCAAACTTGTGGACCAAGCTAGAGGAATTTATTACTTGTAGAAATTTTAAGTTTTTAGAGGACATTCTGTTTGATATATTTCATTAAATATAGTGAGCAGTGTGTGCATGTTGTTCATTACACCATTTTCTTATAGCTACTTTACAAAAAAATGAAGCACTGTTTCTTGTAATGTGCTTCCATTGAAGTTCGTGCTTTGTGCTTAAATTTTAAGTTCAGTATCACCATACAATCATGAGACATTGTCAACAATCCCATGTGCTGCTGTGAACTGCAGGATTTTGCTGAAGAAGCATGGTGTCCCAGCATCCCGGTATCTCATTTCTGCTTGTCGACCACAGCAACAGTGGATGTTTGAAAACTTACTGAAGTTAAATGTGAAACCTCTCATATCTGCAAATTTTATGGAGCACTAATGATTTTTTGGGCACATAGGACTATCATATCAAACCCTGTATTTTATAGCCACTCATGAACCAGGATCCTAATGGTTCTCCCCATAAAGCTCACGAACAGGCAGTTCACCGACGTGGCAAAGACCTATAGTTGTTCTGAAAGCATAAATTTCATGTTAAGGGGAGATGCATGTCGAAAAATGCGAGTTTTTTTTTTTTCAAAATTACCTATCTTTAATTTTTGCCTGTTTTGATAAGATTAGTACTTCTACTGTTATGAAAAAAAATACAGGCTGAGACTTAACTGGAAATGCCTTAAAATTTCATCTAAAAAGCACAAGGTGCCTGTTAAAAGGTCCAAAGTGTGCAGTCTTCGAGCACCTTGCCGCTGATAATGCGCCGCTGCTGCCATTGTTGATTGCACTAGCCGAAGAGTCGAGCCTCACTTTTCAAGCAACAACAGTTTCTCTCGCTGATGCGACGCGAGAAATTATAAAAAGAAGCACACTTCTTTGCGTTTTTTCGAGCGCCGCGACTGGCTTATCACGTGGTACGAATTGGGGACCGCCATTGGCCGCTGCGCACCTGTATGTGCTGTGAAGCCTATTTGCGGGGTCCATGTCTTGTCGAGCAGCGCAGCTGAACAATGCTTTTCTCGTGTAAATATCTCCGTTATGAAGGAAAAGAGCATTGCTCGCAAGTGAAAGTCTTTGTGCACCTTTCACTTGCGACCAATGCATCAAAATCAAACCATCTTGCGATCAATGCCAAACTTGCGGTCAGTGCATCAAAATCAAAACCAATGCATCAAAAGTCGTTTACACCCGTCAGCCGGAAAGTTCGTGATGCGGCAATGGATGACGTCAGTACCAATCTTGCGAGATTGAAAGAGCTCGCAGTGAGAGAACTTAGTAGGGACGACATATTATGTATGACGGTATGTGGCACAAACATAGCCGCAAAATGGCATGACACTTGACTTAGTTTGGGTTTTGCAGTCCTGTCAAACTTAGCTTGCAGTTGGCACAAGGCTCTGCCAGATGGAGCGGAAGTTTGGCAAGTGTTTCATGGCCCTGTCTTTGAGCGAAATGTCTGTGAGGAGTCGGCTCGAAGAAGCTGAGAGGGACAAACTCATGGGGCTGGCGTATTTTAGTCGCAGTGGCCACTACAAGAAGGATTGTTCTTTTTGGTGTGCAAATTTCATCAGATTTAATGTCATCTTTCATAAAGAAAAACTCAATTTTAACTTAAAAACTCGTTTTTCTCAAAACACAAATTTTGCCATTTTTGTCAATGTGCCCCTCCTTTTTTGGGCACTTCTAGTGCTCGGATCTGCATGAAATTTTGCCCAAATTTTTTCTAAAGTATGGCGAATGCAATTATCTAGTTTAAATTTCAATATTTTATTCTATAATAAAAAAATTCTATGTAAACTTTTAGTAGGGTAAGTGAAATATGGACTTCTTATGTCTATTATTTTTCACGCCTATTACATATTCTGTATGTGATTCCTAATTAGTTATTTGCATTCTACACTCATTCTACACTTTATTTCAAACATTACGAACTATGAACGGTAAAAAATTATGGAAGTTCAGGGATGAAAAGAGGGGGGGGGGGGGGCAAAAGGATTAAGGTTTTCACTTTGTCATTTCGCAGAGCTAAAAGCAAGCAACTTGCAAGAAAACTAATCATTTATTTGAAATCAGCATAAAAGGTTCCATAAACAGCTCAAGTTTCATTGCTCTAGAGTGATTTAAAAAAAAAGTGTCTTCGAGTAGCATCTCCCCTTAAATAAACAATGCTGTTTGCAGAAAAATGAACAAAAGTAACTTAATGTCACCTGTTAGGGGTATTCTAAGCAAATGTGCTTTCATTTGTCCATGCATCTATTTTGTTAAACATGTGTTACTACCTTTGTGGCTTAGAAACAAATATTGGCACTTGAAAATGTCTGCTTCTTAGGTGCTCCTGTTACACTGCTTCAAAGCAAGGTTTTTAGCTGTGCCGAAATGGCTTCAGTTGATCACATCACTGGCTATTCCAGCATGTTTTCCTGGCGGGTAGTTTTTTTTTATTTATTTATTTATCTTTATTTCAGTGCTCCTAATAGTACATAATGACTTACTTGCGAGCTCCACAAAACTTGCTTATCTTTATTTTCCATTTGTTGCTATTAGGGAAGTGAAGGATTCAACTTACTTGACCGAAAAGGTGACCACCAAGGCTGCTAAGGAAATGTATGAGCATGCCCTTAAGATTGAAAGCGAGTACAAGCATCTCATCAATGGTAAGCATTTTTTCTTGTTTGTTTCAATCATCTCAGAATAACTTGGTCCTTGCCCCTACTTAAGTAGTAACCCATTTTTTCTTTAATCTTAAATTACCTTTCACATCATGGAGTTCTTTGGCAAATCCTAAAATATACAAAAAAAAATCCAGGTAACAATGCCGTTTTGAAATTTTTGCAACAACCCATCAGATCATCATAAGCCTAGATAGCACCTTCTAGGGCTTACGAAATTCTTTATAGGCAAAATCAAATCACATTGTCTTTTAAGACAGCCAGAGACTTAATATAGCACATTTCAGTAAACTTTGTCGTAGCAATGTGACCTAAATTGGAAAGGAACGCCTTGAAACCTGTGGTGTCTTGCTAACATTCTAGGATTGTGGTTTTGGCAGAAAACTCAAAAATGAAGCCTACTTGCGTCTTCTGTTCCAATAGACAAACTATTACTTTGAAATTATTGATAAGAGTTCTCAAAAAATAATTTATCTGTAAAGTGACTTGGTATTTTATTTATGTGTCCCTTTGAGTTCTTAACCTTCACAATACAGTAGAATATTGATAATATATACTCCTTGGTAGTATTCAAAATACTCCAATCATCGTGAATGCATATGATCTAAAGCAAGGCAACTGTTATGTGAAAATAAACAGCAAAAGCTAATTATTGTCTTGTGCCAACGTATGTACCACTCTGCATAGCTGCGAGGTTTGTGTATCAATATGCTTCAACCTCTTTCAAACAATGTGCGTTTATGCAACTATTAGCAGTAACAGTGCGCTGTTGCTTCTAGGGAAGTGAACAACTTGGAAAAAAGTTGGTCTGCAGCATAGTATGCCTTGAGGCGGCATTGGCCCCCTGGGCTGGTGAACAGGGTGTCAGTTTTCCGGTGCAGGTGCAATTTCTCGCTCACAAATACTTATGTCCTGGCATAAGCAGTTGCCAGAAATGGTTCAAAAAGCTTTGCCAAACAAATACTGTACTATTAGGCCACCCATGGACACATTTAGTGCTCCAAAGTAGCACAACTATCCAACTACCCTATGGTCACATACAGCGTAGAGCCCTAGCACTAGTGTCACTGGAGGCAGCAATGCACTGGTTGATTAGCCAGCCCATTGATGAGTTTGAAAGCAGCTTTGGAACTTGTGATGCATACATTGGCAGGGGTGCAACAGCTGCACCAATTTGATACAATTCCTGGTTGTTGCGCCGAGCTGCGCCAAACCTATGAAATTTGCTGAAATTGTGCCAAAATGGGCCAGCCAGCCTCACTTTTTTTCAGGTGCGCTAATTTTGGCAAGAAATGCAGGCCACGTCAACCACCTTCAGCTTGCGCCATCAGTCAAAGCGCGCAGACCTGAACTTAAAATATTCTAGACACCCACCCTGATCGACCAGATAAACCAGATAAAGTAACAATGCTGTGCACCCATCGGTCCGCTGACCACAGTAGATACCTATTAGCGGATTGACGGAACGTGAATACAAAAATAGGTTGCTATAGCCACCAACACTTTGGGAGAAATGTGAATTTTCTTGCCTGACAATGCAGCTATGGCTTATTAAGGCACGAACAAGCTCGATGTGTTGCGAACGCCGGCGTTGCCAGAGACCACGTTGATTGCCTTAGCAGTGACACAGAAAACATTTGCATCGTCCCTGCCACGGTCCTGGCAATATATATCGGGTACCGTCGCTGGGCAAATGGGCGTGTGTCGTCGTTACTTTATCTGGTCGAACGCGCCTTGCAAGGAAGCGGCACCTAACCCCACGGTGAAAAACAAGAAAAAAGTCACAGTTTCGCCGCAAGGGCGAAGCAATGAATGCGATAGCGACAATTTAGAATGTAACACTGAGAACGGCAAGCAGATCGAAATGTGCAGCGTGCTGCTCATGCACAAATGATGCACGAAAAAAACATACACAGGACAAGAGCGAACTAACGTTTACCGCTCGACACTTAACGCGCTGTGTAAACAAAAACGATGCACGAAACGTAATCACAAATACAGATAATTGCAAACTAACAAGTGTCCCAGTTGTTAAACTTTGCTGTGTAAGAAAAGTGCATTCTTTTCGCAATACAGCCCCGCCGCGGTGGTCTAGTGGTTAAGGTACTCGGCTGCTGACCCGCAGGGCACGGGTTCAAATCCCGGCTGCGGCGGCTGCATTTCCGATGGAGGCGGAAATGTTGTAGGCCCGTGTGCTCAGATTTGGGTGCACGTTAAAGAACCCCAGGTGGTCTAAATTTCTGGAGCCCTCCACTACGGCGTCTCTCATAATCATATAGTGGTTTTGGGACGTTAAACCCCACATATCAATCAATCAATCAATTTTCGCAATACAAGGCCTGTGCAGCGGAGTGAAGTGACCTTCGTGGGTTACTTTATCTGGTCGAACGCCCCTTGCAAGCGAGCGGAAGCGGCACTTAACCCCACGTTGAAAAACAAGAAAAAAAGTTTCGCCGCAAGGGTGAAGCAATGAATGCGGTAGCAATAACTTAAAATGTAACACTGAGAACGGCAAGTAGATCAAAACGTGCAGCGCGCTGCTCATGCACAAATAACGCACGAAAATAACATACACAGGGCGAGAGCAAACTAACAATGTTTACCGCTCGACAAGAACGATGCACGAAACGTAATCAGAAGTACAAATAAGTGCGAACAAGTGTCCCAGTTGTTATACTTCGCTGTGTATGAAAAGCGCATTCTTGTCGCAATACGGGGCCTGTGCAACAAAGCGAAGTGACCTTTGTGGGTCTGGCAACTAACACAGTCGTTCTGCTGAAAACAGAAGGTGCACGATTCTCCCCGCCGAAGGATAAGCGTGCGCGCACAAGCCTGAGCGTGGCCCCGCCACGGTGGTCTAGTGGCTAAGGTACTCGGCTGCTGACCCGCAGGTCGCGGGATCAAATCTCGGCTGTGGCGGCTGCATTTCCGATGGAGGCGGAAATGTAGGCCCGTGTACTCACATTTGGGTGCACGTTAAAGGACCCCAGGAGGTCAAAATTTCGGGAGCCCTCCACTACGGCATCTCTTATAATCAAATAGTGGTTTTGGGACGTTAAACCCCACAAATCAATCAAGCCTGAGCGTGGGCGGTTCTTTTTTTTTTCTTTCTCGAAGTTTTTATATATATGTATATAGATTTGTATACATATAGTACGGTCAATGACTGCGGCGGTGGCGACAACAAGAAAAGCAGCTGAGACTGTCCTTATAATTGTTATCACAATAAAAAAATGGGGGTGGGAAGTGGGGTGGTGGTGTAGTGGTTAGAAAATTTTTTGGCTTTGGTTCTAAAGCTGCTTTCTGCACTACACCAGTGCCCCGCGGAAAAAGCGTATTGAGATTTAGAAAGGGCTTGCAACGTTAGTGGGACACTGCACATTTTGCTCAGTTACTCATGCGTTTGTACGCTGCACAATTATGAGTACCATTATAATCACTGATGTCAACATAAGCTACTGGCAATCATTTGGCGCAGTGTATGACATTTATGCTTGCCTGAAGAAACGAACTAAAGTGTGCGCCAGCTTCTTTTTTTTTTTTTGCCACCCCTACTCCTTGGTCTTAGAATCTCCCAAGTTTCAAGGTCGCGAGTTTGGCAGATTGATATTTAAATTCGTAGTCTGTCAAATGATTTGACAGGCTCAGCAAATGCTCAGATGGACTTCATCTTTGTTTCCTTCACTTCACTTCGCTTCACTTTATTTCCTTAAAGACCACCGAGGGGGTATTACATAAGGGGCGGGCTAACAAATACAGTTCTGTTATTTTTTTTTATTGACACGGGTTTTCATTGCGAAAGACGTGCAGACAGTTGGTCGAAAAATGTTGATGGACAGGAAATGGCCACGACGTCGTGGGGAAGATCATTCCAGTCGTTTGCAGTCCGTACAAAAAAGGACATAGAAAAAGTGGTCGTTCTAATGCGTGGACGGTTCCTCAGCGGTTTAGTTCAAAATACTACTTTCATCAAAATAGTAGTGCTCATGTTTACACTGCACGATTTAGGTGACATTGAATGGTTTATACATCTTTTTTTTTCTAAATGTAAGCTTTATTTTTTTATACTGCTCCAAAATTGGTATTTCATGATAAAAAATGAATGCTTTTTTTCCCCTTAACCTGCTCCAAAAGTAATATTTTGCTGCTCCTAAAATCGCTCCAAGTTCTATTTCGGGTGTTGCAACCCTGCATTGGTGAGCACAACCCATAAAGTTGCATGCACGTGGAAAGCATGATAAAAGGCCCTCGATGGTGCTTAGCTTTTTTCTCCTTACATTACCTTTGGAAGATGCCTCCTACAGCTGAGCTTGTAGGAGGAACTGGAGGTTAACTATTCCCTTCCAAAACCAGCCATGCCAGCTCACTTGTGGGCATCAATTTCCTGTGAATTTCTATCACCCATGGGGAATTCAGAAGCTGTTAATATCAGCCCAAATAATAATGTATCCTATATAACCAAGTCTGTCCAGAAATTTTTAATCCTTTAAGGCCTGAATTATGAAAGTGCGGAGCAAAATATAAATTGTTTTCATTTTCCAGCTTTAAATAGCAACCTTTAAATGATGTCACAGTTAAATTATCTAAAATGCAACTTTAATGCATACTTATGTGTAAGTTGCAAATTCTCCATATGCCACAGAAGCAAGCACTTTGCAACAAAAAACGCACTTCAGAACTATGTAACTGTCATGTTGTGTGCCACCTCTTGAGTGCATACACACCAAATCAACAAAATTATTGAAGATAGAGTTTAGGTCACCTAGGCGAGAAAAAACAGGAAAGTGAGAGCTGTTGCACATGCTTCGTGCTTTCCGCCATCAGCTCCAAAACAATTGGTTCTAGCTTAAAATACTTTAGACCAGACAGCAGTAAATTTTTCATGCTGAAAGCTAAATGCCCCTTGAGTACTTGATAGCTGGCATTAAAGATTGAACGCACTTCGGGACTTCCTTGCTCAAAGTTTTTCGGTATGTTGCGACTTCGCGACATCTGGCAGCAAAGGGTTAAAATTCTGTATCACAGAATTCAAATCAACCATGTGTGCATTATCGAAATTATACTTCACAAACAATAGTGAAGTACTGATCACTACTTTGAACATTTTTACAGAGGTTCTAAAGCCATATTTAGTGTAATCAAATGCACACATCTTTTTTTTTTTCCTTCAAGAAAGTCAAATCCCTCCTAAACACAAAAATGTGTTTAAAATTGTGCTTGCCCTGTATAGAGCATTTCATGCATATGAGTAGGACGTCATGCGGGAAAAGTGTTGAGTGTAGCAGTACTTTTGAAGTCTAGTGATCAGTGCAAATGCAAAAGGCTGAGAACTGAGTGGTTACATAACAGACAGTTGACAAACCAATTAGTCTGTGACTTATGTGCATTTGCAGCTGTTATACCTGGGAGCAACCTGGCCTACATGTGCACCCAAGTCAAGATGTGTGTAGACAATGAGCAGAGCAAGGCCCTCTGGGTTCCGTCTGGATCAATCTGACATTGGTTGGTGGCAGCTGTGGAGGTCACCCAAGCTGTGTTATCCCTCCTCCTCTTCTCAGCAGCTCTCTGTTGGCAGCTCACTTGCCCGATGAACAAATTTGAAGAGTCAGCAACTCTTACTTAATTTCACACGCCCTTTCCTTCTCATGTTCAGGGCATATGTTTTTTTTTTCGTTGGAAGCCACCAACATTGCAATTAGCCCTTGGCTCATCTTGTTAGACCGGTTGTGAAACATTGTACACTTGTTTATGTTTTCAGAGGCAGCCACTTGTGTTGTGGTCGTTGTAGAGAGTGTTCATAGGCTAATATATGCATAAATAGTATATATATATATATACACGCACAATATATATATATATATAAATATATATTAAGGATGTACCTGTACAGGCATATACGCTGGCAAGCACCAGACAATTGCCATTTTCTCTCGGTGTACTACATGCAGACGCACATTCATATACATGCAAACATGAAGACACACTAACTGCAATTATTGCATTAACCTGTTTCGCTCAAAAATGTCTTCTCAAGGGAGAAAATTTTGGATGCACTCTTACCTCTCTGGAAATGACCCAGGAGACTTTCCTTGTGGCTCAAACAGTTTTGATTTCTCACAACAAACAAAAATACACTGACCGAGGTTGCATTTGTTTCTGGATCCTCTTTGTACAAACTGGTCTCTTTGGAAATAAAAGATAGTTTTACCACTTCCTTTGAAACTGCCACATTGCAGTGTGATACTTTTATATTGAGTTTTATTTGTGCTTTACACCCCAATTTTTGGGAAAGCAGTAACTCAGTGGAATGGGAAGATCAGAGAAGCTTTGATGTGGCGCAAAACGGCACACGGACTCTAAGGCTCATATTATAGACACAGCACGGTTCTACTGGCAACATGTTTATTTTCAAAATCAGACAGCTTATAAACTGTAATCGATAGGCAGACATTTTAGCAAGTAGGATCACTTGATATATACGGGACAATGTCACTCGAGCTGAACGATATTATAAGAGATAATACCGGCTCAAGTGGTGATACATGGTATTATCTGTTAAGATGCTGTAGCCAACATGATTAAAAATGTGTAGGTAGCGTGAAATTGTTGCACATATATCTGAGTGAACTGTCTACCTGGGAATTATAGTCTATAAGTGGTCCGGTTTTGAAAATGAACATGTTGGTGCTTGTAGCTCTGTGTGGTGTCCATTCGTGCCTTCTCGTGTCATGTCTCGTTTTGCGCTACATCGAGGGTTTCAAATTAGTCACAAACAAACCCACATTGCAGCTCTCATTGACCAATAGTTGAGTTTTTGAAAGGACTTGCTAAACGGAAAATACCTACTGCAGTTATTCCAATCTTGTGCCCATTGCATCAAGCGGGACTTATACCCCTGTCACACGGCAAATATGTCATTTACAGCGAATGTAATACGTTTGTAATGTCATTTGATTGCTGTCACACGGGGAAACTGTCCTTTTGATGAAAATGACATTTTCCGTCGAATGAGTTCCCGAAACACATTCGCATTTGATTTCGGACTAAGTGAATAGTCTCAATGCCAGGTACTTTTTTTTAGGGGGATGACTGTTCACTTTGGTATACGTAACTTTTATCGTTTGTAAATATATTGTTCTTCACTAGACCAACTTATTACTGGTTAGACAACATAATAGCACTTGTAAAAGTTTATAAATAAGCTACTCTTAACTACAGCAGCTGAATGCCGACCATGTTTGATTTTTTGCTTCATTGCCCTTGTTGCCTGTATCGCGAATGTTGATCGTTCGATTGCATGTGTTGTGGTGACCAAAGTGGTGACTACACAAAATCGCTGCCGCCGTCTCATTTCTGCATTCGGGAAGTCAGTCGTGCGCCCTGCTTCAGCTGACTGTACTCGCGCCCAGTCGCACATATCCTCGGCCATGTTGGTTTTCGAGTGTGTTGTGCAGCTGTGGCAAGTTGTGTAAAACGGCCGTGTTTATATTTTAAGAGCACCTTTTCGGCCACAAAATTTCTTTTTATGGATATACGCATGTTGCATACAAGTTTCAGTATATTTTTGTTTCTCCCAAAATCCGGGGCTCAGAAGGGCTAAAGTCATGGTCATTATTTCAAAATGACATTTGTTTTCATTGTGTGACAACACAGAGGTAAAATGACATTAGGTCTGCGTAATAACATTTGTTATAAAGGGCATTAGGTTTGCAGTGTGATAGGGGTATTACTGTACCAGCCTGATAGAATTCACATAAAGAAAAATCGACATTTACCTGAGAATGAAGCCAGTTGGGAATCTCTTTAGATTTCGCAAAAATAAAGCTTCTTGGTTGCTGAAAAGTTTGTAGGACACTCATGATTATAGTGCAGAATCCCTTCCGCTGCATTGTGGGATTTGATAGAATTTATTTTCATAATTTATGTTGATTTTCACTGTGCCAAACTGTCTTGAATTTGACAGCACCTCTCACTGGTAGTTGTGTTGCCAACGTCTCATAAAAAGTGCAGCATGATCTTGGAACCACTTTATAGTCATATCCATGGACTAAGAATAGACCTCTACCTGTTTGCAAACAGTCTGACATCGCTGTGAGCACCCCACCCACCATACTCTCTTTTGGAGCAGGTACTGGTTGGCAAGAAGTTTCTGCATAGCAGTGCTTCGTGTGTTAACATTACCTTCTAAAGTCTCAGCTTTCAAAGGGAAGGGTCACTGCCTATAATGCAGAGCTCTGTTCAGTTAACATATGGTGATTTGCTCTTCGTAGACAGCAGCCTAAAAAAAAGAATCTTACTCTCTTCAAAAGCAACCATTCTTCATGTTCACAGTGACAGGTGTTTTAAGAAATATTTGCGTGGCATGGATGTGAACGTACTCAATTTCCGTCATGACATGCGCACTGCAGTTTTACAACATTGGGGACAGCATGATTTTGAGCTGCTGTGCGTGAGGTCACAGGTAAGATTCTGACTCATTACGAAAAGTTCTGAAACATTCGGCGCAGCATAGTTTTGAGCTGCTCTGCGTGAAGTCACGAGTAAGATTCTCAGTACAAAAACTTCTTTCTTAGATGATTGAAAAAAAAAATGTTTTGCTGTGCATTAAGCTGAGGTTAACAAATTCCCTTGAAAACTTAAGTTAAATTCTACCCTATGGCATTCATCATAACCCACTGAAAGTTTATGCGATGTTCAACCCGATAAGTTAATCATGTATATGATATCTTGTGCACTTACTTCATTGAATCTGATGCCTACAATGTGTTTGCATGCTTTTCAATAAACCTGATACAGAACTTGTAATGCGCATTGGTACTCCACAAAGATCGAGCCGTAATGGTACCAAGTATATGAGGAACAAGAATCTTTGCTGTTTTGATCAAGACGTGATAGGTATCCAATAATAAGAGTTTTACATTTAGTAGGTTAGCGTATTCGCTGTGGCGCAGCGTATATACAGCTTTGGCAATGCTAAAACATGCTCTGCTCATGTGAGTTCGTATCTTTCAGCCCGGAGATCATGCACTATTTTTTTGTGCACGCAGCGCAAATGCCAAAGTGTACTTAGCCGCAGATGATTGTGTCAAATGCATTTTAACGTTGACTAAACTGTCGAATCATGAAGTTTTGTTGACAGCTAGCTACTGCCACTGACCGGCAACGAGTGCCAATGTTATCGCAAACAATAGGCATCGTTCAGTATTGTTGGGGTCTTTCAAGACACACTGCATGTTACAATAAGCACTACACTTTTTTGAAAACGATACCGAGGTTGATCGCACAAACCACCACGTGTGTTTACGTCTTTAAGATGAACAGTCAGCTCACGTGGCAAGTATTTTGTCCTGCAGTTTACCATACACCTAGATGTTCTTTCCCACCTACCTCATCGAATCTTTCCACAGTATCTGAAGTTTAAGTGTTTAAAAAACGAAAAAATTGGCAGATTCCACGTACAGTGGGAATTGATCATATGCGAAGCACGAATGAAGAAGGTTGATATTTTTTAAAATCAGCATAAAGTTATAGGGCCGACTTAAATTATGCCGTACATGATTATGTCATGACTATCATGTTTGGATGTGCCATTTACCTTCTTTGTCTGTTCACACCACGTGATACCAAATTTGGTATATGTAGAGTTAGTGAAATGGTTGTGAGCGTGCTATGATCAGAGCATGTAGTCATGTTTTACATTACACGCATATGATGATTATCATGTTTGGACGTAACATTTACCTCTGTAGTCTGTTCACATTACGTGATACCAAATTTGGCATATGTGGAGCTAGCAAAACGGCCGCGCTATGAACATAGCATGCAGTCATGTTTTACATAACACACATGTCATGACTATCATGTTTACGGGTCATTCATTCACATCGCGTAATACCAAATCTGGTCTATGTGAAGCTAGTGAAACGTTCGCAAACACGCTATGAGCGTAAAATGTAGTCATGTTTTACATGACATGCATGTCATAATTATCGTGTTTGCACCAGTCATATACCTTCATCTATCGACGTCACGTAACACCAAATTTGGTATATGTGAAGCTAGCGAAACGACCATGAGTGCACTATGAGCGTAACATGTAGTCATGTTTGTGCCAGTCATATACTTTTATCATCCATTCACGTCCCATAATACCAAATTTGGTATATGTGAAGCTATATAAACGAGCGCGAGCGCACCATGAGCGCGGTGCGTAGTGGTGGCTTAGATGACATGCATGTCATGATTTTCATGGTAGGGTCTGACGATTATGTTCACCATGAAGTCATGTCATACCATACCAGTTTTCCAATATGTCATGTGAACCAAGCCACTGCAAGAGCAGCAAGACCATGAAATGTTAATAATGACGTTCATGACATATCATGTTACGACGATTTTCATGTTACGACTATAGTCGGTGACAACCTAAGCATAAGTATTAGCTCCGCTCACGAGGCCACATCGCTCTTATTATTTTCCATGCCTCCGCACTACAACAGAAGTAATTCCCAAACAAGGGCAATAATTGTCCCGCATGAAATCATTATCTTGCAATCCTTCATTGATATTGAGATAAATAAACCTAAGCTCTATGAGAAAACTTGTCAGGGCACGGAGTTCACAGCCAGCTTAGCAATATGTCTGTTGTTTAAATCGCACCCCCTACCGCGCTTATCTCGGAGTCTACAAAGAAGCATTGTACATCTCTCGAAGGCGACATTTCTGTGCGTTATCTATAGTGGTACTAAAACAAACGATGCCACAATAAAAGTTAAGTTTAAAAGAAAAGAATTTTTCTTTCGCTCTTTCAACAAACGACACACTGGCATAAATCAAATTTTATAAGGTCATTTGCAATTTGCATGTTGTTTTACGAAACTTTTGCTACAAAATTTTGGATCCAACTAAACTCCCTAGGTAATGAGACAATCCTAGGGCAGAGGTTTATAACTATAGCTCAAGGTATTAGGCTAGATGGGGACGAAGCTATTGAATATATAAGAATAAGGATGACAGAAAAATTTCAACAAGGAAGTGCCTTATGTGCCTTAATAGACAAGGATAGATCAAGTTGTGTAGTGGCTCCATTTTCGCGAGAGTGGGAAAGGGCTGAGAAGGGAGTTCCTAGTAGTACATAAACAGGCTTTGACGGCATCCCAATTATGCTCATAAAGGAATGGGGTCCCAAGTCTAAGCAAACTTTGAGAGAGGCAGCGAGCAAAACAATAATCGATGGTGAAGTCCCTGATGAATGGAAACTTAGCAGGATGAACATGATTATAAAGGAAAGGGGGACAAAGCTGACACCAACAACTACCGTCCTATAGGAAGCCAATGCAACACATGGTGGCGCTGCGACTCTGAACAGGCAGGGCCATCTTTGTACTGTACCGCCTGCAGTGCGACTTCATAAAGATCTCTCAGCTGGACAAGCACTTCGGAGAAGCGAATCTAACAAAAGGAGTAAAGCTCGTTTATCAAGTTTATGGTTTGAAGCAGACGACATAAGACTAGGACGCCCGAGCCACTGCAAAATATATTTCCCGAGTTCTTCGTGATAATACCGTGTACGTCGTATGCCTCGAGGTAAGTCTCCTTCTACCGACATGAAGCCGCGTACTCTATCGATGTGCTGTGTTGACGTTTATGGAAACCATATAATTGTTGTTTTCATGTAGTATCTAGCAGTATCAGCCGTTTACTGTCATGTGCAAACGTTTGCAGTGCACGTGCTAAAAAATAAAAACTAAAGTGATGTGGTCATGGCAATAAAATGCCTGAGAAGCTTTAGAGTCATGTCCTCCGTGCGGTGGGCGCATGACCCGTAATGTGGCCGCGAAGCAGCAAGCTGAAATGTAACTTGGAGGTGTGGCAGCTTGGGCTAGTTGGTATGGCATGACGATAGTTATAGCGTGAGAACAAAACGACGACACAGAGACAAGAAGGACACGAGTGCTTGTGTCCTTCTTGTCTTTGTGTCATCGTTTTGTTCTCGCGCTATAACTATTAGCAAGCTGAAGTTTAACCACAACGAGCCAAGTTGAAGTGCTCGGCTTGTTTTTTTTTTTTTTTGGTCTCCTGCCATGTTTGCTCTATCTCTCGCGAATGCGGCTGTGTTCGTCGACTCTGAGTTGCTGGGAAACTAATACAGCTTTGCACGTGGAGAGGGTCCCTTGGTGTTGTCTGCATTGCTGTGGCAGCTCACAACACAACAATGCTTCAGACGCTTGCGTGGGGCCGCTTCTTCCATCGCGGAAAGGCAACTTTGCACAGCGAGCGTCTCGTTTTAGCGCGCCGAGCTGACTGCACTGCGCCTAAGGTAGGCGTATCGGAACACATCGACTTGCCTGCGACCTCTCCCGCGTCTCTCCTCAAGTGTTTCGGAGGCCAGGCGTGACGTTGTCGTCACTCCGTAAACTTGAGCTTCGGTTCCCTATTACAGTGCTATCAGTGGTTTACAGGCTGGTGATGCAGATTTTAAAGGAAAGACTGCAGGCATGGATTGAGGATGAGCGGGTGCTGGGGGAACTGCAGAATTGTTTCGGAAACAAAGAAGGTTGGAAATGTTTCGGAGTGCCAGGCGCGACGTTGTCGTCACTCCGTAAACTTGAGCTTCGGTTCCCTATTACGGTGCTATCAGTGGTTTACAGGCTGGTGATGCAGATTTTAAAGGAAAGACTGCAGGCATGGATTGAGGATGAGGGGGTGCTGGGGGAACTGCAGAATTGTTTCGGAAACAAAGAAGGTTGGAAGAAAATCTGTTCTCACTGACGCAGTGCATCAAAATAGCAGAAAAGGAACACAGGCCCCTGTGGCTAGCATTTTTGGATATCAAGGGAGCGTACGATAGCGTGGTTCAAGAGGACTTGTGGGGAATACTGGACACACTAGGTGTCGAAGAAGGAGTCACTAATTTTTTAGAGGATATCTATAAAAGTAACAGGGAAGTTATAATGTGAAAAAAACAGGTATCCAAGCCCACGGAGGTGAAACGGGGGCTTAGGCAGGGGTGTCCTTTGTCACCCTTGTTAATCCTGCCGTACCTACAACGATTAGAGGTCAAATTAGAGTGGAGTGGACTTGGCTTCAACCTCTCCTTTGTCAAACGAAGAAACCTCATTGAACAGGCACTACCGGTATTAATGTACGAAGATGATATAGTTCTAATGGTCGACAACAAGGAAGATTTGCAGAGATTGATGGACACCAGTGGTAATGAGGGAGATAGGTTAAATTTGAAGTTCAGTAAGGAAAAATCAGCAGTCATGATTTTTAATGATAATGGAGGTAGTGAGCTTAGGATACAGGAGGTCACGCTAGAGATAACAGATAAATACAAATATCTGGGCGTATGGATAAGCAATAGGACCGAGTACCTAAGAGAACACGAAATATACGTTACGAATAAAGGTAACAGGATATCAGCAGTGATTAAAAATAGGGCACTGTGGAATTACAATAGGTATGATGTTGTGAGAGGAATATGGAAAGGGGTCATGGTTCCTGGTCAGAGGTTCGGCAATGCTGTCTTGTGCATGAGATCAGAAGTTCAAGCAAGATTAGAAATTAAGCAATGTGGAATAGGTAGACTTTCCTTAGGAGCTCACGGGAATACATCAAATCGGGGAGTACAAGGTGATATGGGGTGGACATCATTTGAGGGCAGGGAAGCAAGCAAGATAAAATTTGAGAAGCGATTGAGAGAAATGGGGAAGGAGCATTGGGCTAGAAAGGTTTTCAGCTACTTGTAAATGAAGAATGTCGATACAAAATGGAGGAAGCGAACCAGAAAATTGACGGGTAAATGCTTGGAAAACAGCAGGGTACCAAACTAAAAAGAATTATTCGTTGAGAAGAAGGTGAAGGAAGCGGAGACCAATATGAGGAGAATTTGCATGATTAAGAAGTCCGCACTAGAGATCTATCGAAATTTTAAGCAGGAAATTGCTAAGGAAAAGATTCATGATAATACTCTGGGTAGTTCTCTACTGTTTGAGACCAGGACGGAAGTATTGCGAACCAAGGCATATCAGGCCAAATACGAAGGCGTAGACACGGTACGCAGTGCATGTGGAGAGGAGAAGGAAACTGCCGAACACTTGATAATGTTTTGCAAAGGGCTTCACCCTACAGTTCAGGATGATGGCGCAGAGTTTTGCAAAGCACTGGGGTTCAGGGACAGGGAGGTCAAAATAGACTTTAAGCGGGTAGAATTAACTTGGAGGTTATCTTATTGGTGGCTAAACTCTAGGCACGAGTGAAAATTAAACTCTTCACTGCAAAGTACCAGTCCTCAACTTCACTATTTAAAGAAAAAAAAAGATAAATCTAGTTGTTGGTTCACTAAGTATAGCGGCTAGGTCGCGTTAGCCACCGCCTGATCTAAAGGGTACAGTCACATCAATCCATCCATCCATGGTCAATTGCTTGAGTTTGTTCACTTCGGCCACGAAGGAAGGAAAAGTAGGAGAGGCCCTGACGTCACTCGTTGTGAAGCCGCGATAGGGCGTCACCCCCGGAAAATCTTTTCGAAAAGCTTCCGGGGGTGACGGATAGGGTGGCTAGCTCTAGCCGCGATGAAGCCGGAAATCGGCCATATTGACTGGGCAAATTCTCTTCTCTTGTTTACATCCGAATGTAAAGCGGAAGGCACGACTCTCTCTCCGGCTCGGAAAGCACGTGAGCTGCGCAGCGCGCGTGTCGTGACGATACGAAACTAATGGAATGGGGCTCAACAATCGGGCCAGCGTGACGCCTTCGGCGAAATCATTTCGCCCGAGTATTAACAGCGAGTAACAGCTCACCGACAACGAAGCAAGTACAAGAGAACACGCGCTGGATGCACTGACAACGGAGAGTGTTTTTACGTTATTAATTCGATCAGCAACTGTACAGACAACACGATCGGTCGTGCGCCTTCTACGGTTGCATTCGGCCACGCGGCCGACGCAGCTTCCGGCCACTGTGTCCGTGTGCCGCGTGAAACTCACCGGCGTCAGCATTCTGCTACCATGGTGATTTTGAGCGCGGTGCAAGTGACACTTGAGCGCGGTTGCTGTTAGGTTGAGAAAACATGCAATGCTGAGAGAGAGTATACGAAGCGGAACAGAAGAGGTGTTTTTATACGCACATGCTAGTTGTTACTGTACACGCACAACACGAAACTACGTATGTGCACAAGGTCCTCATTGCGTTTTGCTGGGCTCAACAGCGTCGTCCGTTCTCACAAGCAGGAGCACTGCCCAACCGCGTCACTGACCTGCAAGGCGTTCGTCGTCGTTCCCATTCGTCATGGTGCCCAACGCAATTTCGCTGAACACTAATTGATTCATCCGTGTCATCCGCCGCACGACACATGGATATGCACTCGTTCTACGCACTGTTGAAACCCCGTGATGGACAAAAGGATTCGTAAACGTTGCTAAGAGTACAGTAACTGCCAGGAGAACACTGCGTAACCAATAACGTGGCGCAGAGCACGGATATTGTTCGCCACGGCTCAACACTAGTTCTGGGGAGGCATAGACGCCGCCGCCAGCCGCGGCCGCTCACTGCGTGACCAGCTCCATTGTGCAGCACGTAACCATAGCAACGCCGGCCTTGTGCCCAATGCATATGGCCGCCATGATGTGATTTCCTCCACACTTTTCACGTAGCACGCCGGCTGGGCATGCCTCCTCCTACCGTTCCTTCCTAAGTGACTTCGACTCTGTTTGGAAGACCGAGAGCCCCTTTTATATATTTCTTTATGATAGAGTCAAGTTTTGTTTGATCTCTTTCTGTCCATCTGTATGCGACATAAGAAAGCTGGCGTACAAGGCCGTAGCCAGAGTGGGGAGGTGAGGTATTCAAACCCACCAAAAATTTCCAATTTTGCTGGCGTATACATATAAATCCACACACACGCACGCATTCAAATAATGCACGCACATACATAAACTGGTTGAATGCCTCGCCTCTTAAACACACGCCGCTGTTGGCGTATGTTTTCATTTATTTTTCACTGCCGTAGCAATATTTATCATGAACAGCTCGGAATAATTGCCTGCAAATTTCGAGACGTCAAAGATCATGCCTGTAGTCGCAAATATGCAACGTGTGCGCGGAACCAGATGCATTACGACCGTTGACCGCTATACCCGGGGACAACTTTCTGTGGCAATGAAGGGAAGGCTATATACGGAGCCAAATTGGGCATGTGCCACCGCTGTAGGATATAATGCCTCGAATGCGTCCGTGTTTTCCGCGTGAAAGTAACGAAAAAGAACAACATTATTTTCTACTACATGCTGTTTATAAAGAAACGCTGCGCGTGCCGAGGAGATACCATATTTGTTGTTGCTTTCTGGTGAGTCACTTCGCGTTTTTGCGTGCCTGAGAACGTCTCACGTGAGGGTGCCTCAACAGTGGCGACTATAGCTTTAGCAAAAGACCACCTCGTGCGGACCCATATTGAAATTGACCCAGACAACACAAACACAACCTCAGGACATCCTCAGTATGCCTCCGTGAGGACAATGTGACGCCCTCAGAATGTCCTCTTATGGTACTAGAAAGGCACTAATCCCGTCCCCTTGTCCATACACATAACAACCTCAGCACATCCTCAAAAGAACAATTCAGGACTTTTTCAGTATCTTTTCAGAACAACGATAGCGTGGCCGGTTCGGTACTGTGGGCATTCATACTACTTAGGATTTATTTCTTTTTATGACATTTTCATACATCAAAAGAAAAACACCTGCGAGGTCTCGAGTATATATACTGTACCAATCAACAGAGAGGTGACAGTGCTGGACTATTAGAGTAAAACAAACAAAGCTTGTTGACTGAAATTTATTTATTTAACAGTAATTAATCACAATAGACAGCTTTGTCAGGCATTCGAGTACGCGTATAGTCTGAAAAAGAAAAGCAGTATGCACTCACTAGTGCTAGAGGCTCTGCATGACAGCCTATCAGTGCACTCGACACGGGCGTTGACTTGCCCGAGGTCGGGCCATGTGTCAGATGCAGAAGTCGATCCTTTCACGTTGGGACCAGGCTGCTTCGAAGCCCAATTGATCACGATTGGCTGTTGTTCCAGGCTTCTTCGAACCACACCTCGCCGCGGTCGGCTGGTGACAATGCATCCATGATCAGTCTTAACGTTGAGCAGCCCAGTGCATCCATCAACACGGCAATTTACCTACCGTCATCCCCTACGACTTACACTCTCACACATATCTCACTTTTAACCATGCACACAAACAACAAAGGACACGAACATTCACTAGTTCACTGCACTTTCCCTGACAAGACCGCCACTGCCATTTTGACAGTCAGTTGGCTTTCCTCCGTGGCTTGGCTACTTGACTATCTAGAATGGTGCCGCATAGTCAATGGTTGCCAGCTGCTAGTTTGTTACTACGCGCTACAGCGACGTATAATGACAAATTTAGGGCTGTGACATTTAAGAACACACTGTTTCAAATGGACATTTGGCAATACCAGGCTCGATACCTAAGTCAATTGATTACGTGTGTCTCATTAGGCGCGATGCATAATTTAAAAATTTTCTGCAAAAAAAACGAGGCGAAAATATACAACAACTTTATGACTGTAAGAAACAAACGTGTGGAGAAAGTTTTCACGTATGAAATGCGTCTACTTGATGCGCAAAAGTCTTCAGGAATTGTATCTGATTGCTCAGTGCAATGCTTTTGTCATCCCCAAAAGATCCTTAACAGGACCTTTTCCAGACCAATCATTGTCCTCAGAAAGCACTCGAAAAGACGTTTCCGGGGCAAACCAGCTTGTGTCGTCCTCAGTAAGTACTAAGGTCAATGAGAACTGTGCGAGGACGATTGTACCATATGAGGACGACCTCAGGACATCGAATGTTGTCTGGGGAAGCTTTGAGGACATACATAAGGCATGTGGGCTGGACTCCCCATCACCACCTAGCCTCTCTACCAACGGATAGACCTCATACTTCCTTTTGTCAAACAATAACTTGACATGGTGACTCCCTACCAACTGGTTTTACGCCCGCGGCGAGACCTTTAATTCCTCCATGGTGCCTCAAACAGCCAGTCATCAACCTGACAATACCAGGCATCCATAAAAAACGAGATTTCTCAATACTAGCCCTCAAGCAGCTCGCCTTACTTTTGCTGTACGAGAAGTACCAAGACTGCATCCACGTCTACACCGATGGCTCCGTCCTGCCAAACAGCTCAATTGCGGCGGTCGTTATTCCAACGCACGCCACAACCATCAAATTCAGGACAGCCCATGCAACCACAACAACGGAAACAGAGCTTGCAGCGCTTCGCGCTGCACTGCGTTTCATTAACGACCAAAGCACGCAATGGTGGACGATTTTCTGCGACTGCAAGGCGGCACTGCAGTCACTTCTGTCAAATCTACGCCGTGGTCCACACGAGTAGTTGATATTTAAAACAGCAGAAATGCTACACCATATAACAGAGCATGGGCACCACGTTTTATTTCAGTGGTTGCCAAGCCACTGTGGAATTATCGGTAATGAACAAGCTGATCAAGCTGCCCGTTCAGCCCATACAGAAGACAGCAACTAGTCAATACCTCTCTCAAGGACGGACGCTGCTAGGAGGCTCCGCATGCTTGCTCGCCAACGCTCCATGGCTCTTTGGAATGAGCCTCTCCTTACGCATGCAAGATTACGATCCATTGATCCAACGTTAAGCTTACAGCTTCCAACAAAAATTCGACGAGGTGACGCTACTGCTCTGTGCAGACTATGGTTGGGAGTCGCGTTTACTAGTGCGTACGCGTTCCGCATAGAAATGGCCGACACCGCCGACTGTGCACACTGCGGAGATGAAGAAACAATTCGACATATCCTGTGTGACTGCCCGGAATACAACCTGGAAAGACAACACCTTTCTAATACACTAAACAGTTTAGATGACCAGCCGCTGTCAGAAGAAAGTATACTGCGCCATCGTGATGACTCATCGTCACAGAAGAAAGCCGTGCAAGCGCGACTGGGGTTCTTGCGAACTACTGGCGTGTCGGAACGCCTCTGAGTGGACTGATTTTGTGTGTGCGTGTGTGTCGATGTTTCTCTCTTATTTATTTTTTAACTCTCTCTTTCTCTTTCAACCCCCTATTCCCCAGCCCCACTGTAGGGTAGCATACTGGATAATAGCATCTGGTTAACCTCCCTGCCTTCCTTTTTTCCTCGCTTCTCTCTCTTATTTACGTGCAACTCACAGTCAAAATGGCGTCTTCGTCTTTAGATGAGCGCGCCTCGCCCTCCAGCTATTCCGACGACTTGCCGAAGGTGCTTGTGTCAAATTTTTCTCACAAATGGCTGTGTAAACAGGCATATCAAATTGTGTGCTGTGGGATAACATGAACGCGGCCGTCAGTCGAAACGCTAGCAGAACCGGGCTATATACATCGCGGAAGAGTACAGGAGCAGTAGTTCAGCCCACGTAGCCTTCCTTTCATTGCCACAGAAAGTTGTGCATGAGCATAGTAGCCACTTCCAAATCTTAGTACGCATGACGCCAGAGTACTGCGGTGAAAGATACCTAATAGCAGCGCACGTGCTGGATGAAGGCCAGAAAATTGTAGAACCGCTCTCCTGTGTTGTTGTTTTTTTCTTCTCGTGGGGGCGGGGGGCTTCACTGGGGAGGTTTACTCAACATTCGAATGTCTCCCGTGCCAATCAGAGTCGGCAGATCTGCAACATGGTTCATGTTGACGTTGCAAGGCCTCGCTCTTTCGCCAAAACCTTCCTATTTCGGTACTCGCCTACTTTTCGTAAGGTGTCTGATTGCGATGACATGGCTTTCACCGATGTGGCGGGCACGTGTAAACACACTACATCATCGCGGCCTCAAGAACAACAGCACACGTCAAGGTCGAGAAAAAAAAAACGGTGACAGCAACGCCAGCTATAATCCAGACACGAAGGCATGCGAAAGTGCATTAGGGCCTCCAGTATTCACGTGCACGAATTTGTCGGGTCTTCTGCGGTAGCGCGGGCAGTACCTGCTCGAACTTGCGTAGCATACGTTACAAAAAAAGCATGAAATTTCCAAATTTCATCTTTATTCTTTCGCCTGTTTTTGCCGATATTGCTTGCAGAATTGAAGTTGGAAGTACAGCCATGCTCTTTGCAATGCTGATATACGTTGCTACCTACACCCATGGAGAGATAACTTTATGGTAAATTAGATGCCAGAGACGCAGCTATCTGACAACTCCTGTCCTGGGGAGTTGTCATATACAGTGTGAAGCATTTGTGGATTTTAGTTCAAACCAAAGACGCAAACACCGATACGAGAAGGTAGTTGTAATGATATACAATAGGTTCTATGGCGAATAGTGCATTTGCTAACATTGCAGACGCCATATTCAGGGGCTAGGTCATGGCGTCCCTTATATGGTTGTTTTGGTATGTTAAATCCCAGCAATTATTATATACAGGTGTTCTTCGTTGCATTAGCGCTTTCTTTAACGTGTCATTTGGCCGCTCACGCCGTCAAATTCTGTTGTTGCGACTTTTCTGCGTTTTCTTCGCAGAGCGTGTCCGCGCAAACGCTCTTCTGCGTTATTATTATTATTATTATTATTATTATTATTATTATTATTATTATTATTATATTATTATTATTATTATTATTGTTGTTGTTGTTGCTGTTGTTGTTGTTACAGACGACACGGGGCTATCAGAGGAAATCGGCAGACACCTTGGCAAAGAAAGATCAAGAATGTAGCCCCTCCCCCCTTCCCCTGTACAGTAGCCAACTAAACACGTGTGTAAAATACGGGGTCATCCCGTATCAGTATGCACACAGCAGAACGACGTATCGAGTCTGCTGCGCTGAAGCGTTAGCACGAACAGAGGTCACGAATCCCAGCTTGTTGAGCAAAAACTTATTACGATGAACTGGAGGACGTGGGAATATTCGTCTAATAGTCGAAGACAGCTGATACAATAGCCTCAGCTCATGGCTAACTTTGCCAACTTTAATGCTACCGTTCAATTGTGCACGCAAATGGCGGAAACGGCGCCATTTTAACAAATTTCAATAAACAAATGTTGCCGTTGATGAATAAAACTGAATCTTACAAGCTTGTAGCGTCAGGGGGGGGGGGCTAATCTGTAGCGTCATCTTCATCATCATTCATCATCACTTCTTAGCCACAACGCCGTGCCTCTCGCGCCACTCCTGCTGGGAACACGAGGCGCAAGCTAAAACAGAACGGGTTCACGCGCCTGGGCGTTCGTACTCAGGCAGCTGCCGCCGCTCCGCTTTGAGAGATCCTTCACGTCGCTCTGCCTACCGCTACACATTGTATGAAGCAACGGCACTCCCCTTGTAATAACGTCAGTCTTATAAATGCGAAACATTTCTTTGCATACTGCAGGCTGTTAGGGTTGGGAAGGAAGATGTTGCCGGTGATGGCATCCGTATGGAGGAACTGAACGCTGACAAGAGGATACGGAAAACAAACAGGTTTATGACATTATTTACACATATTTACAGAAAAGCAAGGGATAGTGGTTTCACAAACCACGAGCGTGGTGGTTGAACGTTACATAGTTCAGAGCGACGTCCAGCACTCTGCTGCGTCGTTTTATGCCCTGTCGGGCTCCTCCTCTCCGAGTCGAACACCAATCACGCACACACAGGTGAGGGGACGAGCATGCACGGTCCACGTGAACACTGCACTGTGGTGGCGCCAGCAGGGCTCTTCCTCGTCGTGTGTGTGCCGCCACTCGAGAGTTCCCACGATCTTGGCAGCATACTTCAAAGGGTCCGCCGATTTTGTTCGCTCAATTAGCGGGGTGATTTGCGGTGGCCGTCGGTCTCCTCCAGGAAGATGCTGTCTTTGTTGGCCTCTCTCGAATGGTTAACGGCGTCTTGGCGACACGACGTCTCATCCTCCGGCTAGCACGTACAATGCCTGACGAGCATAGGCAGTCGGCCGGTCGGCTTGGTGATTGGGGATCAAAAGGGAGCGCCGCTCTTCTGTCAGCTCCGGCGCCGGCCACGCCAGCCCTCCTGTCGCCCGACGAGTCGACGAGGCCATCAGTCACGCTGCTGCCTGACAGCGTCCGTCAGACAGGGCGCCGAAGGGATTGAGAGACGAATCTCCAGGCCAAACCTAACAAGACACGTCTGTCTGTGTCTGTCTGCCTGCCTGTCTGTCTGCCTGTCTGTCTGTATGTATGTATGTCCATCCGTCCGTCTATCTATCTATCTATCTATCTATCTATCTATCTATCTATCTATCTATCTATCTATCTATCTATCTATCTATCTATCTATCTATCTATCTATCTATCTATCTATCTATCTATCTATCTATCTATCTATCTATCTATCTGTCTGTCTGTCTGTCTGTCTGTCTGTCTGTCTGCCTGTCTGTCTGTATGTATGTATGTCCATCCGTCCGTCTATCTATCTATCTATCTATCTATCTATCTATCTATCTATCTATCTATCTATCTATCTATCTATCTATCTATCTATCTATCTATCTATCTATCTATCTATCTATCCGCCTACGTCTGGGTGCTCTCGTGATCACCTCATTAACTTTGTATAAACCAAAATTAGCATGGGGGTAAGGTGGTTTGACGAATATGACTCGCTGCAGATACGACAACAACAATGTGACAATCTTGTCACGTACGTCGTCAAACCCTTTCTGCCACAAACGTGTGACACATACCCCTATACCACAGGCGGGTATACGCCACAAATGTTTTACAGAAAGATCTACCGAGAAACAGCAGGAACATACATTGGTAATTTTAAGGGGAAAGTGTTAAAAAAAAAAGCTCACATCGGCAGCGCTGATACGACGAATACGAATGTCAACAAAGGCGGCCACATGCAGGAATTGAACCTCAACATTCGGTGTGGCAATCAAGTATTCTACCACAGATCTACGCCAGGCCTCGAAACTGCTTTGTAAAAAGACCCTATGCAGGCGTAATGTTGCTGAAATGTCAGTTTCGGTGGCAGTGTTGGCTATCCAGCTTTATAAACATTACATTTACTCCTATACGACACAGCCGTAACACCGCGGATTAACGTCAGTTTTAGTTAAGTGTCACCCACTTACGTTGATCCTCGCAAGCACAAGCGCAACTTAATTATCAGCTTGCCGCGTTTGTCGTTGCAAACACTCGCGACTGTTCAACACATTTCTGTGTGTACAACATTTGTACATAACTTTAGCGTCCATTCGTTACGTTTCTTTCAAAAACGAAATAAAACACAGTCACCTTCCCCCCGCATGCTTCGCATAACATCGATTCTCAAGGTATACATGAGATCTGCGGAGTTTTTTTTTTTTTGAAAAAATAAATTAATAATAAATTAAAGCTAAAGGTTATTAAAGTTCTGCATTGAACGAAAAAATTTCACAGTAACTTATAAATGCGAAACATTTATTTGTGTACTGCAGACATGTCTGTCTGTCTATCTATCTGCTCATGCACCTGATCGGATTAATATAATTAATTAATTCAGAATTTTCCTCAATTACAGGGGGTCAACAGCGGCGCCAATTAAACCAATTTTATACAATTTTCTTTTTTGCGCCAAGCTTAGCCAAAACCATGAAATTCGCTCAAATTGCGACGCGCTGTGCCAAAATGCCCCACTGGCCTCAAAATTTTCTCTGTTGCGCTAACTTCAGCGAGAAATAGAGGCCACGTCCTCCAGCTACAATCCAAGTCAAGCACTCGGTTCCTAACGCCAAACTATGCACGCTGTAAGATTTATACGCTTTAGGTGGGGACACTGGCGAGACGCAATCGACCAGATAAAATAACGCCGCGCGCCCATCGATCCGCTGACCGCAGTGGATGCCTGGCGGCGGGAGAACGCAACTTGAATACAAAGGTGCGTAGCCATTGACCCTTGGCGGGAAATAACGTGGCCATGGCATGTATGTTAGGAATTGAAACTGGAAGCGCTCCGCGTTTTCCGCGGCCGAAAGAACTCGACGTGTTGCGAACGCTGCAAGGGGCGTATTCAGAAATTTTTTGTAGCGTTAGCCACACTGGCCTCGCTGAGCCAATTTCGCGTGGCATTGGTCTGCGCATGCGCAATGATACTCCGCCGCCGCCGCACGCGGCTCGCCTCCGGTGTACGCGCAATTCGATGCGCTGCGCAGATGATCAGTGGTGTCACGCACCGGAGCCGGCACCTCCCTCGCACTCGGCCGCGGCCGCGCGCGACTCACCGCCGCTGATGTGCGCTTCCCAGAGGAGTGCCGTCATAGCCTTGGTAGACATATGGACGCTGACGCGCGCGCCTTCCCTGTGCAGTCGCCATCTGACTCTGCGCTGGAGCCGCTTGATAGCTCCCCTGACTGGCGTTTGCCACTGTGGTATAGCCATGGAGAAGGAGAGTGCAAATGCTGCTCAACGGTGCAGTGGAGCGGAGAAGCTTAACTCATCGGATCCCGAAGTAGTTGCCCGGCAAAATAAATATACATGTGCCACATAATACGTATACCGTGTGTGTGTCATTGGGACAGCTGTAAGCATGATATCTGGAAAGCTAAGAATAATCACCTGAACCTTTGCTAACGCTACGTATATCCTGGCATAGCTGAGCTAAGCCACTGCCATTTTTTCGGGGGGTTCGCACCGACCAGACGGGGGTGGGGGGTGGGGTACAGGCATCAGCTTTTTTTGTGACGTCACTATCAGTGGTAGTTCAAATAGATGGTACACATGTATATAAAACCATGAGATTCCCCCTCTCCCCATGCGTAAGGTTGGGAAGAGAGTAAGTAAAAGTACTGTAATAATGACTGATTGATATGCGGGGTTTAACGTCCCGAAACCACCATATGATTATGCGAGACGTCATAGTGAAGGGCTCCGGAAATTTAGACCACTTGGGGTTCTTGAACGTGCACCCAAACCTGAGCACATGGGTCTACAGCATTTTCGCCTCCATCGAAAATGCAGCCGCCGCAGCCGGGATTCTATCTCGAGACCTGCGGGTGAGCAGCCGAGTACCTTAACCATTAGACTGCGGCGGTTGGGCAGTACTGTAAGAAGTACTCTAAATACAGTAAACGACAGGTACAGTGATCGTTTGGAGAAACAGCCCCTCGTCGCACCATTGAATGTACTGGTCTTCTAAAACTTATTATTGCGATGACCCACCCGATAGAAGAAGACATCGTTAACCTCTGTTAAGTGTAGATGGTATAATCCTCGTCGAGAAAAAGTACGTTTCATATGTCAATGACGGTTCGGCTTACAACAAGAAATTAGATGTATACGCAGCATGTTTTTGTACATTTATACTTACATTTTGGTCTACTTACTCTGCTGAGCGAACTTCTTACTGTCGATGTCTGTGACTGCATGCCTATGGGAAATATTTTTATGTTAATCTTTATATGTCAAGCAGCCCTGACGCAGTGGTAGCTTTTAATCAACATTTTTTACTTTACTGCGCGCAGCCAAGCATGCTTGCAATACGCAATAAGTATTTTTTTTAAAGATATTGTAGCGAAACGTCGGGGTTGTTCAAGTTAGGCGCATCGGGCGACCAGGGAGACGAATAAGTGTGGGTGAAACTCCGCGGAGGCAATCGATGAGAAGTCAACACGATGATTTCGGGGAGCACTCATTGTGGGTTTATTTAGCTAAAACAACTTCAATTTACAAAATGCACTGGGTCACAAAGACAAAACATAGAAAATGGTGGCAAACCCCTCGGCCTGCATAGCTGGTCTCCCGTGGTGAGATCCGCTGATGACCCCGACTCTGCTCACTTTTCAAATTCAAACATCCTCTTTTTAACCCTTGGTCCAACAAAGAGTCTTCACAAAAACCAATCACATGTTGGGACTCGCAGCATCACAACCAATCACAGAAACACTTTCATAAAAGGCACTACATTTGTAAAAACCTCGTCCCCAAAATGAAACACGCAAAGGGATAGGTCCTCCGCATGTGACACTCTCTCCCATGCCAGGCCGTGCTGCCTAACATTACTCGTGCTGCCTCCTTCGGCCGACTACCGTCGGCGGCCGCTCCCACGCTCGGGCCCCGTCAGTTCTTTCATTAACTGTTGCTTCCTAGAAGCGTCCTTAAGAGCGATGGATACACCATTGGGCTCCGTGCGCTTACCAGGTGTACATGCGACAGCGAGGCGCCCGGACATCCTAACAACAGCGCGGGAGAATATGGTCGTTTACCTGCCGCCACTATGTCTCGGTCAGGCTAAGTGGTCGCGTCCCCATGTCATTCTCAATGACACGCGTGCCTGTTAACAATGGCCTAAACTCAGACGGTGGCGCCGGACCTGCCTCTTGCTAGACGCTTTTCCGAGTAAGCTTTCCCCTTCTAATCCCGAACGGGGGCGACCTTGACTGCTGAGCTTGTGAGCCGTAAAAGAACAGGGTTCTCCGCGAAACCTTGCTCTCGCGACAATATGCTGCACGTTGGCAACACAATTTAGCACACGTTATTTTTCGGGCAGACTTTCAGTTGCACTCTGACTTTTGATAGCAATGAAGTACTCCAATCGTAGAGGTTTTCATTGTGCAATCTGCGAGGACAAAGTGATTGATGAGAAATTTTCACTTGGTATGAATGGAAAGTGCACGTGCGACTGGACTATACCTACTCACACAACTACCTTGTTCGCTGCGCGTATGCGCTAAAACACCTAAATACGTGCAAAAAACGCAAAACGTTCTCATGTTTTCTGTAGCTTTCGTCACTCGCATCCATGAAACGATAGCGTTGCGGCAAGGTGTCTTCCGTTGTTTGCAGGCGTTCAGGTGACAGTTCCCTTCACGTATACAAATTCAGAAATGTACAGAATATTTTACCACGCAGCATATGTGCCTTCATGTTTCCAGAATTTACAACGGCGTGAACAGGAGTAGCCTCTAATCACACAAAATCTTCAGTGATCAGTTCACCAGTGAGGAAGAAATAAACTCCGGAGTTGCTCATAACATTTTGCATCATGATCCATTTCTCAGAACGCGTGAACTCCGACGAGAACTGCCACCGCATGCAACACGAGTTTACTTACGCTATACTGTGCACTGTCCATGCCTGTTCGTTGTCTGTTTCGGGCATTCTCATGAGAGTCGCTGGAATTTCACTGCTGCCATCACCTCCTTCGCGTTCATTCACGTTGGTGGTATTTCATCACAACGCTACAGAAACCACCAGCCTTCCCTATACATGGGCGCAATCACAAATGTCAGACGTCTCGCGCGCAGAGTAAGATACTGGGCGAGGGCGACCTTACCGCCACCTGAAGGGAAGCGGAGGAAATGTATACCCGCGAATCTTTCCGCCAGGCGAGAAACGAGCGCTAGTGTTCAAGGCGGTACTTCACCAGCCGACACGTATCGTCGCTAAAGTTCTCGTTTCTCGCAGTCAGGGTCACTGCCTGAACTTTGGTGAGCGCGTTGCTTCCTAGCTATTCGAAGTCAGCCCCCTGAAATATGCTGCCTACACGTATTGCTGGGTAGTTCGTGTCCTGGGTAGACCAGCGCCCTTCTATGAGACTAGATGGTCGCGCCTAAATGCCGTACGGTATAACGCTTGATGATTATTCCCCGAAAAGCGATGCTGCTTTCAGTGCACACTTGACAACTTGCGAAAATGAGAATGCCGCTTGTCACAGGCAGGCAGCTTCATCGAAGTAACGTGCCAGTGGCTGGCGTAGAAGATCACTTTAGGCTTTCAGTATTTCTAGCCTTTTCTCGGGTATTTAATAGACCACTTCAATGAGCGCTTTAAAAGGCATCGGTACACCTTGAAGATGCTTTGTTCGCTTCTGCCACAGAACATTGCCCAATCTTCCACTTTTCCCACTGCCGAGAAGTTTACTGACGTGTATACTCGAACATTATCTCAACTTCAGCATTGCAAGGGGTGTTAGCAGTACAGGCTGCGAAACTAAAGCGAGAGAAGCGAGAAACGCTTAGCATGTTTACGATGCAAGCGGTTGCCAATTGCCCAGAGGTATTCTTCCCAAACGTGCACCATCTTCCAAAGTTTTCGCCAACTCTGCCGGTGAGCTCAGCTGAAGAAGAGCTTTTTTTTTCATCGCTGAGACGCCTAAAGTTGTACCTGAGAGCTACAACAACAAATTAAAGATTGTTTGTCATTGCTTTCTGAACATCCACCGTGAAATCCAAGTTCACCCGGACGACATTCTTTCTGTTCTTTACCGGGAACGTAGACGGTTTCAGCAGAATGTGCGTGTATATCACCCATAAGCGCCTACTAAAAAATTAAGGAAGAAAGTTAACTGAAGTTATTATTGGATTGAGAGTTTCTGAACAAGAGTAAAAACATAGTTGTTAATGATCAATTGATGGGGTTTAACATCCCAAAACCACGATATGATTACGAGAGGCGCCATAGTGGGGAGCCCCTGAAATTTTACCACTTTGGTTTTTTAACATGCATCTAAACCAAAGTGCACGGGCCTCAAGCATTTTCGCCTACATTGAAAATACGACAGGGATTCGATCCCGCTACCTGTGGATCAGCAATAGAGCACCATAACCACTGGACCACCCTGGCGGGTAGTAACAAAGACGGTTTTGGTGAAATCAGTTTGCGCTGCTTTTCGTAGAACTAAAAGGAAGCAAGCTTAAATGTATGAGACATATTGCTTAAAATCACTGTGATAGCATGGCAGAGTGATTCCGCCCTCTCTTGTTGCATACTCCTTGCTTTGCAGTGGCACCTTTCACTTGCAGACATGGTTCGTGGATACAAAAGGTATGAACGGCAATGAAACAATCCGAATTTGCAATTCTCGCAAAGTTTGGGTCACATATATATTATGACATTTAATGTGCATGATAATCTTCATGTCAAATGAAAAAGATAATCAACAGTATTCCGCTATGCATTGTGGCTGTTTGCTGTGTGAGACATTGCTTGCACAGAGGTTCTTTCATTTCTTGTAAAAAAATATGCTTACTATGTGTATTTCTCCTAATTTTACGCGTTAATATGCCCACTCATGTTCCTTAATTCTGTGCATTTTTGTCGTGCGCCATGTCACTAGTCAGAAATTGTTTTGTGTCCTTCTATTCATGTCATTGTAAATAAACGAACAGATGAAGTGAATCAATATACATAATTTGTCGTATAGTTTCTAAGCTTTATGTTCCTCATTCTTTCGCTGTTTGCAACACTGCTGATCAATAAAACTTGTGCTCACTACAGCTACCCACACTGCATTTCTCAATATGCTGCTTTAGGTTTATGACTACCATCTTTTTATTTATCAGCCTAAGTTACATTATGAGTATTTTGATAGGTGTTCCTAAGGCTGTGATTGGCATAGACGTTTGTCTGTGTTGTGCCTTCGTCACTAAAAACACTTCGGATTGCCTTTAGCTGTTAAGGCATAGTAAAGGTATGTACACATATATTGTACACTCGCATACAAGCCAAGTTAGGTGTATAGACCGAATATTCTGTCGCGCGCATGTGCGTGTGTGTGTGTGTGTGTGTGTGTGTGTGTGTGTGTGTGTGTGTGTGTGTGGTGTGTGTGTGTGTGTGTGTTAGCAGAACGCGCGAAGGTTCAATAGAAATGTTATTCTCTGGCCTGAGTATATGTTAGCACACGTAAAAAGAGTCACCCTGTAATATGCTTTAACCTGGCCTATCAGACCTTGGATCTGTGTTTGGCTTTTTTCATTAAAACGAAGCTCTGCCTGTGGAAATATATTGTAGTGATCGACTCTGGCGAGATCAGTTCCGGCGGGTGCAAGTATGACCACCGCTTAAGCATTATTCCCATCGCCAAACACTCGCGGCCGAGATTCCTGTCCAAAATCCCTCAGAGTACCAAAGCCTTGAGAAACACCGTGACACGTTTTTCTGTATGCAGACATTATTCATTGTAAAAGCACCCAGGAATAATATTGTGATAGAGCAGCACTCAGTTTCTAAATAATGTCAGTGCGAAGCAACGAAAAAAAAAGTTGGGTAAGTGACAGGGGAGGGGTGTTGGACCAAAATTTTCAAGGGGGTTGAACCCCCCCCCCCCTCCCTGGCTACGCCACTGAACGCTGGCGTTGCCACCGACAATACATTTTTCTGTGCTGAAATTGCGTCGCCCCACCGATATATGTCCGGACGCACGCCGTTGTATCTGGGCGAACGCGTCTTGCAAGCGAGCCGTGAAGGCACAGTGTACTGCATGCGTGTAGTGAAGTTGTGCCCTGAAGCTAACCTCACCGTGAAAGAAAAAAAAGGAGGGGGGGGGGGTGGATGCCGGTTTTAAAATTTCTTAGTCTTGTTCTATCCCATGTAGAATGCTACTTAAGCCACCTTCGTTGCAGTACACTAGTGATCTGCGAAAAAGCGCAAAAAGTTGGAAAAGGAGCTGTTAGTTCAAAGGAAACAGCACATTCTGTTCCATAGTTACTCATGCTTGTATATGCCATATAATTGTGAGTACTGATATCATCGCTAATGTCTAGAAAAAGTTGGCGATCACTTGTAGCAGTGTATGACGTTTCTACACGCCTAAGAAATAAACTAAGCATTACCCCAGTCTTTTTTTGGCATGCTGTGATTGAAAGGGAAGTAGGCGACGAAAAAATTGTACGTGACGCAGAAAGCTAGTTACCCAAAAAGACTCTCGGTTATACGCAGCAGAAACCGTCTGGAGCATTCTGGTAAAGTAAGGTATCAGAACACAAGTCATGTGCCTTCCCAGATAAATTAAGCGCGTACCGCTAAATTGAAACGCGTGGGCACCCCATTGTAAAATATTAAACACTCCGGGAAGCCACGTGCTTTATAGTGTGACGCTAATTTTACCAGAATATTCCAGCGGGTTGCTGTTGCATATAACCGCGAATCGTTTTTGGTAAGTAGCTTTTTTCGTTTGATACGATTTTCCTCGCCTATTTCTCATTCAGTTATGGCAGGCCACCACTGTCGCCGACGAAAGATAGCACTATGTGAATATGTCCTCAAATCTAGCTAGTCATGCACCACCGCTGCATGGTTACTGCTTTAGGAATCTCACGAACTTCAAAATCGCCATCTTGACAGATCCACATTTGAATTTGCACTAGAAGGATCCGGCTGACGCTTCTAATGCTAATGAACACGTGTAGTGTACGGCGTATCCCGAAGGAGTGCGGCCACTAGCGTGGGTTTGGTCTTAGCGAGCCACAAAGCCGCGTTCACCGTCGCCTCGCGTGACTAATGCCGCTGCACACGCGCGTTCGTACAGCAAAAGCGCCGAGCACAGCGTCGAAAATACACAGTGCCGCTCTCAAACAAGTCGCAACACTTTGTTGCCTACGACAACACCAAATACGCAGTACAGCGCCCGGACTGGCTCGCTGGATTCCATGCCGAACGGTTGTGGCCCCGCGATCTCCGACGACCGCGCAGCTCTGGCCGACTGGCTCGCCCTCCGCCATCTCCTGACGCCGTGAAGCTCTCGCTGAGTGGTACCCTGTCCTCGGACTCCTTCGAACGTGTCCTCATCTTTCTCTATCTAATATTTACTTCTCTGTGTGGGTTTCCTCATATCTACCCCTATCCTTTGAGTTCCTCATTATCCCCTTTCCTCGTGAGCCACTGTTGAGGTGTCACACTCAAATGCAGACAATTAAGGGGATCACGTTTATCTTCCTCTCTCTCATTTAAAAATCACTCCACCCCCCTCCCCCATACAGCGCCCGTTGCAAACAGCGGCGGGAAAGCAAACGAGCTTATCCACGCCACGGGCGTAAAGTACAATACAAAGGGTGCCGCGAGCACGTCTTTGTGGGCCAAGGGGACTCACGGTGACAAGCCGCTGAGGGAAACGGGCCCTCGCGACTATGCTGCGTGCTCGCACGATCTGTGGCCGCACGGCCCGATCGCTCGAGCGAGGGCAAACTCCGCTCGCGTTGGCTTCGAGAGGTACGGGTCAGAGTAGTACGACCACGCACGAGGACACCGCACCGCTCTTCGGCCTAACGTTCGGAAGGGGCAACAAAAGGTAAACTTTCACCGCGGGCGCAAGGCGCCGTTGACGAGTCCGAGCGAGCTCGAAACGAAGGGGGCCAATGGACGGAAACGAAAATGCGTGCCTACCCTTCGTTGTCCGGAGAGGTCTCCGACTGACTTCCAACGCATGCGTGCGAAACGTCCCGATAGACTCGAGCGCAGCGCCACGGTTGACATCCGCGGGTGAGAGGGGTCAACGTCACTCACCCCCCAGCGCCGATGGACCACAGCGAAGGGTAGAGTCGTCTAACAGCGCTAATTGCAAGAAAAAAGCATGTAAGGGAAACAACTGACAATTAAAAAATCATTTTTGATAACATTTGTACTTTCCCCACTTATTCTCTTCCACACCAGCTTTCACAATCAATGAAAAATTTTGAATAATATGGTTTCACTTGCAGTTACGGCCCGTCCAAAATGCCCTTGCGCGAAGATATGCAATCGTATATCAGACTTCTTGCCCGCTAAGTATAGATTTCAGGCATATACTTCAGTTTCTTAAAAGGCAAGAAGCACTGAAATAGCTCTCGACAGCACTGAGGACGCTTGAAACGATTTGGTAAGCAGAAGTGGCCATGAGTGCGGGATTAGCGAACAAGCATGCGTCCAGCGTGTCCCAGGACAAAGAGGACTTGTTTTCGTGTCCTCAGACGGAGAGGTTGCGATACAGTAGGGGATAACTTCCACGCATGGGAATTGGAGCATAGCTATTTTATCCGCCTTTTGCTCGCATAGCAGCCACGTGCTATTAACATTGCAGACGTAGTAGACTTCGTTTGCGCTTTTTGTGTGTTCAAAGTAAACGCGGACAAAGGCACGTCTACAATACGTACTTGTTTATTTAAACAAAAGCGTCGCGAGGTGACTGATCTAACTTGGTCACGGCAGGATTCCAACGCACATGCTTAGCGCGTAAACAAAGGCGATCGGCCAAGGTCACACATTTGCTGTCTGTAGCTCAAGTTTCCAGACCGCATTCAGCGCCCGCACAAGAAACACGCGTGCAAGTGGAAGTTTCACTGCGTTCTCTCGGTGGGAAGCACAATGGAAATTCTTGTCGGGAACCTGCGAGCACTCGCTTTCTGAAACTGTGCCGCACAAATTGATCTCAGTGGAAACCATAAAGGTGGCGCTCCAGGAGCCAAATCAAAAGGGAACAAATACCAAACTACACTGTAAGCAAAAACTATCCGAGTTTGGGGTTTTTTCCGGCTCATGACCTCTGAAAACTCCCTCGCGTTTAAAATTACTATACCTCGCGTAGGAGTAAAAGATGGTACATGACATAGTTTTACCACTACCTCTCAGGCAAGTAGTAAAAGGATGTCAAAATCCAGTTTTACCACTTAGGGAGTTTTCTATCACGTGATTTTAACCTGCGTTTCAGAGTTTATTACCACGTGACTGCAAGGTGCAGCTGCTTCGGCGGCTTTTGCCCCATACCCCCCTTGTGACGCTTTCAGTGAATCATGAAGGTACGCGAAACCCACAGATGTTTTTTTTTTGTTTTTTTTTATCGCCGTGCCTCTGGACTGACTTCGAGTCAGCGCACTTTTACTGGAACTGGGGGCAGCATGAGCACAACAAGCGAAAACAGCATTCTTTGAAAGAAAAAAAGAAAAAGATGGAGGGAGGGGGGCCTCTCAAAAGAGAAAAAAAAGAAAGAAAACCTGCTGTGGAAAGTTGTCCTGCATATTTTCGCAAATTGTTGCTTTTGCTCGGCGGTGGCTTTGGAGACAGACAGTGCAAGAAGCTCGGTATCTGTGTGTCTGGTTGGCCTGATGGATCTCACGTGTTTCCTACATCATCGAGCGACCGTGCTCTTCCGAGCGCCTCCGAACCTGCACGTCGCGGTTATCTCCAGTTCGCGGATATCTCCAGATCTGCCAGTAGTAACAAAATCAATCTGGTGTCGTCGTCCGTGCTTGCCTGCTGGAGAAGCAATAAGCAAAATGCTTCACTCTGTCGTCGGCACCGAGCCGCGGCCACCAGTGACCAGCAGGAGTGTGTCGCCGGGGCAGGTGAAAGAAGCATTGCATATATTTTGTTCCACAGTAGGCGATGTCTGTACGAGTAAAGTGCTGCCCGAATTGCCCACCTCATGCACCAACTGTTCTCAAACATGTAGCACGAAGCCGATAAGAGGCAGACGGAACCAACAAGCGGCGGCCGGTGAGCACGAAGAAAACCCGGACCTGCCCGGATGGTGGTCTTTCGTTGGAAGTATGCATACACCGCCCCGTATCCGCAAGATAGCGGTCACGCGTTCATTTGTGTCTGAAATGACGATGAAATTCGCACAGGATATGTGTTCTGTGATCGCCAGCTGTGTTTCATCGGATAGCCGTGCTCCTCGAAAAGGCCAAGAACGCCGTCGGTAAGAAGCTTGTGTGCAGGCGTGCACCGCTCCTCTACGCCCGTTGTGATGAATACGTGCTGCTACTGTGTTTGTGCACCGTCGCTCAATTAAAATCATTGAGCTACCATGGTTTGTGTGTACTTAGGTATATTTTATGGACCTGTGCATCAGCAGTGCTAACACGCGTGGGGCAAAGAGCCCGGTGTGCCAAGCAATTATTGGATAATCAGAAAGGTGAGATCGTGTAGATTTATAATAAAAGGTCGGGTTGACATTTAGTGCCCTGCAGCCCACCTGAAGCTTATGCTTGCACCTTCAAGTGTTGTTGTTAATCGATGGAAAAAAAGAGCTCTCCTACCGGTACTACTTGGCCGGTCAAAAAGTCGTACCTATATATATACCGGATTGTCGAAGTGTAGTCGAGCAACGCGTGCAGTCTGTTCTAGTGGTGTATTATTCTGCGTTTGTTGTGTGTGCGTGTTTGTCTGTATGTGAATCTACGTGTCACCAATTCTGCCGTTCAATAAATTCAATCAGTTCTGCTATTCAATAAATTTGTCGTCTCTGGCCGAATGCACCCGTCAATTTTTATTTTTTTATTACCAGAAATAACTTCCAGTAATCACCTCAAAAACCTTGTGAAGGTAGTAAAAATTTACTCTCTCTATACTCGCTGAAAACCTCACTGGGGTAAATATTTACTACTCTCCCTACGTTCAAAAACTCAGTTAGCACGAGACGTGTGGCTTGCCACCACACGTCTCTTCTTCTCTTCTCCTTCTTCGGCTTTCCCACATCTTTACTCCTATCCTTTTTATCCCTCCTCACCCCCATCCCTCGTGAGCTACTGTGGCGGTGTCGCTCATTGAAGCAGACAATAACGGGGCTCGCTTTTCTCTTCTTTTCTCTTTTAATAGCCACTAATAAACGTCGCGTGTGTGAGGAGGCCAAGTGACAGGAGCGCCTCGAGTTGAAAAGAATAGGATTGGCGATCCTACAGTGTTCGCAGGCGCCTGCAATGGTTCAGGTCAGCGTTCATAGAATTCGGGATCAACTGCCACCGTTAGTAGTAGGCGAAGACACGGCGAAATATCTCGTCAAGTTCGAACACGTCTGTGAACGAAATGCCTTGGCGCGGTTTCTTTGAGCGTAGAACCTGTTAACTCTTCTTCCTGGTGAAGTGTCCGACGTTATTTCGTGCTTGTCAAGGGAAGCGTTTGAGAGCTATGAAGGGGTTAAGGAAATGTTATTGAGACGTTATAAGTTGTCACCTGAGGTTCTCTGGCAAAGGTTCCGGTACGCAAAAAAGGGCAATGAGTCACACGTTGGCTTCGCGTTTTGTCTTAAAGCCGATTTAATTGAATGTCTCAAGGGCGAAGATGTTTATGATGATCGCAAAAAATTGGTAGAATGCATTGCATTGGAGCAATTCTACCCTTGCATCGAGGATGACGTCAAGCTTTAGCTGCAGGACAAGCTTGGCGAAGTACACCTAAACAAGACCGCAGAGTTAGGTGAAGAGTATTATACTCGCCGAAAGTGGCATAGCAGGGCAGTGCACGTCGAAAAGGGAGAAAGAAAAGAGAGCTTAAAAAAACCCGATGAACGGGAACCCACTCAGCACCGTAATTTTAAAAAGGACCAGTATCTTAAGAAAGGCACTGTAGAAGGGCAAACGGAAGTGGAGAAACCGAGTGAGGTTCCTAAGCAGCACCATGTTACCACATGGGCGTGTGAGTCATGGAAGCCGCTAATATTCTACAACTGCAAAGAGGAAGGACAGATCGCGGTAAACTGTAAACAATAGTTTGCTTTCCCAACAATCTTAGAGCCTGAAAAAACATGCATTTGTTAGAGCCGTATCTTCGAGAAATTACTGTTAATAGAAAAACGTGTCGAGTACTTCGAGACTCGGCGGCAACCATGGACGTTGTCCATCCTTCGTTGGTGTCTCCGGATGACTTTACAGGAGAATGCGCGTGGATTAGGCAAGTCACCGAGGAGCAGGGTGCTTGCTTACCAATCGTTACGGTTGTCTTTGAAGGTCCTTTTGATAAGATTCGCACCGAAGCGGCTGTGTCTGCCGCGCTTCCATATCGTTTTCCTCATCTGTCTTCGAATGACTCTGAGCAGCTTCTCAAAGAGCAGGATAGATCCTTCTTTTCTAACTTGGCGGGCGTAGCTCTCACGCCATCGCAAGTGCGGAACCTTTCACAGGAACTTGATCTTGTTCAAGCTAGTGAAACACCGCCTGCAAAAGCGGCCGAGATACGTGACCTTCACGGCGAGTCGTCGAGCGAACCTCGGACAGAAAATTCTCTGGGTGAGTCACTCGTGCAGCCCGTCGCTGAAGCGAGTGCCGCCGTCTCTATCCGAGGAGGAGACGACATGGCGCCATTGGGTGAGAGTGAGAAGGACACTGCTCTCTCACCTGCCGCTGAAAGTGAGAGGGAGCTGTCGAGGGCTGATCGAGACACGCCCACTTGAGAGCAGCGGAAATACCTCTCGATGAAATCGCTACTGGAAAGCGTAAAATTGAGAACCAAAAAAAAGAACTGTTGATTATTTTTCACGTTCTGGGCTGGGACAAGGAAACGAGAAAGAAGAAGAGCGCGAGCGAGGGACGCGGGGACGCTCAAGTGACAGCAGAGCGGTTCCGAGCGCAGTTAAATGAACAAGTATTTTTGCCTTATACCTTAAAGACGGAGTTGAGTCTGATCGCAGTGTCTGGAACGCCATCGTCCTAATAATGGTGCCGAAACCCGGGATTGAAAACCAGGACCCTACGGACGGCTACCAGTCAACTGCAGTGGCATGGAGCGACTAAAGTCGAAGCGGACGTCACGGCGAGCACATAACACGAGAATTATAAACGAGGCAAGTGAGCTCCTCGCTAACGACTCTGCCTCCTATGACCAGCTCAACTCCATATATGAGAGGCTGAAGGCTAATAACGAAGAGCTTAAAAACCTGAACAACGAGATTGAGCCGCATATACCTGACGAGGAGTTCGAAGTCGAGTATAACGCTGTCTTACAATACGAGGACAGTGCTACGCGCATTCTCGCAGAGATTCTCAGCAAGAAAGATCGCATGCTAAGGACATCGACCGGAACTAAAAAAAAACAGTTGCCCAGACAGTCGCAGCACCATCAGACGGAACTGGAGTTAAATAGCCTAAACTGACAATAGCTCCTTTTTTGGAGACCTATGCAAGTGGACCGAATTTTGGGAACAATTTTACCAAATTGTTCATAGTAACAATCGCATCACTGCCACAGAGAAGTTTCATTACCTGCGACTGTATCTTAAAGGAGACGCTCCATCAGCAATTGCGGGCCTTCCGACGACAGAAAGTTGCTACAGTGACGCCATCAAAATGCTACAGAAGCGATTTGGGGACAAGACGCACCTGGAGCAAGAGTATTTTGCCAAGCTACGGATGTTAAGCCCTGTCCGTTCATCGACTGACACCAAAGCGCTACGCAGCTTGTACGACTAAGTTCTCGTGATTATCCGAGGCTCAGAGATTTTGGGTGTGTACAAGTCCTCCTTTTCGTCAATGCTCTGCGACATCCTACTGCGTGCTCTTCCACGGGATATAGTCGTGTAGTATCATCGATTATGTGCCGTCCAGTTGGCATATGACTCGAGAGCTGAAGCTACACCCGTGGGACTGGACCGTGTGCTCAACTTCCTGTGTATCAAGCTGGAAAGCCTGGAGAAGAGTGATTTTAAGGATGCCAAAGGACGAGAACATGGAACACTCCCCGCGGCCAGTCAGTAACGTACTCTCGGCGTGGGAAACCGACGTCATCTGTGTTTCACAGCAACTCGGTACGAGAAAAAAAGGACAACTGCGTATTCTGCTCGTCCAGCCATCACGGATCGGAAGCCTGCACAGCTGACTTGTTACTGACGCAGAAGAAGGAACTGCTTTCCAACGACAAAAGGTGTTTCCACTGCACCACCAAAGGACATCGGGCATGGGACTGCAAAAAGAAGATTTCCTTCTCCAGATGCCAAGCTCGACACGCTACAAGCATGTGCGATCCCGATAGGAGTTTGCGGAAGTCAGACTATGCTAACAAGAATTACGAAAAAACTACGACAGTCTGCGCATCACTTGGAAGAAGACCCGTCAAGGAAGGCTCTACCACTTGCGTTTTTCTTCACACTTTCAGAGCATGGGCCATGAATGATGACACCTGCCGCTACATACGAGGCGTTTTTGATGGTGGCAGTCAGAGGACTTTCGTAACTGAAGATCTGTCTAAGCACCTCAAGCTGAAAAGCGTGGGAGCAACTCGAATAGCCTTCAATATTTTCGCAAATACATCGGACCAAGAGGCTAAGAGGCGTCGCATAGTAGAACTACGACTGCGAAGCCAGTTTTCCGACGCGGAAATAGTCTTAACTGCAATAGAGATCCCAAGCATCTGCCAAGACATCGCAGAGACTGCAATGGACGTAGTCTTCGTTGCGTCTTTCAAGAAGCTGGGAAACGATGTTGCCGATGAGCTCCAACATCCATTTATCATAACTAAGAGTGGAATCAGCATACTTATCGGGTCCGATCAGATGTGGAAAGTGTTGACCGGCGAAGTTTCACGGTGCGAAGGCAACGAAACATTGATCGCACTGAACTCCAAGCTTGGATGGACCTTCCAGGGAAGCACATCGCACTTGGTGTCCCGACCAACTACTTCACAAATGATGGTGTGCGTGCTAAAAGCCCAAGCTACCGATTCCGGCGAGATTTTGTGCTCCTTTTGGGAACTTGAAAACATAGAAATTACGGACACGATAAACAAGCCACCTGAAATGAGCAACACCATGAGGCATTTTGAGCAAACGATTAGCTTTATAAACGGAAGATATGAAGTGACCCTTCCTTGGAAGGATAATTTCGAGCTTGCAAGCAACAGGCAAGTAGCCCTTACTCGACTGGACAAGCTTGTCAACCGTCTCGACTCCAGAAAAGGACTGCTCGAAACGTATGACCATACCATAAGGGAGTACTTGAGGGCAGGACACGACGAAGTAGTCAGTGACGTACCTGCAGAGGTGACGAAATTATATTACATGCCGCACAAGGAAGTCATGCGTGAACAAGCACCGACGACGAAAATGAGAGTGGTGTTTGACGCTTCGTCACATGCCAAAGGATGCAAGTCCCTTAACGACTGCCTTGAAAAAAGTGACAACTTATACCAAGACCTCGTGCAAATTCTGCTATGCTTCAGAACGCACACGGTGGCAGTTATCGCGGACATAGAAAAGGCGTTCCTTCAGATTGCGATTCGGGAGGACGACAGAGACGCTTTCCGCCTTCTCTGGTTTGCAGAAGGAGATTTATCCAAGGGCAAGCTGCAAGAGTGGAGAATGACACGAGTGCCTTTTGGAGCTACATGTAGCCCATTTTTGCTCACAGCTACTATTCTCTACCACGTGAAAAGAGCACCAGCTGTCATGGCACAAACAGCGCAAACTCTTGCCGAGTCGTTTCACGTGGATGACTTAGTCACTGGTGCCGACACAGAAGAGGAAGCCGCTAAACTATGCCGAGAAGCGCGCACAATAATGAAATCGGCCGGCATGACATTGGGAAAATGGACAACAAATTCCGCAAATTTGATGCACACGCTTGAAAATCAAGTGTAATCTACTAGTAATGAGATGGCCGTTCTTCACGAAACGTCGGTCAAGGTCCTGGGTTTGGTTTGGAATCCTGCAAAGGATGAATTCAACTTTTCGGTTGAAAATCTACTCCGGTTTTTGACAGCACAGACGGGTACAAAACGATTTGTCTTGCAGTCAGCATCAAGAATATTTGACCCGTTGGGATTTGTAGGACCATATACTATTGCCATACGAATACTGTTTCAGAGACTGTGGATACGAGGAATTGGCTGGGACGAAGTACTACCCAATGACCTGCAAAAAGAATGAAATGATTGGGTCATCCAGCTGCCGCAACTGCAAGACGTCGTCGTTCCTCGCTATCTGGGTGGCGGAGCAAGGAAGCCCAATGTGCTTCAAGTACATGTTTTCTGCGATGCCAGTCCAGCGGCATACGGAACAGCGATATACGTCATATCAAGTCCTGAGAAGCCGATACTGTTGATTGTGAAGTCCCGTGTAGCACCCATTAAGGAGACAACGCTACCGCGATTGGAGCTGCTGGCTGCCTTAATTGGCTCAAGAATGTTGGCGTACGTGAAAAGCGCTTTGAGGAATGTTCAAGTTGACTACACGATGTGGACAGATTCCGCCATTGTGTTGTCATGGATAAAAGGTGATGTCAAAAAGTGGAAACAGTTCGTAGCCAACAGAGTCAATGAAATTAGGTGCACTACAGATCCATCAAAGTGGAGATACTGTCCTGGAACGGACAACCTGGCTGACTTACTCACACGTGGCGCGATGCTTGAAAGACTGCCGTGCAGCTCAAAATGGTGGCATGGTCCCGAGTGGCTAACTAAACCGATGTCTGAATGGCCCCTACAGTTCAGTGAACTAGACATAGCGGAAGCCACCCAAGGTGAAGTTACAACAGTCCACGTCGCACTAATGACATGCTTCTCAGTTCCGATAATTGATATTCAACGGTACAGCAGGCTTCAGCACCTACTCAGAGTCACTGCGTGGATTTTCAGATTTACTGACCGATGCAAAAAAAGAAGTAATCATACAGGACATCTCGTGGCAACAGAAATCCTGAACGCTGAACAATATTGGATAAGATATACACAAGAGCAAGGCTTTCTTGAAGGACTCACCACTTTTACCAACGACCAACCAGTCGAGTCTACATCTTGAATCGCTGAACTACTCCCTTACATAGACAAAGACGGAATTCTTCGGGTTGGAGGCCATTTATCCCTCATGCATTCCACACTAGATGTCAAGCACCCAATCATAATGCCATCAAGCCACTACTTTTTGACACTTTTGGCAAACAGAGCCCATCTTCAACTCTTACATGGAGGAGTTAGAGATACACTTACGCAGCTTCGAGAACGCTACTGGATTTGTCGAGCTCGCTCTTTGGTAAAAAGAGTGCTGCATGGCTGCAATATATGCAAGCGTTTCAGTGTGGGCCCAAAAAGTGCTAAGACTGCTCCGTTAACAAGTCATCGAGTGTCACCAACGAACCCGTTCGAAGTTGTAGGAGTCGACTTCACGGGCCCTCTGTATGCACACATGGAGAAAGGGGACACGAAGTGCTACGTTGCACTTTTTACGTGCGCCGTATCTAGAGCCGTGCATCTCGAGCTTGTCTCGGAAATGACATCCGAGACTTTCCTGCTGTGCCTACGACGATTTACAGCTCGGAGAGGATTACCTAGGGTGATCTATTATGACAACGCACGAAGGTTTCACAAGACATCGGCAGATATAAGGCGGCTACACCGAATGTTCTCTGAAGAGGACGTCGCTGGTCACCTCAGCACCAACGGCATTTCGTGGAAGTTTATAGCACCAAATGCTCCTTGGTGGGGTGGATGGTGGGAGTGCCTTGTACGATCAGTGAAGCTTCCGCTGCGAAAAATTATCAGTAAAGCTCGTCTGAACTGCGAAGAAATATCGGCAGTGCTGGTGGAGGTCGAAGCAGTCGTAAACTCTAGGCCTCTAACTTTAATCGAGACAGATGCAGGAGATTATTGCACTTTGACGCCAGCCGAACTTCTCCTTGGACGAAGGTTGACTTCCATACCGTATGCGACCGCTGACGAAGTCAACAGTAATTCCAAACGATCAGACGCCATACGCAGACACAACTACAGGAAGCTGCTGGTTGAAAGTTTTTGGAAGCGTTGGAAAAAAGAATACCTGTTGCAATTACGATCTGCACACTTTGACGACACGAAATCAAATACAGCATTGAATCAAGGGGACATCGTTCTCGTGCATGCGGACAACCCGCCATGCCAGCTATGGAAGCTTGCAAGGGTCACGAAAGTGTACCGCAGTGCAGACGGTCTCATCCGTTCTTGCAAGATCAAGTTGCAAGGCAGTCACCTTGCGATCAGGCCGATACAAAGACTGTACCCACTTGAACTATGTGTTAAACTTTGCGCGGCCGGGAACGTTGATTATTTTTCACGTTCTGGGCTGGGACAAGGAAACAAGAAAGAAGAAGAGCGCGAGCGAGGGACGCGGGGACGCTCAAGTGACAGCAGAGCGCTTCCGAGCACAGTTAAATAAACAAGTATTTTTGCCTTATACCTTAAAGACGGAGTTGAGTCTGATCGCAGTGTCTGGAATGCCATCGTCTTAATAGAACGTTTCTTTTTATGAGAAATCAGGACTCTTATATTATATACATAGTTACACAGATGTACAACGTCACAAGTATAGCTCTCGTTACCGCATAAGTATCATCGCCTAAAAGTTGCTGGTTACTGAGGTGGAGCATGATACTCAGACAGCACAATTGAGACGTCCGCTACAAAAAAGAAAAGCTGAACGCAAAAGCAGACGTGTTGAGCCATGCGTTTTAGTTAGTACCTTCTCCAGCTTTCGGTCTTTTGCTAGCGAGTCAGGGCAAAATTTGGTCCTCATCAGAGCCTTAGCTGAGCACTCCCGTCCAGAGTGATTTCAAGGGGTCAACTTTACGTTGTATTCTATTTCATTGCGTTGTTGTACGTGTAAAAATTTGTGTTCTCATTTTAATAGTTTTGTGTCCCACATGTGCCTCTTGATGTAGAGGGAATGAAATGGGGATAATCACGTAGCTAGGTATATATTGTACTACATCGTGTCTAGTGTTCTGTCGGGTAACCGAGGGCACTTTCTTGTGTTGACTGCTGTCGAACCGTTCTTGACAAGTTACAGAACCGTTCACCAGTGCTGAAACTAAAAATCGCCAGAAGAGACGAGTGAAGCTTGTCGACAAGTTTCGGTGACAAGCCAGTGAAGCTAGAATCCGTTCTCTAGAATGGGATCTGTTCACGGAACTGAGCCTAATGTCACACCCTCCCCATGGCCTTGGAGGTGAACCTGGAGGGCGAACGAGCACACCCGACATCCCAGCCACGTAGAAGCAGGCAGCTCGTCTTTCCGGCACATTGTCTGGCGGCGGGGGTGCTAATGCTTGGGAGTACCGACCGAAGATCATTGCTTCGGCAAAGGCAACCAGTGTCAAGGCCAGCGAGCGAGCCCACATGACGCCATCACCTCAACGACGTCATGGAGCCCGGCGGCGCCGGTACATTGTACTAGAAGGGGGCAGGGGCATGAACGAGGCGGCCGCGTCACATCTCGGCTGCTTCTCCGCTGAGTGACAGTAGCGGCGGCGCTGTTGTCTCATGGTACTGAAGATCTCAGGAGCGTCTGCATTGGGAGCGCGCGCTGAAGCCCGCGATAGCGTGTAATTGCCCGTTTTTAGCGCGTTTAACGCGTTTCTGAGCCTTTATCAGTGGACGCACCTGCTACCTACCGATGCAGAGATCAGCAGTTGACTCCCAATACGAGGCCCTTCGTGCAATCCTGTCGTTGTGCCGAACGCCGATACAGACGAACGAAGTCACCTTCAGACCTTTCCGCCTGTCGTCGAGCTCAACGACATGTTCTTCGGCATCTTGACAAGATTGACAGGCAACGTTGGAGAAATTTCTGTGGATCTCTGGACCCCAGGCAACCTCTATCTAAGATCTGGCGGGTGGTACAAAGTTTGCAGACAACTCCCCAACAACATCAACCATTTCAAGCTGTTGCTCTACATCAAGGGCGGACAGAAGTTGAGATAGCCAGCGACTACTGTAGCCTCATCGTGGACACCACTGATGGTCTTGCCACTAATGAGCCTCTAACTACCACTGCGCCTCCATCGTCTGACGAGCACCTTGATGTGCGTTTTACAATGCATGAGCTTTACGCTGCGATTCCTGCCTCCCGACGCTCATCGGCACCAGGACCTGACGGAATCACGTATGCTGCACTCAACCATCTTGATACAGAAGCACGACGTATCCTGTTATCTCATTATAACACCTCATGGGAGTCAGGAGATGTCCCAGCTAACTGGAAATGCAGTCGCATTATTGCACTGCTCAAGCCGGGGAAGTGTCCTTATGCACTTTCCTCCTACAGACCAATCGCGTTAGCCAGCTGCGTCGGAAAAGTGATGGAAAGAATGGTACTGGCACGATTAGAGTGGCTTCTAGAGAGCAACAACTCTTTTCCTGCATTTATGAACGGCTACAGAAGAGGCCGATCTGCCATTGATGGTGTGGTCGACTTGATCACCAGCGTTGAAGAGGAAAGAAGCTGACGCAGACTAGTGGCGGTGGTCTTCTTAGACATTAAGGGTGCCTACGATAATGTGCTGCATTATGCGATCCTTGACGCACTGGAAGATTTCGACATCGGTGGACGACTGTACGCTTGGATTTTTAGCTACCTTAGGGACCGCACCATTTACATGGACGACAAGTAACGGAGACACCGATCGATATAAGGTTCATCGTGGTGTTCCCCAAGGAGGAGTTCTCAGCCCGATCCTATTCAATGTCACAATGATTGGCCTAGCAGCAGAACTTCACAGCAGGGTGAAGATCACTGCATACGCTGATGACATATGCATATGGGCATCCGGAACTACTCGTCCGCAATTGCGAGCTCGACTACAGCGTGCAGTGACGATCACATACAAATATCTACGACGTCAGGGGCTCACTCTTACAATCGACAAATGCGCAGTGCTTGCGTTCACGCGCAAGCATATGTCGCAATACCCGATATTTATTAATGGGACAGCGATACCTGCTGTAACGCACCACAAGTTCCTTGGGGTTGTGGTATACAGAGATCTATCGTGGACGAGGCATGTCGCCGTACTTAAATCTAAATTGAAGAGCTTTGCTCTCATTCTTCGCCACGTAGCAGGAGCAAGATGGGGCCCATCAGAATCATCGCTACTTCAATTATACAATGCTCTATTTGTGGGATACATTCGATACAGCATGCCGGTGCTTTCCAATATGGGACCTAGTTGTGTGAAGACACTCGAGAGTGTTCAAGCTCAATGCTTACGAAGATGCTTGGGTCTACCACGCTGCACTTCAACAAATGGGACAATCGCAGAGGCTCGGGCTTGTCCCATCAGTGTATACATGCTATGCGAGCCACTTAGAGTTCACCTACGATTACTGAGCAGACACAGACAGCACCCACTGTCAGTACTACCCGCCACTCACCCAGATTGCAGTTTCTCAAAAGTAATATTGCGGCATGAAAATATTATACCACCAAGGTTTTCTCCGCCAAATGCCCCTGCAGTGCCACCATGGGTTCTGCCTAAACCACCTATCTCTTTTACGATACCTGGAATTACGAAGAAGTCGCTCATTTCTTCTGTTGGCCTCAGACAACTGACCCTATATCACATTTATACAACGTACAGTGATTCTCTGCACGTGTACACCGACGGATCCACCACGCTAAACACCTCCGCCGCAGCCTTTGTCATCCCAGACATGGATATCGCTCGACGATTCAAAATGGACCATAAAACCACATCAACTGCCTGCAGAGCTTGTCGCTATCCGAGAGGCAACAAAGTTTATTTCCGGAGAGCGACCTCGAGCCTGGACGATTTTCTGTGATGCCAAACCCGCTTTGCAAACCATTAATTGCATCATGAAGCAAGGTCCATATTACAGCTTGGCAATAGAAATCACAGAACTTATTCAGGTTGCTTCAACAAATGGCCATCTTATAACTTTCCAGTGGATTCCCGCTCATTGCGGCGTGATGGGAAACGAAGAGGCAGACGCTCAAGCTAAAAATGCCTTAAGCAGTGCCCCTGAAGTACGCATTGCGTTTTCACGAGCTGACACGAACGCCCTGCTTCGCTGCGTGATGCGCAGCTACACACTTCAGCACTGGACCAAACCGGAACGGCGACACCAGCGACTTCACAAATGGGACCCGGAAATGAGGTTCCGCATGCCTCCTAAATTGAAACGGCAACTCACAAGTATGATCCACCGCATTCGTCTTGGTGTAGCGTACACTAGACGTTACGCACATATCATCGGTCGCAGTGACACCGGTCCTAATTGTGAACACTGTGATGTGCCAGAAACACTTGAGCACATATTTTGTGTCTGCCCAGCATACGCACGTGAACGACAAACACTGATTTCTTCTACTGAACAATATCGCAGTAGGTCATTAACTGATGAGACCATGTTGGGCCCTTGGCCAGACACCAACAGTGCAACTGCGGTCACAAGAGCAGTTATTACCTTTTTAGATACAACTGGACTATGTGCGCGGCTCTAAAATGTGTCTGAGCTAGAAAGAACACTACATACTCACCTCTCTATCTCACCATCGTCATCCATTAATCTTTCTTTTCCCCTTTCCCTTCCCCCAGTGTAGAGTAGCAGGCTAGAGCAAACTATCGCTCAGGCCGACCTCTCTGCCTTTCTGGAAATAAACATACTTCCTTCCTTCCTTGCACCTGCTACACGCCATGGTGCACGAGTGAATATGCAGGCACGCCGAAATTGCGTCAACACATTCACTGTTTCAAGAGCCTGCTGACTTCCCCCCCCACACACATGTCAATCGGAATTTGCACGTATCCACGTAGCTTCTCACTCAAACAGCGCTTTGAGCTGTGTTACATCATCAGTGGCTACTGGTGAACTACAAAGAGAGGAGAAGTATCAAAACCGCAATTAAATCATACGCTCGTTTGGTCGGCAGTCTCTACGATATCTAGAGCACAGTGTTCTTCATATTAGCTTACATGCACTCGATTGTTTCACGAGTATAAGTAACGTTGTTACAACATTTATATCGGTAAGGGCTTAGTTTTATGATGCCAGTTTTGCGGAAGATAATAATAATTGCTTTCTGAGAGGCTTATCTCATATTGAACATATTAAAACCACACACACAATATGTATATATATATATATATATATATATATATATATATATATATATATATATATATATATATATATATATATATATATATAGGCAGGCATGGCGGTTGAGCGGCCGTAGCGTTGTATATAGTCCAGTAGATCCTCCGTGAGCGGTCACAACGTGGTTTATTTCGACGTTTCGGCCAAGAGTCTGGCCTTCATTAGGATTAAAGATACAGTTTGTATCTTAATCCTGATGTATCTTTAATCCTGATGAAGGCCAGACTCTGGGCCGAAACGTCGAAATAAACCACGTTGTGACCGCTCACGGAGGATCTACTGGACTATATATATATATATATATATATATATATATATATATATATATATATATATATATATATATATATATATATATTATATATATATATATATATATATATATTGTGGGCATTCGTCATGAGCTTCTTTTCATATATGCATTATCATAATTCTCATCTCCACTGGGTGTCACCCCAATCATCATCGGGTGTGTGCACGCTTGGTCTCAGACAGCCCGTTCGCTGCTGAGCCCTTGGGCTGAATGAACGCTGTCTCAACCCAGACGTCATACGTGTGGAGGTGGATTTTGAGTCCTCGGTCCTCTAACACTTCGCTCGACTCCCTGGAGCTGCGTTCAGGCCGCCGATTACCCCTACTGTCTGGCAGCATATCACAGAACGAGCCTGCCGGCGCTGCTGCCATCGCTATTGCCATCTCTCCCCCGCCGTCTTCAGCCACACCTCCTGTTTACGTACACAGCCACCAGCGTGATCCCCCTCTCTTCGCTGGTCTTCGCGGGGAAGACGTAGAGGACTGGCTCGATGAGTACAGCCGCGTGAGTGTTGCTAATCACTGGGACGATAGCGCCAAGCTCCCACGTCTCTTTCTACTTGACCGGTGTGGCGAAGACATGGTATTTCAATCATGTCATTGACTTACCCGACTGGGCGACCTTCCAGCACCAGCTGCGACATGCTTTTGGGACACCGGCCATTCGTTCCGCTGTCACAAAGAGGACCCACGATACTCCCCGACAACATCCCGGCGAATCTTACACTTCCTAGATTGAGGATGTCCTTTCACTGTGCCAACGTGTCAATTCATCTATGCCAGAATCGGACAAAGTACGCCACATCTTGAAAGGCATTGGACCTGTTGCTTTTAATGTTCTCGCTGCGCAAAATCCAGCCACCATCGCTGACGTCGTCGCGACATGCCAGCGCCTTGATTCACTGGACTCCGTTCGTCTCCAAACGGGCATTGGCGACCACCACTCCACGTCCCATGGCTATCTGCGTGACCTCATCCGGGATATTATACGAGAAGAATTGCAGTCTATGGGCTTCACACTTCCTTCACCGCGTTCAACACAGTCTTCGGGAGTTCCTTTGCGTGACCTCATTAGGGATGAACTTACATCCCTGACCGGCCCTGATCTCGTACAACCACATGTTTCTCGCACCATATCAACCTACGCTCAAGTCGCTGCCGCGCCTCCGAGCAACGTACACGTGACATTGCCGCAACCATCCTACGCGTCGGTTGCTGCCGCTCCCCCGGTCAACTACCGTTCGATGCCACCTGACCCTTTTTCGGTCCACCTGAGCGCGCTATCTGCAGGTTCCCCTAAAGCCTTCTACTCCCCACCCTGGCGCTCGTCCCGCCCTGTCTGCTATTACTGTGGGTATCACGGCCACATTTCTCGTTACTGCCGCAAGCATCAGCAAGACGAGCACCGCGGTTACGACATGTGTGAACGAGATGTGTACTATCAAGGTCAACGCCATTCATCACCTCCACACCGGTCTCGCTCTCCGCCCACATCGAGTGCACCTGGGAACAGCCGGAACTCCAGACGCCGTTCACCATCACCCTTTCGCCACTCCTCCTCCCCACTTCGGCCTGCCTCATTCGCCACTCCCAGTCATTCGAAAAAAATATGTGATGCAGTTTCTGGAGGAAAAACTGCATTCCGAATTAGGACTGATATTTCTTCACCAGGCCCGTGCAACATGATTTCGGTGGTAGTGGAAGGAGTGTACGTGGATGCTCTGGTGGACACGGGTGCGGTATTTTGTCTTATGCGTGTTGATTTAGGCCAACGTCTGAAAAAAAGCGATGACCGCTTACGATGGACCCACGTTGGTAGCTGCCCAGGGGTACACCATTTACCCTTCCGCTTTCTGTACAGCCCGCGTTTTTATTGATGGTATCCGACACTACATTCAGTTCACCATCCTTAATGACTGCTCTCACCAATTAATTTTAGGGTGAAATTTTCTTTCTTCTGCATCCGCGGCTATTTGCGGAGGCTAACGCGTCGTCGACCTCACCGACACGGACTGCACGCTCAACGACGACCCCCAGAGGCCACTTCGTTTGAGAGCTGCGGAAGATACCGAATTACCACCAGGTCAAGAGCGAATTGTAACAATTACCTCTAAGGACATCGACCATGGCGATGTTTTGGTCTCACCATCATTTAGTTGCGTCGGTAAATGCATCATTCTCGCTTCCGGTGTAGCTCGCTTTCTCAATGGTTCCACACTTGTCGCCGCTGTGAATACAACATCGGAAAAAACTCTACTGCCTCAGAACACCACGGTGGCCTGCGTGACGGATCCCGAGCCCGCGTGCATCGTGCCACTTCATGCCGTCTCCTCCAACGACAGCCCTAGTGGTGAGCCTGCTTCTTCCGCCTTCAGTGCAGCCATTAGAGACGACTTGACACCTTCACAGACGCTTAAGCTGCTTGCTTTGTTAAAGAAACACCCAAGTTCCTTCGATGTTTACTCCTCAACGTTGGGCTGCACTACTACTACAACACATCGAATCCACACAGTTGGAACACCTGTTTTACGCCACCGGCTCTACCACGTGTCTCCTGCTGAGAGAAAAATTATCGAAGAAAACGTACCTGACATGCTCAAACGAGAAGTAATTCGCCCCTCATCTCGCCTTCGGTCGTCGCCTATAGTTCTGGTTCGTAAGAAGGATGGCTCCGTGCGCTTTTGCGTCGATTATAAGGCGCTCAATAAAATCACTCGCAAGGATCTGTACCCAATGCCTCGCATTGACGACGCCCCTGATTCTCGACAAGGCGCGAAATACTTATCCAGCTTCGACCTGCGTTCCGATTACTGGCAAATTCTTATGCACGAAGAGGATAAAGAGAAAACGGTATTCTCAACCCCCGATGGGCTATACGAATTCAACAATATGCCTTTCGGGCTGTGCAACGCGCCCACTACATTTCAGCGCATGATCAATACCGTGCTGCGCGGCCTCAAATGGAGGACCTGCCTCTGCTACTTGGACGACATCGTCATTTTTTCGTCAACGTTTCCTCAACACCTACAACGTTTGGATGACGTTCTGACGTGTCTTGCCACCACTGGTCTTCAACTCAACACAAATAAATGCCGTTTCGCCACAAAAGCTATCAAGGTTTTGGGCCACGTCGTGACCAAAGACGGAATTCGGCCAGATCCGGACAAAATTGCTGCGGTGCTTCGCTTTCTGCGCCCCAAAAGGCCGACGGAGTTGCGAAGTTTTCTTGGTCTCGCCTCCTATTTTCGCCATTTTATACGCAACTTTGCATCAATAGTGGCTCCACTGCACCAGCTTCTTGCTTCCGACGTGCCCTTTCTGTGGTCGGAAGAATGTCAAACAGCATTCGACCTTTTAAAGTGTGCCCTCACGTCCGAACCTGTACTCCGCCACTTTGATGAGGCCGCACCGACGATCCTACATAAGGACGCTAGCGGCCGTGGTATAGGTGCTGTTCTGCTCCAACGTGACACCTGTTCACAAGAGAGAGTAGTTGCATATGCCAGTAGAGTTCTAACTGCGACCGAGAAGCGCTATACCATAACTGAGCTGCAGTGCTTAGCTCTGGTCTGGTCAGTGCAAAAGTTCCGTCCGTAACTCCACGGCCGTCATTTTACGATCAACACGGACCACCACGCCCTATGCTGGCTTTCCACGCTGAAGAACTTGTCTGGACGCTTGGGTCGATGGATTATACGTTTACAGGAGTACGACTTCGATATCACTTACACGTCAGGTAGAAAACACCAAGACGCCGACGCCCTTTCGCGCTGTCCGCTGGCGCAGAAAGCGAAGCACCGCAGCAATTTTGTCCGGATCTGGCCGAATTCCGTCTTTGGTCACGACGTGGCCCAAAACCTTGATAGCTTTTGTGGCGAAACGGCATTTATTTGTGTTGAGTGGGCTTGGCAGCACCGTGTTCGGGCGGTTGCTCATGAATTTCTACTTTTTCGTCCAGATCGCCCTGCTGCGGGTGGATTCCGTCGTTGGCCCGGCGGAACTCTTCCTATCACGAGGAAACATCGCCGCGCCTGCGCCGGACAGCCCCGTCCACGAAGAACCATCATGGAAAGCAACGCCTCAAGTGCCCCTTTCCTACCATGTGGTCAACCGAGTGACGTCAGCGGACACGCTTAAGCTTCAGCATAAAACCCGGAGCCATCTTCAGCAGTCTTTCAGTGGGCTTGGCAGCACCGTGTTCGGGCGGTTGCTCATGAATTTCTACTTTTTCGTCCAGGTGGGTGACAAACATTCTGTCTGCTCTATTAGAGACGATTCGCTCACTTTAGTAGTGCTGCCGGGCCCAAAGAGTCTGCTTTCTTCATTGTGTGATTGTTTTCTTCTTATTAGACTACTGCTGTTAACATCAGGTGATGTGGAGTTATACCCTGGACCCCGCTCAGACTCAGAGTCTGGTTCAGAAGCCACTTTAAATAGCCAGCTCCTTAAGAACATTCTAAAGGAACAAACAAAGACGAATAAAGTGCTCACTGCTCTTTCTGAAAACTTAAAACACGTAGAAACTACAGTAAGCAACGTACAGGAAAGATTGACCGCTATGGAAAAAGAGTTAGCTCGCCTACAGCAATTTGAGGATAAACTCGCCGAGCATGAGGTGATGACCCTATAGAAACTAATAAACTGGTGCGAGAGCTATCAGTTAAGGTAGAAGACTTGGAAAACAGGAGCCGCCGGAATAACATAATAATCTATGGCGTGGAAGAGGGTGATAACGAACAAAATGCAGATTTGCAACAGCGTATTGTTAAGGGCATTCTTAAAGACATCCTCAAGGTGAATGTTACATCTGTAGAACGCATGCACCGAATTGGCAGGAAAACACAAAATCGAGAGCGGCCAGTAATTCTTAAGCTGTACAATTTCTCTGAAAAAATGTTAGTCCTTCGTAATTGCAACAAACTGAAGGGAACAGCGATATCGATATCCGAAGACTTTTCCGCACGAGTTCGGGACCTGCGCAAAAAGCTATGGCAATCAGCAAAGAAAGATCGCGACAATGGTGCTAAGGTCACTCTTGTATTCGATAAACTAAAGATAGATGACGACTTGTACGTATGGGATGAAGCAAAAAATGCAAGAGTTTCCCTGAGAAGCGCACGTCCCGATGGTCGCGCGAAAAGCAACGCGTGACACCCGCAAGCCGCCACACCGTTTTCATTGATATGTTTGAATGCCCGTAGCATTGTTAACAAAACTGATAAGCTAGAAGAATTGTTATTTTCGTACACTCCTGATATTGTCGTGATAACCGAAACGTGGCAGCACCCAGACATTCTTGATTTTGAAATTGTTCCTTCTTCATACTGCCTACTTCGGTCAGATCGTGACGGTCGCGGGGGCGGGGTCGCCATTGCAATAAAACGTGGTTTGCAATATCGTAAAGAAAAGGGTATCGCGAATCACGAAAGCGTTTGGTGCACAATATTTGCTCACGATGCTCCAGTACTGATCGGTGGCATTTACAGAAAGCCAAATGCGTCTGATGATTACCTTTTACAAATACATGACTATCTGGTTGATAAGGTTACCCCCCGTACCAAATTAATACTTACTGGAGATTTCAATCTCGCGATTGACTGGGAAAACTTAACAAGTACTAGAAATACCGCCAACAGCGAGCTATTATACGATTTAATGTTCAATTTTTCATTGTCCCAGTTGGTCCAGGAACCAACCCGAGTTCAAGGAAACACTCACTCCATACTAGACCTAGCTTTTCTTTCCGATAAGCTATCCGGTAAAGCCACTGTAGAAGATAGAATATCTGACCACAAAATGTTAATCATAACTTTTAACCTTGAATGCTTAAATACCAAACCCGATGGCACAAATTCACGGATAGCCGTGAAAGACTACACTAGAGCTAATGATGTTTGTGTTATTGATTACCTCGACACAGCACTAGAGACTTTTTCTCTAGAGGAATGTGAGGGTGTTAATGGTATGTGGATTCAACTGAAAAAAATAATTACGTACTGTGAACAAAATTTTATCCCAACGAAACTAAAACGCACACAAAGAAAAACACCATGGATCAATCGCCGTATTATTCACCTTAAAAGAAGGGTACAGAGAATGCGTAAGAAAAAGAGGAATCCAATCATCTTAAAGGAACTTGCATCTCAGCTTAAGGCGGAAATTAGAAATGCAAGACAAACTTTTTTTTCACATACGTTATCTCGCTTCATGACGGATCAGCCGCAAAAATTTTGGCGTTTCTTGGCACGGCCTGAAAACCCAACAACTGAAGTAGAAATTGAGGGTACTATCGTAAAGGACGCGCAGACCGTTTCCAATGCTTTCAATAGGTATTTTCAGTCGGTATTTACACGAGCATGCGCACCAAGCAGCCCTGTTGCTCCGGTGCAACCTTCTTTAATGCCCGATGTCGTTGTCACTACGGAAGGTATTCTGAACCTGCTGTTGCAGATCGATGTTAAGAAATCAGTGGGTCCTGACAATATTTCAAATGTATTCCTTCGACGCTACGCAGAGCAACTATGTCCTTTCCTTGAAGCAATTTTTAAAGCATCCCTGCTAACAGCTTCTTTACCTGCCGACTGGTTGTGTGCAAAGGTTATTCCAATTCATAAAGGCGGGAGCAAGCTGTCCATAGAAACATTCAGGCCTATCTCGCTAACTAGCTGCTGCTGTAAATTATTGGAACATGTAATCAACAAGGCAATAATTACTTATTTAGAAGACAACAACTTATTGCACCCAAACCAACACGGATTCCGTAAAAACCTGTCTACCGTTACTCAACTCTTGGAAATAACGCATGACTTCGTAACTACTATCAACTCACAATTGCAAACCGACTCCATATTTATAGACTTCGCCAAAGCTTTTGATAAGGTGCCTCACAGTAAATTGATTGACAAACTTGTGTCTATTGGTATTAACAGTAACATAATAGCATGGATAAAAATGTATCTATCAAATCGAAGCCAGTATGTAACCGTAAACAACACAGCCTCTGATTCATTGGAAGTTTTTTCCGGAGTACCACAAGGTTCTGTTTTAGGACCCATCTTGTTCCTAATATATGTTAATGATATCTATATGTGCCTTGAGCCTAACGTTAAAATGAGATTATTCGCTGACGACTGCGTGATCTACACCACTATCCGCACAACTGATGACCAGCTTAGACTTAATACCACACTAGCTAATATTGCATGTTGGTGTCTTGAGTGGGGAATGGAAATTAACGTGTCAAAAACAGCTTGCCTTAGCATAACTCGCAGAAAAACAATCCAGCATTTTAGTTACAATTTGGCCGGCACAAACATTGCAAGAAACGACGCTGTTAAATACTTGGGCGTTACCTTTACAAGTAAACTGAAGTGGGACGCACATATAAGCAGCACATACACAAAAGCCTATCGACAGCTGGGGTTCCTGCGTGGAAAACTAGCATTGGCGCCTCCTAATGTAAAGATGATAGCATATAAATCTCTCATAAGGCCGATCCTCGAGTACGCCAGCATTGTTTGGAACCCCCACCAAAAATATCTTTCCGACAAATTAGAAATCGTCCAACGCAAGGCCCTTCGCTTTATTTATTCTAAGTATTCGAGGCATGACAGTGTCACTGAGCTGCGCAGGCGGGCATGCTTGCCGACCCTTGCAGCCCGTCGCCGTGTCTCTTCCTTAAAGTTTATTTTTCTTTTGTATCACAACGGTTTAAACATAGATAAAGACAACTATATAAAGCCGCCTAACCAGCACTCCCGTCGTACCAACCACAATAAGTGCATTAGACCATTTATGTCACGCTGTGACACTTTTAAATATTCATTCTTCCCGTCAGCAGTGGAAGAGTGGAACAAATTGCCACGTGAATGCGTTAATCATTCCTCTGTAGATTCATTTGTTCGGAATCTAGAAAGCCTGTTTTATGAAGACTAAAAGCAACTTTTGTTTTTTTATGTTTGTGAGCGCTTCCGAACACACTGATCACAGTAGCCCCTGCTGATACCTCGATGTTTTGTGACCTGTCCATGATTTTGTACAATTGCTTTCATCGTACAAGTTTTATTTTCACCATCATCTTGTGATTCTGTTTCTTCCGCTATGTGCGATATTGCCTGGTTTGTACGCGACTGTGTATATTTGCTCGCCCACCCTGTATGAGCCTGAGAAAGGCTTACAGTATTAAATAAATAATAATAAAAAATACCCAGCTTAGCATCGGTCAAAGTTCGGCCATCACTTCTACTGCAGCGCCTGCGCTTGCCTCAATAGACCAGCTATTTTCGGATGACAAGCGCACATTTCACTCCTGCCAGTTGTGCGATCCATACTGTAGGCGTATTGTGGACCAGCTCTCAGAAGCTTCCCATCCACCTAGCGCACGACATCGTCGTCAACTCTTGCGATTTGAGCTGGAGAAAGGAGTTCTGTACCGTCACATCTACCACACAGATGGTCAACGCTGGGTTCCCGTGTTACCACACTCTTTTCGACTTAAAGTGCTTAAAGCCTTCTACGATGACTTGACTGCCGGACATCTTGGTATTCAAAAAACTTACGACCGCATTCAAAGTCGCTTCTACTGGCTTGGTATTTCTATTAGCATCGCGCGCTACGTGGGTTCCTGTGCACCGTGCCAGCGTCGTAAAATCCAAACAACTGCACCGGCTGTGCCTCTGCAACCAATTCCTTGCTCCACAACGCCATTTGAGGTTGTAGGTATTAACCTTTACGGCCCTCTTTCCGTCACATCTACTGGCAAACGATGGATAGTGACCGCAGTAGACCACTTGACACGCTACGCGGAGACAACGTCTGTATCAACTGCCTCTGCTTCGGAATTTGCTGACTTCGTTTTGCACGCCATCATTCTGCGCCATGGCGCCCCTCGTATGTTGTTGAGTGACCGTGGAAGGGTTCCTGTCAGAAGTGCTATATGAAATATTGCGCGCCTCAAGACAGCTTCAAGACACAAGACAGCTTCAAGCTACCACCCTCAAACCAACGATCTCACCGAGAGGTTTCACCGTACTCTTGCCGATATGATAGCCGTATACATCAGTCCAGACCACGAAAGCTGGGATACTTTTTGCCATTCCTCACCATTGTCTACAGCACGGTCGTTCAGCGCACCACCGGATATTCGCCGTTCTACCTCATTTATGGACGTTCCCCTACTTTCTTCCTCGACGTTTCCTATTTCAACAGTGACGTCAACTCGTCTCCGTCTTCCAGCGAAGAATACATTTCAAGATTAGCCCGGTGTCGCGATCGTGCTCGCATCAACACGGAAGCACGACAGCAAGATCGAAAAGTCATTTATGATGCATCCCATCACCGTGTATTCTTCCGACCGGGTGACGAGGTGCTTCTATTCACTCCTAAGCGTACACCTGGTCTGTGTGACAAGTTCCAGCCACACTTCATTGGGCCTTACATAGTTATCGAGCAGACTTCGCCCGTTAATTATCGTGTGAGCCCACATGTCCAAACAGACCGCCGTCACTGCACCACAGAGATCGTGCACGTGTCTCGCATGAAGCCTTTCAGGCGACGTTCTCTGTAACTTTGACTTTCTGCGACCAGGTTGGCTGCTTCGATGAGATGGGAATTTGTGTGGGCATTTGTCATGCGCTTTTTTCATAGATGCATTATCATAATCATCTAATCATCGTCATCCGCCTGGGTCTCTGTCCTCATCTTCACTGGGTGTCACCACAGTCATCATCGTGTGTGTGCACGCTCGGTCTCAGACTATATATATATATATATATATATATATATATATATATATATATATATATATATATATATATATATATATATATATATATATATATATATATATATATATATATATATATATATATATATATATATATAATGACGTCTGGGTTGAGACAGCGTTTATTCAGCCAAAGGGCTCAGCAGCGAACGGGTAGTCTGAGACCGAGCACCGCTATTTTTGTGACCAACCCATCCCCGTACACTGTTACCTTGGTTCGAGGGGAATGTTTCGGCAGAGTGGAACCAGTGGATAACGCACAAGTCCTGGACGTACCTGATGACTCGCGTTGTCCCAGTTCGTGTACCGTCAGTGCTGTTTCCACTTATGATTCATCATCTCCTGATGTATTTGGCCCTTACATTGATGACAATCTAACGTCGGTACAGCGTTCCCAGCTTCTGGACCTGCTGCGAGAATATCATTCTTCTTTCGATGCCGGGCGAAGTTCTCTCCGTCGCGCGTCCGCTGTTACACATCGTATCGACACTGGTGCCCATCCACCATTACGGCAACGTCCCTACCGCGTGTCGCCTACTGAACGTCGGGAAATCAACGAGCAGGTTGATAATATGCTCAGACGCGACGTTATTCGGCCCTCGGACAGTCCATGGGCGTCTCCTGTTGTTCTTGTCGCGAAGAAAGATGGTTCTGTGCGGTTCTGTGTGGACTACAGACGGCTGAATAAGATCACTCGCAAGGATGTTTACCCACTGCCGCGCATCGATGACGCAATTGACAGCCTTCACGGAGCCGATTTTTTTTCTTCTCTCGATCTGCGCTCGGGGTACTGGCAAGTACCCATGGCTGATGACGCTCGACCGAAGACTGCGTTCATCACACCCGACGGCTTGTACGAATTCAACGTCATGCCGTTTGGTCTATGTAATGCACCCGCGACCTTTGAGCGCATGATGGACACCGTTCTGCGCAACTTGAAATGGCACACGTGCTTGTGTTATTTCGATGACGTTGTTGTGTTCGCCCCAGATTTCTCCACGCATCTCCAATGTCTGAAAGAAGTTTTCGCACGTGTGAGCAATGCTGGCTTGCAACTAAATCTGAAGAAGTGCCGCTTTGCAGCATGGCAACTCACCATCCTAAGGTACGTCATGTCTAAGGATGGCATTCTTCCTGACCCAGCCAAGCTTCGGGCCGTGGCTGAATTCCCCAAACCTGCGTCCGTCAAAGAACTGCGTAGTTTCGTGGGCCTGTGCTCATACTTCCGACGCTTCATACGAAACTTTGCTACGATTATATCACCGCTGACGAAGCTCCTTGGAAGTAACGGGCCCTTCAATTCGTGGTTGTCATAGTGCGACGACGCGTTTGCGAAGCTCCGCCATTTGCTGACGTCTCCTCCCATTCTACGCCACTACGACCCTACGGCCCCGACGGAGGTGCACACAGACGCCAGTGGTGTAGGCCTCGGCGCTGTCCTGGCGCAGCGCAAACCCAGATTCTTTGAATATGTCGTAGCATATGCAAGTCGTACGCTCACGAGAGCCGAGACAAACTACACCGTCACGGTGAAAGAGTGCCTGGCGATCGTCTGGGCCCTTACAAAGTTTCGACCTTGTTTGTATGGTCGCCCATTCGATGTCGCCACCGACCATCATCCACTATGCTGGCTTTCATCATTGAAGGATCCCGCAGGCCGTCTCGCCCGTTGGGCTCTTCGCTTACAAGACTACGACATCCGCGTGCTGTACCGCAACGGACGCCAGCATGCTGACGCCGACGCCCTCTCGCGCTCCCCTCTGCCTGAAGGTGATGTGCTCTGCTCAGTATCCTCGGCTGCTGTTTCTGCCATTGATGTTGACATCATCGCTACCGAACAGCGAAAGAATAATTCGATCGGCCCGCTCATCGACTTGCTCTCCGATCCATCCGCAACGCCCTCCACGCGTGCCTTGCGTCGTCAAGCTCGCCAGTTCGCCATCCGTGACGGCCTTCTACACCGACGCAATTACGACGCCGATGGCCGGCAGTGGTTACTCGTGATATTCCGCAGTCGGCGGTCAGATATATGTGAATCCTTCCATTCTGATCCGCAATGCACGCATTCTGGGGTATTCAAAACCTACCGTCGCATTCGACAACGCTACTTCTGGCGCGGGATGTACCGCTACGGGCAGCAGTTCGTTCGCTTCTGCCTCGCTTGCCAACGCCGCAAACCGCCAGCACACATGTCGCCAGCCAGTCTGCAACTGTTACCTTGCCCTGAGCGTCCGTTTGGGCGCATAGGTATCGATTTGTATGAACCACTTCCTCTGACGTCGGCTGGTAACCGCTGGGCCATCGTCGCCGTAGATCATTTAACGCGATACGCCGAAACCGCCGCTATCACTGCGGCTACTGCGCGTGATGTTGCGTCCTTTCTACTACATCGATTTATACTGCGCCATGGTCCACCTCAGGAGCTTCTCAGCGATCGAGGCCGTGTCTTCTTGTCAGAAGTCGTCGAAGCCATTCTCACGGAGTGCCATTCTGTCCACCGCAAAACAACTACTTACCACCCGCAGACGAATGGTCTGACCGAACGCTTTAACCGCACCCTCGGCGACATGCTTTCGATGTACGTCGCCGCCAACCATACGAATTGGGATACCATACTGCCCTTTGTACCCTACGCCTACAGCACCGCCCCTCAGAGCACGACCGGATTTTCACCTTTCTTCTTGCTGTACGGAAGGCACCCGTCACACACCATCGACACGATACTCCCGTACACGCCGGATCCATCTGAGTGTGCACCTAATTCCGAGACAGCCAGGCTTGCTGAAGAGTGTCGCGAGCTGGCCAAGACATTTACGACGCATGAGCAAGAGCAGCAGAAGAGTATTTGTCATGGCTCCACCACTTCTGAACCCACGTTCCTTCCTGGTTCCCTTGTATGGCTCTCAATCTTGACCTCTGTAGCTGGCCTTTCTTCCAAACTACTCCCGAAATATGAAGGTCTCTACCGTGTGATCAAGCACACATCTCCAGTCAACTATCTTGTCGAGCCAATTGAAAAATCTTCGGACATGCGCCGTCGCGGGCGCGACATAGTCAACGTGGAGCGCCTGAAGGCTTACTATGACCCGCTCGCAGTGACAAGCTGTTAGGTCACCAGGCGGTTCCCTCTTCGACGCCGGGGTAATTGTAGAGAAGCCGCCGAACACTGAAGTGGGTCAAATTCTCAAGTGTTCTCTAGTGGGTCTACCCAAGAAAGGACGCCGCTCGCGCTGAGAGTCCGTGCTTGGCCGTTACTGTCGCCATTGTATATACTCGCTGTGTGCCTGCTAATAAACGCCATAACAATATATATATATATATATATATATATATATATAATTAAATATATTGTAAATGCAAGGTAAACAGCGGTAGCGGCGTCGGTGCCGAAGCAGCAAGAGCAGGCCGAGTATACGGGCAGCGTCGCAGCAGCACCCAGGCAGTCTTAGCTCGTGCCTCGCGCGAACGTGTCGATGTCGCTTTAGTAGTGGGCATTCCTCTTCATTACACTTCGTCCCCCGTCAGAAAAGGAGCCATCCTGGCGACTCATGGTGAACAGAGTACGAGCGGATTGTAATAAGGTTTCAACCGCTGTACGTGAACGGTTTCACGACCCCGAAAGCGCTGGTCTGTGGATGTCGTAACGGGTTCGACGATGTAGTGAACAGGTGAAGTCTGCGAGACAATGCGGTAGGGTTCCTGGTATTTTGAAACAAGCTTCGAGTAAAGGCCTGTAGGCACAGCGGGAACCCAAAGCCACACAAGAGTGTCTGGAACAAAGTTAAGTACGGCTGGTTATCGTCCCGTCGAGATTTTTGTCTCCATTGGTCGACAGTTGTAAATGACTGGGCGAGCTTACGGCATTCCCCGGCACGGCGGGCAGCTTCAGAGATAGGCGTAGACTCGGAGGAATCGGGGTGGTAGGGTAGAATGGTATCTAGTGTGGTGGAAGGGTCTCGGTCATATAACAGGAAAAATGGCGAAAAGCCCGTAGTTGCCTGTGGAGCAGTGTATTATGCGTAGGTCACAAAAGGCAGAATGAGGTCCCAGTCCAAGTGGTCTGAGGCAACATACTTAGATAACATGTCTCCAAGGGTACCGTTGAATCTCTCTGCCAATCCATTCGTCTGCAGATGGTAGGCGGTGGTAGTCCGGTGAATGATACGGCATTCGGCAAGGAGTGCGTTGACGACTTCAGAGAGGAATACACGTCCTCTGTCGCTGAGAAGTTCACGTGGTGCCCCGTGACGGAGAATGAAGTTCCGCAGGAGAAAAGAAGATACGTCGCGTGCTGTGGCAGCAGGCAAAGCAGCTGTATCTGCGTATCGCGTAAAATAGTCGACAGCGACAACAATCGAACGGTTTCCGGAAGCCGTGAATGGAAGAGGCCCGTACAGATCGATCCCAATGCGGTCAAAAGGCCTGGCTGGGCAAGGGATCGGCTGGATCGGACCAGAGGTATGATGAGGCAGAGCTTTCCGTCGTTGGCACTGCGGGCATGACTGAATGTACTTGCGCAAAAAGGTGTACATGCCTCGCCAATGAAACCGGGAGGAAAGCCGAGCATATGTTTTAAAGATGCCTGCATGTGCGCACTGAGGGTCAGCGTGGAAAGCTGAACATAATGCAGCACGAAGATGGCGAGGTATGACCAGTAACCACTTTCGCCGTCAGACTTGTAATTCCGGCGATAAAGGAGGCCATCGCGGACCTCAAAGTGAGCCGCTTGACGGCGCAACGTTCGAGAAGATGGAGAAGTCGACGGATCTGAAAGAAATCGCAGAAGAGAGCTGATCCAGTCATCCTTGCGTTGCTCAGCCGCCATGTCACAGTTTTCTGGGAAGGCAACCACTTCGTCCACGGCAGATAAACATGCAGAGCTTTCGGAGGACACAGGTGAGCGTGATAGAGCGTCGGCATCAGTGTGACGTCGGCCAGACCTGTAGACAACACGCATGTCGAACTCTTGCAACCGCAAAGCCCAGCGAGCTAAACGGCTGGAGGGGTCCTTCAACGTGGATAACCAACAAAGCGCATGGTGATCGGTGACTACGTCGAAGGGGCGACCATATAGGTACGGTCTAAATTTACCTAGAGCCCATATAATTGCCAGACACTCCTTCTCTGTCACAGAATAGTTTTTCTCCACTTTGGTGAGGGTACGGCTTGCGTATGCGACTACGTACTCCTGGAATCCTGATTTGCGCTGCGCGAGCATGGCGCCGAGTCCAACACCGCTGGCATCGGTGTGTACCTCCGTCGGAGCAGTCGGGTCGAAGTGACGCAAGATTGGCGGCGAGGTTAACAGGCGGCGCAACTTTTCGAAAGCATTGTCACAGGCGGGTGACCAAGCGTAACTTTTCGAGTCACTGCGTAGAAGCTCAGTCAAGGGGGCGGTGATCATCGCAAAATTCCGAATAAAGCGGCGGAAATATGAGCAGAGGCCAAGAAAGCTGCGCAGATCCTTCAGAGACGCAGGTTTGGGGAACTCTGCAACTGCCCGAAGCTTGGTGGTGTCAGGAAGAATACCCTCTTTAGATACAACATGACCGAGGATGGTGAGCTGACTTGCGCCGAAGCGGCATTTCTTCAGGTTGAGCTGAAGGCCGGCGTCAGTTAGGAACTGCAGCACTTCATCTAGCCTGCGGAGATGCGTTGGAGAATCCGGTGAAAATATAACCACGTCATCTAAGTAGCACAGGCATGTTTTCCACTTCAGGCCACGCAAAAGATTGTCCATCATCCGCTCGAATGTTGCGGGTGCGTTGCAAAGACCAAAAAGCATGACACGGAATTCATAAAGGCCATCAGGTGTGACAAAGGCCGTCTTAGGCTGATCTTAAGGTGCCAGAGGGACTTGCCAGTAGCCACTCCGTAAGTCAATAAAAGAGAAGAACTCCGCACCTTGGAGGCAGTCAAGGGCATCGTCGATTCTCGGTAATGGGTAAACATCCTTTTGAGTTATTTTGTTAAGACGGCGGTAGTCAACACAGAAGCGAATTGACCCGTCCTTCTTCTTAACGAGAACGACTGGAGATGCCCAAGGGCTATTCGAAGGCTGGATGACGCCACGCTTGAGCATGTCAGCTACTTGGTCATCAATAACCTGGCGCTCGGCTGCGGACACGCGATAGGGTCTTTGACGCAATGGCGCATTGGTACCCGTGTTGATGCGGTGACACACAGCTGACGTGCGGCCGAGGGGAGTATGCTGGCAGTCGAAGGAAGAAAGGAACTTGTTCAGCAGGCGTAGAAGCTGAGCTCGTTGTGAAACGGTTAATGTGTCAGAGATGGAGCTGCTCAGTACGTCCGGCCTAGTAGTCTGCGGCGAAGAGGCACAGGTCACTCCGGTGACTTCGTGTTCGGCGGAAGGACCAGTCGGCATGTCGATAATTGCAGAAGGGTCGAGACTGTAAACACGGCCGACGCACTCACCCCGAAGTAGTGTTATTGGACATGACAAGAGGTTCGAGATGAGCAGTCTGCTGACGCCGTCATGAAGTTCTAGAAGGGCATAAGGTAGCGGCGAACACTTGCAACGAACGAAAAGAGCAGATAGCGTGAAAAGGGCACTAGACTCGGCGAGCGAGTTGCAAGACACATTGGTAAGGGCAAAAGAGTGCGGCGGTATGATGACGTCTTCAGCAACAAATAGTTTGTTGCCGGTTTCATGAGCATCATATAATGGAGCGTCGTCATCGTCAAACACTTCAAATGCCACCTCAGCGCGAGAGCAGTCGATGACGACCTTATTAGCGGAGAGAAAATCCCAGCCCAAAATGAGGTCATGGGAGCAGGAATCCAACACTAGCAATTCAACGACATAAATGAGGCCATCAATCGCGATGCGAGCCGCACAGGCAGTGGCCGGTGTGACGTGATCTGCGCTGGCTGTACGAAGTGATATACTTGCTAGTGGCGTCATGACTTTTTTCAGCAAGCGGCAAAGTCTAGCACTTATCATTGAAACTGCGGCACCAGTGTCGACAAGGGCGAGTGCAGCGACGCCGTCCACATGTACGTCCAGAACATTCGTTGGTGAAGTGAGAGGCTTTGGTCTTTTCGCTGACGACGCAGTTCCTGCCTCTGGAACTGCGGCAATTAGTTTTCCCGCTCCGGCGATGAAGGACGACGACGCATCGGCGATGGCGAGCGGCGTCGTGGTGATGGCGAGCGGCGGTTAACAGGAGGGCGGTGGTAGGCGTACGATGACGTCTGGTCGGGGGGCTGAGAGCTTGTGAACGAAGGGCGTGGTGGCACATAAATGGCAGGTTCGAAGGTCTGGTCGTAGCTCTGGCGGTAGACAGGGACACGCCGACGGCAGTATCACGCTACATGGCCATGTAGCCCACAGGCAAAGCATATTGGGCGATTGTCGAGTGTACGCTATTGTCCACTATTCTGGACGGACCTTGGCTGAGCGAACCGAGGAGTGGGTCGCAGTGGCACGGCTGATGGTAGGGACGTAAAAGTCTGAAGAGGTGGTCGAGCCGCCACTTCAGCATAGCTTAGAGGTGCATTTACGTCGGCACAGGCAACAGGGCTCGGCAATGGTGAAGTGTCACGGGCAGATGGCAGAGCCGCGCAAACTTGCTCCTGGATGACCTGGCGAATGTTTGCTGGCAGCGGTGACGGTGGTTGGCCGGCTGTTGATAGCAGCGATAGCTGACGAGCGACCTCAGCACGAACAAACTCCTTTATTTGCGATAGCAGTGACTGAAGGTCAAATGTGGTGGTCAGGCTTGAGAGGGTGTCCTCCGGGACGTTAGGGCGTCGCGTGAGAAGACGCTGTCGTCGCAGCTCGTCGTAACTCTGACACAACTCGATGACCTCAGAGACAGTGACAGGGTTCTTCGAGAGCAGCATTTGAAAGGCGTCGTCGGAAATGCCTTTCATGATGTGTCGCACCTTGTCAGTTTCTGCCATCGACGGGTCGACACGCCGGCAGAGGTCGAGGATGTCCTCTATGTAGCTGGTGAATGTCTCGCCGGTTTGTTGGGACCGGCCTCGTAGGCGTTGTTCTGCGCGAAGTTTGCGCACCCCAGGGCGTCCAAAAACATCTGCGATGCAGGTTTTGAAGGTCGTCCAAGTGGGGATATCCGCCTCGTGGTTTCTGTACCACAGCTTGGCAACATCCGTTAAATAAAACATCACGGTACCAAGCTTTGTGGGATCGTCCCATTTGTTAGTAGCGCTGGCTCGTTCATAAGATTCCAGCCAATCCTCAACGTCTTTCTCGTCGGTGCCGCTGAAGATGTCGGGTTTTCGCAAGAGCTGGGCACTGGGACAGCTCCTGCGTGGCGAAGCCGGTGGGGGTGTGAAGACAGCGTCGTCAGGCATGAAGGACGGCAGCTTTCGGCTACGCAGTTCCAGGACTGGGGAAGACCGCAGCACTCTCCACCAAAATATAATGTAAATGCAAGGTAAACAGCGGTAGCGGCGTCGGTGCCGAAGCAGCAAGAGCAGGCTGAGTATACGGGCAGCGTCACAGCAGCAACCAGGCAGTCTTAGCTCGTGCCTCGCGCCAACGTGTCGATGTCGCTTTAGTAGTGGGCATTCCTCTTTATTACAATATATATATATATATATATATATATATATATATATATATATATATATATATATATATATATATATATATATATATATATATATATATTGACGTCTGGGTTGAGACAGCGTTTATTCAGCCCAAGGGCTCAGCAGCGAACGGGTAGTCTGAGACCGAGCATGCAGACACACGATGATGATTGTGGTGACACTCAGTTAAGATGAGGACAGAGACCCAGGCGGATGATGACATCCCCTGTACTTTCTTGTTATCAATATCTGTTAATTCAGACTAAAACATAGGGAAAAATTAGAATTTTTCAACTGCGAAGCTCAGTGCAAGAAGTCTGTCGTCGGCATAAATCGGCAAGCGCTTTCTTCATCGCCTTCTTCATCTTCGCTCCTAGAAAACGTGCGCCGATTCAACCAGCCTACAGAGACAGAGCGCGTGAGAGAAAAACAGAGAGGGAAAATAAGAAAATCTTGGCAAAAAAAAAATCTCATGAGGTGGCGGGATCCGAACCGGCATGCCCACGACAACATCCCAAAGTAGAGTCGAAAAACATTGATTCCGATGAAAATTTCCCCTTGCTAGCAAGACTCAGCAATGTGATTATTATGATTGCAAATCTCACATTAACGTTTCAACGAACTTGTGGACTATATGCTTGCAGAGCATGCGGACTCTTCAAAGACCGTCCGTGGGCATTGTTAGTGTTGATAATTCCCTTCCTTATAAGTTTTGTTACATGGGCACAAATGATCTTTAAAAATTCTTATCCCGTATGAGGATACTGTATTGAAATTTGATACGCTTTGAAAAATAAGCCGAACTAAGATCCTTAAATGTGATACGGATGCAGGCTGCAGGCTTCTTCAGCACGTTTATGTACCGAAAAATGCACTGTCTTCTAACTCTTTCAGTATTTCTCAAACACTTCTGTGAGGGCTGGCTTTTCCAAACGCCTTGGTACGTTAAAGCCCACATACCAATCATCAATCTTTTCTCAAACGCCCTCACATCAGTTCCAAAGTCTTCGACCGTGACGACCCCTGCCGGTGCATAACTTCACCCTTTTGAAAATAATTCAGAGCCGCGCCATGGTGGTCTAGTGGCTAAGGTACTCGGCTGCTGATCCTCATGTCGCGGGATCGAATCTCGCATGTGGCGGCTGCTCTTTCGATGGAGGCAAAAATGCTGTAGATCTGGGTGCTCGTTGAAGAACCCCAGGTGGTCGAAATTTCCGAAGCCCTCCACTACGGCGTCTCTCATAAACATATGGTGGTTTTGGAACCTTAAACCCCGCATATCAATCGATCAAAATAATTTAGAGGGGCTGGAAACGTATAAAGAACAAGAAAATTATTCGTTCAGAATGACAAGACGCATGCAATTATACATGTTCCGCAGTTGAGCCGGTTGTTCTTACTCGTTTGCGCGTATGCGACTACCGTGTCGACCTTTTTCCGCGGCAAAAGTATGCCGGGCATATTAGAAAGTTGCCTTAATTTTGTGACTGTGACACAACTTCATTCGCTATTCCAGCTGCATACGTATACGCGTGACGCCGTTCGGGCTCAGCATCTGAAATACGCTTGACTAACAACCAAAGAATGTTCGCCTTTTGTCCGTGCGGCAATTCATCACACCGCATGATAATGCGCCCTGCTTTCCCCTGTACTGGGGAAATAATTATCCGTATGATGCATGTTGAAAGGTCGGAGGCAATGCGAAATGGCTATCAGCTTCTTCTCGAGTTAAGAAGCAAGCGTAGAACAGCTCTTTTTACGCGCGTAATCCTTACAAAGGTTGGTCGGCAAGCCGGGCTTTGGTGTCTGTAATGATGCAGTTAAAGCTATTAAATCAATTGATTGATATGTGGGATTTAATGTCCCAACACCACCATATGATTATGAGAGACGCCGTAGTGAAGGGCTCCGAAAATTTCGACCACCTGGGGTGCACTCAAATCTGAGCACGCGGGGCCTACAACATTTCCGCCTCCATTGGAAATGCAGCCGCCGTAGCCGGGATTTGATCCCGCGAACTGCGGGTCAGCAGCCGAGTACCTTAGCCAGTAGACCACCGCGGCGGGGCAACTGTTAAATCAAACCTGAATATTTCTACACGAACATTTAGCTTTGAACTCAAGAAATACGATATTAGACTCATATAACGATTACCTTAAACTTGTTCATATAAATATGCGTCATAAAGATGGCAGAAAAGTGAATTGCAGTTTTTTTAATTACTTGACAAATTTCTTTGGTTTCTCGGTTGAATAAGGTCCACCTAGACGAGTGATGCATTTGTGCGCATGCACACTTTCTGAGCTTTTTAAGTAAAGACGTTCGAATGGAAAATAAAACACCATGTAAGCTGGTCTGCTGCTGGTTCGTACTAGGTGAAAGGGCACATATTGACGCGAAGACTGTTGTGAATGAGTGTGGTTCTGCATGGGAAGTGCGTTCTGTAGTAATTATTAGACGTAGCAGACATCAGGGAGACTGTACTGTATAGGATTACTGATTAAATTTATAGAACATTTGCCCATTTCTTTTTAAATGCCTCCTCTCTTGCGGCACTTGCAGTCGGTGATCAGAACCATGACGTTTATGAACGTTGAAGCTGTGTCCTCTCTTCCTAAGTAACCGTGTCTGTCTAGAAAAAGAGGTCGATCACAAATACCTACGTTGTACTTACTTTTATAAAGCTCCCCCCCTCTCTATTTTTTATCGTGTCATGAACGTCCCCTAGGGCTTAGTGAAGGAACACATCCTGCGGGTAAGAAACTGCAACATGGACATTTCAGCCAAATTTCTCAGTGGCGTGCGGCAATGAGAGTGCACAAGTGGAGCGCGAAGTTGTCACTTTGTCAAGCTCCCTATTTTCATACAGAGGCTCGTGCTCGCTCGCTTCGGAGCTGCCGAAGCCAGCCGCTTGACTTCGACAAGCGGGTAAGATGCTGTCGGTCAATAGCCGACATACGTCAAGTACGGCGTTTGGATCGGATGAGCTTATGTTACCACCACGTGTCGGCGCAGCATTCCATAGCCCGCAGCAACACTCGCGCAAAAAAATGACACCGAGAGTACCGAGCGATCTCGTTTGATCTCGCGTGATCGAGACCATGACGCGCACTGACGTAATCTTTTTTCTCAGCGCCGTCCCTCCTAGTTAGCGTTTGTCTGTACGAGGGAAGAGAGCGCGAAGAGCGTGCGACAAGTCCCCCGCTACTTCCCTGATTCTTGACGGATTTGAGAAATTAATTGGACAGGCAATAAACTGTATTGATGAGGTCATTCGATTATTACTGGAAAAACTGGTTCATGGCCCTTTCATGGCCCCTAAACCAAGGGGAGCTGAAAAGCGAGAAAGTGGTTTCTTTTTCGCCTTCCCCACCATTCCTACGGGCGATATCAGCTTCTCGCCACTTATTTACTCACGAAGAAACGCGTGCACAATGTCAGCACTTAACGTAGAGCTCTATCAGAACTGCGCACGTGTTATCTCAGTTTCCTCACTTTTGAAACACACAAGACGAATCGAAATCAGTCGGTCGCACACGATTCCCATACGAGACAACGAAGAACGGGTGGGCGAATGCAGGGTAAAGCAGGGTAGTAATCAACTCACAACTGATATCCCTCCTATATATGGACTAATCAACCGTAATGAGTATAATGACGTGCGCCAGAGGGACGAGAAGAGCCATGACGGAATAACGCAATAATTTTATTCATTTTTTGTATTTTAGGGCGTGTTTAGGGGCCCTTTCAAGAATCGCTAGTTTGTTGCTAGTTTAAGGTTGTTGTTTAGGTCATCAGAGCCGAGGAAGCAACACATGCGCCTCACACTGCAGGTGCTCACCACAAACTGACGGCACAGTTCTCGTTGCATGATATATCGACTTTCTGGCGATTGAAAGATTGCACTTTACTCAGTGCAACCAACATCCCTTATTTCATTGGCCTCCTGAGCGTCGAATTTCACGCGCAAGCGGATCTCGCCCGCAATTGAAACGGCAATTCAGAACGTAAGCGCTTGCAGCCTCGAGCGGCCAAGTATGCCTTCCTTGATTTCAATCAGAGCAATTAATAATAATAATAATAATAATAATAATAATAATAATAATAATAATAATAATAATAATAATAATAATAATAATAATAAGAAAAACCGCCTATCTGAGAAAATTGTTTTCAAAGTTCGGCGTTTTTGATAAAATCCATGCGGTTCAGCACAATTTTAAATGTAAAGGTGTGCGTAAAAACCTGAATTTTTTTCATAAATATAGCTAAGATGTCAACGTTTCATGTGTAGGCAATCATAAATTCCCGAAATGCAGGTATTTTGTGCTCTTGATCATGTTTGTGACTTTTTCCCTCAGTAGTACTTAGACAGTAAACGAAAATAAATTACTCATAGCCTTAAATTTTTCCTGTCCTTTGATGGGAATAAATACTGTTGCCAAGAAGTGCACCATTTTGTGCTTGCTAAGAATTCAGAAATCGCGAAATTGGTAGATAATTGCTTATCGCGGTCATAATTCTTATATGTTTTTAATCGTATATTTTTTTAGTGAAACCAACCTTAAATAACTTTTCTGGGTCACAAACTTGACTCTATAGAGTAAAGTTAATAAAAATCGGCACTGGTGATAGAAACATCGTGTTCGTTCTTATCTGGATCCACCCAGCAGATGCAAAACTTTCATTGATATACGATATCTGCGTATATAGTTCCATTCTCGGACGGTGCCTTCCGCTAGATCCCCGTAGATTAAACGAGGCTCGTCAAGCTTGGTAGTCGCCAGTTGGCTTCCCTAGTCCTGTTCGCAGACTCGCGTGTCCTAAGGCAACGTCGTGAGCGTGTAGTTTGTGGCACGTTGAAAGAGGTACACATAAAATAGAAGAACAGTGCTTAATTTCTAGTCTTCATTTGAAAATCTCCATTTTCTGTTTGTTACGTATGACCCTTATCTTAAACATTTGGCCGCCTAGATCTTAGCCTGTCACTCTTTGTGGTTGAATGCCATCAGGAAGAGGATCTCCAGCATCGTAAGTTCGCATCCAACGCTGCAACTTACCCCAATATTGCTGATTTGTGGCATGTCTACCAAACGTGTCATTAGCACTACTTATGATTGCATACAAGGCATGCATGTGTCGTTCAGGGCACAGCAGTCAGCCCATCAGCGTTCTGGATTTCATCGAATGATTGCACTCTGCACATTTAGTGTGATTACGGAACTCTGGTTATATGCATTTTCATAATCTCCCTTTATTAGTCTCTCTTTGTGCTTTTCCTTGTTGCTAAATGTGACCCATGCCTTCTTTTTGTGGGGGGGTGGGGGGAACAGGGGGAAGGAAGGGGCTTGTTCATCGTAAGAAGCAAGCGATACAGCCTACGCGACGAAGTGCGCGCGAAAAAAAAAAATGTTGGCCAGTCTCTCTCGTGCGTGTGACCTATACTTTCTATTTAGTGACAAGACAAAAAAGCAACGCAAAACAAAAGTATGGCGTCTGAGTCCACGGCACGTCTCCCATTTTTATCAACACATACTTTCATAGGCTTACGCCCCCCCCCCCCACCCCTTCTCCGATAAATTAAGATGGGGGCACAAAGTCAGCCGCATACATTGACATAACAGGGAGGGTAATGCTGTGACTACGGGGGGGGGGGCGCAAATCAGCCCTTCCCGTTGACGTAATAGAAAGGAAGGGGCTCTGCAACGAGCCTTCGCCCGACTTGAAGGGGAACTCTGCGCAGGCCTATGCATGCTTTGGCACTCAAAGCATCATAGTTTAATCAGTGAAAGAGTGGACTCGAAAGCTTAGGAAGAAAGGAAGGAAGAACAAAAAGAGAGAAGGCAGAGAGGTTAGCCAGGCACATGCCGGTTTCTTGAAAGCTCAAATGTCTGATTATCACGCTTACGGAATCAGGTCGACAGCATCAACCTCAGTCGACTAAGCAAGAGGTAATGTTCTCTTAGCCGAGTTCCTCCAAGCTTACTGCAAGTTGTGCAGAAAAATGTGTTTAGGGCTTGACTCTTTTGTAGGCTTGCGTGAATATTCGAGTGCTTCAATTATTCCAACGAATATAAAGGTATTCGAATTCTTTCCGATTCGTATTTAAATTATCATAAATTTCGAAGCATTCGAAATAAATGAATAGTTGTATAATAGTGCGAATGGAACCCTCTGTAAAGGTGCTCTCACTGCAGTAAAAAGTGATATGTTGTGAGAACATTCTTTCATAAAAAACTCGTACTGCCGTGAAGCCCCTCTTCAGGGAAACATAATACCTTGAAATCTAATTTCTTTTGTTTAAGTTTAAAACATTGTTATGCCAGCTTACATGCTTTATGTATAGAACATTGAAAACGTAACATTTTGCAGGTTATGACTTGTATTCTACGAAAAGCTAGATTATACTGCTAATGAAAGTTGCTTCCACTTCCTATGAACTACAAACAATGATTTGGCACGTGCCTTGTTTCAATTAAAAATTCTACAGTTTAGTTGGGTCATGACAGATATGCTCATTTTTCTTTATATCATGCGATATATATACTGCTCAAATTCAAATTGAAATTAGTCGAACCAAATCACCATACTCTTCGAATTCATATCTAACCAAAAATTTACTATTTGCGCTAGCCTACTCGTTTGTTATTGCACGAAATTGCTTTATCGTGTGCATGTGACATTAAAAAGTACTATTCCTGGTCTGTCATGGCCGTAATTTGAATCCCGACATTAGGGGTTTTATGCAGCCTACATATCCTTATCGGCGATTCCGACTGCGGGGAAGTCTGGCCTGCTTTTACATAATTTCTTTCCATAAGCTTCAACCTCCCTTCACCCCGCCGCGGTGGTCTATAGTGGCTGAAGTACGCGGCTACTGACCCGCAGGCCGTGGGATCAAACCCCGGCTGCAGCGGCTGCATTTTCAATGGAAGCGAAAACGCTGTAAGCCCGTGTGCTCAGATTTGGGTGAATGTTAAAGAACCCCAGTTGGTAGACATTTCCGGAGCCCTCCACTACGGCGTCTCTCATAATCATATGGTGGTTTTGGGACATTAAACCCCACATGTTAATCAAGCTCCCTTCGCTCATGCTAAACGCGTGATTAAAAAAAAGAAAGTGCGCTTTTTGTTATAAAACGTTGCCTATTCGTGCAACGAACGGCTGATCGGCAGTCAGGATGCATTACTCTCGAGAAGCCTTTCATTCTCTTTGCTTTACTCGACAAGATAAAGCACAGCTGCAGGGAGTCGGTTGCGCGGCAAAGCGCAGACAAGGCACGGCGACTCGGGGCTTCCGCAGGATGCTGCCATGGAACTTACGCCGGATTGTGGAGTTCCAGCTGCTGCAGGCGTTTTATCGCATTTCTAATGCCTTCTTTTTTTTTTGTAATTCCTACTATCATCCGGCCTTCTATGATGTTGCTCATCCGCGGTAGTGCGGGGGCAACTGATATTCACCCAAACCACTGAAGCGGCACACGCACGCTCATTTTCACAGCAATGTCAGAAAACTGAAGGCCATCGACAGGAAAAAAATTGAATGCTGCGAAAGCTTGAAGTCACGTCGTTAAAAAGGTACCACGGAAGCACAAAGTTCGCTCGTATAAAAAATACGGCGACCTGAATTCTGGTCACATGGACACGGGACATTTTGACAGGAACGTAGACGTCAAGCCAGTAATGTTACACGCCTAAGTCACGTTAAAATAAACCTCCAGAGTTAGCTTGAGCCACACGTAAAGAATACCGTTCTCTCCGAGAGCATTGATCTGTTTCAGAAATCTATCGAGTGTAATTACAGCCCGCCTCTGCACTGCATGAGTCATTCATGGACACAGGATCTTTTCAAGGCTTAAACGCATGGGTTCAGGCTGGTGCCATCAAATTGAGCAATAACAATAGTTTTGAGTGTAGTGCCATTGAAATTTTAGCAAAAGACGGTGTATGTACTTACTCCGTGAACGCAAGTGTGTTGCACACTCTCAACTGGTGAAATTTCGCGCTGGACGTATAAGCGATACTGAGCCGCAGCTGCTGAAACAATGTTCCCAAGGCTCTGCTTACATCCAATGTAGACGGAACTACGGTAGTAAATGTATTACAGCGTTTACCTGAAATGGCGGTTCCGTTTTGAGGAAAAAAAATCGAGCAAAAATCATGCTAAGAGGTAATTTGTCGGCCGCATTTTATACTCTCTTCTGTTTTGTATGTTTATAGAAGCTGTATTCGGTGTTTGAAGTGAAATAGTTGCAAAGAGAGTGCCGTCGATATTGCTGCTTTATCAAGCCGATAGTCATAAGCATCTCAAAACAGAGTGATAAACGGCATGTCTCAGGTCATGCCGCTTGTTGCTATAGAGCGATTCACCGCTGGTTCCAGCTGTGCCTTTCTGTTTCCCTGCAGATGCACTATATAATACTATATGCATCTTGCAAACTCACATGATAAATGTATGTATTGAACTCATTATCCGGCTGTTCACTAGCAAGAGATACCTTATTAATTAGCCGGTGACATAGCCATTCGGTACATTTTGTACGCCCCTTTGTGCTTTACAGATTTTATGACTATAAGCACTATGGTAGAATGATAAGGTACATGCCATGTAATTAGAAAGGCTCTTTTCTTGGCGGATACATCTCTCATGTGTTGAACTAGATGAGTTCCCAAGTGTTGGTGCACAGCAGCCAGATTCGAACCATATTAATCGAAAGGCAAATCTGAGTTATGGGTGATGCCTGATTGCATGTTGAGGTTAAGTAACTTCACATTGGTTCCCACATAAGAAAGCTTTACTCACTATAGGACTCATGGCCGGAAGAATTACAGCCAACTTAATTGTTGAAGAGAGGCAGCAGGGACTAGTGCATCTCATGCAAGAAGCAGTGCGGAAATTGGAATATGTATACTGTATAGGTGCAAGAAGAATGAAATATGTTAGCGCATGACATATACTTCAGAAAAAAAGTACTGTCTGGCTTTACTACTGTTTTAGTTGGTTTTTTTTTCGTGCTTCAAGCCAAGTATGGGTTCTGTTCAGGTTTTGCCGGAACCATGGCCAGCTTCTTGCCGCTGGTTAGTTCACAAAAGTCAGGCATGATTGGATATTATTGGTAGGCGTTCTACGTATATGACGACTTAAACCAGCTTTTTTTTCGAAGTCATTCCTTCGTTCTTCACCTCACCTCAAAGTACTATAATGTGGCAACTTTGGATGAAATCACTTTCAAAATGAAACGCACTACATAAAACCATGTTAATGGCGTAACAGCGAAGCCTATGTCTCAATTTATTGAATAATATTTAAAACTTATATTTGATCTTTCATGCGCGCTTCCGAAAAGTGTGGCTCATGTAACGAAGGCCAAAATCAAATATTTGTTCAATGAACTTCTGAATAAATACAGGGTAAAAAGCACAGCTTATCAAGAACAGTCGCGCAGGAAGATAAGACACGCAGACAGGAGAAGAGAACCAGGCAACACGAAGGCTGATTATCAACTGAAAGGACGCGCTGAGGCGTAAAGGAAGGTAGGCACAAAACTTGTCTGCACATGCTCAAAAATGGCAATGACACGCACTTGTCAATCGGGCACCCATGTGTGGTCTATACGCTTTAGGAGTATGCTTATCTGGGACATTACGTACGTCCCAAGACCACGATGCGAGTATAAGGCGTGCCGTAGTGGAGGGCTCCGGAGAGTCCATCTTGTGTTTAAAGTCCCCTGACGATCGGACAGTATACGGGACTCTACCATTTCGCCCCCTTCGACGTGTTACCACCGCGACTGGGATCGAACCCGTGACCTTCGGTTCAGCAGCCTAGTACCATATATCCGCTGCTCAACTGCGGCGGACTGCGTTAGGATGATTGGTGCTATATACTGTTCAATAAATCATGGTGTCTATAGTTACGTTTTGTCACGAATGCCTTAAGGTATGTTGTTCAGCCCCGGCAGGTAATCTATGCCATAGCCACCTCTATACGCCTCATGGAAAAGGGTAACAAACCAACACACGCAGTCATTGTGGAGGGTGAATCTTCGAGAGCTCCAGTTAAGTGATAGGAGCATTTTATCTCTACCAATTCTCCACCATTTAACTGACTGGTCCATTTGTGGACGCCACCTAGTTGACAAACATCGCAAAACTCCAATATGAAGACCTCAGTACTGTTTTAAACCTAACCTGAAACCCGGGAAGCTTATAAGCCTGCCGTGCTGCTCGATAGGAATTTGTCCCTGAAGAAGCGCACCCGTGTGGTATGTCAGACTGTATTATAGGATCAAGGTACCTCATAATTGTGACCGAACTTTGGTTAAAAATTGCGTGGAAAAGAAACTTAGACTCGTAGTAGCAAATATGGGAGCGTATTTTGCAATTATAGCTGACAGCGTCTCTTCAGAAAAACCTTTGTAAGTAATTCAAAGAATTTGCAAGCTGTAACTCTATAGCCATCTGAATATATACGTAAGCTATGTGTTAGCGACCTCTCGTTAAGGCATACTCTTGATATGACCGTTGACATTGCTGATTGCAGGTGTACACAGCCTTGCAAGATATCCGGTTGCCTTATTTCAGAATATGTGGGATGGGCTGTCTTGTTCGCCTGTCTGCGTGCCAAGTCCCGACTAGTAGAAAGTGGTGCGTTCGATTCTCGACGGGGGAGGCCTCATTCGAGTGGAGGTGTAAAGCGTACACGTGCCACGATTGTTGTGATCGAAATAGCACTAGAGCCCTCCACCATGGCTTTTCTCATAATTTGGAAGCAAACATCACTAACATGCCAGCAGAACAAGATTATCTTATACGTACCAGCTTGCCAAATCATGTTGCTGCAGTCTAAGCTTACGGACAATGACAGCAAGATTTTCTACAAAATAAATGTTCGTCTGCAGAACGTAAATTTATTGCAAAAAGTGTTAGCGCTAACATTTCCACATCATTTCGAACTTCGCGTCGTTTCTGTATGTAGTGAGGATAGTTTTTTTTGACATTTTTTTATTGAAGACACAAAGTTCAATGTGGACTTGAAGAAGATCTCCCGTAGTCTTTTAGTTTAATTAAGTACACACATGGCGATGTATCATCGGACGAGCTCATAAATAAAAAAAAACGATAGTAAAATTCCACACAGGAAAGAAAAAGAACCGAAAGTACGTTGTTTTTTTTTCTTTGTCGTCCTCATCGGTTATTTTTCCTTAGCTTTGGCTAGCATCTTACTGTAATTTTAGTCTCATTACATACACGTGCGAAAGCATCAGCATCTGTAGTGCTGCTGCGAATGCTTTTTAGTTTAAATAAAAATGCGCTCTCTGCGTTCAAGAGATACGTTTATCCGAAGCATCAAAACTACATTGCAGAACAAACGATACGAATAAGAAGTCAGCGTTATGAGCCGCGTTCTTGAGGTTTGACAAATGAGCGGGCATTACGCATACCTGATGTTTCGCTGGCTGTGTGTCTATTTTGCGGGGATAATCTGCTCCCGACGCTTTTTGGGAGCACCTTATTTAAACGTTCCGCTGATGCCACGACGAACAGTTGATGTCAAGAGTACTACCAAAAGAAAACTTTTCCCCGTGTAATGTTAATCAAGCTTTCTTGCAAGGTTAATAAAAAAACAATTACCATTATACAGTGGGGTGTAGAGTGCATGAATGGTTCTTTCACCGCTAAAGACGCGCGCGTTGCGTGGAGCAGCATGTGCTCAGGCCACGTCAACTGTTCGACGAGCACGGCGCTCGCGTGGCGCCTTCTCGCAGGCGTCTGTCTTGTGAGACGTCGCCCTCTTCCTGCACAGAAGCATGCGGTCCTCCTGGGCGCCGGGAAGCTCGCAGCTGTTCGCTCGCTCACGTGACTGATTTAAGGCAGCTCGCGCGGGGTTCCCGGCATCATCCGTGCGGCTGCCGGCATATGTGCGGCAAGCCGCGCGCCCGACAGATGTGCTTCTCTGCATCGGCGTCGCCACAGCGCCACCGTACCGTTGACCATGTGAAGGCGCCGCCCAGTGTCACCCCAGTGCCTGCGTTCGGATGATGCCAGGTTAGTGCCGCATGACGTTGACCGGCGTTTCGCTTTCTTGCTGCTCTTGCGCGTGCACAACCCGCTTTTTAGCGAGTGTAATCAGCTGACGCGCTCTCAATTGCCTCTCCTTGTCAACACTTTCGCGGCGCTGCTTCCTTTGGGCTTCGTGTGATGAATTGGGCTCGTCGAATGTGCTGCTCTTGACGTTACCTCGTGCATGGTGCGTTCATGTGCTGTGGATAACAGCAGTCAGCGTTATCCCCGAAATAGACCTTGTTCGTGCTGGGCTGTAAAGTCGTTTCTATACTTGTTCTGCGAGATGTCTTTTCTTTTCTTTATTTGTGGACTAAAGATTGTCTTCATGGAAATGCGAAAGTTGCACCCAGAACAGTTTATGACGGTGAAACTGTTTCGTTTATCTCTTCGAAGTGCTACAACGTTGGCTCTCGCGCTTCAACACTTCCCTTGCTTTCGAGGTTTTATATCATCAACGATAAAAAACAGTGGCAAGATTTTTATTTCTTTTGTTCAAATAGGCTTAGTCTTGCTGTTATATTTCGGGCATTATAATATACTTAAGTCGACGTACGTACGTACCTCGTGCTATCCTCGGCTGCCCGACGTTTCCGGGTGCAATTATTCTTGACATTTCCTTCGCCGGTTTAACAGACATTAAGTCTAGGATCACTGGTGCTTTCTTTAATAGGCTAGAAGAAAAAAAAATAACTGGGTTTTCTAGCCTTTGGGTCGGCTCACAGAACTGTCACTGTTTTGTTGATTGAAAAAGCTCAATAAAGTGTACTTTGACAGAAATAGCTGACAGGCAAAACGTGTAGCGAACTTTGACAACGCTTGCGCAAACGTGGGTGACGGACTCGGAAGTCTTTCCGCTTTTCGTTTGAATCCATCGTCAGCAAATCCAGTAAATCCCTTTTCACGTCAACATTTCTGAATGACATGCGGTGCGAATAATGTAAACAGTGTGTACCCGCATCTTGCCTAGACAGCTTTGACGTATTGCTGGCCGACTGAGCGACGTAAGCGCTTTTTTCAGTATGCACGTGTTCGAAGAAGGAAACAAAGCAGTGAAAAAGCTAAATCCCGTGGCTCAGATACTTGCCTTGAATTTAGACCTTTGCACATTAATTTTTTTGCTTTCGGAGAGTAAAACTGCGCACGGAAACGATTTGGTCGCTTTTGATTCGGGAGTGAATGTCTTTAGGCGCTGAATCTTGTTCTATGCAGACGATGCACATTGACGTGCTATACTGTGGTACACAGAGTTTAAGGTTAGACAAATGCTGGGACGTTTGGCGACAAAGTTGAGGGGTGGGGGCTAAGCAGGGTTTAGACGAGTTGGTAACGATGAAGGATGAAAGGTTATTTACGCACAACTTCAAGGCGATGATAATATTATTAATAATGGGGGCTTTACGCACCAAAACCACTATACGATATCAGGCACACCGTGATGGAAGGCTGTGGATTTGTATTAATTAATAATTAATTAATTATTGTTATGCTTTTCAACGTGCACCCACATCGTACAGTACATGGGCAACAACACCCATCGAAATGCGACTGCCGTGGCAGGAAGCGAACCATGTGACCTTCGGGTCAGCATGCAAACACCGCAACAACTGTGCGATTGCGGTGAGCACGAAGAATAGAAGTTTGATGGACACAAGCGCATGCAGAGCTTAGCAGAGTTCTGCTGATTACTAACAATGCGAGTTAACCTTGTAACAGCGTGTACGGAACAGTCAGACTGGCTTACTTTACCCGATGCTGCTGCTCCGGCAGCTGATATTTTATAGCATCGTTAAAGTTTCTAAAGCAGGCGCACACGGTATACCACACGCCCGAATGACGTGCGCACTGAAGAGTAATAAAATCAGTTAAACTTTGCAGTATTCTTACAGGTGGGGCTTGTTAAGCAGCGTATTCGAGGCGTTCGGAAAGCAGCCGGTGAAGAACCAAAACAAGAATGTAACCTTCCCCGGGCATGGCTAATTGTATCGCACAGGATAAGTCGCAAATGTCCCGTTCTCAGTTACAAACAAGCTTCTGTGGAAAGGTGGAAGCACCTCGGCTACTACATTTATATGTTGTGCAGCAGCAGCATTAGTAGCAACAACAACAAAAAAAAAAGGTTCTAAGATAAATGAATCAACATGAAAGCGTAAAAAAAATGTGCTATAGAAAAGTTCACTGACGAAAATTTAGTTATCACTGAAAAGTCGGCACACTATTCAGTTTAGGATGTGTCCAGACAACAAATCATAACATGTCACTTCATACATAACTGCATCCGAGAGCGCACCTTAAACGCCTGTCCAATTTTGGGCCTATTGCAAAGTCTCTTAAGATTGAACTTTGCCGTGGACGACCTGCAGGCCGAGATGGAAGCAGTTTTCGTATTGTAACAACGCGCTTCTCCAAACTTGCTTGTTTTCTCACTAATTCTCATTTTTAATTGGCTTACTTTTAGCATTAAAAAGAAACAAACAAACAAAAAACGTAGCGTATGCATTTTCAGTTTATTGACCAGAACACTTCTGTGAATTGGAGCGGTCAGTTTCGTTCATGAAGCTATTCGTACGCCGCACCACCTCCATTCGAAGCCCGTCGTCATCACCATCATAATCATCCTACTTTGCAACCACCGCTAGACGAATGCCTCAGTAAATGATCGTCAATTCATGCTATCCAGTGTGAGCTGGCTCCATTTTGCGCAAGCAAACTTTTTTTTTTAATTTTGTCATCTCACCTATAGCTTTTTCTTGTCTTCGGCTATGTTTCGCATTCATGGGTATCTGTGTCGTTGCTTCAACTGAACATCAGTTACATCAGTTATCTATCCTTTGCAGTACGTGACCTGTCCGGGTCCAAGTCATTCTCTTCGTGTCAGTTATAGAATACAGACTGTTCCTGTTCGTTATCGTCTATTATATCTTCGCCCCTTTATCTCTAGTACCAGACGCAGGATAGCAAATTAGAAGTGCGTTTGGCTAACCTCCCTGTCTTTCCTTGCTTCTCGCTCCATTTGTCTCCCGTCTTTGTTCCATTATCCATGCTGACGTCTTCCTGTTTCTTAATGTTTAGCCTATCGTTTCCCGTTGGATTAGCGTATCTATATGCGATATGGTTAATGTACTTTTGCAGAATTTTTTTTGCCAGTAAAATTAGTATGTTTGATTGTTTTCCAATATATTACCATTTATCCACAAAACACTGGGTAGACACTTGTCTTACTACATTCCGTATATTCAACTTAGAAATATTTGTACAAATTTCCGTCGTCAATGTTTTTTTTTGTATCCCGTCATCTCATTATTTCTCTTTATTTCGATGAAATACAATATTTGGACCCTCCGTGGATGCATATGACCCTGTTTAGGCAACGTGTTGAACTATTTTAGTGTTTTTTTTTCAAAAACTTCTCGTGCAGCCTTTATTTGTGATAATTTGAAGGAGTGATTTACGGTCATTACAGACGACTCAATACTTTTGATTTCTCGCTCGTATATTTCCTTGCGTCGAAAGTACCACGCAATTATTATGTTACTTAAAATGTTTATGCAGTCTATAGTTTTTACCAAGTTATGTGATGACAAATGCACAAACTGAGGCTTCTTCAGTACAAAATCCACTAGTACAGAATTAGCCTCTGGCCTTCCGCTGTCTTGTATGAAATTGTAAAAATTATCGGACCTTTTGAAATGCACCAATTAATGCGTGACAAGCTCGCCGCTCTTCGTTAATTTCAAGCTTTTCGATCTTTTTAGTTATGGCTAGTGGGTCCATGATCGCTTTCAATATACAAGGTGGAGTAATGGTGAATGTCCGTTTTAAGTTATTATTGTTTTAAAAAAAGTGACAAGAACCATTATCTTTCAGTCGATGTTATCTTATAATTGAGCTTTATCGGCAACAATGAACGACGGCAGGTTCCTGCTGGGACTTGATAACCGTAATTTTTTTTTATTTGGCAACTGTCTATGACCTATGCATGGTTGAAAAAACAGGTAAGGACAACTATTTCGGATTGCTTCAAAAGGCGTGCCATTCCCTGCAGGTTTATTATGGTTCCAACAACAATAATAATAATACATGGGGTTTAACGTCCAAAAACCACGATATGATTATGAGAGATGCCGAAGTTGAGTGCTCCGGAGGTTTCGACCAACATGAGTTCTTTAACGTGCGCCTAAACCTAAATACACCAGCCTCGAGCATTCTCGCCTCCAACGAAAATGCGAACGCCGTGACAGCGATTCGATCCCGCGACCTGCGGGTTAGCTCAAGTGCCACTACACCACAGTGGCGGGAATGGCTGCAAGAAGCCTCGTAAGTAAGAAAACTCTTCGCGCAGAGATCTTGCAGTCATGATCTGTGAAACTAAGAAGTTGTTGTTGCAAGGTAAACTTTGTTTTTACGGTGAAAGATAAATATATGCTCTGCCTTGCAGAAAAATATCAGTTGAATAGCAAGAAGGGACCTGCCAAGTGTTATTGAAAACATATCAACAAGATCGTAGAATGTCATTCTTTGTATGTAGCTGCGATCGCCTTTATGTAGGGCAGAGAGGGCGTTCCATAAATCAAAGATTAGTTGAGCAAAAGCGTTCGTTGACTTGTGGAACTCCGTATGACCTTTTCGTTGCATTGTCACGATTGCAGGTGCGCTTCACACTTTGCTGGCCGTGTAGTTCTATTGAGACACACATATCAAGGTCTCCTTATGGCTGACGCGTGGCGCATAAATAATAATGGTAGCATGTATGTTAGTTGACCTACGATTAACTTGCACAAAGAGGAACTGCCATCTCTAAATGGAGTTGTCTTTCACGAGTGCCCGCACGTGTTCATGGTTGACTTATTGGGCACAGCCTTCCATTAAGTGGGGGGGGGTGGGGTGGAGGGGGATAAAGTTCGCACATCGCTTTTCCGCCTCTGTATATATATATATATATATATATATATATATATATATATATATATATATATATATTTTAAACAGACCTTTTGGCAATTTTAGCCTTCCCAAAAAATGCATAGGTAACAACTCTGTTGTCAGTTGTTCAACTAAACAGCTTCTTTTAAATGAGACCTTAGTGGCCATATTCACCAAATCATGCAGTGAAAAATTTCCAGGTTTATGGGCGTGGAAGGCTTGAATCTCTTTGAAATAATTTGCTGCACTTTCAGGCCATGAGATTCAAATGATGCGAGTGAGACCCTGTGGTGTCAGTAACTGCAACGTTGCTTCCTTTTTGACGTATACCGAGGCAGGAGCTATACCGGCTGTGCACTCGACTTGAGACCCCTCCGGTCCCCCAATCTCGCTTAGCAAGCAGGCTGCTAAACTGAAAAACGTGTGAAAATTGAGTGATTCCGTGCCTATTGCGAGTATTGTATGCCTTGCTCACAGGTACTGAGATAATCGGAAGTTCTCAGGCCACTATTCTATGTATTCGTATTGCAGCGTAGCCTGGGAACTTTTGCCCCCCCCCCCCCTCCCTGTACATTTGTACCTGAAATCTGGGAAGTGCCACTTTTCCTTTTCGCATTTTAACCGGCACCTGTATGCGTGGCCAGAGTGTGTTCTGAGCGAAGGGATAAAAGGACTCATTCCCTTTGCCATTTTTGAAGTGAAACCGCTCATTCTCCCTAAGACGCTCTTGGGTATCGTAGCGAGTTATGGTGTTGTGCAGCACCCCCGTCCTCATAATGGTCGCAGTCAAGCTGGTCTGGCATTTAGTAGCATGAGACTAAGGAGACTGTCCATTTAGGTTCTCGCTGAAAGAACAGAGACTGACATCCGGTGGTGAGAGCCTATCGAATCCACGGTACTAGGGATCAATCAAATAAGCATGAGACGTACAGTCATTTAGTGAACATACATTTAGTGGACTATTGCAGAAGATCTACTTGGGCCCCGCCGTGGTGGTCTAGTAGCTAAGGTACTCGGCTGCTGACGGGTTCGAATCCCGGCTGCGGCGGCTGCATTTCCGATGGAGGCGGAAATGTTGTAGGCCCGTGTGCTCAGATTTGGTGCACGTTAAAAAACCCCAGGTGGTCGAAATTTCCGGAGCCCTCCACTACGGCGTCTGTCATAACTATATGGTGGTTTTGGGACGTTAAACCCCACATATCAATCACTTCCTGCAAAGCTAACTATAGTGTTAAGAAATCGTAGTTCAAAAGTCACGTGTCATGACGTGTATTCGAGAGACGCGTATCAACGATCAGTCAGTTCTGATATCGTAAAAAGCGTGCACAGACGGGTGCTCAGATACAGCGCAGTGACATCGGCACTTAAGCTTTGCAGTGTTTGTACTTTCGTGGCTGGAAATAAAATGAATGAATAAATAAAGGGAAGCTAAATATGGGCCAACAGAGTTGTGTCAAGGTGAGCCATGCGTCACGCTCCTGTTTCAACTGCTGCGGTGGTGCCCTTCGCTGCAGTTGAATTCATGCCCTGAGCTACATATGGATGCATGCGATACAGCAGTGGCATGGTATACCCGGAATTAAGACGCCCTGATGTCATAAATGAATATAACTGATCTCTTACTTTGGTTTCGACGTTCACTGCCACTTGCGAATGAGAATGATGAAACGACCACAATGTTGTAATTAACCCGGGCACACAAATTTATGCACTGCCTATAACATTCGAAGTAATGTAAACCATATGTACAGTACTCACGGATTAAAATCTGACATGGAATGTTTTAGTGTAACGACCGGTATGCGCGATTGCTCGAGACAGGCAGATCATGTCCCTATGAATTTAGTCTCCATAGGCCCCGCCGTGGTGGTCTAGTGGATAAGGTACTCGGCTGCTGACCCGCAAGTCGCGGGATCGATTCCCGGCTGCGGCGGCTGCATTTCCGATGCAGGTGGAAATGTAGGCCCGTGTGCTCAGATTTGCGTGCACCATACAGAACCCGAGGTGGTAGAAGTTTCTGGAGCCCTTCACTACGGCGTCTCTCATAATCATTTGGTGGTTTTGGGGCGTTAAACCCCACATATTGATTGATTGATTGATTTGTGGGGTTTAACGTCCCAAAACCACCATTTGATTATGAGAGACGCCGTAGTGGAGGACTCCGGAAATTTTGACCGCCTGGGGTTCTTTAACGTGCACCCAAATCTGAGTACACGGGCCTACAACATTTCCGCCTCCATCGGAAATGCAGCCACCGCAGCCGGGAATCGAACCCTCGACCTGCGGGTCAGCAGCCGAGTACCTTAGCCACAAGACCACCGCGGCGGGGCAAAAAAAATCCCACATATCAATCAATCATTTTGTCTCTACAGATAATGTTGACTCTGATCTACGCGTTCGGCTCAAAATAAGGCTGATATGCCCGTAACTGAAGGCGGGTCAAAGAAGAATATGTGCATTCATCATCATCATCATCATCATCATCATCATCATCATCAGCCTGACTACGTCCACTGCAGGACAAAGGCCTCTCCCAAGTTCCGCCAGTTAACCCGGTCCTGTGCTTGCTGCTGCCAATTTATACCCGCAAACTTCTTAATCTCATCTGCCCACCTAACCTTCTGTCTCCCCCTAACCCGCTTTCCTTCTCTGGGAATCCAGTTAGTTGCCCTTAATGACCAGCGGTTATCCTGTCTACGCGCCATATGCCCGGCCCACGTCCATTTTCTCTTCTTTATTTCAACTATGATATCCTTAACTCCCGTTTGTCCCCTAATCCACTCTGCTCTCTTCTTGTCTCTTAAGGTTACACCTACCATTTTTCTTTCCATTGCTCGCTGCGTCGTCCTCAATTTAAGCTGAACCCTCTTTGTAAGTCTCCAGGTTTCTGCTCCGTAGCTAAGTACTGGCAAGATACAGCTGTTATATACATTTCTCTTGAGGGATAGTGGCAATCTACCTGTCATAATTTGAGAGTGCTTGCCGAATGTGCTCCACCCCATTCTTATTCTTCTAGTTACTTTAATCTCGTGGTTCGGCTCTGCGGTTATTACCTGCCCTAAGTAGACATAGTCTTTTACAACTTCAAGTGCACTATTACCGATCTCGAAGCGCTGCTCCTTTCCGAGGTTGTTGTACATTACTTTAGTTTTCTGCAGATTAACTTTAAGACCCACCTTTCTGCTCTCCCTGTTCAACTCTGTAATCATGAGTTGCAATTCGTCCCCTGAGTTACTCAGCAATGCAATGTCATCAGCGAAGCGCAGGTTACTAAGGTATTCTCCATTAACTCTTATCCCTAACTGCTCCAATTCTAGGCTTCTGAAAACCTTCTGCATGACTAGCCCTAAATGTGCATTGCCTAGCCCTAAATTGCCCTATTTGAGTGCTTGAGTACTGTTTATAAAATAGGTCATTGAACTGTATGATCATATTACATGACCATGCACACAACCGATTTTGCAGCGTTCATTTTGATAAGCAACCTAAGGGATATGTAACGGCAGTGCTGTCGACACTTGCTGCACCGGCCGCATGGCACAGGTCTTGACCTTGGTTGTACTGGAATAATAATAATAATAATAATAATAATAATAATAATAATAATAATAATAATAATAATAATAATAATAATAATAATAATAATAATAATAATAATAATAATAATAATAATAATAATAATAATTATTATTATTATTATTATTTCACTTACTCTAGGCAGCCCCTCCCTCCCATTATAATGTTTTCATGTCCTACACAGGCGCAGGGCTGCTGCACTGCCATGACGGCGCACTTCTTATCGCGCTTCCTGTCAAGGTTTTCATTGCACGTTTTCACCGCGCAAGACGCGACAAACGCTCAGTGAGTGAAAATGAACCGTTGAAATGGACAACTCTTATGTAACAATTTAATAATTGTTCGTGTTTTACGTCCTAAAACCACATGGTGACTAATCATGTGTACCTTCATTACGAAAAAAATTAAAGCGCAAGGAAGAAAGACCAGTTCCTAATGACACACACACACACAAATGCCCCACCGCTGTGGTCTGGTGGCTAAGGTACTCAGCTGTTGATTCGCAGGTCGCGGGATCGAATCTCGGCTGCATTTTCAATTGATGCGAAAATGCTGTAGGCACGGTGCTCAGATTTGGGTGCACGTTTAATAACCCCAGGTGGTCGAAATTTCCGGAGCCCTCCACTACGACGACGTAGGCTAACTTCGGCTACAAGTAAAAAGACCCCGATGATGTTTCACGACAGAGGAGGACCTAACCATTTAAGAATAAATCCCAGCAATTTTGCCTAAACCCCATTACACGGCCTGCCTCACACTGTTCATAACCTTGTTAAAGGTGCATTGCTCTGGTGTCAGTGATGCGCCGCCGTAAGGTTGCAGCAGTAGTGGCCGCAGTGGGTAAGCAAGGTCCCCGTAAAGGCAGTAGTGGTCGCCCTGCACGAGCTTTTCGAGCTTGAGCCTGGCTATTGTCGAAGTTGCCTGAAAAAAAAAGTAAAATGAAATAATGCGTTGGCACTACTGCGCCTGCTGATAAAATAGTTGGTACATGTGTTAGAGAATAGAAGAGTAGCAATAGAATAGGCAAGATGCCCTACCAGGTTTCTCGGTGTGCCGGCTTACTTAAGGTAATCTTATTTTCCCATCTTACGAGAAAGATGTTAATCAAGCGTCAGCGTTACCCTTATAAATAGACTGGAAAAGCGAAATGCCCACAAAGAAAACACCAAGAAATACACTAAAGAGCAATGTGTACAAATAGGTAAACATTAAAGACGCTATTTCAATACTTGGTGTGAGGTATTTCGTCTGAAAATTTAAGGTTAGTTTATTTTATACTCTTTGGACGTGGTCTTCCCACGCGAAAGTGGAGGGAAATGACTTTCAGACATATGACATGATCTTTACTTACCAGCACCATGCCTGCTGCCTGGATAACATCCATCCAACTGGCAAATGATGCCATTTTTGCACATTATTGCCTGGTATTTCAGGGCATGGAACCTTTTGTGCCGACTAAAGTACAGCTGCTGCTATCTTGTGGGTTGGCATATAGCACGCGCAGTGCCGTCAATGAAGCCCCAACAGTTAGTAAGTGAAGCTTCTTGAGCGTAAATGACCTGGAAAAAATAATTATAACAGAAACAGGTACACCAAAACCTCTAAAATTCAGTTTCCATTTCGCTCTTGTTGCTTCTAAACTTCGAAAAGTTCTCCAGCGTATCTATGGTGAGCCAGCTGTGGTTATTTACGTCGTCAGAGAGGCGGAAGAACTTCTCGTCAATATTTCTCTAGACATCTGTCGTTAAGAACGATATCGTCGAGCTATGTAGGCTGAAGAAGTCCTCAAGATCTTTCTGTCGGTTCGGATACGCCAGCCGCCGAAGTGTAATACAAAGCACTTCTTCTACGGGGATTGGCACTGAGCTGTCACAACTGTTTCGGGAAAGCGCAAGGTGACCCGAAGCTTCTGTATGCCCTCCTTCTCGAAACCGAAATATGTTCGAAACATGCCATCGTCCATGGCATCGATGTTGAACAGGTCACGGGAGGAAAGTGGATCATGTCTTCTCTCGTTCAACACCTCGAATACTAGAAGACCTATTTCCGACCACTTCAGCTCAGAGAGGCAACGGGTCGTGTAATGTACTTTGTGGCATAGCGATAAGGGCAACAGACAGCCTATATTGCCGCTGGTAGCATGGTAAATGCACACGGTTAAACCGTGGTGCTGCTAAAAACCCAGATACTAGATCGCTTGGCTTGGCTTTGCCTTCACCCTTTCGGCGGCGACCCCCACTCCTCCCTTCCTTTTTTTTTGGATGTCGAGCAGTCCGTCATGCATTCAAATCACTGACGACAACCAGTAAAGTAAGAAAAACGAAGATTTGTTTCTAATAAATACCTGGGACCTATTAAAATGAATTTTGCAGTATTATTTTTGCAGTGACATTAATTGTATTTGGCAGGTGACGCAACAAAGCCTCTGCTCGATCGACAGTAACTGCTTCAACCTTGATCAACAAGCGGCAAAGCAATGCGAGCGGGGCGTCGCTCAGCTATTATTCTTCTTTTCGTGTCGCGCTCCGCTGCCCTCACCTCTCGCCCGCGCGCTCGTAAACCCACCCAGCTACAACTCTCTATTATAGCACGAAACCTCAGCCGCTAAGCTGGTATTTTGGGGTCTCGCAAAAAAAAAATGAATTCTCACTCGTGTTAAAAAACGACAACCTGACGCACATGTTGGCAGTTATGTGGGATGAATGCGGCTTGTATGATGGATGTACACGATCCTGTATCTCTAATGAGACATTTCTTGGTAGACAACGCATGACGTATCTGCCGCTCAAAACGACAAGAACGCTGCTGATTCTGCGGCACGTTGGTCTCCTCGCCTCCTGCGGAAGACGTGCTGAGGGCCTTTAACGTCAAACCATTAAGGGTGCGGCACTAAGAAATACATGGACAGAGACACTTTGTAATATAATAGGAATGTTTAGTTTTACAATCAGTACAAAATAATGATGGAGGGGGTGGCGACAAAGCTACAATTCACTTGACGGAGGTTCCCACTCCCGTAAAGATAACAGCAGTGGAGCACCGCGCGCGCACCACACACACACACACACACACACACACACACACACACACACCACACACACACAACACACACACACACACACACACACACACACACACACACACACACACACACACACACACACACACACACACACACACACCACACACACACACACACACACACACACACACACACACACACACACACACACACACACACACACACACACACACACACACACACACACACACACACACACACACACACACACACACACACACACACACACACACACACACACACACACACACACACACACACACACACACACACACACACACACACACACACACACACACACACACACACACACACACACACACACACTACACACACACACACACACCACACACACACACACACACACACACACACACACACACACACACACACACACACACACACACACACACACACACACACACACACACACACACACACACACACACACACACACACACACACACACACAACACACACACACACACACACACACACACACACACACACACACACACACACACACACACACACACACACACACACACACACACCACACACACACACACACACACACACACACACACACACACACACACACACACACACACACACACACACACACACACACACACACACACACACACACACACACACACACACCACACACACACACACCACACCACACCACACACACACACACACCACACAGACAGACAGACAGACAGACAGACAGGACAGGACAGACAGACAGACAGACAGACAGACAGAACAGGACAGACAGACAGACAGACACACACACACACACACACAAACACACACACAAACACACACACACACGCCCCGCCGCAGTGGTCTAGTGGCTTAGGTACTCGGCTGCTAACCCGTAGGTCATGGGATTGAATGCCGGCTGTGGCGGCTGCATTTCCGATGGAGGCGGAAATGTTGTACGCCCGTGTGCTCCGATTTGGGTGCACGTTAGAGAACTCCAGGTGGTCGGAATTTCCGGAGCCCTCCACTACGGCGTATCTCGTAATCAAATGGCGGTTTTGGGACGTTAAACCCCACATATCAATCAATCAGACCAATCGTTGCTTTACTGAGGCAAAGGGCGTTTCATTATCCCGTGGGCCATGAAGGGGCGTGCGCCATCGAAACAGTTCATTTCGACCTTCTGGATGATGCCTATTAGCCGTGTTCCTACCTGAAGTGAACATTACCGTTTATGACGTGATGATAGATCGAGTCAGCTGTTAGTGTAAATCAGGATATGCGACTACGTGATTCTGGGGGCTGTTGAGAAGAAATCTGCGCATGAGATCCGAGTATACCGACTTCTCAGAATTACGGGAACCATACTGTGGTTTGCAGCGTAACTTTTTTTCTCACTATTATAAGTGATTGTGTATGAAAGACATATACATTTAAAGTCTCCTGCATCCCAAAGCAGAATTATGTCTAATGAGCTACAATATTTGCAGAGGCAGACATAACTTGCACAGTATATTGCAATGATGTGAGTAAACAGAAAACGTCCAAATTTCAATTGTAATACTTCGACACAAATGTTTAATCACGTAGTCTATGACAATTCGTAACGAAGTTAAACCCATTTCGCACGAATATTATCCTAGCATTGATTACGTCGAGTACTTGCATGGTGAAAACAACTAATGTCTGGCTGTCCTGTACCTTCATTTTCAAAGTGTATCCATAATTTCTGCACCTTAGTTAACTTTTAACAGCAATAATTATTTTACTTTGTACCTGTTGTGTTCCAAGCACCCCTCGAAGGACCGGTTGCTGAAACTGCTTCCAGATGTTGACTCCTCCCCTTCCCCCGCTCGGCGTAAACGAGCCACCGTCGTTTCCCCCGGCAGTTCGGCCGCCGCCTCCATCCGAATAGGAATAAACTTGTTTTTAACCGTTCGAGGCTGCCTGAGCTTTTTGGACTACCGCGACCAACGCGTACGTCTATGGGCCGACGACAAAACCGGACATAACAGCGGCGACGAGGAAGTGGATTTGGACCAACGCTACGCAACGATATTGACAAGCTACAAGCTATGGCTACGCACGGGCTCCCAAATCGGCTACCCGAATTCAACGGCTCATCATGGTCATCGTGGTTTGGACGCCTGCAATTTTACTTCGAGGCTAACAACATCACTGATGCAGCAATGAAGAGGGCCAACCTGCTAACGCTGTGTGGGGAGCAGACATACGACACAGTCTGTGCCCTGATTCAGCCACGCACTCCAGCAGCCGTTGACTACGACGACATAGTAGCAGCGCTACAAGAGCACTATGACCCAAGGCCATCCGAGGTCTACTGTCGAGCCCACTTCCAACCGCGAGACCAACTGGAAGGCGAAAAAGTGGCCGAAGTCAGCAGCGGCTCTCAAAAAGCTCGCTGCTGACTGCAATTTCGGGACGTTGACCGCGACAGCTGCAGCTACTGCGCAGGAGGGAAGATCGACTGCCACACCTGCTAACACCACTATGCTCCCCTTGGACGTTATGTTGCGTGACCGTTTTGTGTGCGGACTGCGTGACGCAGGCCTACAACAACGCCTGTTCGCGGAGACGGGTCTCACCTTCTCCAAAGCCTACGACATCGCCCAACGAGCGGAGAGCGCCGGTCACCAGCAGAGGGATTTTCGACGGAACGTTGAGCTGGTGCATCACACCAGTCAGCAGTCAGGTCATTCGACGTCTAAGGCGAAATCAAGCAGAAAGACACAGCGCTGTTGGCGATGCGACGACATGCACGATCCCCAGGTATGTCGATACAAGACCTGCAATTTTTGCCAAAAACTGGGACACATTGAAAGGGCATGCATCTCGAAGCGCAAACAGCTCGGACTGAAGACTTCAGTGCAACGGAACAACAATGTCGACGCACAGGAGGGCCAGACGCAAGATACAAGCCGAACAGCACTAACGTCATCAGCACTATATGGTTCACAACGCCGTTGTGAACCTCGGAACGACACCGGAAGAGGTTTTTAGCACGCTTCGTGGTGGAAAAATCTTCAGCACCTTGAACTTGACACAAGCCTACCAGCAGCTGAAGGTGAGCGAATCAACGTCTGAACTGCTCACAATAAATACTACTAAGGGTCTTTACAAAGTTAAAAGGCTACCATTCAGAATATCTGCAGCGCCAGCAATCTTCCAGAAATTTATGGAGTCTACACTTAGCGGGATCCCAGGTGTTTGCGTCTACTTGGACGATGTTATTGTCGGTGGCGCCTCCAATGAAGAGCACACAGAACGCTTGGAGCTCATTTTGGAAAGGCTAGCAAATGCTAATTTGCGCATCAGTAGAGAAAAATGTGTTTTTGCGGTGCCTGAAGTGAAGTTTCTTGGACATCAAATTGACGCGCAGGGCATCCATCCCACTGAAGACACAGTGCGTGCAATCACCGAAGCACGAGCGCCTACTAACAAGCAAGAACTACAGTCGTTTTTGGGGCTATTGACGTTCTACGACCGGTTCTTAGAACATCGAGCTACAGTGGCCAACGATCTATATCAGCTCCTGCAGAAAGAAGTCCTATGGACTTGGTCGCCACGCCACCAAGAGTCATTTGTTGCCCTTAAGCAACTACTTCGCAAGTCTACTGTTCTGCGACACTACGACGAAAGGAGACCCCTACTGCTAGCCTGTGACGCATCACCATACGGAGTGGGAGCAGTCCTCTCCCAAGTTGACGACCAGGGACGGGAAGCCCCGATCGCTTTTGCTTCGCGCACCCTATCGCAGGCAGAGAGGAATCATTCCCAGCTAGATAAAGAGGGACTTGCCATCGTCTACGCAGCAGATCACTTTCAGCAGTGCATTACCGGCAGGAAAGTGACTTTCATAACAGATCACCGGCCCTTATTGGGTATTATGGGTCCCCAGAAGCCAATGCCACAGACATTGTCGCCGCGAATGACACGATGGTGCATCAAGATGTCGGCGTCCGATTACGAACTCGTACATCGCACGGGGAAGGAACACCAGAACGCCGACGCACTAAGCCGCCTGCTGCTAGACACCACAATAGATGAACCACTCCCGCCGGGTGATATACTCATGTTCGAGGCGCTGTTGAACGCTCCACAAACAGCTGACACAGTAGCAGCATCAACGCAGGAGTGCACTGTCTTGAAGGAAGTCTACGCAGCTATACAAGAAGGCAACGTGCAAGAGCTAAAGGGTGAACACTTCAACGCTTACCGCAAGCGAGCTGCGGAGTTGAGCACTCAACGCGGTTGCGTCACCTTGGGATCAAGAGTTGTAATTCCGGCGGCACTTCGCGAACAGGCCATGTCGCTTGTCCACGCAGGTCATAGAGGCATTGTTGCCATGAAAAAGTGCGCCAGAAGTTATATGTGGTGACCTGGTATTGACCATGATATAGAAATAACAGTTCATGATTGCCAGCCTTGCCAATGCAACCACCGAAGCCCGCCAAGAGCCCCTATTCCTGAATGGGAAAGACCAGACACGCCTTGGCACACCCTGCACATTGATTTTGCTGGACCTATCGAAAAGTGTTCGTTCCTGGTGGTTGTAGACGCATACACCAAGTGGCTGGAGGTAAAACAAATGGCTACAACGACATCGGCAGCAGTTATCGACACTCTGCGGTCGTTGTTTGCAACGTTTGGCCTACCGCGCAAGGTGGTCTCGGACAACGGCACTCCGTTTGTGTCCACGGAGATTCTCAAGTTTTACAGCGACAACGGCGTCTCGTCTGTTACATCAGCTCCTTACCACCCGGCTACGAACGGACAAGCCGAGCGCTACGTGGCTGAGCTAAAGCGCGCCCTTACTAAAGACCAGACTGGGACAATGCAACGCCGCATCGCGCGCTTTCTCTTCAGACAGCACAACACTGTTCAAAGCACTACTGATCAGACGCCAGCGAAATTGATGTTCGGACGAGAAATGAGAACCCAGCTGACAGGAATTGTCCCGGAGCCCTCAGCAAAAGCACCGTCGGAGGAAGAAAGGCTCCCGCATAGCAGGAAAATTGAAAGTGGACAGCGCATATACGCCCGCCAGTTCCACAGAAAGCCCGGCTGGGTTGAAACGACGGCACTCAAACGCATAGGTTTGCGGTCATGGCTCGTCGACATTGGTGGAAAGGCCACACGGCGCCACCTTAAACAGCTACGCCGTTCAGGTAATTTGCCAAGGGAACCTCCCATTCAAGCAGCCACCTCGACGGAAGCTTCGTTCCACCAGAGTCGTTCCACTTAGCCTGGCATCTCGCACCAGATGAATTGGCGCCGCCGCCCGCCGGCCCTGAACACAAGAGAAACGACACCCAGCGAGCGGAGGCTTCTCTTCCTAGTGCGTCCAGAGCGTCCACGCGCCCACGGCGGCCCCCAGATCGCTTCCAAGCGACAAGCTAAGTAGGGAGGAGATGTTGTGTTCCAAGCACCCCTCGAAGGACCGGTTGCTGAAACTGCTTCCAGATGTTGACTCCTCCCCTTCTCCCGCTCGGCGGAAACGAGCCACTGTCGTTTCCCCCGGCAGTTCGGCCACCGCTTCCATCCGAATTGGAATAAACTTGTTTTTAACCGTTCGAGGCCGTCTGAGCTTTTTGGACTACCGCGACCAACGCGTACGTCTATGGGCCGACGACAACACCGGACATAACAGTACCTTTAGTATTCTACTACTCAAAATTTAGAAAGAGGAGGAGGAGAAAACAATTTGAATGACTGCCAAAAATGGATCAGGTGAGGGGGCGGAGGATGGGGTCAGGCAAAAAGGAGACAATGAGCCGTCAGGCCGCTCTAGAGGGCCGAAATTCCGTGCGCTTGGTGATGACCCAGCTTACGACCCGGAGTCGGTCGTCTGGTCGTGAGCTGCGCAGAGCAGCCTCCCGTCGCTCCTCTCGCTCAGCACCCGCGCTGGGGGGGATTCGGCTTGTTTGGACAAGTTATATTTATTTGATGAAAATCGGCTCGGGGACTCGAGCAGATGCGACAATGAGGTAAGGTGTGATGTGGGTGAGTTTTAGAATGTGTGAAGGGGGAAGTAGAGGTGCCCGTTAAATCACCACCGTATCGGTGAAGAGCAGGTACACAGCGGGCCCGGAAAGAAGTGACCGTCGGCAGCGCAGCAGGCGAGTCCGTGCCGTGACGTAACTTCGCCGCGACTGCAACGACGCCAGTGTTCGGTCATGGGGCTAATACGACACGCGCTCACGTGTTCGAGCTAATATTGCTCAAGACAGTACTTACATTTATGTGCACATTGGTTAGCGAGTTCAACTGTTGATCCAGAGTCTCCCCAATACGACATGGCTCATAATCGTATTATCATTTTGGCGTGCGAAACACTGTCATTGCATTACATTAATTCGGGACTTCATTTTCGTCGGTAGTGCTAACTCCTACTTTTGACAAGCAACCGGTATAATTCCCCAAGTGACCACACTCGAAACGAAACCAAAGGTTCACTATTTACATCTCAAAGAAAACAGCCATAGCGTATGCCTCTTCTGTAAAGTCGGGCGGTTAATGAACGTTTAGATGTGACCATCATAATCGGCGTGCATGCTCAATGGGTTGTAATGGCTGGTTCACTAAAAAAAAAACTTTCACCTAGCTGGTTTAGAGTTGTGGCTGTAAAGATTTCTGTAATTTTTTTATCCTCCATTTTACATCCGCCCTTGTACACCCAGTACACTCGCCAAGTGGGGATTTGAGCACATCAGAAGCAAGGTGGTTCGATTAAGCAAACTTGCTTGTGATGTGCGAGATGCACCTTGATGTTCAGGTATTCACTGCAACTTGATTTAGTACCCAGACAGTTCTGCTGAAGCTCTTTTCTCGATTCTTGTAAACCAGCTTTGCATCTGCAGTATCATGTAAGTCAGAATACTGTAGACGCAATAAAGTTCGCTCCAATTCGTTTAAACTGAACAATGATTCAGTACGCGGAACATACTGCGATAAAGACTTCTGTCATTGAAAAGATCGCGTGCGGGTCACAGCGACTGTATCCGCATCACGCTTGCCGGGATTCAATGCTACATACCAGCGGCCAAATGCACGGAACTTCTCTTTCACAAGTATGTTTTACCATTGGTCAAACGGCTTCGCTAATGATATGACCTGCATCATGATTGGCTAGAGTATTATCTAGCGTAAGATGTTTTTCCGAATACGAGCCCTGGGTCTAAAACATGCGGCCCGCGAGGCAAATTCTGCTCGTACATCTATCGCCGGCCCACACATATCTGTAATCGTTCGGTAGCTACACAGACATGACTGCTCTCAAGCCCCTCCCTCCTTTTCTTTTTTCATGGGGCACCTCATTCAGGCACCAAGTTTTAAAATATAACTGCGGAACAACAAAAACTAATTTAAAAACCGTTTCCCACATTGCAGTCATTATGGAGACCAGTGTCTAAATGTTTCTGGAAACATGACGTCCAATACATGTCAGAAAGGGCTCCATATATGACATATGAAAAATGTATTCTTTCAAGTGACATTTGCTGACATTTCAGAGGCGAAGGTCCTAAAGCCGTGGGTCTGTCCCTCCTAGCTCGTACGGGATCACCTAGTTCGATGACTCGTCACTTAGCGGGTGCGGACAGACGGGTGGATTGACAGACATACAGACAGACGGATGGACGGACGGACGAACGGATGGCTGGATGGACGGATGGATGGACAGACAGACGGACGGACGGACGGATGAAACAGACAGACGGATGGAAGGACGGATGGATGGATGGACAAACAGAGAGACAGACGATTCACAGTTAACTGATAAAACCCTCCGAAGCTTCGCCCCACTCACCATCATTCACTCCGTGGTAATGTTGTGATTTTTGTCCTGACTACTTTAATGCAGTCGACTGTTGTGCCTCCCTCGGAGGCAGTTGCCAATCGTACCTGACTTACGTTTTCCGTTCTAAAAATAATCACAAAGTGGCCGCAGCAGCACAGTTTCTATAGGTGTGCCTTGCGTTTATTCACCGCTATAGTACTTATGTATTCTAATCTTGTATATATATAGTTGCGCTCACTCCTTTGAACACAATGGCATTAAAGCTCCGCTGTTTGGTTGTTACTTAGCAGTCAAACGCTCGGAGTCTAAGAGCATCCGCCGTCTTCATGATATGTATGGGGGCTTTTTCTTTCATAGGAAATGAGGGCTTATAAAATTTTCGCCTGTAGAAACGCACTTGTGAATGACACACTGCTTCTAAAGCGCGGTATTTTTGGTTGCTTTTGTCGACTTGGTATCACGTCGTCGAACAACATGACTGCTGATTCAGTGACTTAAACAAGATTTCACTTGCAAATGGTTTCGCCGAGCTGAACTTGCTGTCAGACTCGTGCAAAGAGAAAGCATTCCGCTACGCAAAAGCATCACACTGATCTGCAGCTCTCTGCGAAGCCATTCACTTCACTTTTTCTTCAAAAAATACACGTAACCCTGCCCAGGGAAGACTGCCGCCAACTGTATCTGATTGCTGGTGGGCATTATTTTATGTGCAGTTGCCCGATTATGCTTCGTAAACTGCTGTGGCCATGTGACATCCCTGTATGCTTTCGTAACTACTTGTATATAGCGTGCAGCGCATACGTATGTGGCTTCGAAGCGTGTCACTTCGGAAACCAAATGCCGCTTTCACAGCCTTCGTTTTTTTTTTCCGGGAGAGTGGGTGCTTGCTATAAGCACGGCGCTGAAAAAGTAAAACTTACCACGATGGTATTAGCGCGTGGCGACCAACTCAGATGACGCACCCTTTTTCAAGTTATACCGTCCTTCTTGCAACAAGAGCACGATGACGGAAATTTGAAGCGTCTCGCTCTGCGGGAATGCCTTCATCGAACGGTTGATGCTACGTATAGCGTTCAATATAATACTGAACTGTGGTTTCTGATATAAATTCAACTTGGCGCCTTAAAGTCACCGTATTGAGTCAATCGATACAGTGATTACAGCCTCCGTCGATTCGGTGGCTCGGGAGTAACTAGAGCGTTTTATTAAAGCGCGATCCTCTCGCGCTTTCAATGAGACATCTGCGCACGTGCAGCTGACATAGCGCCTACGCAAGAGGTCCTCTGGCGGCGCGCAGTGCACGACGCTAAAGCGCTCTACTTTCGGCGACCGACTGGTCGAGCCAGAACAATTACGGTGTCGAAGGGAGCGGACTTGGATACGTGCAAGCGTCGCCGTGCTTCGCTCGCTATGCTCATCAACAGAACGAAAAGCAGCGCGGAACCCACAATTGGGAAAGTGCGCGACCTCAGTGGTAAGTTTCTCTCGGAATTTGCTCATTATTTTTTTTTGCATTAGACGAACCCGTGTGTAAAAGAAGTGACAAAAGTCATTTACATGCGCGTTCGGCTGCTCTTAATTACATTTAGTTGAAAAAAAAAGCCGTTTGCATGTCATTCAGCTTTATGCAAATCGCTCGTACGATTTATGCCTAACTGTATATCTTAACGCTACCTTTATTTGATATCGAAGCTCCACGCAAAAATTGAGCAATATATATGCCTTTCTTGAAGCCCGAAGCTTAAACTTCCTCTGTTTTCTCATGGTTAGAGTACCTTCGTGGCGGCTCGTAACAAGAATTATTAAAAGCATTTTGTTTTTCATACATTGAACTAGAAGTGCAATGTTTTCTGCCGTGGTATTATGAGAAACGAGCCAGGGATATATAATCTTTCGAGGGCTCAACTTAATGTGTTGCTGTCATTCAGTGTAAAAGGCTGCGAAAGCAGTGCGAGGTCACGAACAGATGAGCGTTTTTAGCCAAAAACCGAAAAACTGCCTATCGGGTCTGTATAGACAAGCGCAAACGTGGACATATCAGCAGTCAGTTTCCAAATGGTAAGTACTAGCATCAGATGCTGACAGAGCCTTTCTGTGCTCGACATGGGCTGTCATTTACTGCGTTACTGCTTGCATTAGAAGTTTTTGAACTCGTTACCCGTTCATGTCCAAAAAGTTTATACGTAATGTATAAGGAGAGCCGCAACAGTTTCAACGGTGTCATGAGCAACCACTGTTCTCGCGTTTTGACATCAGACAACGCTGCTATTCTGGCCAGTTCTGTGCGAAATGTTTGCTGTTGTGATTCATGTTCACAACGCTTTTGTCGTTGTCACCGTGTCATGTCTTTCTATATAATCAAAATTTTGACGATTATATTTACAATAACCATCTTCGAAACTTTCAATTGACACGTCTGAAGCCACGACGCAGGGCTATTAACCAACGCACATGCCTACGAATCTACTCAGTGAACTGCTTCAGCGTTAAAGAAAAATTCTGCAACGTTGCACCCAAAAACTATAGCATATCGACCTCTCTTCTGGCCACCGTACGAGATGTCGACTAGAGCATCTGTGATAATGCCGTCCTTCCTGATACACTGCACGTCCAGCGGTCTCGGTTCTGCATACGTATGCACCAGAAGCAGCAGGTAGCTCGTTTCCGCCGCATTTATGTTCTAGCTCGCTCCACCATGCCTGTCGACGTGCAGAGACAATGGAACGCGGCACAATGGGGAACTTTTTTCTCGTGGGCCCAATTTACTGCATCGGTCACTCTCCGCATCGTTCCATGTAGGCGCTTCGGCCTACCCTATACGGCTGGTTCGTTTCTTTCTGACTGGGAACACAACTATACAACCAGTGGAACATCTGTCGGTTATTCTTATTTCTCACTGCTCCTATCGCTCTGGTTGTGTGCACCGCCACAATTGTGCCTGCTTCCCTGTTTCTATCTCTCGCTATTTTTGTTTGCTTGTGAACAACAAAAGCGACACAAATGACCCTGTTTTTTGTGTTTTCGTCTCAATATTTTCGGTATTTTCCTTCAAGCTGAATAGGATGTTCTCTTCCGTACCTGCGTTGCTTCTGCCTTTTATAGCAGCTATATCGAAGGGCTGCTTTTTATGTGAATTGCTTTTCTCAATCCATTCTTCCGATCCTCTGCCTTTAGGCACTGACAAGTTGTCACAATTGCGCCGTGCTACGTCACGCAATTAGGTCAACACTACGGCTATACGCGAAAGTTGCGACATTCGCAAGGACTATTTTTCAATTGTAGAAAGCAGGGCCTCATCAAAATAAGGCTCCCGGGTTTCCGCTTCTTACGGGGTCGGCACTGGCGAGCTGGCACCGCTGCAAACGCGGAGCTGAGACGCAGCTAAGATAGGAAGAACAAACGAAGACGTCTTTGCCTTGACCATATCCAATGTCTCGCTCGTGTTGGACACAATGCTTGTTCGATGCCACCTGCGTGTGCGCAGTGAATTAGTGTTACAAACAGGTCTATCAATTTCGAGTCAGGACAGAAATATAGGCGCAGTCTAGGTGGCCACATGCTCGATCTTTAAACGAAAAAATGCGTTATTTGAAGTATCTGGTTAAGATCAAGTGAGGAATAAAAGCATTGAGCGCAATGAAATAAGAAAAGCAGTGAATGAAAAAAAATCGAAGTATAGAAGGACAATAGAAACGAAACTAGGACAATATTATTCAGTCAGAAGTGCGAGATTCCACTATTGGAAAGGAATGGTTTCTTTACAAAAATCATAAAAGGAATTGTTTGAAATAATAGTTGAAAAGCGAGATACGTTTACTTCTGTACATGACTGGGTGTAACACCGCAAAATTTCAGCGCCGATGTTTGTATTCTTTCTGTTCATACAGTGTATATACATATAGATCCAAGCGCTCTCTATCAGGTGTTTATGCCTGCTTGTTTTATGTGTATTAAGCCTGTGTGCGATGTGTGACAATACTCAAACATTATTTTATTATTTTGGGAATAAAAAAGTTTCACTCAAGAACAAGTATAAATTTCTTTTTTTAAGGTGCTGGCACAATAGGGTGCTCAGCGACTGCTAAGGGAAGTTTGTTGGCTGTGTCCGTACGATTACGAAATATTCCTTCCACAATTGAGTGGATTGAACTATGTTACCATCACGTGAAAGCGTACTTGTAGAGATGTGTGCTCGATAGCTTCTTTTCCACTGCTAACTGTGCGTAGCTGGCTGAAACTTCCACTTTTCAATGACTTAATTTGTCTTTCTTACTAAGTTACGTTGGTACTCCTTATTAATTTTCTGATTGCCCTGAGCGGTTGCCGCGCTAGCGCGGCAACGATAAGCGCACGGATCTTGTCCCCACAGCAGGCGGCAGCTTCTACGGGCTGCGCTCTCAACACGAAAAAAAAAAAACGGTGCCAAAAGTGTACCTGGAGCAGCCGTCCACACATAGATTATTGATATGTGAAGTTTAACGTCGCAAAACCACCGTGTGATTATGAGATACACCGTAGTGAAGGGCCCCAGACATTTTGACCACCTGGCGTTCTTTAACGTGCACCCAAATTTGACCACACGGGTCTACAGCATTTTCGCCTACATCGAAAATGCAGCCGCCGCGACCTGCAGGTCAGCAGCCGAGTACCTTAGCCACTAGGCCACCGTGGTGGGACCACATATAGCTGCGCTCTACACATAACAAACTGCCACCAGCGGCAACACACGACGTATAGCCCTCAGTACCAGCATGCGCTGCCCACGGGATGCGCTTCTCATCAACGCCGTCACTACGCACGGGCCTTGTTGTGGTCATCTACTGTGGCCGCTCCGCAGAAAACTTGGTTACCAAGCAAGCACATGTTTACTACAATTAATATTGCTCATACAAATGGAAGCCTTGCTTCGTAAAACATTCTAATATGTTGCTCTCGCATTCATTGCTTAGCTCTTCTGGCAAAACTGCGACTTTTCTTCTTATTTTTTTTTTACTTTGGGGGCCAAGTTTAGCCATATGCATTGCTTTTGAAACCACACAGTTAGCGTATATATTATATTGCTCGCGTAATTATGTTTTGTTTTGTGTATTTCGAGCCGTATAAACCAGACTTGTTCATTTGTTTGTAAACATAGCTTTTTACAGCTCAAGCTAAAAAATTGAGCCTCAAACATCATATTATAAACCTGCAGCTGATTAACGAGGTCAGTATTAGAAAATGCGAATGCCGCTCGGGATCCATTGCTCCGAAAGTATATTATCAAATTAAATGTAGTTCGACTATATGCCATTTGTTTCATCATCTTCTGTGCTCATCGGACGAATCCGTTGCCAGCGACGCTGACGGTAGGTCACTGCCTGACAGCATCCGTATCTTCTATAGGCTACCATATAGCAAGAATGACTTGAGCTAACTTTTTGTAGCCAATCCATGAATTTAGCGTTTCACCCGAAACATAGTTAAGACTTCATGATTCAAGGTAAATGAGTCGCACTGAGGAGGGCGTCGTTGAATTTTAAGTCACTTTAGTTTTCATGGAGACTAACTTTTCTCTCGTACCACGCGTGATCGAGTCCCGTGTCTTATTGCTGGTCCCTGTGAAAAAGTTGCGCTTTTGAAGGAAATATGCTTTACTCCACGAAACACTTTGTAACAAAGATGGATGGTACTCACATCCTTGCATGTTCCAGAAAAATTTAGAAAAAGAGATCGTGTGGGATCAGTGAAGCAACAAAATCCGCAGTTTTATATGTTCTCAACTAAGTGTTTGTGTAAGGTGGTATTTGTGCAAAAGGAAATATCCGTCTTGGTTCTGAAATGCATAAGTATAGCGCATATAATGACATAACGTAATGAGCTCATAATGGCAATAAGTAGTTGAACAGGCAAAGGGTCGCAGTGCGATGATCGTGTCAGAGCGGCCGCTATGTGTATCACTGACAAAGCGCAGCGAATGCTTACTGCTTCGAACCCCAATTGATGTCCATTAATTCTTAGAAAATGAGTTCGGTATATATCAATTCTGCAGTCAAAAACACCTTCTGAGAGCAAGCTCCTACAACTACTGAACAGCTTGCGCACAACGACATACGTGCGAGGCTAACTGCTTGACATACGTCAAGCAGTTAGCTTATTCTTTATTTAACCACGTAGAGCTGAGTGTTTTCACCCGTGCATTTTGTGTATTCTGCATTATGGAAGCTTAATGAGGGAATCACATGTGTTTGAATTATTTTTAAAGCAAATAGCATTCTAAGGAAGAACATATTTCTTTCGTGCAAAAATGACAATCATAGCAGCCTTATAATAAATGATGGGAAAGGGAATTCTCGCAACCTACTTTAACTCTCAGAGAGTTTAAGAGCAAAAGGAAGAGCGCGTCATGGCGAGATTGCTCAGGCTGCTGCTGCAGACGCACGCAGTCTCTTTCTCTCAGGCGCTCAATATATGTGGCGGGAAAATTGCTTTATGTGGGAGGCGTAAAAAAATGGACACGGAAAGAAAGGTGTGACGCAAACGGGAAATCGCTGTCGGAACAATTGATGCTTGGCGCTCTCTGAATGTACCGTGGCTCTGGTATCGGAAAAATTTGATCTCTGTTGGCTCCGGAAACTGGTTCTTTCGAATATACGGCGTAGTAAGTAGACGTATAGTTCCACTTTGAAATCACTACCTATTTTTATTTCTCTCTCAGTGTGTGATGAATTATTTCAGCCTGTGATATTTCACCCACACCATTCGAGTGGCCGATTACCTGAGAGAAGTCCCACCTCATGGATTCTGCACCAAGTGGGAACCTCTCCACTCCATGTAATGCTCCCTTACTGAGATCAAAGTCACATCTGTTGAGCGAAGCCAGTTTGCCTATCACCAAACTATGCTGCTTGAAGAAGAAATCTTATTTTTATCGAAGAAATAGGTACTTTTTATATGCTTTAAAGATTACTGGTAAAATGTGGGGATGTTTGCGGTAATTTTTAGACTTTTTCTGGTAAGTAAAAAAATGTGATCAAGATTTTTCGGCCTATAAATAAAGTACCATTACAAGCATTACATAGCGTAGCATTCCTAATATGGGTTTAATGCAGAAAAAGAAAGATGTTATGGAGGTTCCTAAAGGTGATTCTTCAGGTGGCGACACATGCCGTTTCTGGAGAGCAATTTATATTTCGCTTAACATTTGATGTTTTCACAGCATGAGTATGAATCTCTTTGATCGATAACTTATGCGTTCAACTATCACGAGGTGTTGTGTGTGCGAAAGTGTGGACGGAAGTTTCCTCTTTCTCCCCTCTAATTTTTGTTTCATCTGTTTCTTCCCTCCTCCCTAAAGAGTGAGCAGGCGTTGTGCCCCTCCAGGTGGCAATTGCCAGCTTGCTCTCTCCCTCTTTCCTCTGTGTCCTTGTCTATCTGTGTATGAAAATCAAATAATAATAATAAAGTCCATACCCATTGAGAAGTGAACCTTCTCAGTGGCACTGAGCTAGCACATATTTGGACAAAAGGATTCATCATCTAACCCAGACTACTTCTTGCGTGTCGAGAGCTGTGATGCCCAGATGGCATAGTGAGTTAAAGAAGGATTTCACTGTGGGCGTTATGTTCAAACGAAGGCCCTCGCACTCAACGTTTCCGTGTTTCTGCTGCTGTCGTTATATCTCGAATTCCTGTTAACCGAGGTTCCTGTTGCTTCGCTGTTTGCCTCCCCAAGGCCATTCATCTCTGACAGGCATGTCAGAACAGCTCAGGCAAAGAAATAAAAACATCCGGGTGCCAGCAGTCCTCGGCGCCACAGGGCGACGTCGTTAACGGCAGCCAGTGCTGGAAGGCTGTATGTTTAAAGCGCGCGTCCGCAACTGGCGCGAAGCAATTATTTCTTCCTTTGTTTTCATTTTTCCCGAGCTGTCAGTGCAGGCTATACCAGCAAGTGTTTTGAGGAAACACGGGGATTACTTGTTTTCCTCATTACGGACTGTGCATGCATGCCATCTTCTATCTTCCTCCACTGTCCTCCAAGCCAAACTATTGCGTACGCACCGACATTATTGCAATGTCTAAACGGGATCAGCGGTTGTGTGTTGACTCTGTTCTGCCTACTGTGTTCGCTAAAAATCATCTGCACTGACTATTAAAACTCGGAAAATCATGCATTCACACCTTTAACCGATTTTTGTCGTATATAGCAAACGATACGCATTTGTAGCTTTATGCGAAATTCTCCCGTTAGAATAAGAGCCAAAAAGGCCACGAGGGAAGCAGTATATGTTCACCTGTGTTGAGCTTCTTTTCAAAAAGGTGAAGCACAGAGGGATACTGCGGTGCAATAATGAAAAACAATTTAAGAAAAGAAAACTGACTCATCATTCCTGCGACAGTACATGTGCAGTGAAGCTATCGAAAACCACCACTGTACAACTTCTGAAGGGCATATGCGATGCATTATTGCTTTGTGGTAATGGTACAGAGGAAATCGCCTTGTGGTCGCCGCAGTATACACCATGATGGGTTGCCCAACCACGTTCGATATATTTGTGGTAAAAACCAAATATAAACACGTTGATTGATTCGTATATCACACTACATGTATCGTGCCTGAACGTTCTTGAGGGTGAGGTGATTTGCGTACCACAAAAACATACAAGATATACTAGCGTGTTTTCTGTGTGGCCTTGTTGCAGTGCTCACTCTCCTGTACCCGCCGCGGTGGTCCAGTGGCTAAGGCACTAGACCACCGGCTACTGACCCGCAGGTCGCGAGATTGAATTCTGGCTGCGGCGGTTGCATTTTCGATGGAGGGTGAAAATGCTGTAGGCCCGTGTGCTCAGATTTGGGTGCACGTTAAAGAACCACAGGTGGTCGAAATTTCCAGAGTCCTCCACTACGGCTTCTCTCATAATCAAATGGTGGTTTTGGAACGTTAAACGACACAATTAATATATTATCACTGTGCTTCAGAAAACATGTAATAAATATGCGCATACCCTATTGGTATTGTCCTATTTCAGAGAACAATACGACAAGTAAACATTATTCTCACTAAATCTGATATTGAGCACAAATTTTTCATGTCCTGATATTTTAATGCACATGGAAGTGCCCAAGACTCATGACGTTAAGCGCGCTCTGCCAAATAAAACACTGCGCTTAATGTTTTCTACGTTTTGCAGGGCGTTTAAGCTCACCACGAAAGGACACTGTCGTGCGTAAGTCGGAAGCAAGAAGTCAAAATAAAATACGAAAAAAACAAACGTACTACGTATGAAAGTGTGTCTCACTGAGATGCCACATTTAGTCCTGTATCTTGACTGGCTGAAGACATTCGTGTACATGTCGACTATACTTGATGTTCTATGCACCCGATGCATAAAATATATACCTGCACAACCTACTTCAGAAAAGAAAAAAAATGAACCAGCGAGAACTTTTTAGTCAACCTTCGTATTGACGTTAATGAAAGGCAAATGTAGTACATCGGTGAGCATGTGAGCGCGTGGGCGACTGAGCTATCATAACCGCGTAATACTTATCGCTGGAAACATTGCGCATGCGCAGCATACGCTGGGCGAGACTGTCCACTGCGCGCTCCACGTCATGCTTGCTCGTCGTCTGCTAGCCGATTTTTATTGTGATAGCAAATATATGGAAACTCTCGGCTATATCCTTTTTTGCAGCTTTCTTCATTAAACAGTTGAAAAGTACGCTTTTTTGTGCTCATTCTTGTATTCATGCACCAATTTCCAACTAAAATAGATTTTGATTGTTTGATATGTGGGGTTTAACGTCCCAAAAGCACCATATGATTATGAGAGACGCCGTAGTGAAGGGCTCTAGAAATTTTGACCACCTGGGGTTCTTTAACGTGCACCCAAATCTGAGCACACGGGCCTACAACATTTCCGCATACATCGAAAATGCATCGGAAATGCAAATTCCGTGACCTGCGGGTCATCAGCTGAGCACCTTAGCCACTAGACCTCCGAAGCGGGGCTGCTCGTCCTTGTTTTGTCGCACCGTTCATTCATTCAAAATTTTTCAAAAAAGAGGCACCGCTGAATCAGCACTTTATATGGACGTAACTTTTTTGCTATTACCTATAGCTGTGCACCCTTTCAACTGAACTAAATGAAGTGTAAACTATCAGCATTGTACACATATCAACATCAGTAATATATATATATATATATATATATATATATATATATATATATATATATATATGAGATCTAACAGACAATAATAGGGAGAACTAATTACAATGTAAATGTGAAGTGAAGAAAGAAAACTAGGTGAAAACTTAACTTGCCGTGAGCACGAACCGAACCTGCGACCTTCCCCGGATGCAGGAGCCCGGATGCAGTAACAACTCATGCATGAGGTTTTTCTGCCGCCACTCTTTAACGGGTTATAGCGTAAAATGCTTGTTTTGCAGCAATCCCGGCGTTGGCGTCTTTGGTTCTGATTGAAAAGTCAGCGTTGTCCGTGAGCCCAAATTCTAGAAATATGCCAATAAAAAACACTAAAGTTGTTTGGTTTTTCAGAGAGAGAGCCTGTTGCTCGTGCGCGATGCTTAGCCGTTCGGCCACCACGCATACACACTCTATAGCACATTAACGGGAAGATATTTGTTTACAACTTTTAGCGTTGGTGGTACGCGGAGGTTCTTCAGCGACTCCACAAAACACTCGCGAGTTGGTGCAAAGGGCCCAGTGCCGCGCTTTAAAACGGCACCGTCCGTCCGTGTCTCGGTGTTTCGTCAAGTCGCATGGATAGATATTGAACCCACAAGGGCGTCTGCACTTTGGATTTCCTTGCGGCAAAATTTAGCTAGGTCTTCACCCAGAAGTGAGGCCAAGCTAGCGATTGGTGAGGTGATACGAACGCGGTCCAATTGCGCTGTCGCGCTGAAGGCGACGCTCAAGCTTCCTCCAATTTTGTTATCTTTAAAATAGGTAAAACGCGATAAGAAAACTAACCAAGAGTTCTTTCGCGCTACATTTAATATACCACTCATATGACGTAAATCTTGAACCTTCGACCATTATTACGAAATACACGCGTTTCATTACATTATAACAAAAAGTCACAGCTTTGCCGCAAAGGGCGAAGCAATGAACGCGACAGCAACAATTTGAAAGGTCACACGCAGAATGGAAAGCAGATCGAAACGTGCCCCGCGTTTCTTGCGCACAAGTTACGCACGAAACGTACTCACAGGTACGGATGCACGCGAATAAGCGTCTCGTTTGTTACTTTGCTGGCTCTGAAAAGTGCGCGTTTTTCGCGAACGGAGACTGCAATGATTGCAGTGACCTTTGTGCGCCCGGTAACTACAGCAGAATCGTTCTACGTAGAGCCCGAGGCCAGCCAAGGCGTACGATCCTCCCCTCCTCGCCACCGCAAGATAAGGGCGGCCAAGGGAGCGTCACTCTCCTTCTTCAAGCCGGGCAAAGTACGCGTAAGAGATTAGAGCGGGCGCCGCTGCTCGATGTGGTGACGTGTGCGCATTGCGCCATATTTCTGGTAATGCCGAAAACACAGCAGCGGTACGTGGTAGATATAAATAGCTTGCTGTTTGGATGGTGAAGAACGTTCTCCGGGGTGGCTCAGTGGTTAGCGCATAGCTTTCACGACGCAGAGGTCCCACGTTTGTTTTCGCATGCCAGAGTGCTTTTTTCTGGATTTTTTTCTTTCTTGCGTTTTCATATAGATAGATACGTATACATATACTGCGCATACATTCCTCTTGAGGGATAGTAGCAATATACCTGTAAAGATTTGAGAGTGCTTGCCAAATATGCTCCACCCCATTCTTATTCTTCTAGTTACTTCAGTCTCGTGGTTTGGCTCCGCGGTTATTACCTGTCGTAAGTATATGTAGTCTTTTACAACTTCAAGTGCACTATTACCTATCTCGAAGCACTGTTTTCTTCCTAGGTTGTACATTACTTTCGTTTTTGCTGATTAATTTTAAGCCCTCTATTTCTGATCTCCTTGTCTAACTCCGTAATCATGAGTTGCAATTCGTCCCCTGAGTTACTCAGCAATGCAATGTCATCGGCGAAGCGCAGGTTACTAAGGTACTCTCCATTAATTCTTATGCCAAGCTGTTCCCATTCTAGGCCTCTGAAAACGTCCTGTAAAGACGCGATAAATAGTATTGGGAGAGTTTATCCCCCTGCCTTACACCCTTCTTTATTCGTATTCTTTTGCTTTTTTTATGAATCACTATGGTCTTTAGGGACCACTATCCCTCAAGAGGAAGGTATATAACAGCTGCATCTCGCCACTACTTAGCTATGGAGCAGAATCCTGGAAACTTACATAGAGGGTTCAGCTTAAATTGAGGACGAGCCAGCGAGCATAGGAAAGGAAAATGGTAGGTGTAACCTTAAGAGACAAGAAGAGAGCAGGGTGGATTAGGGAACAAACCGGGGTTAAGGATTTCATAGTTGAAATCTAGAAGAGGATATGGACATGAGCTGGGCATGTAGCACGTAGACAGGATAGCCGTTGGTCATTAAGGGTAACTAACTGGATTCCTGGAGAAGACAAGCGGGTTAGGGGGAGACAGAAGGTTAGGTGGGCAGATGAGATTAAGAAGTTTGCGGGTATAAATTGGCAGCAGCAAGCACAGGACCGAGTTGACTGGTGGAACATAGGAGAGGTCTTTGTCCCAGCTGCAGTGGACGTAATCAGGCTGATGATGATGATGAGGACAATAGGGTGCATGGCATCGACGCTGACGGCAAAATCTAGCCGAGAATGTTCATATAATTGCTATCGCAATGATAAACGCCTGCACACCGGTTTTTATAATACCGAATTTTCTACAATCAAATTACGAATGCTTATTGCATCACGGTGAAAACTATTCTTGAGTATTCGGCCTATATAGGGTGGTGTTTTCTGTACCAGCACTGCTCACTGATGTAATCTGGCACTTGAGGCTCTGATCCAGTGGATATTTTCTAATGACCTGATCACTCGCATCAAGTTCGTGTGCGCAGCGCTCCAGCGTGAAATACTTCCTATTACCTGTTGCCGCGTTGTTAATACGCTCAATGTATCGCGAATGCATTGTATTATGCTAGATAATAGGCATCCGAGCAGCAACAGCAATAATAATAAATAATAATAATCCGCGATATGAAGGCCACATGTGCACACTTGTTGTGGAATTGTACAGGCCTGTGGCTAAGCCGTGTTCGCCACCTTCATTCAACTGGCCTCAGGCCTGACCGACCACCCGTCCTCGACCAGTGGATCGATGGACCTTGCCACTAATTCACCAACATATACTAGACTTTATACACGAGACGAATTTGCATGAGTGTTTTTAAAGAGCTCTCTCTCTCTCTCTCTCTCGTGAGTGTTTTGACACCGCCAATTACTATGCCTACTGGCAAACTTTCGAGAAAAATATACTCGCCATACTTAAGTCAAATTCATTCCCCTTTGAAAACAAGATGAAAAAAAAATAAAGCGTGGATACGCACCTACTTAAAGTCTCACCCCTCATTCCGTTTGTCGCATAAACAACTCCCAGCCCACCTCCCCCTTGCTTCATTATTTTTGTTTTCGCACGCACGTTAAAGTCTGCAGCGCATCACGAGAGCAACACTGCCTGCGTCGTGATTTAGCGTTCGTATCTTATTTTTCCTGTAGCGTGGCGCCGTTTATGGTAGAAAATTCAAGCGCTCGAGCGGTATATACTGCCAAAAGGAAAAGACAACGACCACAAATGGTGCCAGAATAACAAATAACTGCTTTAATGTCGCACCCACAGATGGGCGCTGCATGGTAGCATGTTGGGCTGCAGGTATTAAGGACGCTTGCAGCTGCAGTACGACGATGCGGCGCGGTTCGTTTCACTCATGATGCGTGCATGAGTTCCAAGTGTTTCCCTCGTGTAAATGGTCACAGTTGTGATTACAAACCTTGAAAAAAAGTATATCAGATAAAAAAATGTGGTAGAAAAAAAACAAAGCGAAAACGTGAACTCTTTTTGAAAGGAAAGGGCAAGAGTGATTCGCCTTCACTTCGCAGGTTGATTTTTTTTTTCACTTTCCAGCGTAACGTTGACTCTAAAACCGTGGGCACACAAAGCAGTGTAGTCGTATCACCTTAAAAAGAAAAGAAAGAAAGCTAATGAAAGTACACCGACAAATCATTTAAATAAGCATTGTGACGCCTCGTCTTTTAGCATGGAATTTGTTTCAGCCGGCCGTACAAAGTTTAGAGGGTATAATATGAGTACAAATGTATACAAAAACTATCACCATCATGAGCGGCTATTGACCACAGAAACTGTGTAAATCCCACTGTCTATACCGCTAAGGAAGAGAAAGTGTAAAAAAATATGCTTTTCTTTTTCGACACTTTCCCTTTTTAGTGTTGACGGCTAGTTGTCCGAGTGCACTGGTGTAATTCCGGAGATATTGCTCTCAATTGAACATTGCTATTTATTATATGGAGCTCGATAAGAATTCATCCACAATACGTGTGGTTATGCGTTAAGGTATTAGTATCCAGCTATATGCAACGAGTATATATATATATATATATATATATATATATATATATATATATATATATATATATATATATATATATATATATATATGAGATCTAACAGACAGTAATGCCAAGGAATGTACAGAGAAAGTTATTAGAACCAATGGAATGTAAATAAGAAGAAAGAAAAGTTGATGAAAAAATAACCAGCCGTGAGCAGGAATCGAACCTACGACCTGCGAATAACGCGTTCGATGCTCTAACCACTGAGCTACCACAGCGGCCTTCAATCCATCCACTTTTTTGAGTTTATATGTGAATTTAGAGGTAGGAGTGACAGTCAGCGCCATCTATAAGCCAAGGGACGAGTGTGAAAACACTCTTTTATGCGCTTGTTTGGCGTCACGTCACACGTGAACTTATTATGAGCGGGCATACTTGGTGTCATTATGTGGTGGTGGTATAAGAGGGACTATTAATCAGCTGCCCGCTCATATATAAATAAATAAATAAATAAATTTGTATATATATATATATATATATATATATATATATATATATATATATATATATATATATATATATATATATATATATATATATATATATATATATATATATATATATATATATATATATATATATATATTAAAGGCCGGGCAAGAAGACAGAGGACGATGAAGTGATGAGCGTGGACAGCACCCACGGTTCCTCCGAGGAAGAAGTCGAAGCGGCTGCTCTTTTGTTCTGTTAATACAGACCTCGTTTCTTCTGGTCGCACCTTCGTCCTGTATTCTGTTATTTTCACCTAGTGACAATATATATATATATATATATGTGTGTGTGTGTGTGTGTGTGTGTGTGTATGTGTGTGTGTGTGTGTGTCCTCTTCGGTTATCGTAACTTTTCCCGCCTTTCAATTCTAAGAAAACATAGAGAAGTATAATATGCGTGTTCTAAATGGGGAGTTGCGTCCCACATTATGTCATTTGCTTATATGTTGCGCGCCGATGCAAAGCTGCTTAAACTGTAGATTATAAAGGTGATCAAATAATGGCCTGATCTCAGTCACGTCTCCTCCGTCACCAAACTGCTTTGAAGTGTTGCCTCTGTAATTGTTCTCAGCAGCCTCGTGCCAAGGCCGCACAGACACCTTCTAAGCTCTGTCGACGTCGCGTGTAATTTATTCAGGAATGCCTGCTTGCGGATCGTGGACATGCAGGAATGCCTGTAGATCGTAGTATATATATATATAATATATATATATATATATATATATATATATATATATATATATATATATATATATAACTTTTTGCGTCTTCTATGATTTGCGTGCGTATACAGCTGACTTATTATTCACTGAAGTCCTGCATTTCTTTTTCTTTTTTTTGGTACACATAGTGAATCAGCCCTGTAGTTATGTAGCCAAATATCATGCATTGTTTCCTTAATAGCAAAGAATGTGTTCTTTCGCTGCCGTGACATTTCTTGTCGCGCGATATTAAGGCCATGGCCGTTTACACAGATAGTTTGGCGCAATCTGGCGGCAAGCACACGTTGTACGAAATCCTGACAGCCTTTATTAAGACAAAATACTAAAAGACCAAGAGGTGAAAAGCCGCATGTGATACAAATACGAACCATGATAAAAAAAAAAGAAACCGCGCTTCTTGTAGCTCCAGCCGTGCGCGCTGCGCGTTCACTTCATCCTTGCGGCTTTCGAATTATTAGAACAAGTTTAATATGAAGAAACGGCGTTCACACGGAAGCAAGCAGGGAGAGAAGGCAGGGAGGTTAACCAGAAAGACGTCCTGGCTGTCTCTGTGTCTTTGCGAAAGTGTGGAAACACGGCAGTAAAGAAGGAAGAGAAAACGACCCTCGATGCACGCGCCCCCGCGAGCATCGAGGCGGAGGAGCGAGCATCGAGGCGTCCGGTGCAGCAGAGTCATGCGGCGTGCAGCGTTCTCGTAATCTGGCTTGTGCTCACGTCTAGGGGAGCAAGAACTCTACAAAAGCGAGTGAAACCCTTACTGTATATGAATTTAGTGATACTCAAAACAAATTAAGTCACTACTGAGGTAAATAGAGAAATATACTTTAGTGACCGTAAATTAGTGAACTTAGGACGCCGATACAAAGTGCACGGTAAAATGAACTTGCCGCATCGGGTGGATTTGGCCATCGAGTCGTCTAAGGTAAATGTATAAGGGAGCGTGCGCGTTTATTTTATTATTTTATGCTTGGCGTTACAAGGAACACTCGTCACAATAGTGAATTAAATCCGATGTAATTTGGTCTCTGCAGCTTGTGCCTCGTTAGCACAACCTTACTGTGCACAGTGAAGTCGTAAAAAGAAATATAGGCTGCTTATTGTATTTGCCGTATATAGAGATTTACCACAGTGAAATTTGTGACATGTAGTCGGTTCAGCTACCGTTTCGCCGTTTGCCTGATTCGAGGCTGTGAAGGATTGGGATTATTCGGTTTCGCCCCACTCGCTTGAGACGTTGTTACACCGGACGGAAATCTTCACGACGTAAAATTAACCGGAATGCGATGTAATAGCACGATGTCCGTGTATACTTTGGATCTCTTCGCAAGTATTGACCTCACTGAAGCGACAGTTGCAGTGGTCGCTGCTTCATTGGAAAGGTTCAATTTCTTTTTTCCTATGGGGAACCTATTGTCCATTTTAATGTCATAAGATTGGTTAAGGGAAGAGGACTAGTGGCGGAAAAGTAGGAATAAAGGACAAAAATATTTAGTGGGGCAAATAAGGTCAGTCAGCCGTGAGGTGCAGATACACAGACAGCTAACTTATGAATATTTTTATTATAGTAAAAACAATTTATTCGAAGTAGACAGTGCCCTAGGCCAAGTTAAAACATGTTTTTTTTAAGTCGACCTTGGTGCACAGGTCGACTTAAAACCTTTTATGAAGGAGACTCTCGCAGCACGCATCCACCCATCGAGACACGTTCTTTAGTATCCGCCAGCCCGCATCTTTAGCTATAGCCGGTGAGCTTACGATGGAAGCTTATATAGATGCGTTTTAGCCCACATTGTTACCTTAATTTACGTAGCTAATCGTGAACAATACGGAAGCTCCTAAATCTGTCGGTCGATCATTTCGTAAGACAAACATCGGAACAGGGAAGAGGCGATACATTTTTACTTCTGGTCTACAGGTGTTGCTTTTCGCAAAAAAAAAAAGGGGGGGGGGGACGCGGTATAAAAACAAGTGCACGTCAGCATGTCAACACTCGAATGCAGTATATACTGACAAGTCCCACTTTCGCGTTCAAAAAAAGAATGAATTGCCAACCGTCCTTTTCGTCGGTTTCCTCATCGAACAAAACAACAACGCGCTATACGAGGAAAAAAAAGGTGCCGACGTGGCTACGCATCGACTGGGCAGCTGCGGCACTGCACTGCAGCCACAGTCTCGCGCAGCAGCGAAACAATAGGCTCGCGTGGCAGACGCTCCCGCACGCTGCTCCATTGTTGCCCCTCCCTCTTTCGCGCTCTCCGGGGTAATCACCCTGCCGGGTGGCTGATGGGTGCCACGTGAACAACGACAGCGTGTAAGCACCGGGCTTGTTACGCGTTTGTACGTGACCCGTTACTTGCAAAATCTTACACGCGTTCCCAATCGTAGGTGATTGATTGATATGTTGGGTTTAACGTCCCAAAACCACCATATGATTAAGGATGCCGTAGTGGAGGGCTCCGGAAATTTCGACCACCTAAGGTTCCTTAAAGTGCACCCAAATTTGGGTACACGTACGGGCCTACAACATTTCCGCCTCCATCGGAAATGCAGCCGCCGCAGCCGGGATTTGATCCCGCGACCGGCGGGTCAGCAGTCGAGTACCTTAGCCACTAAACCACCGCGGCAGGGCCCCAATCGTAGGTGTGCAAAGTTATTTTTCGCCGTGCGCTAACTGCACGAAAGACGCCTTGAAATAGTTGCCTTAGTCCACTACGATTTACGTGTGATGACCGTGAGAAGCGTTTGCGTGATTAAAAATAAAAAAGGCACAATATAAATTTGTAGGGACATTAGTCTTAATAAAAAAAATAAACGGACAATGAACATCCTTTATATGTATGACCATGAAGGTCTATAGACCTTTATGGTCATACACATAAAGGACGTTCATATAAAGGACGATGTCTCGGAATAGAACACTCACGTAAATTGTATGCAATTTACGTGAGCGTTCTATTCCGAGACAACGTATACGTTTCGATGACCCGCTAAAAACAAAGACGCTCGGATGCCATATATGCTTAGATGAATAACAGACTGCGCCGCTCTTGTCGAGGGCGGAGGCGCGTTCTCAGTGGGTGCGCATTTGACATTTAGTTGTGCTATAGCTGCGAGCATTGTGATCCAGAACATAGGTGGAGTCGCCATTGTCCATCTCACTCGTGCTGAGTTATAAAAAAAAAGCTGTACCGAAAAGATATCGGCCTGGAATTTTTTCCGTTCAGCAATTTGGCAACCGTGAATCCGTAATAATGCGTGGAGCTGTACATCCCAAAACCATGATATGATTATGAGAGAGGCCGTAGGGAATGATAATGATGATGATATATGGTGTTTATTGGCGCAAGCGTCATGTGACAGCCAAATAGTGCTATTCAAAAAGATGTGAACAATGGGTATGAGCGTTGGAGAGGAGGGCTCTGAAGATTTCGGCCATCTGTTGTTTTTAATGTCCACTGAAATCGCACAGTACATGGTCCTTTACCATTTCACCTGCATTGAAATGCGACCTCCGCGACCTTCGCGTCAGCAGCCGAGCACACCGTAAATCCGCAAAGCCAGGTTACATTCAGCGTAGTGTTTCACACCGTGCGGCAAAATGGTGAAATAATACTGAGCCATTGATAACTTCATTGAAGTGGCGTCAAATATTAAATTCGAATGCGTGCCGAGAGATTTTTACTTTGACTATTGGACCTCGTGGAGTGCTTCCACGTTCGGTAGTTGTATTACGTTACCAATGTGTCAAACTCAAAGTATACTCTCGCGTAACCAACCCATCGTTTATAGCTAGACGAAGCATAACAGTGTGTGTATATAGGTTTTAAAATACTGAACTATGGATGTTCTACGCGCCAAAACCTGATCGGGCATGCCGTATATTTGATGACACCGGGTTAATTTATACTAGCGAACTTGCTTTCGCTTTCACCCTAGTCTGAGCACCCAGGTGTTGTGCGTTTCACCCCCATCGAAAATCCACCGACGTGGCCATGGTAATGTAACGCGCAGTGACACAGTTGCTAAGCCACCACGGCGGGTGCATATAGATACCATGGCGCTGTACAATAGCATTCGTGTTACAGCTATGCTAATGAACCTTTGCATATGCGGTCACCTATCCCAGTTCAGAATTCAAATAGCTCCAAGTTTTTCTTTTCTTCCAAGGCTTCTTATCGGGCGTATAGGTTACAGTGAAGTATCACGGCCACTCAATCTAGATCTACCGGCTGTGGAAGTATGCAGCTGTCGACCATTTGATTGATTTGGCTCCACCTGTATAGGTCAGTTACCGCGTGAAGCGTACTTAGCTCTCTGTTATCTTCAAGACCTGTTCAAAAATTTGACAAAATCGGCGTTAAATATTTACGAAGTGGCGTAATTTCTCGACAGAACCGCCTCCCCCCTCACACACACACACACTCCTTTCTCGCACTTCATTCTGTCTCGCCTTCCGCCTGTACGCTTCCTGACATTCGTACGAACCCTACAAGAGAGCAGCTGATTTATTAATTTTCTTTAAGCTCTGATGACTGCGTTCACTTCGTTAACACATTTGTGTAGTGCTCTCTTCCGGCAGCCCTTCGAGCACAATCGACCCCCCTTTGCGCTGCTGTCAAAATTGACATATGGGTATACGCTTCTTTAATTCTGTGGAGATAATTCGATGTAGCTTTTGCATTCACGCTGTGTTTTGATTCGGAAATATGAGTTCATTTACTTTTGGGCTTTACGTGTTTTGTTCATATGGTGATAGAAAATGAATTGAAGCGACAGAACTTTTTGAGGGCCTTCACCTTATCTTTCTTTTATGCGCTAGCTTTTGACAATCAACCTTTTTTACGGAGAGGAGGATTTCCTTCTTTTTGGGCTGTTGCACGGGAGTACAAAAGGTGACGTCACAGCCTTGGCAGTGAATTTCATGGGGGGCGGGGGATCGCGCGCACTAACAGCAGTCCAGAGGGTACTATGGCGGCGCCCAGGGAGCCTTGAGTAAAGAGGTATATAGGGAAAGAACCAATCCTATCGTGTTATGCTTTCATAGACATGCTGAAACACAAGGATAATTTGAGTTTCATGCAGATATTTCTGGCTATAGTCAATTTTGCGTTCATTGCAGCCTGCGGTAGTAAATTACTATGAAATTGTAACGGGCAAAATTTATACGCGTGCGCATGTTGCACTGGTGGGTTCAAATCTATCTGCGAAATGCAGTGTTCACTATAGGCCCTTTACTTTTACATCCAGTTCAATTCCAGCTCCAATATGAATATGAAGGTCGAGGTTATCTTGGGCACTGAAATAACCTGAAAAATCATTGAATGATTGTTTCAAGCACGCCCCAAAATCAGCATTGACCAAACCTAGCATAATAAGTACTTAAATTATTGTATGAGAAAGAAAAAAAATGTCAAAAGGAAGAATAGCTAGTGAAAGCAAACGAAACCACATAAAAAGAAAAGATGAAAAAACGGCGAAAAGTGATAAGCTCGTAGTGGCGGTGTTTATATATGTACCCGGCTAAAGGAAGAGTCGTGGACAGCTGTAATCTATCCGGCCACTCAGGAGATTCAAATTTGGCATCATCCCGTCATCTAGAATCAAGGTTTGTAGCAACTCGTGTGTTAATCGCCACAGTACCCTATTCCCGATTCTTCACGTCGTAATTCAAATCGTGTCGCATATTGCGTAACCCTTCTTGTTACACGGGATGACGTGACAACACGCTCATGGGTAGCATATTTCCTCAAAAGTCGCTTGTATTCGCGTAGAGCATTCACGTCACCTCCTTGTTCATCGTCCTTCTTGTTTCTCGTGTTTCTTTCTGAAAACAGCGCAAGAAGTAGCTTATACTTATGAATAAGCAATGCGGGGAGGAACGAAAGCCGACAATGGCAGTACATTCTTAAGAGCAAAGTTGCTTAGGGAATCATTCTTTATCCGATGGACCAAAACAATATCATCATCATAAACGGTTTGTGACGAGAAATTGGTTAATCATACTCACCATTGGTACACTAAAGAGGAAGAAGGCAATGGTTAGTGTTCTTAATTTCTATTGCTGAGAACAACAACAACGATGACGCCGACGACGACAACTTCATCATGTCATAACACAGGGCTTCAAGTTATAATCACAAGCTAACGCTGCCGTATTCATATAATTTTTTTACTTATTCAGAACAGGCTTCATCCCCCCTCCCCCGCTTTGTTATTTTTGTGGAGAAGAGAAAATTATGGAGCACTTTTTAATTTTTTGTTGAAAAGTTTCTACATTAAGAAATATACCTCTGTAAACACCGTTACGCATCCTTGGATTAGATTTTACAACGTCAAATTTACTATCCCTATAGGTGCACATATACCCTCGGGCACAGCAACGGCAAAGTATGCGAAGCCATGCAAGATATCATTGAACAGTCAAAGAGATTTACTCAATAACATCAATTCCAAAGGTTCTCCGGTAACCAATGAAGGCAATAGGAAGATTTTCTTTTATATTGTGACGGAGCGAGGTCTTGGCTTACAGGACAGCGTCCATCGAGAATCGGCAGCCGAACAAGATGTCTGAGTTGCCTCTCGTGCAAGCGCCTAACGCACAGGCGTCTTCTTCATCTTCGCTAAGTGCCACGCTTGCTCCTGTCGATGATGCACCGTAACAATATGAATAATTTCTTGCTATATCAGTAAGAACTGATTCATAGAATTTTTTTCTCGCAGACAATTTACAAAAAGATGAATATTTTTGTTGTACTGAACGAGAAAGTATTGTCGTCGCTATGATTTGTTAAATATATATATATACTTGTAAGCTACCCAATTCTATGTCAATTCCCTGAGGTGGGTGTCAGCCGAAAATTTAGGATCTACATTTACAGCTACAACAACACCGACAAAAGCAAACGCGTCCGCGAAGCGATGGTGGTGAGCCGAAGACACCGAGTACGTAGGCGAAAGAATGCTAAGGGACGGGCTCGGCAAATGTGGCTACCTGGAGACACCGAAGCGATTGAAGGCCGATGCCAACGATGGTGTGCCCGTAGATCTATGAGAGGTGCGAACGCTCGGTATCAGCGTGAGTTTCACTCTTAGCAGTGTGGACATCCGTGACGTGTCTGTGACTCTCTGGGGTTTAACTGGAACCTCTGAGCGCTGAGAATCAAGGTAGAAACGACGTAACATCGCCTAGCTAAAGCTTAGAGGCAACCTATAAGCAACCAGATTAGTCTTCAGAATCGTCCAGTCTCGATGTTTCAAGCCTGCCGAGGCTAAGTGCAATCTTCGCCATGTAATTTGTTATTATTTTTTTCATGCATCTTCAACTATCCTCGCTAAAGCTATAATATGGCGGCTGTAGACGTCAATACTGCTAGTGTTGTTGTTGGCTGAATAAGTTTGTGTGATTGTGACTCGTGAAAGGTCACCCATGAAGGAGTATTGACATAGGAGCAAGGAAAGGGAGGGGAGTCGACCAGACTCGCGTCCGATTTTTCACCCAAAACTGGTGAAAAGGGGTACAGGGGCGAAACGAGGCTGAGATTAGAATACAGATACAAATTTGCGACTCTGCTGTGCAACGCTAACATCTAAAAATATGACACACTGGCCTACAAGGTATAAACGAATCGTGAATAGATTGGACTGTTGGTGTTTGGCCCGGGAGCGGCCAGTCGTGCCGCTACTTTATTCGCATAGCATACAGCTTCACATTTTTTCAACAAAAAAGATAATAATAATAATAATAATAATAATAATAATAATAATAATAATAATAATAATAATAATAACGGCCCAGGCCAGGGTTAAAAAACGCTCATTTAACAAGTGAGTGTGTGTTTGTCCGCTTATGTAAAAGGCATACGCAGGCAGCACACATCGAGAGTTTCTTTCCGCGTGACAGCTCGAAAAACGGACTGTCCGTTGCACGGCTTGTCACCTCCATGACGCTTGACTTTTAAGCGACGCCATGCTTGTCAAAGTGTTATTGTGCCTCAACTTTTCCCCACTTCAGTGCCCTATAGCCGGCTTTGACGCGTTAATACGCGAGCATCTCGCCTCTATACTGCCCTTGGCCTGACGTTCGTTGACTGCCGTCAACGTCACAATTGGCAGCTACCACTGCTGCACCAACACATCCATCCTCCTCGTGAAAAGGCGCATAATTAGGGTTGCATAACTTGAGCACGCGAGGAGCAACAGTGTGCGATTGGAGACATACGGTTGTGAATGAGCCACGCAGACAGAATCTCTGAGTGCCTGCCCGGTATGTCGGCACAAATGGACTGCGAGAAAAGCCTGCTCTTGCATCACGTGCCTCCTGGAATAAAACTGGACAGCGAGTGTAGTGAATAAAGGGAGTGTACACGCGTGTAACTGGCTCCGATCCTCAAGAACATCACAAGCATACGTGACCCGAGATACTTTGGCTTCGCGACCGAGAAACCACAAAAATGACCTCTCTCTCTCTCTCTCTCTCTCTCTCGGCATGCAGTGACCGTGTACCTGGCCAAACACACTTGTAACATTGATTGATTGATATCTGGAGTTTAACCACCATATGATTAGAGACGTCGTAGTGGAGGGTGCCGAAAATTTGGATCACCTGGGGTTCTTTAACATGCACGCAAATCTGAGCACGCGGGCCTACAGCCTTTTCGCCTCCTTTGATAATGCAGCCGCCACAGCCGGGATTCAATCCCGCGACCTGCGAGTCAGCTGCTAAGTGCCCTATCCACTAGACAAAAATTATGGCTTGATCCCGCTTTAATATACTACAAGTTGGGTATATGTATACAATACATTCTGTATACTTTAGCAGCTTACGCACGTTTTGTGTTGCGAGTGATTCTATCCTATTGAAAAGATCTATACTTAAGGGCTCGTTTTCCCGTGTTTCACACAATATTATTGAGATCTAACGGGCAATAATGCCAAGGAAAGTATAGGGGAAGATATTAGACCAAATGGTAATGTAAATATGAAGAGAGAAAAGTGGGTGAAAAGAAAACAACTTCCCGTTGGCAGTTATCTCACGTATATATATATATATAATATATATATATATATATATATATATATATATATATGGTCTCTAACAGACAGTAATGCCAAGGAATGTACAGGGGAAGTTATTAGAACCAATGGAATGTAAATAAGAAGAAAGAAAAGTGGATCAAAAAATAACCTGCCCACGGCTGCTTATTTTTTCATACGAAGGCCGGGCCCACGGTCGAAACGTCAAGTAAAAAATCTTTTCACTTGTGAGTCAAACTCCTTTTATTCTCATATATATATATATATATATATATATATATATATATATATATATATATATATATATATATATATATATATATATATATATAATCTCTAACAGACAGTAATGCCAAGGAATGTACAGGGGAAGTTATTAGAACCAATGGAATGTAAACAAGAAGAAAGAAAAGTGTATGAAAAAATAAGCAGCCGTGGGCAGGTTATTTTTTGATCCACTTTTCTTTCTTCTTATTTACATTCCATTGGTTCTAATAACTTCCCCTGTACATTCCTTGGCATTACTGTCTGTTAGAGACCATATATATATATATATATATATATATATATATATATATATATATATATATATATATATACGTGAGATAACTGCCAACGGGAAGTTGTTTTCTTTTCACCCACTTTTCTCTCTTCATATTTACATTACCATTTGGTCTAATATCTTCCCCTATACTTTCCTTGGCATTATTGCCCGTTAGATCTCAATAATATTGTGTGAAACACGGGAAAACGAGCCCTTAAGTATAGATCTTTTCAATAGGATAGAATCACTCGCAACACAAAACGTGCGTAAGCTGCTAAAGTATACAGAATGTATTGTATACATATACCCAACTTGTAGTATATTAAAGCGGGATCAAGCCATAATTTTTGTCTAGTGGATAGGGCACTTAGCAGCTGACTCGCAGGTCGCGGGATTGAATCCCGGCTGTGGCGGCTGCATTATCAAAGGAGGCGAAAAGGCTGTAGGCCCGCGTGCTCAGATTTGCGTGCATGTTAAAGAACCCCAGGTGATCCAAATTTTCGGCACCCTCCACTACGACGTCTCTAATCATATGGTGGTTAAACTCCAGATATCAATCAATCAATGTTACAAGTGTGTTTGGCCAGGTACACGGTCACTGCATGCCGAGAGAGAGAGAGAGAGAGAGAGAGAGGTCATTTTTGTGGTTTCTCGGTCGCGAAGCCAAAGTATCTCGGGTCACGTATGCTTGTGATGTTCTTGAGGATCGGAGCCAGTTACACGCGTGTACACTCCCTTTATTCACTACACTCGCTGTCCAGTTTTATTCCAGGAGGCACGTGATGCAAGAGCAGGCTTTTCTCGCAGTCCATTTGTGCCGACATACCGGGCAGGCACTCAGAGATTCTGTCTGCGTGGCTCATTCACAACCGTATGTCTCCAATCGCACACTGTTGCTCCTCGCGTGCTCAAGTTATGCAACCCTAATTATGCGCCTTTTCACGAGGAGGATGGATGTGTTGGTGCAGCAGTGGTAGCTGCCAATTGTGACGTTGACGGCAGTCAACGAACGTCAGGCCAAGGGCAGTATAGAGGCGAGATGCTCGCGTATTAACGCGTCAAAGCCGGCTATAGGGCACTGAAGTGGGGAAAAGTTGAGGCACAATAACACTTTGACAAGCATGGCGTCGCTTAAAAGTCAAGCGTCATGGAGGTGACAAGCCGTGCAACGGACAGTCCGTTTTTCGAGCTGTCACGCGGAAAGAAACTCTCGATGTGTGCTGCCTGCGTATGCCTTTTACATAAGCGGACAAACACACACTCACTTGTTAAATGAGCGTTTTTTAACCCTGGCCTGGGCCGTTATTATTATTATTATTATTATTATTATTATTATTATTATTATTATTATTATTATTATTATTATTATTATTATTATCTTTTTTGTTGAAAAAATGTGAAGCTGTATGCTATGCGAATAAAGTAGCGGCACGACTGGCCGCTCCCGGGCCAAACACCAACAGTCCAATCTATTCACGATTCGTTTATACCTTGTAGGCCAGTGTGTCATATTTTTAGATGTTAGCGTTGCACAGCAGAGTCGCAAATTTGTATCTGTATTCTAATCTCAGCCTCGTTTCGCCCCTGTACCCCTTTTCACCAGTTTTGGGTGAAAAATCGGACGCGAGTCTGGTCGACTCCCCTCCCTTTCCTTGCTCCTATGTCAATACTCCTTCATGGGTGACCTTTCACGAGTCACAATCACACAAACTTATTCAGCCAACAACAACACTAGCAGTATTGACGTCTACAGCCGCCATATTATAGCTTTAGCGAGGATAGTTGAAGATGCATGAAAAAAATAATAACAAATTACATGGCGAAGATTGCACTTAGCCTCGGCAGGCTTGAAACATCGAGACTGGACGATTCTGAAGACTAATCTGGTTGCTTATAGGTTGCCTCTAAGCTTTAGCTAGGCGATGTTACGTCGTTTCTACCTTGATTCTCAGCGCTCAGAGGTTCCAGTTAAACCCCAGAGAGTCACAGACACGTCACGGATGTCCACACTGCTAAGAGTGAAACTCACGCTGATACCGAGCGTTCGCACCTCTCATAGATCTACGGGCACACCATCGTTGGCATCGGCCTTCAATCGCTTCGGTGTCTCCAGGTAGCCACATTTGCCGAGCCCGTCCCTTAGCATTCTTTCGCCTACGTACTCGGTGTCTTCGGCTCACCACCATCGCTTCGCGGACGCGTTTGCTTTTGTCGGTGTTGTTGTAGCTGTAAATGTAGATCCTAAATTTTCGGCTGACACCCACCTCAGGGAATTGACATAGAATTGGGTAGCTTACAAGTATATATATATATTTAACAAATCATAGCGACGACAATACTTTCTCGTTCAGTACAACAAAAATATTCATCTTTTTGTAAATTGTCTGCGAGAAAAAAATTCTATGAATCAGTTCTTACTGATATAGCAAGAAATTATTCATATTGTTACGGTGCATCATCGACAGGAGCAAGCGTGGCACTTAGCGAAGATGAAGAAGACGCCTGTGCGTTAGGCGCTTGCACGAGAGGCAACTCAGACATCTTGTTCGGCTGCCGATTCTCGATGGACGCTGTCCTGTAAGCCAAGACCTCGCTCCGTCACAATATAAAGAAAATCTTCCTATTGCCTTCATTGGTTACCGGAGAACCTTTGGAATTGATGTTATTGAGTAAATCTCTTTGACTGTTCAATGATATCTTGCATGGCTTCGCATACTTTGCCGTTGCTGTGCCCGAGGGTATATGTGCACCTATAGGGATAGTAAATTTGACGTTGTAAAATCTAATCCAAGGATGCGTAACGGTGTTTACAGAGGTATATTTCTTAATGTAGAAACTTTTCAACAAAAAATTAAAAAGTGCTCCATAATTTTCTCTTCTCCACAAAAATAACAAAGCGGGGGAGGGGGGATGAAGCCTGTTCTGAATAAGTAAAAAAATTATATGAATACGGCAGCGTTAGCTTGTGATTATAACTTGAAGCCCTGTGTTATGACATGATGAAGTTGTCGTCGTCGGCGTCATCGTTGTTGTTGTTCTCAGCAATAGAAATTAAGAACACTAACCATTGCCTTCTTCCTCTTTAGTGTACCAATGGTGAGTATGATTAACCAATTTCTCGTCACAAACCGTTTATGATGATGATATTGTTTTGGTCCATCGGATAAAGAATGATTCCCTAAGCAACTTTGCTCTTAAGAATGTACTGCCATTGTCGGCTTTCGTTCCTCCCCGCATTGCTTATTCATAAGTATAAGCTACTTCTTGCGCTGTTTTCAGAAAGAAACACGAGAAACAAGAAGGACGATGAACAAGGAGGTGACGTGAATGCTCTACGCGAATACAAGCGACTTTTGAGGAAATATGCTACCCATGAGCGTGTTGTCACGTCATCCCGTGTAACAAGAAGGGTTACGCAATATGCGACACGATTTGAATTACGACGTGAAGAATCGGGAATAGGGTACTGTGGCGATTAACACACGAGTTGCTACAAACCTTGATTCTAGATGACGGGATGATGCCAAATTTGAATCTCCTGAGTGGCCGGATAGATTACAGCTGTCCACGACTCTTCCTTTAGCCGGGTACATATATAAACACCGCCACTACGAGCTTATCACTTTTCGCCGTTTTTTCATCTTTTCTTTTTATGTGGTTTCGTTTGCTTTCACTAGCTATTCTTCCTTTTGACATTTTTTTTCTTTCTCATACAATAATTTAAGTACTTATTATGCTAGGTTTGGTCAATGCTGATTTTGGGGCGTGCTTGAAACAATCATTCAATGATTTTTCAGGTTATTTCAGTGCCCAAGATAACCTCGACCTTCATATTCATATTGGAGCTGGAATTGAACTGGATGTAAAAGTAAAGGGCCTATAGTGAACACTGCATTTCGCAGATAGATTTGAACCCACCAGTGCAACATGCGCACGCGTATAAATTTTGCCCGTTACAATTTCATAGTAATTTACTACCGCAGGCTGCAATGAACGCAAAATTGACTATAGCCAGAAATATCTGCATGAAACTCAAATTATCCTTGTGTTTCAGCATGTCTATGAAAGCATAACACGATAGGATTGGTTCTTTCCCTATATACCTCTTTACTCAAGGCTCCCTGGGCGCCGCCATAGTACCCTCTGGACTGCTGTTAGTGCGCGCGATCCCCCGCCCCCCATGAAATTCACTGCCAAGGCTGTGACGTCACCTTTTGTACTCCCGTGCAACAGCCCAAAAAGAAGGAAATCCTCCTCTCCGTAAAAAAGGTTGATTGTCAAAAGCTAGCGCATAAAAGAAAGATAAGGCAAAAAGCGGTTCAGAATGTACTGCCATCGACCTCATCATGGGGAGTTATGGGAGCTGCGATGAAGCGCGACTATGTGTCGAGGGAACAAACACTAATAGTGAAAAAAAAAGTTCGATTCAAAGTTGGCGCCATTGCTATTTTATAAGAATGACATTTCTTATTCTTAACAATAATATTTAGGCGTAATAAGGAATGAATTGATGAGGTTTTTTATTATTACGAAAAATATTTTTCTAGCACCCTCTGCCCACGCTATTATTGCTCAGTAAAGCCCTTGCAATATACCTAAGTATACATGGCAAGGCCCACTCGTAAAATTCGTCTGTGAAGACACACCCCTTCACGTGTTGTGGTGTTCTGCGCTTGTTTGCGCTGTGCGCGAAATTGTTAGGAGCGTTTTATCGTTGGTGGATGACTTCAGTGAAATGTCCAACGGGCAGCCGAACGATGCGAATTGCATTTAATGCTGAGTGCTTTCGTCCATAGCTGCGGAAACGATGTATTGTGCAAGGATGCAGTAGCGACAAACGTACCTGGTTACCCCTGTCTTCTAGATAAGAAACAAGGACAATGGTTCGGAATCCACTGCTCACTGGACTTTGATGATATGTGGGGTTTGACGTCCCAATACCACCATATAGTTATGAGAGACGCCGTAGTGGAGGGCTCCGGAAATTTCGACCACCTGGGGTTCTTTAACGTGCCCCCAAATCTGAGCACACGGGCCTACAACTATTCCGCCTCCATCGGAAATGTAGCCGCCGCAGCCGGGATTCGATCCCGCGACCTGCGGGTCAGCAGCCGGGTACCTTAGCCACTAGACCAACGCGGCGGCGCTCGCTGGACTTTCATCCATCAGTATTCTTGTAGCTTGGTTTCCTTTTTGAGCATGCAGTGCCTACTATTCGCGTTATCGGTGAGCAGATTGCCAAGTTATTTATCACGGTACAATTCGCATGTTCCCATTCGCATACGTAGCGGTAATTTATTGGAGCATAATGCAAAAAAAGAAAGGCATCACGCAGGGAGTGTCCGCAATTTTTTTGTTCTTATTGCCATTTTGTATAGTTTAATGAGTTTTATTGTGACCATTGAATAAAACTAAAATGTCATCATTTTGGCGTGACTAAGCGTCCTTTCTTCCAGCTAAAACAGAAGATTACAAGCATTGTGCATGCTAAAAAACCTGCGTATGTGGGAAACAAATAAGACACGCTGCCGATATCGCGTATACGGGCTACGCTGTTAATGATCAATCAGCGGGAAATGCCACGAATGACAAATGAAAGTTCACAGGATACGTTTTCTTCTAAAACCAAGGCAAAGTGAACAGTAGCACACTTAATCAGCACTATTTACTCATGGCTTCGTATTAGATTAGCTGGCGTTGACTTGAAGCGCACTCGTGATTGACTCGTCGACGATCGCCTTAGCGCGAGCCCTTAGCGATCAGGGGCCTATGAAAAGTGGTTTGAGATCAAATTTAGCTCTACACTCTAAAAAACTATCGAGTAAAAATGGTGTCTTTTTGTCCCACAACCATAATCGTCATCAGGCTTGCGTGCGCTTCCTTTCTTGAAAACTCGGCGCTGGCCACTTTCCTATCGATACTGCAATGTAACCCTGATAATGGGCATGTCGATCGTGACCGGAATGTACCGGGTGCAGGGTGATAGCGCAAGGATGGTACGCAATATAGATGACGATTATCGTTGTGGGACAAAAAGACATCCTTTTTACTCGCTCATTTTTTAGAGTGTAGTGCACGCGCACAAAATGACGTCACTTGTTTATCAGCTATTGCGTCACACGCACTTTATTTTTTGTTCCGCCGGAAGTGTTCTCTCCCCACAGAGATGGCGCTAACCCCATGAGCAGCTGATCAGCCGCCATTTTCTGAACGGTGGCTAGTCTATATATGCATTGGCTGTTCTCTCGCGTCCATCCGGGCGTACTCTAGCCGTTACTTTTGAGGGGGCGGCGTCCGGTTTCCTATTCACCACTCTTTGGCAGGCTGGTATGGGTTATTCCGCCTGTTGGTTATACCTAAACTTGCCACTATATATAGAAATCAAACTGCAGCTTCAAGCATCAAAATTGCACTACAATAGAAAAGGGCACCCCAAAGAAGGAGCATGATGTTCCTCCTTTGTGGTGTAGTTTTTCTACTTTAGCTCCATTTTTCCTGTTTTGAATGAAGCAACTAATCCTCCTATACGTCGTGGAGCTTCCAGCCCTCCGAATCACCCCGCCGTTTTCGCCGAGCACATAGCTGCCACCCCTCTGAATGAGACACCTACCAGCGGCGGGCTCGCGCAGTCAGGAAGCACGCCACGCGGACACTCGGGTCGACGAACTCTCGCGGTTCGAGCTGCAAGTCGCAGCTTTAGCAGGTCAGAACGCACGCTTCGCTAATTGAACGGGCCACCCGGCCTTCCAGCCGCACGATGATCTAACACAGCTGCACAGTGCGTGTTGCTCGCTACAGCCACATCAGCTACACACACCTCGTTTCTGCCTTGTTATATATATTTTTAGCGTTCGCTCAACGGCCAACACTTTCCCGTATAAAAAACGCCTTTCAAAACAATTCAAAGCGTTCCGGGTGGAACGGACGGAAAACGAGGCGCATTGCCATTGCGGCATGATTGTATAAGGTTCAACGAACTTCCTTATGCGGAAGCCCGGTAACAGTAAATATAAGGTATCTATATGTGTTATAGATATTAAATGTTAAGGAATTTGATTCGCAAGATGGTCGCCTGCATCCAGCGTTGACCAAAGAGCGCAGCACAGATTTTTTCGCCTATTATTCTGCGCCAGACACAGTGGTTAGGACCGCTTAGTGTAGTTAAGTCCAAAGACTTAACTGGATGTGCAGAAACTACTCTGATCGTATGAAAAAGCATCTACGTCCCCCTTCCTTCCGGTCTGTGGAAACTGTACAAGGTGGCTGAACACCATGGTTACGAAGCATGCAAAGCGCAAAATCAGCAAACACTGAATTGGTTTTTGATAACTGTTGCGATATGCATGATCAGCTATCCGAATCGGCGCCTCCGCTTCTATCAATTTTCTATACATTGTCTGCGTTGTCTTAAGGGCAAACCTTAATATCTATCTGAATGTCACAGCCTGATGATTCCGTAGCTACCATGACATGTGAGGGCTGGGATCTTCAAGACAAGACAATTACGTGTGCTCTATCACGAGTAGTTGCTTCTAAATTACTGGTGTGCTACATCACAGGCTTTGCTTCTAAAATTGCTCGGCAAGAAAAGTAAAAAAAAAACTTTTTTGCATCATGTTTCGTTTATATATCTTTATTCTCAGTCGTAAAGCTGAAACTATTTAAAATGTGATAAGCAGTATCGTAACCTCGTATAATGAGTCTAGGTGAACCAATTGGTACGTATCTATTTATGTACACATGATAGAGAAATTGTCAAGCGAATATTCGGCATCACAAGTTTCAAGCCCAGGTGGTCTTATCTTGGATAGACAACCTATGAATTAAAATATACTCTATGGTGTAACAGCGTGAAACACTGGTCAAAGTGAATGGAGATGCGTAGAATTCACACACAGCCCTGTAGCGTTCTTCATGTCCCTCTTCGTTCTCCTCTCTCCCTGCACGGAGCAAAACCAGAAGACCCCTACCGCACACGCTTCTCACCGGTAATTATCCAGCCATAGGTGAGCTCTGGGTTATCTATTAAGGGGGAAAGCTTTCGGTGCTGCCCAGGCCGACGCGCTGGGCTGCTGACCCGAAAGAGATGGGTTCGGCCGCGGCGGTCACACTTTCGATGAAGGTGAAATGGTAGAGGCACGAGTGCTTAGGTTTACGTGCAGGTTAAAAGAACACCCAGGGGAAGTTGAAATTTCTGGAGCCTTGCAATACTGCATCCCTCACAGTCATGTCTTGGTTTTGACAGGTAAAGCTCCGGAAATTATTATTTAGTCTTTTCTCTACAAAATGCTCCACTGTAACGAGTTCTTAAAAAATTTGTGGTAATGCATTTCTTTTCTAACATTGAGCCTTTCCAGATAGTGACAAGCAGCATATTACAAAGTGCACCGTACTGCAGACTTTAGTCTTCGTCGTAGTATTTTACACGCTGCACAACGCTCTAAAGAATAGAAGGGTTTTGTATATACACTTCATGTCAAGACGTGTACGCGAATTTTCTGCGCACGTAGTTTTGTAGTTAGTGAAAGAATACCAATGTTCTGGCAACATAATATATAGAAGTCGATTATAGTTCAAATGCGTGATCTTTACTCACGCATTTAGAAAATCAGCTGTAGCTGAGTCCGGGCCATATCAGAGATCAACAGAAGTATTATGCACTTTTTCTCATGATCAATAACTCTCACAAGTCCCTTCGATTTTTTCATAAGGTGCGTTCTGCGGACGTTTATAACATACTGAAGGCAATAATATGTACACAAACTCGTGCTAACAAAGACAAGTAGTATTTATCGCATGAAAACTACACAAACGGAGCACAGGTGAAGCACACATACATGCTTTATAACTATATAGTGGCGAGGGATAAAAAGGGCTTTGTACCAGCAACTTCGTCGTTTGCAAACAATTTGAGCCTCCCATATTACTATAGACACAAAGGAAATCGGGCGGGTGGATATCCGTTACTCTATGCTAGTCTTACTGCATGCGGGCTTTTCTGGAGGGGGTAATTAATCTTTATATAAAAATGGGCGCAATTTGTGCAGCTCTGGCACGAACTTGAATAAAGGAAAGAACTAGAGGCAGAGATGCTGACCAGAAACGTGTCCGGCTGGCTACTCTAAGCTTGGGGAATGGGAAAGGTTAAAAGAAAGCTCAGAGATTCCACAGCGAACTAAGAAGGAAATGAGCAATTGTTGAAAGCATATAAACTCAGTGCTGCAGCTCACATTCTTCACGTTGGCATATGTCTTGACCACACGCGTCGGTACGCAACAACTCGCATGCCGCTCATCTTCTACGTTCGATGTACACTCGCTCAGCGATACTTGCACCGAATGCGTTATTCATTTCACATTTGACGCGTAGATATACGTGCAGGTGCGTTCGGACCCGATTCAACAAGCGGCCGCAGCATGCTCTTTTCGTGTTGTGCTCACACGGCGCCAACAAGCGGCGGGCGGAGGAAGAGCCGGTTTGCTCGGCGTGCCAACTTTTCCCATAGTGCTCCACGCGCCAGTGGGGCGTTGTGGGATCGATTGAAAAATATTTATTGAGAAGAAAAGTTTATTGAGACACGCGGAGGCCTGATAGAACATTATTTCTTAGTTGTTCGCCTTTCGGGCAACTTCGAACAATGCTCAGTTGCATCAACGTCAAATGACGTTGCTGCTTTTGAACTTTAATAGGTCAACTTGAACTATTATCATCCAAGGGTCGTAAGTCGCAACATTCATAGTGTCGGACTCCACATTCAGTATTTATCACACACACACGCAAACGCATATATATATATATATATATATATATATATATATATATATATATATATATATATATATATATATATATATATATATAGTCAAGAAGATCCTCCATGAGTGGTCACAACGTGGTTTATTTTATTTCGACGTTGCTGCCTAGAGTCTGGCCTTCATCAACATTTACATATATATATATATATATATATATATATATATATATATACACACCCCCAGCGTTCAGTTAAAACCAACTCCTAAATATATCTGTAAATGAGTATCGCCCTATATAACTATATAATAGGGGAAACATCAGCAATTCCTTTGCCCTCGATTTGCCCCAGAGAATTGAGCACTTTCTGATGCGTTGCGACGACTGTACGGGTGATCGCTTTCGGTGCAGGTGCTGCTAGACTAGAGCCTCCTTGGCACGTGGACCATGTAGGCATTGAAGGATCTTTTGTGCTTCTTGAGGAGGTGGACTCCAATCGCCTCTAAGTAGCGGTGTAAACCCGTACGTGTGTATGCTTTCATTGCTCATTTCCTTCTTTCTTTCGCTGTGGAATCTCTGAGCTTTCTTTTAACCTTTCCCATTCCCCAAGCTTAGAGTAGCCAGCCGGACACGTTTCTGGTCAGCATCTCTGCCTCTAGTTCTTTCCTTTATTCAAGTTCGTGCCAGAGCTGCACAAATTGCGCCCATTTTTTATATAAAGATTAATTACCCCCTCCAGAAAAGCCCGCATGCAGTAAGACTAGCATAGAGTAACGGATATCCACCCGCCCGATTTCCTTTGTGTCTATAGTAATATGGGAGGCTCAAATTGTTTGCAAACGACGAAGTTGCTGGTACAAAGCCCTTTTTATCCCTCGCCACTATATAGTTATAAAGCATGTATGTGTGCTTCACCTGTGCTCCGTTTGTGTAGTTTTCATGCGATAAATACTACTTGTCTTTGTTAGCACGAGTTTGTGTACATATTATTGCCTTCAGTATGTTATAAACGTCCGCAGAACGCACCTTATGAAAAAATCGAAGGGACTTGTGAGAGTTATTGATCATGAGAAAAAGTGCATAATACTTCTGTTGATCTCTGATATGGCCCGGACTCAGCTACAGCTGATTTTCTAAATGCGTGAGTAAAGATCACGCATTTGAACTATAATCGACTTCTATATATTATGTTGCCAGAACATTGGTATTCTTTCACTAACTACAAAACTACGTGCGCAGAAAATTCGCGTACACGTCTTGACATGAAGTGTATATACAAAACCCTTCTATTCTTTAGAGCGTTGTGCAGCGTGTAAAATACTACGACGAAGACTAAAGTCTGCAGTACGGTGCACTTTGTAATATGCTGCTTGTCACTATCTGGAAAGGCTCAATGTTAGAAAAGAAATGCATTACCACAAATTTTTTAAGAACTCGTTACAGTGGAGCATTTTGTAGAGAAAAGACTAAATAATAATTTCCGGAGCTTTACCTGTCAAAACCAAGACATGACTGTGAGGGATGCAGTATTGCAAGGCTCCAGAAATTTCAACTTCCCCTGGGTGTTCTTTTAACCTGCACGTAAACCTAAGCACTCGTGCCTCTACCATTTCACCTTCATCGAAAGTGTGACCGCCGCGGCCGAACCCATCTCTTTCGGGTCAGCAGCCCAGCGCGTCGGCCTGGGCAGCACCGAAAGCTTTCCCCCTTAATAGATAACCCAGAGCTCACCTATGGCTGGATAATTACCGGTGAGAAGCGTGTGCGGTAGGGGTCTTCTGGTTTTGCTCCGTGCAGGGAGAGAGGAGAACGAAGAGGGACATGAAGAACGCTACAGGGCTGTGTGTGAATTCTACGCATCTCCATTCACTTTGACCAGTGTTTCACGCTGTTACACCATAGAGTATATTTTAATTCATAGGTTGTCTATCCAAGATAAGACCACCTGGGCTTGAAACTTGTGATGCCGAATATTCGCTTGACAATTTCTCTATCATGTGTACATAAATAGATACGTACCAATTGGTTCACCTAGACTCATTATACGAGGTTACGATACTGCTTATCACATTTTAAATAGTTTCAGCTTTACGACTGAGAATAAAGATATATAAACGAAACATGATGCAAAAAAGTTTTTTTTTTACTTTTCTTGCCGAGCAATTTTAGAAGCAAAGCCTGTGATGTAGCACACCAGTAATTTAGAAGCAACTACTCGTGATAGAGCACACGTAATTGTCTTGTCT